>ML677384.1:7064252-7664252 GCA_007922305.1 Dermatemys mawii | reverse complement strand
GGGACAGCACACAATCTCTCCTACACTTCCCCAGAACACTCTCTTTCTCTCTACACACACACACACACACACACAGTCTCTTTCACACTCACTTCTCAACACATACATCTGTTGTTGTTGTTGTTACTTCTTGATACTTCCTCCAATGCACATATATTCTCTGTAATTTTATTCTTTCGGAGTGCTGTTATTTTAGTTTTTTGACTAGTCTCTGCATTTCATAATTTTGTTTCTCTCTTATGCTTAAATTTAATGTTTTGAATAGTGAGTTCTAAAATGTCTAACATGTCCTGGCTGGAGTAATTATCATTATTACTTTTTATTATCATATTGTGCTTTGTCATTCATTATTTAAAGTGGTACAATCAAATAATAGTATCCTTCTAGAACGTAACTTTAGCCTGTAGTAACCTTAGAAGTGCCAGTTTAAGAAACATTACCTAAACAAATAACTTTAGCCACTGTGCAGATGAAGGTTGCTTATTTTCAAATTGTATTTTTAGTTATATCTGTAAAATAACTTAAAATTTGTCTGAAAATAAATGCAGTATATCTAGGTTTTTTATTTCTACTTGTGGTGCACATCTGCACCTCAATATTGATGTGCATAACAAAATTCATTCTGCACATGGATGGAAAAAATTAGAGTGAGCATTGTGTCCAGGCATGCTGGAAAAAAGACTTGGTCAGAACTAGTTTTTTTGAACAAGAGACTTTAGTTTGTTAATTCAGGTTTTAGGGTTAGAAGTGTATTTTTACTTTTGTTTGCTTCTAACCCTTTCTATCATTATTCCTTATACTTGGCATCACTTAAACCTATGCCTTTTTGTTTAATAAACTTGTTTTACCTTTACTACAAACCAGTTCTGTGCTTTGATTAAAATAGGGGTGTTTATTAACCCCAGTTAATGTAATAAACAGCTGAGTGCTGACTTTCTGAGGGAGCAGAGCTTAATGACCTCCTGTAGTGATGCAATGGCCCTGGTGCCGCTCTATCTGGGGTGCTGCCCCCTGGCAGTGCCCCACTCTCTCTGGGTCTGCCCCCCCATGCAGGGAACACCCAACCCTCTATCCCCACCTTGCCTCAGTCTATGACTACTGCCAGTCATCATCAAGCCTCTGTTCCCTGGGGCAGACTGCAGTGTAAAAGCCAGTCATCATAAGCAAGGGGGGGTAGGACTTGCTGCTTTTGCCTAATCTCCGGACTGCCCCTCTGCAACCCTAGTGCCTTCTTGTAGGCCTTGCACCAGGCCTGTAGCCTGGGGCGTTGCCAGCCAAGAACTCCTCTTGCCTTTCCCAGCCCTGCTCAGTTGCTTACACCCTAAGCTTGCAGGCAACCAGGTCCTTCTCCCTCTAAAGCTGAAGGGAGAATATTCTACCCAGCTCCACCCTCAGTCCTTATAACAGGGCCAGGTGTGGCCTGATTGGACAATGGCTCCAGCTGTGGCTACTTCCCCCAATCAGCCTATTTTATGAGCTCCCCTGGGGCAGCCCTTTCCTATAGCTGTTTTAACCCCTTCAGGGCCGGTGCGGGGTGACCGTCCCACTACACCTCCGTGCATGCTCAATGAGAGGGTGAACACAGAGAGAGATATCTCTGAAGAACTTGGGAGCTAGGATTGTCGCCTGCGAGGCAAGGTTTGGATGGGCAGTGTCCTGAAGAGTTTGCTGGCAGAGCAGATAAGGTGGTGAGGGAGCTGATACATAGCTTAGCAGCAGCAAAACTCTCAGCCACTGAGGCGAAGAGGGGTAACAAAGTAAATCACAATTCTGAGGACTCCAGCAGTTTGTCGCACATGAGCCACTAAAACTGAAAATAGAATTTGGCAGCAAATATTCATCTTAAAATCATAGAACCACACACTTAGAAGGGAACACAAAGGTCTTGCTCAGTTCCTGCATTTTTTTTTTTTGATCAGGTCACTATCATCTTAACACCTTAAAATTATAAGAGGGAACACCCAGGCAGTCATAACGCCTTATGCCATTACAGAAAAAAAAGAAGACCTACATCTCTCATGTTGCTTAAGCGACATTGATGACTGGGGAAGACTGAGACTATTAAACTGATCGCATATATCAGCTAGATAACTGCTATCAGCATTCTCTCATTGAAGCATTTTACAGGCGGCAGAAGGTTTCCTATGTACAAAAAACAGAGTGATCCCAGAGGGAGGTGGTGCCCCTTTGCTTTTTAGGGATTGGGGTGTGTTTGCTTTGCCTAGCACTTTCTTTATTTTCTTCTCCAAGTCATAGGATAGATGAATGCTAAGCCTATTGAGTCTTAGATCATAGTATTTCTCAGGTTTAACAATATGCCCAGGGTGGTCCAGGGTTTGATGTTTGTCTAAATACCTTATATCTTTTCTGCTGGTCCTGATCACTAATAAAGAGGATGGGACTCATCCAACACCATCACCTCACCTCAGGCCATGGTTACACGTACAGCTTACATGTTTAAGAAGGATAAATTCAAACTAGAACAGGTGCAGAGGAGGGCTGCTAGGATGATCCGAGGAATGGAAAAACCTGTCTTATGAGGGGAGACTCAGGGAGCTGGGCTTGTATAGCCTATCCAAAAGAAGGCTGAGGGGAGATATGATTACTCTCTATAAATATATCAGAGGGATAAATACCATGGAGGGAGAGGAATTATGTAAATTCAGTACTAATGTGGCCACAAGAACAAATGGATATAAACTGGTCAACAGGAAGTTTAAACTCGAAATTAGACCAAGGTTTCTAATCATCAGAGGAGTGAAATTCTGGAACAGCCTTCCAAGGGGAGCAGTGGAGACAAAAGACCTATCTAATCGTCTGCCTCTCACTCACTCACTTGGTAAACATTTGCATTGTTAATCCTCTGGGAAGGGAGGATTACCAGGACCCCTATAACCGTGGATTTATAGCGCTCTACGTGCCTCGCCAGTTTGGATGGGTAGTGGGTTATAGCGCTCCTGGCGGCTTTATAGCGCTATAAAGTGCCAGTGTAACCAAGGCCTCAGTTGAGCTTTTCAAGTGGAGCACAGGGGAACCAGAAATTCTGCCAGCCTGAGGAAGTAGCCGCAATTTTGGCCTGAAGTTGATAACTTAAGGGTTCTCTCTTTATAGTCCAGTTAATGTTTGAAATGTATTATTCTGAAGGGTGTCCCCAGATAAAGTTCCTTTCCCTGGATGGGTGTAGGCATCATACTGGCTCCTTCCCTGCTGGTGGTTTTTACAGTGCAAATAATCTCTTCCTGCAACAACCTCTGATTCAAGTGAATAGCCCATTTTGCTCACACCTGGTTTTAGATGTTGTCCTCTTTCCTTTGTCTGGAGAAAACCTGTTTATCAACTCCCTCTGACATGTCTAGTTTAAGTACCTTTTAGCCACAAATTTCCAGCACATCTGTTAAGTTCTTTGTGGGTTTACTATATGCACATCATGCAGGAATATTAATGATCAGTGAGTTATATGCCACATTCTGGGTAAATATCATAACAGTATGCCATCTGGCATTATGTTAGCTCTCAGATTTGGGAGATGCTCCCTAGTGATCGGATGAAAAGATCCTATTAGATGCAGAACCTATATGCACCCTCCCCCAAATGGACCCTCCCTCAAACCAAAAACTGAGATAAAATTCTAACTTCACTGAAGACAATGATAAAACATATTAACTACAATAGGGTCAAGATTTCACTCCTGCGGTCTAGATTCAAATTTTGCAGATGGCACCTATATATATATATATAATGGGGTGAATCAAAACCTTGGATTCTCAGCACCCACTAACTTTGACTTTGCACTGTTCAAAATTTAAACAAGTATCCAGATTTTTCAATTTTGAGCCCATATCTAGTATGTGGCAAACACAAATTTAAATACTGACTATAACTGAATCTTACAAATGGGTTGCAGGATGTGGACTTTTGAAAGGAGTTTGCAAAACATTGATTTATTTCTTCACTAGATACGCCTATTTAAATTCTTGTCTAAGTAGAATATCTTTCTTGATCAAATTTCAGTCTATTGGCTATTTGATCTCATTGGCATTAGGTTTGCAAAGCTGGATATCTATCATAACCAAACTGTGGGATTTTTTGAGGAGTATGTGCATTAAAGTGGCTCCAACTCACCTTCTTGAAATATCTTCTTGTAACACAAGTGCCTGATTCAAAAATACCTTCAGCTATTTTAATGATTTCTGAAGAGCCTTTCTGCAATTACCTTTTCTATCAACATGAAAAGTGTTTAACGATTCCAAAGATGCTTTCCTCCCTTACATGTAATAACTGTAATACTAACTAAAGCTCAGAAAGATTCTTCAGTATGTGGTCCATATCGACTGATTCTTTTGATAACTGAGAACATAATCCCAGCACAAACGATGGCCATTAGGCTGACATGAAAATGATCAAACTGATGTATAGATCAGAGCACCTTTATTTCAGAACCTCTTTTGCAACGTACAATATCCCTGTCTCTGGCTTTTGAATAACTTTAGAAACTTCCCCTTTTCCTGGCTTCCCAATCCTGAGCAGTATATTGACTTCCTTTATTAGAGAAGCTGGGACACAGAGAGCTCTCATGGTAATGGTTCCTCTCTTGGGTCCAAAAGAGGCTATACTGTCTACAATATTATTTACTGTTTAAAAAAATTGGTGTTGAAATGGAGGTAATTCACATTTAGTATTCTGAATATAAATTAACCCTTTGATCATTAGCTGACATCTGAGAATGAGTCAGCTGTTAGACCTAGATGGGACTACCCATTATCACATCTAGTACAAGCTAAAGCACTTAATGTTATTAGCTCTTGAAAAGGGATTTACTGAATCAGAGTAGTAGGGAAGAAAATAGAAAAAAATATTTTCCTTAGTTACTACTGAAGCATTCTGCACCCTCTGTCTTTACCATCATGAGCATGGGAATCTGAGCTTTCTGGAGAGGCATTTGCTTTGCTTTTGTTTTAATTTACAGTACAGAACAGCAGTCATCCAAGACATTTGTTTCCTCTTCTGGTGACATTTTTAGAGGACAATTTACAAGACTCTCAGATTTAAATTTTTGTTTATGTGAAAATCATTCAGACATGTTAATTCTATAAGAGGAATCTCACAGAGATCAAAGTCTACAAGAAGCCAGCCTATGCATTGTTCTAGTGATACTCATAGCTTCTAGATCCAAAGCAGTGATGTATTAAGTAGAGAAGTCAGAGTGCAGACTTTTGTCCCTGTCTTAGTGTGCATGGTGATCCTCTGTCCTCCTGAGAGGCGACCGTCTCTTTAAGAAAATGTTGATGGGTCATATTCCAAAGTTCAACCTGATGCAATTTGAAATAGTGAAGAGATTAAATAACTGGGTAAAAAATGGACTTTCAGGGTTTATAACCAAAAGGCAGACAAACCATTTCAAGAGGCCCTTTCACTGCAGCAGTGATATTAATCATACTGTCAGAAGAAGATTTAAAAATGTTAATCATTAAGCAAATGTTACGAACAGTAGCTCCCGTGCATACATAATATCCAACTCGACTGAATTTCAGGGTTTTATTTTTATATTACATTTCAGATGCACACAGTACTGAACAGTAGTAAAAACGCATAGAGGACAGAAAATAAGGTACAAGCTCATCAGACATTAGTCTAGAAGGAAATAGTACAATTAACACAAGAGGTGGATAGTGCATGAAGACTAGTACAGGCTGATGTCATGGAACAGGGAGGTTCGTAGCAGAGATGTGAAAAAGGAGACAAACTGGGCTTCTAGCTTGCTGATTGGGAGGTTGCCCCAGCCTCAGAAAGAGAGAGGAGAGTAGATCCTCATTCAGCCGATGCAAGTTGCTATAGTTGTCTTGACTTCAGTGGAACTGTGCAGGGTGACACCAGCCTAGGATGTGACTCATCAAGTTAAGCATAGGGCAAAAGAAGAAATAAAGCAGCAGCAGAGAGGGGTGAAATTTAGGGGGAATATGGGAAGCCTGATTTTTATCTCACTTACATCAATGTAGCTCCATTAATCTCAGTAGAGTTACTCCTGACTTTCACTGGTGGAAGTGAATGAAGAAATAAGACCAAGGAGTGGAATAGGGCAGCAGTTCTTAAACTGTGGGTTGAGACCCCAAAGTGGGTCACGACTCGCTTTGAATGGGGTCTCCAGGGCTGTCTTAGACTTGCTGGGGCCTAGGACTGAAGCTCAAGCCCCACTACCCAGGGCCAAAGCCCATGGGCTTCAGCCCCGGGTGGCAGGCCTCAGGTTGAAGGCCCCCTGTCTGGGGCTGAAGCCCTTAAGCTTCAGTTTTGTCCCCCCTGCCCTGAGCAGTGAGGTTTGGGGCTTGGCCTCCCACCTAGGGCAGTGGGGCTTGGGCAGTGGGGCTTCAGTCCCTGATCCTGGGGTCATGAAGTAATTTTTGTTGTCAGAAGGGAGTTGCGGTGCAATGAAGTTTGAGAACCCCTGGAATAGGACATGGAAAGATTTTCCCAGGACACAACTTTTCCTTTTTGTACAGTTTGTTGTGCTAGAGTTTCAAGTAACTGCAAGATTTTTAGCCATATTTATTTATTTAATGCTACTAATCTTCATTTGAGGGAGTACAGGAGGGTCTGGAACATAAAAGAATAGGCAGAAGACTCCAGCAAGGCATCAAGTACTTCTGTCCTCCTGGAAGAGAGAGAACTGGTAACTTTTTATTTTCTCTGGCCATGGTAGAAATAATCACTGGAGATGTATGTGTGTAATTTTACTAGATACTGGTTTGGAATCAATTACTACGAAGAGAAGAAAAGATGGCCTGTTTCAAAAAGCTAGTAGAGTCTGAAAAATCACTGTGAAAAATCTAGCTGTTGCCACTGTTTAAATATAGCACAGATTAATTTAATTTAATACAATATTCAGGATAAACCTGCCTGCGGGCCACCTACCAATTAGTATCTAAGCTGGTTTGAAATAACAAAGATACTGCTCCTCTAAAGCCAGGAGTCATATTGCAATGTATGAGAGAACATTAACGAAAGATCTTCAGTTGTCATTGAGTATGTCTGATGTTTTAATAGTGCTAATTTTCCATTGTTGAGGATAAAACACCAAGTAGTTAGCCAGAGACTGCTCAGTGGTGGTTTTCAAAGTTAAGTACAGTTTCTCATCTGTTTTAGAACATCTTTCTTTCAAACAAACCAAATGACATTAGTCCACAGTAAGTGCAACTGTCTGCCAAGTTTCCTTTTTTTCTTCAATATTTAATTAGAATTCAAAAGACTGACACAAACATCTCAGATCCAATTCTCACAAGCTGCCCTTACTGAAACCTATTTCTTTCAACAAGGAGAATGAGGAAGTCAGAACAAGTGTCTTTAGCACAGCTGAATAAATACTGGAAAAAAAATCACATGAATATTCATTCAAATGTTTTAGAATTTTGCTTTGACTGGACACAAGCCAATTTTATTTGCTTTCTGTAACTTCAAATTCATAACTGGGAGCATACATTCTGGAAATAAGATTCTAAGAGTTATGCTCTTAGAATCCATGTATCCAAGTAGGGTGACCAGATGTTCCAATTTTATAGGGACAGTCCCAATTTTTGGGTCTCTCTCTTATATAGGCTCCTATTACCACTCATCCTCGTCCCAATTTTTTACACTTGCTGTCTGGTCACATCTATATCCAAGCACCATGCGACCTATGTATCATGGAGGTTATTGAGTTAGCTGTATCTCTGTCTCCATTCTGGTCTGTCCATGCTTGACAGGCCTCGTTACCTCTTGTGTGTGGAACTGTGCACTTCTCTCCTTTTACACAAGGTGCTGTATCACAGGGAATGATCTGTCAACCGCAGTTACCTGGCAGGTCCAACTGTGTTCAGAACCTGCAATTCTTCCCTTTGCAAATCTGTGAACTGTGGTGAATATAATTACCGGACAGTCTTCTCAAAAACCAAAAGAATTGTTTATTTTAACAGATATAGCAGAGCATTTAAAGAAAAAGGATTTTTAAAAATGTCCACAGATGTTTACCTTAGCTAAAGGCTTACCATCCTGTGATGGTAACCAAGGAATGTTTCATTCAGTGGGTGCTTGTGTTTCATTCTGATTTCCCACAAAAAACTACCCCGTTTCCCATAAGAGAAGGTTAATTTTAATCCTTTCAGGGATCTTGTGTTCTTCTGTGTTCCCCAACTGTGACCCTTCAGATCATTACTAGCTTGTAGGCTCAGCAGGAGATTGAACTGGAATGGCAAAAGCATTTAAGTCTGGGATTGTGCCTTAACAACTCTCAAGTGCTGGCAGAGAAGTGCTTATTTTAAGCCATTCTTTTTCATTCCTGACTGTTTGTCCAGACAGCCTAGTTGATTTAACCCAATGTATTCATACAGCAAGCATCACAATAACCAAGCCAACACACAATGTTCATAAATTATTCCAGACTGGTTCCAAATCAGCCACTCTATGTAGCTAATAAAACACAGTTTTGTTACAAATTATTTGCCCTGCTCTACTTTTTGGCCTTCTTCTATTGGGATTATAAATTCAATTTAATTCTTGAGGAAAAAAAGAAAAAAGAAAGATTACAGTGAAGAAAAAGAGCAGAAGGAAGCAGAAAAACTATTGGTCAAAATAAAATCTTTAATGATTAACGAAGACGATGACAAATTTGAACCTACTTGAAATGCCTCTCTTAAAGGCTTAACTGACTTATACCATATTTTTGTTAAAAATATGTACCTTTGTATACACCTTGACTTCCATTTTAACCCTAAAACATTTCAGATGCTAAGTTTTGACACTGGCATTTATGCTGCCAGTCAGACAGAACCTACTAAAAAATGCATCAGGAGACGACTTTGAGTGTGCACACATATTAATGTAGAGAGTGTAAGCAAGGGCAAGATAACACATTTGGGATGAAAATGAAATGCTGTAATTGGGCTAAAACAGTGGGTAACTTCTTTTGTAATGAAACAACATTAGAGAGGAAGTTGGCCAATACAGAGACTGAGCTTAAAGCATAGAATCACAGAATCATTGAACTGGAAGGGACCTCATGAGGTCATCTAGGCCAGTCCCCTGCACTCATGGCAGGACTAAGTATTATCTAGATGAACCCTGACAGGTGTTTGTCTAACCTGCTCTTAAAAATCTCCAATGATGAAGATTCCGCAACCTCCCTAGGCAATTTATTGCAGTGCTTAGTCACCCTGACAGTTAGGAAGTTTTTCCTACTGTCCAATCTAAACCTGCCTTGCTGCAATTTAAGCCCATTGCTTCTTGTCCTATCCTCAGAGGTTAAGAAAAACAATTTTTCTTCCTCCTCCTTGTAACAACCTTTTACTTACTTGTTTACTTGCTTGTTGTCATGTCCCCTCTCAGACTTCTTTTTTTCCAGACTAAACAAACCTAATTTTTTCAATCTTCCACCAGAGGTCATGTTTTCTAGCCCTTTAATCATTTTTATCACTCTTCTCTGGACTCTCTGCAATTTGTTCACATTGTTCTTCTCAGGAAATGTCCCAGGAAACCAAAGTCTGAATCTAAAGTGTCCAGGAAGCGTGGCATCTCTACACTTCCTGGAGAACTGAATTAACAGCACAGGTCACATCTGAAAACTGTAGCAGAGCTGGGAATTGAATCAAGGATATAAACTGACCATCAATAAATTTAGGCTTGAAATTAGACACAGGTTTCTAGCCATCAGAGGAGTGAAGTTCTGGAACAGCCTTCCAAGGGGAGCAATGAGAGCAAAACACCTACTTGGCTTCAAGACTGAGCTTGATATATTTATGGAGAGGATGATATGATAAGATTGCCTGCACTGGTATGTGGCCCAGTTGTGACTACTAATAGCAAATATCTCCAATGGCTGGAGAAGGAACACTAAGTTACTACAGAGAATTCTTTCCCAGGTGTCTGGCTGGTGGGTCTTTCCCACATGCTCAGTGTTTGGCTGATCACCATATTTGAGGTCTGGAAGGAATTTTCTCCCAGGTCAGATTGGCAGATAGCTTGAGGGGTTTTTCACCTTCCCCTGCAGCATGGGCCACTGGTCACTTGCAGCTTTAAACTACAGTAAATGGTGGATTCTCTGTAACAAAGTCTTTAAATCATCCAGAGGTTATGAATCTATTACAGGAGTGAGTGGGTGGGCAGCCTGTGACGTGCAGGTGGGCAGACTAGATGATCACAATGGTCCCTTCTGAGCTTAAAACCTATAAGAGTATTTCTACAGTACGAAATTATATTGAATTTATAGAAGTCGATTTTTCTGAACAGATTGTGCATGTCCCTACTAAACGCACTAAGTCAGCGGAGTGTGTTCACAGTACCGAGGCTACCATTGACTCTTGGAGCGGTGCATTGTGGGTACCTATCCCACAGTTCCTGCAGTCTCCACCGCCCATTGGAATTCTAGGTTTAGCTTCCAGTGCATGATGGGGCAAAAACATTCTTGCGGGTTTTCCTAGGCGCATCTCATCAGTCGCCCCTCCCTCCATGCAAAGTACGGCAGACAATCGTTTCACACCATATCATGGCGTGAAATTGAGAAGCATGGAGCCCACTCAGTTCACTGTTCCAGTTGTGACCGTTGTAAATACCTGCAAAACTGGCTGAGGAAGCGATGACAGTACGATCACGATACTGATGAGATCATGGACACAGACGTTCTTACAAGAAAGCCATGTGGTGATTGAGACATCATGGTGATGTTGGGCCAGGTTCATGACGTGTAACACTGATTCTGGGCCCAGGAAATAAGCACAGAGTGGTGGACCGCATAGCGTTGCGGGTATGGGATGATTCCCAGTGGCTGCGAAACTTTCACACGCGCAGGACCACTTTCATGGAACTTTGTGACTTGTTGTCCCCTAACCTGAAGCACAAAGACACTAAAATGAGAGCAGCCCTCGCAGTTGACAAGTGAGTGGCAATAGCCCTGTGGAAGCTTGCAACGCCCGATAACTACCAGTCAGTCGGGAATCAGTTTGGAGTGGGCAAATCTACTATGGAGGTTGCTGTGCTGTAACTAGCCATGCAATCATTGACCAGCTGCTATTAAGAGCAGTGACTTTGAGAAATGTGCAGACCATTATGGATGGCTTTAATGCACTGGGGTTCCCTAAGTGCGGTGGGGCGATAGATGGAATGTGTATCCCTATCTTGGCACCGGAACACCAAGGCAGCCAGTACGTAAACCGCAAGAGGTACTTTTCCATGGTGCTGCAAGCACTGGTGGATCACTGGACAATGTGGGATGACTGGGAAAAGTACATGACGCTTGCATCTTTGGGAACTCTGGTCTGTTTGAACAGCTGCAGGAAGGGACTTGCTTCCCAGAGGAGAAAATTACTGTTGCAGGGATGGGGTTTGAAATGCCTATACTTATCCTCAGGGACTCGGCCTACCCATTAATGCCATGCCTCATGAACCTGTACACAGGCATTCTGGACAGTAGTAAGGAGGTTTTAATTAGCAAGTTTACTTCTGCAATAAAAAACAAAAATAAATCACACACACTTAACTATTCTCTTCCAAAACAATACTACTGTTATAGAATGAAAATACCAGATTCAAATAGTTAATAATGGCTATAGATAATGTTTTCTCTGACAAGACAATCATTTTATAATATACTGTTTTCAATAAAAAGTCAGTCCAACATTTGCAACTGCAATATTACTTGCAAGGGAGACAGAATAAAAGAAATCATGTCAGATTAAGGTTCTCTTGAATCATAGCCGAGAACATAGAGCATAGCTTCTAAATAAAGAGATTATGTTGCATAAGGTAGAACTAGTACGCAATCTTCAGTTATGACCATCTACACTAAGGCTGCATATGACTTACTGTGGCAGGTCCAAGGAAAACATCCATTGGCATAATGATTATTATAGATGCATTATTAAGTTCCCTTGTTTTTCTTCTGCATAAGCTTTCTCAAAACTAGGCGATATTTTCCATCCCTACTGTGCTCTATAGCAAAAATTAGACTTGAAATTATAAGAATCCATGGTACCCAAAACAAATCAATTGCTTATTTTCAAAGCTCTTTAATCTGCAAAAATATCAGAGAAACTGCACACAAAAAAGGGCAAAGGTTGTATATACTAGAGATAGGTGAATGACAAAATTCAAACAATTTATGCAAAAAAAAATCACAACTTTCATCAAACTGTTCAAAAATTGACCATTTTTCAGGCCCCAATTCAGCAAATGCATAGGTATGTGCTTGAGATTATATACTGTGAGTAGTCCCACTGACTTCAATGGAACATCCCAATATTCTGTGCTGTATGGGTTCTTATACCTTCCTCATCATAGTAGTATCGAAGCTCCTTCCACTAGTGCATAAAATGACCAGCATCAGCCATGTGTGTTCATTCTCTCTGTCACCTCTTCCCCAGAGGAAGACTAGTCGTGTAGTATAGTGTTTTGTTTTGGTAGAGTTTGGAGTTTGTAAGTAAGGAAAGTTCTTGAACATTTTGAAGTCATCTAAATAGATAGTTGCTTTGGCTGTATTCCCCCTTTATTCACTTTTCCATGAACACTGAAATGAAATCAATCACAGGAACATGCTTGGAAAATGAACATTGGACCCATTGCTGAAACTAGTTTCATCGTAAAGGAAAACTTGGTTAAAGACTAAACAAAATTTGTTTTCAGGAGAAAAAGATCAGATACGTCATCCAATCAGGAATCAAAAATAATACCATGTGACATACGAGACCAATCACAAAACACAAATTCTTAAAGCAATACTTGTAGTGAACAGTTTGTAAGCAACTCTCTTGTCTCCCATGATGTGTAACCCCTGGGGCCCTCTTACATCCCAGCATACAACAAAGGGAGCATTCCCTACTCTCTAACAAGCCCACTGACTGCAACTGTCCACTGCAGGAGTGCAAGAAGCTGGGCGTCTGCTCACATATAGAGCAGCTGGGCACAATCTGGCCTAGCGAGATATGTCACAATACTAAGAATAAATACTTGTGCACAAATCAAACTGCTACAATCCCCGAAGAAATGACAGTTTATTCCTTGTATGCTAGGAATAAATCAACTAGCTCTAGTGAAGACTCATTTTCAGTTCATCATAAATCTTTTTGCAGAGGACCGTATATTGCGCAACTATTACAGAAAATTCAAAGAGCAATAATACTACAGCTGCAGTATAACATTTTTGCCTTTTCCCCTCGCCTCTTCTATCCAATTTTCTCTAGGGAGATACATTTAACTAAGCAGCCGTTTTACATGGTCTAATACTGGTACCAAAGTATTATAAAGTGCACATGAAGTGACACGTATCATTAACATGTGCTGCAGAAGAGATATTTATGGAAAGGCTACTCTGGGTTCCCTCCCTGCTCCATGCAGGAGAAAGGCCTTTCAGAATGAGCTTTCCCCACCCCCCTGAACTGAGTTAAATGGAGGTGATGAGTTGCCTGCCTCCTTGCTGCACATGAGCATTAATATGGGTTTTATGAAGGGAAAAGAATATTTATTCATTTTTTGCGGGCTGTTGAAGGGCTACCGATCATCTCCATCCTTATTTGAGGGGGTTAACCGCTAAGGCAGGTATCTTCTTTTTGAAAATAAAAAATTAGGTACAGTCAGAGATAACATGGAAACATGCTACAGATTGGGTCTGCTAGCTGTTAGTCTTAAGTTAAGGGTTTCATTACTAGTTTGAGCAACAAATAAGCTAACAGCTCCTGAAAGTTAGTGGCAGCAATTTATAGTTTGACCAGTAAAATAAAAATTGACAAAAGAGATGTTTATATACCCTGCTCTGGCTCGTCAAGGAGATAAACTGGCCTCTCACAGGAAAAATTGGAAGAGTTAGACTTGTTCTCCCCCAGCAAACCAGTTCCTTGCTTCTCCCAACCTAGAGACCAGTTCTCATGTACTTACCTCACAGTGTTCCCGATGCCCAACACAACTTGAGACATTCAGTCTTGACTAGCTTCCCCTCCATGATATAGATACCTTTCCTACTGACCCCATCGCCATTAACCAAATACATTTTCCCAATGCGCTCCCTCTAGGAGAGCAACCCAGCCTAGGGGCATTCAGTGCTCACTCTTTCATCAGGTACCCGCAAGTGGCAGAGCCAGATTTTGGGGTGTGTGTGTGTGTGAGAGAGAGAGAGAGAGAGAGGACGATGGGTCACTAGTGACTGGTGGTGGGCTGGAAAGTGAGCCTGCCCAGCACTCACCAAGCAGCAGTGGCTCCTGTCTTGTGGGGCTGGGCCTGGCTCCCCACTTAGGATATTGAGACCTGGCCTATGGATTTACAGCACCATTCAGGTTTGGCCTGGTCATCCCTCCATTCAACCCATTGAAATTAATAGGAATCAAACACTGAAATACCTTTAAAAATCTGTCCCAAAGAGACTTACCTAAGGTCACAGAGGAAATCTGCGCAGCGAACATTTTACAGCAAGAAAAAATGACTCTTCTGTGTAGTAGGCTTGTGTTCGCTGTCATTTCTTTGGGGATTGTAGCAGTTTGTGCTAGCCCACTACAAAACAGACTGCTCAGTGACAAGGAAAGCATATCAGGCTCTCTTTGTAATGTCTCACCCTGTCAGCTTTTTGATGCTTTCTTCTGCTTGCCTTGATACAATACCACAAAAGAATATTTCTGTGGATGATCCAGTCATCTTGCAGTGGGTTCACATGTCAGGGCATTCACAAAGACATCTTAATAAGGCAAACAATGAGCTAAATCAGGTGTGGGCAAACATTTTGGCCCGAGGGCCACATCGTGGTTGCAAAACTGTATGGAGGGCAGAGTAGGGAAGGCTGTGCCTCCCCAAACAGCCTGGCCCCTCCCACATCTGACCCACGTCCACTTCCCATCCCCTGAATGCCCCCCTCAGAGCTCCCAGCCCATCCAACCTCCCCTGCTCCTTGTTTCCTGACTG
This sequence comes from Dermatemys mawii, assembly GCA_007922305.1. Taxonomy (NCBI): domain Eukaryota; kingdom Metazoa; phylum Chordata; order Testudines; family Dermatemydidae; genus Dermatemys; species Dermatemys mawii. The sequence continues at coordinate 7,649,351 of ML677384.1, read as the reverse complement.
CATGCTCCAGAGACCACCCTACTCTAACCACCCCCTGGAACCTTATCCCTATCTGAACCTCCTGCTCCTTGTCCCCGACTGCGTCTTCCCAAGACCCCCCCGAACCCTCACTGCCCCCTGAGGCTGTGAGGAGGCATGACAGCAGGGGAGAGGCTGAGGTAGCCTCCCCGGCCGGGAGCTCAATGGCCAGGCCGTAGTTTGCCCACCCATGGGCTACATGCTGCTCATCTTTCTCCCATGAGTAATCCCACTGAGCCAATGGGTCTACCTGTGTGAGTAAGAAGAGTTTGGGCCAAAGTGACTTTACTGATGTATACAGGCAGCTCGCAGGGTAAAAGAGAGAGTGCACTGAAGTATGAAATTCAAATACAAACATACCAATATAATTACCAAAACTAGCTGCCACCTCCAGTATATTTAACATGCAGTTTCAAGAGGTTTTTGAGGAAGAAGCCAGCATATCACATCTGCATTGGACTTGTCATTGAACAGAGACAGTTGGGATGATATGTAAACCTCGGCATGTGGTCACAATTACTCAAAAAACCAAACAAATAAACAAAAACTTTACAAAACACCATCGCCTCAACAGAAAACAACTTGGTATGTATCCCATACACTAGCTGGGAACTGATATAGTAGAGTTCTGCTCAAGTCTATGCACTTTTTGCTTGACATGCTCCTGAGGCAATGCCTACCCCAGGCTGTGTGTGAGAGAGTGTCTAGAACAGAAGCCAGCTCTGCTGGGTTTATTCCATTTCAGAATTCCACCCTGCTCAGAGAGCTCTCTACTGGCCAGCTGTGATTCCATTACTCAGGAACCTGAAGGGAGTTGGGACTATGGGTGGGAATCTGGGCCTAAGATCATATAGTCTTTAAGGTGCCACAGGACTCTGTCACTTCTGCAATTCCAGACTAACACGGCTACCCCTCTGATTCCTAGTATCTAATAGTTGTTCAATGGCCTATATTAAATGAATCCCACGGATATGTGACCAAATGTAATCTTAATTATTGTGTCTTCACTGCCAAAAAGGAGGGTTTTTTTTTAAAAAAGCAAGGTAACTGACACACTAGTTATCTTATTATAAAACCTTAACGGAGAGAAGACACCTCTAGTTTTTACTGCAAGGTAGCTGGATGAGGTCAACACTATATATCCTATCCATGGATGACCTCTCCAAGCCTAAACTCATGATAAAACTATATTGCCATGCCTGCACTAGGATTTTACAGTGGAGTAGCTAACATGCATTGGTTACCCCTGAGAAAAACACATTTTTAGCAATAAAGACTAAAGCTTAAAGGCCCTCTTATATTGGTATCTAAGAACTTGGGTATGGTATGGGACCAAACTTCCTTGCCATAAAACAGACATTGGTTTCACTGGGTTATGGGTAAACTAAATGGCAGTTTCTGCTGCCCCCCACCCCCAACATCGACCATTTACATTTATTCAGTGTTCAACAGAAACAAGGACAAAAACATATTCCTAATCGAGGGCCGCTGGTCAGGGCCTTATGTCACTCTAAATGAGTAGTAGAAATCAGTGAAACACTCCAATTAAACATATACATTCCCCCTATGGTTGTTTTAATTATTTATATAATCTTAGCATGGAGCTCTGCCTGTAGCTTGTCTTGGATGTGTCTGTGAGGTTCACTTGAGCACAGCTCAACCTATGCTATAGCTTGCTGGGTTAATTGACAAGCTAACGAAGGACACCTGCCAGCAAACTCAACTGATTTGTAATTCCTACTGGGTCTGACGACATACCTGCAGTGTGCACAGGGTTATGATTTCTATCCAGTGACAAGCTTAGGGCAGGGTTATCACCCTGCATCCCCCAAGGTTGAGCTATTCTCTATGATAGACATTAATCACCATCACAACTAGTCTCAGCAGAAGCCCAGGATTAAATGAGCTCGGAGAATAAACCACTCTTTCACCCTGAAAGGTTATATCACAAGAATGTGGCTTAGGAGGTTCAATTGAGGGGCCCAGCTGTTGCCTGTACTGAAAATATTATGTAGATAAAAAGAGGATTCAACACGGCACTTCCCATACTGGTGCTGAGAAAACTGTCATGCATTTTTTTTATCTTCCATCTGAACAGTCTCCAGAACCTGGGAGGGGGAGACACCTCATTCAAGAATGAGTCTTTAAATGGTATCATAACTCCTATAGGTTTTTCACTGAAATGTCAGCCTGGTGTATGACCCCAAGTTCTGGTTTGGGTCCCAATCTCTTGATGTTTTAACATACAGGCAAAAAGGCTGTCAGCTGAGACTTGCTGACTCATTTTAGCAAGCAATGCTGCTGACACATTTTCACTGTTAACCTTGTATTTGATATTTCTACAGGAAAAACTGAATATTTTGTCATGCCCAATTGCATTTATGAGTTCAAGTCTTCACTCACTTAGAACCTAACCACATGCTGTATATATAAAAATGAACCTTTCCCCTCCTGAATCACACACAGACTGTCCAATCATACCTGAAGGCAAACAACAGGAAAATGATGTTCCCTGATTGCCTTCTCTCTAATGAATAAGAACTATAAAAAGGAATTTTGTTCAATATCAATTATTCATACTCCTGCAACTAACTGACAAATCCTCAGGTTATGACTTCCCTCCTCACTGGCAACAAAAAGCAGTTTCAGTATGACTGGAATGTATGTGTAGACGGACGGCACTGGAGCTCGTCCCTCTGCAGGGCGGTTGGGCACCACACCGCCTCGCCTTCGCCTCTCAGCTGGGTTGGGGAATACCCAGCCTGGAGCTCAAGTGCTCAGACTGGCCTGAGCAGTAACAGTTTGATAGGCCCAGGCCCTGAGGCAGGGCAGGGCAACAAACACATATAAAGTCAGGGCTCAGACCCTCAAGCAGGGGCTGAGCAGCGCGAGACAGCTAGCACTGGCGTCTGGCTGAGGGGGAGACTGCCACCCATGGTTAAGGGTGGCGGGGGGGACGCAGGCCCACCCGCTCCACTGCGTCCCAACCTGGGGCCCTAGCAGCGGTAACAGACCCGCTGCAGTCAGTGGGGATCCTGACCGCAACACACTGACATGGGTTCTGGCTCATTCCCCGGGCTACTTCCTAACTCCCCCTCAAAGGGTACCTGGTTGGACGCCGTGTCTTCCATGGGCTCCTCCGAATCACTGTCGGAGGGCAGAGGCAGTAGCTCCTCGGGGTATCCAGCCTGCAGCGAGCATGGCTTTTCCTCCGGGTAGCTGGCACAGGGCAGGCTAGGCATCTCCTCGGGGTAGCGTGGACTGAGTAGGCTCGGCCACTCCTCCTCCAGGTAGGGGGCACAGGGCAGGCTCGGCCAGTTCCCCTCTGGGTAGCGGGCACAGGGCAGGCTCTGCCAGTTCCCGGGCTCAGGCTGGGTCACGGAGGCTTCCCGCTCAGGAGCTCCGGTAGTAGCGTCTGGCTCCTCCGGTGGCTCCCTCCCAAGTGAGCTCCGGGGCGGGGCCTTTATACTTCCAGGTCGGCGTGCTGACCTCTGGGGGGTGAGCACAGGTTTCTCCAGCTCCGCCCACTTTGGTCTCTGGGGAAGCTCGTCCCTCTGCGGGGCGGTTGGGCACCACACCGCCTCGCTACAGTATGCTATTGTCAATTGACAATATATATATCACGTACAAGGCAATAGACAATGACAACACCAGAGAAGAAACAACACTTGGCAGTCCCTTGGGAAATATAGAGGCAAGACAAGACAGCAAGATTGTCCAGGATCCTTATCTACGGATTCTGTACTTTTAAACATTGACCTCTGAGGTATAAATAACAAAAAAATGTACCTGTGCTTACCTGAAAATTTCCTTTCTTCAAGTAATAAGGTGCACTGATCTGTTACAATGGATATTTCAGCTGGCTTAAGGGCGGAGCCAGACCTGTCAGTCACCACCAGCAGCAACATGCCCATCTCTCGTCAGATGAGATAGCATCCACAATCATTCCTAAACAACAGATTTTGTTAAATATACATTGAGGAAAATGCACGTCTCCTACGGCAGGATATGTGAAATTCTCCCTCATTTCAAACCCAAATCTTTAGATATCAATTTCTATCCCTATTCTAGATAATCTATTTGTGTCCAGGATTGGCTGGATCTGTGCAACTTATTACTTGAAAAAAGGAAATGTTCAGATAAGCACAGATAAACAGTCCTGTTTGTCATCATGTTAAGGCCCACAGATCTGTTACAATGAGATTTTCCTAGCAGTGTGCTTCTGGGGATGGGAAGTAAGAACATTCTTTAAATACGGATTTCTAAAAGGAGAGATATTATATATCCTCTATCTGCCCTTGTTCCATAAGGCATGGTAAAGCCTTCTGGCAAAAAAAATCCTGCATTTTTAAAGATTGGTTGATCAATGCATATAATTTGGTAAATTGAGGTAGGAATGGCAGTGCAGCTGCCTAACCAATCTCAATACAGAAAGCCTAACTTCTCTTCCCTGACAGCATCACTGCCACTCTTTCCCTCCTGTCATTGGTATGGTTCTGAGGGAAGACGAAAGGGTGGGAAGGCATATATCAGACACATTGCCCTTCTTTGTGAGAGGCTATTCCCCACCTCACTCCCAGGTCCTGAGACAGGCAGAGGCCACAGGCAGGGCCGCCTCACAACATTTTGGCACCTGAGGCAGGGAGCTCAAATGACACCCCCATATCCCCTTGCTTGGGCCAAAACTTTGAAAGGTCTCAATTCTGCCTTCTTCCTGTTCTACCCCTCTCATGGTACTGCTTTGCTATTTACCCCAATAAAGGAAAACTAACTTAAAATGCCCTTGTTCAAAAATTTTAAGTAACACTTAACTTTCAAACTGCACAGCAAATGTAACTTTTCTTGCCTGCATAGTAAACTCTGGCATTTTTATCTGTTTGAATAATCAAACTGGTGCTTTCCGTGCCTTCTTGGTTGCAAAGATCTGAACTGCTTCCTGAAGGCCCACTGCCCGGGCCAGCTCATGCTCTATTGAGATGGCTGCGAGGCTGACGAGCCTCTACTGTGTCATTGTGGAGCATAGATGTGTTTTTATTAACTTCAGCTTGGAGAAGCTGTGTTCTCCACTGGCAACTGTTACAAAAGTGTTAGAAGTATGCGCAGAGCAACAAAAGCATTTGGAAGAAGGGTGGTCGTATTATTTGTGCACATATATTCCAGAACAGCCTTTGGAGTTGATCCTACTGAAATGCATCTTGAAAGGACTTTCAGTTCATCACCTGCTCGCATCACTATCACATGTCGTCATGTGTCAACACTGCCTTTAATGCTCTGTATTGCTGGTGTAGGTCTTCTTCAGGTATAGTGAGGAGTTTTGGAAGATCATGCAACATCCCAAATATACTGCTGTGTTCTCTGAGCTGCATGAAACATTCTTCAACAGATTGTATTGCACAATCTAGCACTTGGTTAAAGAATTCAACTTTGAATAGTTGTTTGGGGTCTCTTGTGGGATTATCTTATATATATATCCCTGTAATGAAAATGTCTTCTTTGGTGACTCTTGTATGACACCCTTCAAATTTGAAATAAGTTAGAAGGGGGGGTTGCTAGAATTCAAAAAGGAAAAGAGGCTTTGGGAGGGAAATGTAATGCAGCGGACAGTTGCCCCATTGAAAAGCAACTTTCAAAAATGGTTTGGAAAAGTTTTAAGAGAAGAGACAGATCAGATGGACATCAAGGGAGATTGAGTCCCATATCTTAAAGTAAGTAGGTTTGTGAAATAATACGAAAAGATAGCTATGGCAAGGTTGGCAATAATAAGCAAGTATGATACAAAAAAGATGTACGACTAGAAATACTTTACGCAAAGCTTTTTCCTCTAAATTACTGATTTTAATCCAGTCCAGATCAATAGCGATCAAATGTCATCAATGACCATTTTTTAATCTGTATGGAAGGATCTGTTGATCGCAGTTCAGTTCTGTAACAGGGTTCCTGCAGGGCACTCCTGGCTCCTGCCCCCGCTTGTCCCAGAAAGTCACTCAGAAACCCTGTTTGCAGTGCTCACCTGTGCTTTATTGTACAAGACATGCCCTGCCCCCACCTTCACAGCACAATATGTACAGAGTTCCTTCTTGCTTGTCTCCCAGAAGGAGAGGACAAGCGATTCTTCCCTGCTTTCCCTAAGAGCAGCTTCCCCTCTTCTTAGCCCCTCTTCCTTTGCAGGTACTTTCCTGTCCAGTGCCCCCAGATTCCTTCCTCTGAGGCTTTTATCCAGCCCCAGCCAGAAAAGGCAGCAGCTGCTCCTGCTTTGCCAATCAGGGCCAGGTGGCCTCCCCAGCTCCAATTTATCTTTCTTAAGTGTAGCTGGGGTGACAGAGGGTTTGCTAAGCAGCTCTCCGGCTAGCACCCTGTCACAGGTTCCTGGTGGAGAGGTGTCCATTCCAAAAGAACCACCTGCACAATTTGTATCTAGTAGACACACTTAACAGAGATGCTTATGACTGATTTAGCATGAAGTCTAATGCGCTACTTCAGCAGAACATTTAAGCACATGCTTAACTTTAAACACGTGCGTGAATCCATTCCTATTCAGTAAAGCATTTAAGCATGTGCTTAAGTGCTTTGATTTGCTGAATCAGGGCTTAAATCAACTAACCCGCTAACAATAGTATGTAACATTTATATAGTACTTTTAGTATGTAGATTTGCAGAAGTGGTATCTTTGTGTCTAGGTGGAAGCACACTGGTGGAGTGATGGCAAGATATTTGTCCTACCACTGACTCAGCTTTACTTTTTCTATAGATGAATGGAGGTCTATAGAACTCTCAATCTGTCACCTTTGATAAACACTAAAATAAAGTTCATAATATTGACAAAGCAACATCAGCGGGGCGGTTCCAGGCACCAGCGCAGCAAGAGAGTACGCCGAGGCCGAGGGACCGACGGACCTCCCGCAGGCATGCTGCAGAAGGCCACCTGACTGCCGCGTTTGAGGTGGCAAAAAACATTGAGCCGCCCCTGAACATCAGACAGTTTCCCAGCATCTTGTAATTTTGTGTTTACTTTGCTGTCATTTGAGGGAAGAAGTTAAAGAAGAATCACCTAATTTCTAGATGTAAAGAAAAATATAGGGAGGTAGGAGAAGTGATAAAAGTCATAGGTGAAGGGAAAAGATCAAGTGATCTGAGTAAAACTGTTAGAAGAAAACATGTTTTCTAGGTTATTTTCTCTCGCATGAGGACTTTCAAAGAATTTGGTATGTTACCTGTTGAGAGAAAACTGGAACTTACCTTTAGAGGGCCTGGGATATTTGTTCTGATCACATTCTAGAAAGTGAATATATGTTTTTGTAAATGTTCTAAAAGTTCTGGAATGACTGAAGGTAAAGATGGCCCCATCACCACTTATGTGGGGGGAAAGGGAGCTGCGGTCAGCAAAACAGCAGGTAAACAAAGCGGCGGGGCCCGATAAGGGTGCTTACCCTGCGGTCCCACGTGCCAAGGTTGCTGATCCCTGACCTATTTATTGACACCAATACCTTATATTATCACCTTCCTGAATCTGAGTTTCCCAAATCCTTCTATAGATTATTGCCACTTTACCAGTTAGATGTGAATTTTTTAATAGATATCTGTAGTTTTCTGATTTTCCTTTATTAAAATATTATAGTTAATATTAATCTTTCTTTTGGATTATACATAATACAAAGGTTTTGACCGTTTCATTTCTCTGTGCCTCAGTTCCCCATTTGTAAAATAAAATAATAATACTTTATTTCTTTTATCCTTGTACGTACATTGCAAAGTCTGAAAGGCATGGACAGTTTTACAATGTGGATGTACATCATATTGGGGTCCTGATCTCAGTTGAGGCCTCTAGGCATTACTGCAACACAAATACATGCATTGATAAATAAAAACAACACAGTAATAGTGACTACATACTGTCATTAAAGACTCCAGTCATACTTCTTTTTTCAAGATTTGTTGGGCAGACACTGATTTCCAGGGCAAATTCCTATTTGGATAAATACATTCCATCTACCTTAATTCTGTATGCAGTTTCAAGGGATTACGGCATTTTTCTTTGCTTTCTGTCCCAAATGTCATATGATTGAGGTCTATAAAATCATGAGTAGCATAGAGAAAATAAATTATGAGAAGGAGTAAATAACACTTCCTAATACAAGAACAAGGGGCCACCAAATGAAATTAATAGGTAGTAGGTTTAAAACAAACACAAGAAAATATTTTTTCAGGCAATGTACTGTCAACCTCTGGAACTCCTTGCCAGAGGGTGCTGTGAAGGCCAGTACTATAATGGCGCTCAAAAGGGAGCTAGATAGACTCATGGAAGATAGGTCCATCAATGGCTATTAGCCAGGATGAGGAGGAATGGTGTCCATAGCCTCTGTTTGCCAGAAACTGGGATTGTGTGATAGGGCGTGGATCACTTGATGATAACCTGTCTGATCATTCCCTTTGGGGCACCTGCCATTAGCCACTGTCAGAGAACAGGATACTTGGCTAGATGGACCTTTGGTCTGACCCAGTATGGCTGCTTTTATGTTCTTTAAGTGTCATGTACTGTTACTCGGTGCTCTTAAATACCTGTCCTGTTTCATTCCGTTGAATACATTTCAATGGTGGTTGAAAGATTCTCGTATATCTAGTTAGCTAAGCATTCAGGAATCCTTTAGGATGAAAGATGATATAGAAATGTAAAATGCTATTAATTATTATTATTCTAATACATGGCCACTAGCACTTTACGAACTATCCCAATCCATAAAAAATATTGTGGTGGTTTAACAAAAGGTCGTAGGAATATTAGCTTTAAATTGGAAGGATGTATTTTTACAACAGAACACTGTTACTGTAGACTCACTTGATTTATAAAGCATTATAATGTTTGCATTGTGACACTACTGAGAATTTGCTAAAATTGCTAAACATTCTCCATTATACTTTCAAACTAATCAACATTAAAAGTAAATTCTTTGATTTTTCATTAAGAAAAGTTTATATTACCACAAATGATCTACTAATTGGAGTGTGTTATTTAAGTCATGATAGTCTAGCATATTTAACTTCCTATGGCTTTGCCTTGACCTTTTAACTCCTCTGTTTATTACCTAACTGTACAATCCCCCAAATGGATCATGAATGCTTAAATAGATTTCTCTTGTTATTGCTAGAATATACTCTGGGAGCAGAATGGTGTCTAGAGAGATATTTATTTGTGAGTGGCTTACTCTGTATGAAGATAAAGAAATACCAAATCAAAACGCAGTTAGTGCAATGAATAATGATTTGCTATAGTTACTAATAAATGATTGAGGGAGTACCGCACATTCTTTCCTCTTCCACAAAGGATGACTCATCAGTCTTGCGTGTCAGAGCACATACAGCTCTCACCAGCAGCATTCCGCAGATTCTGATATACAGCATCAACCATATCTCAGGTAACCATCTAAGTGGATGTGCTAAACCACAGAACTACGTGAGTAGCTCATGGGAGCAGCGACTATTCTTTTGCCATAGGAAACCTTGCCCTCCATAGCTAAGTCAGCAGAGAAGTCATGAGTCACAGTGGAGTTAGTGGAGGCGGCAATGAGAATTGGAGCATGGAGACACAGCATATGATTCACCAAGGCAAGCAGCGAAGGCAGCACGGCTAGTGCCAACCCAAAGTAGTGGCATTGTTCACTGCCAGGTTAAGAGAGTAATAGGCAGACCAATTATCCATTATCTGCCAAAAACTGTATTCTAATGTTCTTTCTCTCAGTAGAACACACTGTAGGACCTTAGACTGAGGGATGTGAAAGTACATGTGGCTACGTACAAGCCATCTTTACTTTAATCCATTCATCTGCAGGTTAGTCAGAACATGCTGAATAAATGACTCCTGACCAGCAAAACTTAAGGGCTTTGAGCAGTGAAGATGTCAAGACATATTTTCATTTTAATACCAGGTCTTCGTTTCAGATGTTATATATTTTAGCTGTTGTCATTTTCTTTTTGCAGAAAAAATCGGTTAAGCTAAGAAGTTTTTTTTAATAGTCATGCAAAGAAAATAAAGCTTGAGGTATAAACAAGATACACAGTGGAAAAATGATAATGGTACATAGCACTGATCCAACTGATAAGACATTTAATAAGGACTACACAGCCAGAAGTTCTGAATTCAACTAAATTCAACTCTATGCTCATTTAAAATGGTGAAATTTTTTTTGTTATGCAGCAACTGTTTCTTTGCCATGTTACTTAAAGTTAATAAAATTTCCAAACTTTCTTTCATCTGCTCATATTATACTTGCACCTCAGTTTGCTTTAAGAAGGCGGTTTCCATTTAACCTCTTCTCAAACATTCCGAAAGTACTCAATTTTATATTGATACGTCATCATCTGCTTTGATAGGGCTTGATGTCTACTCCAGTGATAAAATTCCAGCTGACTTGCAGCAAGGGAGCCATCTTATGCTTCATTCCGCAATCAGCTAGGGCAAGTGATAATGTAAATCAGCTATGAGACATTAAGTCATATGGCCCAAAAGTTGAGAAAATTAATGTACAAAATGTGTACTCCAATGCTCTCTTTTACTGGGGTCCCATCAAACAAAAAGCTCTGTTTATTTCTGTGAGATGCTAAAATAAATTTCTAAAATTGTCCTCCTAAATACATGAGCTATATATGCAATCTAGACACCTTATCTGCCAGGACCATCTTTACAACATGATGCCATCAGTGACATGCAATCTCAAAGCTATGACTTAAACTGTGGGTTTCTTGACCAATGATTTCTCACTAATTACCAGAAATGCCTCTTCCCGTAAGGGATGTGCTTTATTACTTATTTTGACTAATGTCACTCTGAGAGAGATCTTCAGGATGAGGGAAGATTTATGATACAGGAGACATTTATATTTCTCTTTTCTGTTCAGGAAACTGTAAGAAGTTAAATATACAATGTAGCATGAGCTCATCAAATAAAAGTGGAACTGCAAAACTGCTCTCTGAGATTTGTGTATGTATATACACCGTTACAGAACAGAAAATCCAGAAATGAAGGAAAGAAAAAGGTACTCATTTCATTCACACCTTCCTCTCCCATGGGTAATTATTTTGGCATCATCAGGTGTGGTCAGCTGTAAAAAGGCATGGGTTACTAATGTGGCATTGCTGTCAGAAAGGAGGGACTTCATGCAGAGAATATGATGTTTGCTTTGTTATGCAGGCTGACCACTAGTTGAGACTGGTATATTGGCAGACATGTCATCATCCTAACAGAGGGTCATGAATAGGGGAAGCCAAAATATTATAATCAGGAATCCTACTGTCAAATTTTTACGGTCTAGCTAGGAACAGCTGCCTGTCCCTTGTAAGCAGCCATATTAATGGCTAATGCGACACACCATTATTACTCTAGCAGAGAGCTGCACTAACATTAAAAATCAGATAATTTTGGATTAGAGTGCACAGCACCAAAAGTAATAATAAAAAATCTCCCTTGTTGAAGGAGCTATGAAACTCACGACAACCAAGTTCTGCGGGATAGTCCAATTTCCTCTGAATAGATTACAAAGTTTAAGGAGTGGTTTACACAATGCTAGATTTGGCCAAAAGCCACGTAACAGCCCTTCCAAACACATTCTGTTGAGAATAAAGGTCTTTTATGCCTTCAGGTGGAATTTTTGGAAGGGTAAAAACTGCCCAAACTGGAAGGGACAAATGCTACTCCAAAATACTAGCAAAGATAGTTATTAAGGCCTAGATTCAACAAGATATTGAAGCTTGCGAATACCTGTAAGCATGTGAGTGCTCCCTCTGAAATCTGAGATCATTCATGTGCTTAACACCACACTAGCGCTAAGAACCTTACTGAATCATGGCCTAAACACCTAGAGTGTTCCCCAATTCAAAGCCCAATAATGTCAATGGGAGTCTTTCTAGTGACTTCAATCAGCTTTGGTTCAGGTCCTCGGTGAATCGTCTTTCCTTTTAATTTGTAATTCATTGACTGCTCATGAAAGTTTCCACCTGAGGGCTATGTGCTAGTTTTTAAATAAACACATTCTGAATCTTAAGAATCATAATTAACCTGGAGTTTATATGCATAAAAAAGGCTGTTTCCACAGCTTTGTGAATTCTGGACACCATAACTTCTTGATATGTTACATCATTTTTCCTCTTCTACCTTTTGCATAAGTTGTGGAGTATACAAATAATGAAGGAAGTCATAAAAAGCCTATACAACAGCTGTAAATGTTAGACAACAGTAAATTCAAACAGAAAAATCCTTGTTGGTGTTTGTGTTCCAACAACTCTCTAATGAAGGTGTTGCAGGGTACTCAGGGTCCCATAGGAAGGAGGCACACACACAGCTGCTGAATAGAAGTAATGAGTTTATTGAAGGCAAAAGTGGCACACCCGCAACGGGGGCTCCCTTCGTTGCTGCCACTGAGATGGGGAAAGCCCGACGCACCGGAGCAATGCTCGGGGTGAAGCCCACTGCGCATAGGAACACAGGCAGAGAAATAACAGAAACATTTGCATTTTATGCATACTTTATGAATAACTAATACCTTGTTTTTATTTTGTTAGTATTACATAATGCAATCAGGTGTTTTATTAGTATTGCACAAGGCAAGCAGGCAATGAGAACCAGTTAACTCCGGCATGTAAAATATGCGATAACAGAGCAGCAAACAATAACAACAGCCTGGCCTATAATACCCTTTCTTTTCCTGGAGCCGAGAGTGGGGAGCGCTTCTAACAGCCCATCGTTACAGTTTCTTAGGCTTCCTACAGAAGGACATTCATCAACAATGCCTGCCAAGTGATTCAGAAAGAGAAGAGAATTGTATATACTCATAATGGTATATATCCATTGTATATACCCAGAATTGTATATACCCATAATTTGTGTGCACAGTTCTTATCAGAGTTGGATTTACCATCCTGTTTCTCTCTTTCAATCTATGGAGCTCAATCACTTTAAAATAACTAAGACAACTAATTCCCCTATCTTCCCTGTTGACAGTAATGTTTACAGTACCTCTGTATGCATCCTCCTATATGTTGAATATTAGCTTGTCAGAACAAATGTTCAATTAAAATTATTACCCATCCTCATACAGTTTAATCAGCAGTCAAACTGCAGGAAAAATCTATGAAGCCTTAATAACCTTGGGGTTTTTTCCCCTGCAAAACTATTTTAGGATTTTGCTGAATCTGTATTTACTTTCAAAAATAAAATATTATTTAGTGACCTAAAAATCTGTATACAGTATTTAAATCCATATAAAAAGGTTTATAATTTATAGCGAAATCGACATACAAAAATGTTTTGTATGCTTAGATTATAGGCTATAAATCTATAATCTCCTTAAAAGTAGGCACTTAAAATAGCTTGTGTTTTGGTCAAAAGTAGCCAAAATATGACTGATGTAACTATTGAATGACTTTAATAAAATTCTTTTTTGCAATAGACATATCAGATCCTAAATACCGCTATGCCAAACAGGTCATCTGGCATTCCTATTCTGGAATGGAAGTCAATAAGTAGCTTCTGTCTTTCTTGTTCTTCCTTATCCACACCACTTTAAGGAAAGATATGATACAGGTTTCAAGATAACAATTGGAATTTTTCTTCCAGAATAGAACCCAACTGCTGTATCTCATGCTCTTAAGAGGAAGCTTATTGACCATTTTTATCATACATTCCTTTAAATGGAAGAAGGATATTCCAGTTCACTTTAACAGGTTGATAAAGAAAGCCAGCAGAATTTTGAATGATGCTAACCACTACTGGCTAGGCTGCAAGTCCTAGTAGCTTTTTCTTTTACTGTGCTTTACTTTATTTGTGAATTACAGTATAGCGATCTGGGATGGACTATACTTTTCTTCATCCTTTAGAAGTCATCCTGAGACACAGCAACTGTTCTCGGTTACACTAACACCGGGCAGCAGATGAAGATGTAGGCCCCGTCCTATTTGCTCCTGAGCCAACAATATCTGTCCATAATGTGCTGGCAGATTCAACAGGCACTTTATATCTCTTTAAAGCCAGTTAATTATTTCCCTGAATATCCAGGGTAAGGAGGAGGTGGTGGATACTGAATTGAAATCTGTGGTGTTGGAGTGTAAGGTGGCGGTAGGTCTGCTGGGTATTCCATCTCATATTCATAACTGTAAGGTGGAGGAGCCACTGAAACTGAAAGAGAAGAAGAATCAGTTTGAAAAGTATAATTTAACCTAATCAATATGATTTAGGTGGAGAAGGTTTCCAGTAGCAAATAGCTCTCAGGAACCACCCAAGGTAAGCCCATGCCCCAATCCCTTGCCCCAGCCCTGAGCCCGTGCAGACCCAAAGTCCCTTTCTGCACCTCAAACCCCTCATCCCTGGCCCTATCCCAGAGCCTATACCACCAGCCCAGAGCCCTGACCCCCCCTCACACCCCAACCCCCTTCCCTGAACCCCCCCAAATCCAGAGCTCCCTTCTGCACCCCAAACCCCTCATCCCTGACCCCACCCCAAAGCCTGCACCCCCAGCACAGAGCCCTGACACCCTCCTGCACCGTAACCCTCGGGCATCAACAATTTTCTTCAACTAGGTCACCAGAAAAAAAGTTTGAAAACCACTGTCCTAGTGTGTGGTTCTTCACAGCCCACGTCTCATTATAGAGATGTCCTGCCTCCCCAGCTTGAGGTTACATTGAGAAGAGGTTGGCCTTAAAGGGAGGCCTGAAGATGGGGAGTGAGCCTAGCCAACATTCAACCAGTAGCTGCAGATCCTGTCCGGGGGGTGGGGGGAGATGGGCTTGGCTCCCGGTTCTAGGTATTGCAATGGGGTGGCCAGGGTTGCAGCACCACAGATTTGTGACATTAGTGGGGGGCTGGAAGGGTTCATGATTTCTGGATAAAATTGACTCCATGAACCCACACTAAAATCACCACTGCTACCTAATCATAATGATTAAAGAATATAGCTCTATTATGAACACGACTTATGGAATTCTTTAGCAGTCTTATGAAGGAGTAGCTTAGCATCCTCACCCGGATAGGTGCTGATAGTGTTGATGTGTGTAGTTCTGATGACCCCTACTCGAGTCCCACGGTTGTTCTTCATGCACATGCAGATACAGATGGCGATACCAGCAATCACTCCCATTATAAATACGATACCAAATACAATCCCTGCTATTGCTGTGCCTCTGAAATGGAAGAGGAAATATGCAGTCTGCGTCAGCCAAAGGCAGTTTAAAAAAAGAAATCCTTTCTTCAGTATTCCTCATTTTAAACAAAAATGTGTATTGATTACAGGAAATACCACATACGTCAATTCGTCACAGTATCTAAACAAACATGAAGATCCCAGACACACAAAAGGAGACAGTTCTTTTGAAGTCACCTAGAACATTGAGCCTGGTCATTCTTTCAATTTACTGCATGTTAAACTGTCTCATTCCAGGGCAAACATAAATGACTTTTAAATATTGTGCAGGACAATTTCTCCTCCTCCTCCTCTAGAAGGTGTCACTATTCTTTTCTCTTTAAAAAAAGATAAAGTTTCCCATAGTAATTCCAAGG
Source organism: Dermatemys mawii (assembly GCA_007922305.1). Lineage (NCBI taxonomy): Eukaryota > Metazoa > Chordata > Testudines > Dermatemydidae > Dermatemys > Dermatemys mawii. The sequence goes on along the minus strand of ML677384.1, from coordinate 7,633,795 downwards.
GCAACCCAAGGAGTTTGCATGGTATGTTTCCAATTGCATTGTTCTTGTCTTTGCTATATTTTGGGTCATAAAGTTTTTTTAGTATGCAGAATTGTGTACCTGTCCAACTCCAGACCCACAGTTTTAGGAGAACCTTCTCTGTTGTGAACAATAAGAAGAAATGACCAAACTGAATTTCTTTCCCACATCTTCTGGTATATCCAGCATGTATACTTGCACAATGATTAAAACAAAACAAAAAAGCACAGCAGTGATAGGGGCTCAATTTACCCCAGTTACCTTTCCCCCCCAAATAATTAATCAGACTGTAGTTCCAAACCATTTAGAAGAAGAAAGCCCTGTTTCACTTACACTTTGGGTCAAAATTCTTCTTTTAGGTACACATGAAGAGCTCCTGATATTGAAAGTCAAAATTAGCCCTTATGATACACCCTAGGCTCGCTCAGTCTTGCTATTCTGTGCAGTGAGTGAAGCATGCACTATGTGCGAGATAGTATTGATAGTCATAACTTTTATAAAGAGAAAACACAGTTTACTGAATATTTTTATTCTGTGCATTGTTTTACTTTCAAACCCGGATTCTAGATAGCAATCGTGTGGATACTGTTATGTATATTTTATGCCTTCTAATTCGATACTTTGATCAATAATAAATAAGCTACAATAGGATATCTTGCAATGCAGAGAATAAAGAAAGCATTGTGAAAACCTGAAAGTTATCAATAAAACAGGGTTTATAACGTGTTGGTTTTCACATACAAGTATCAAGGTTTTCACATACAAATATCAGTATGCATTTCAAAATGCTGAGTGCCCAGCTGCTGCAGTTGAAGTCAATGGTAACTTCAGGACCCTAACACTTCTGAAAATCAGACCATTTATTCAGGTGTCTAAATATGGATCCAGGAGCTCTCTAGAGCCACGAAAAGGACTTAGGCTCAGTCTTTTGTGTCCAAGGGAATCCTCAGCCCTGAGTGAGGCATCCAGACTCTTTATACAGTGAAGGGGGAGACTCAGGTGCCTCAGAGCGGTGTGATGGCCTCTGCGAATCCCAAAGAGCCCCCTAGACAAGCCAGAAGGAAATGCTAATGCCCTCAAAGGGAGTTAGATGTCTGAGTCCCCTCAGGATTCACAGCTGTGAACCCTCTCCTCATGGCAGGCACCTAAGTCAGCCCTTTCTCACAAAAAACATCGGTGATGGCACCTCCTTATAGCCAATAGCCCAGCGTTTAGAATGCTTGCCCAGGGTGTGGAAGACCCAGATTCAAGTCCCCACTCTGCCTCTCTCAATCTCTCCTGTTGAAGCTATTCCACTTCTTTATAAAACCTTTGTATGGTTATTAGAGCAGAGACTGGAACCAGGGTCTCCCAGCACAGTGTCCTAACCACTGGGCTACAGAGTCATTCTCACTGGTCCAATGCATATGTAAAATATTTTATAAAACATTAAAATAAGGGCACTCACTTGGGATGCAGGAGACCCTGGGTTCAACTACCTATTCTGAATTACTCATGCTCTAACAACTGGACTACAGGGCACAACAGGCACAGCGGCAACTCCTCCTTGTTCTATAGGGGGCTGGCTCCTGTAGATAGCCCCCAGGAATCTCTGCCAGAGCAGGCCTTGCAGCTGAGATAGGCAGGGAATTGCCTAGTTTGAGAATCTTGCCAGGGTTTAGGTGCTAAGCAGCTCAGCGGTGTCAGGAATTAGAGGACTTTGTGCATGCCCACCAACAGAAATGTAGAGGTCTTTACTGGTGTAAACAGACACCTAAGGACTTTACGTGGCAGCTGTGCAGGGGTTCTGATGGTTTACTTTTTTGATTTAGGTGGCTAAAGATGCTTAAATCCCTTTACTAGTCTAACCCTTAGCGTTCACCAACAGGTGCTAAGTGTTCCACACTTAGACCCAAGCCTATAAATGTGAAACATGGGAAGCCCCTTATTTGTAACATAACAGAATGTTGCAACATTAGAGACTGTGACTGAGATCTTCCAGTTGTCACGTTCATCCAGTTCTCTCTGGGACCGCGTTAACCACTTTTGGAACAACGGGCACATCGCAAAAAAAATCATTTAAAATTCTGAAAAGACTTCAGTGAGATGTTCTTTCATTTCCAAAGAGTCTTCTTATGACATTACCAAAAAATAAGACAAAACAAAAACCAAGGCATAATGAAAGCTCCATTTATTACAAACAACCACAGCATTGTGAATGCTTCCATTATATCTGTTAAATGGATGAATCATTGTGACCTTCCCCTAGAGTGCAATATCAGAAAATCATACAGAAAGTTGTGCTGAAACTATCTCCTAGGTGGAAGAAACAGAATCTGAAACCAAACAAACACTATATTTCCAGTGACACACTGGACTGCTGGCTATAATTTTAGTGTTTTATTTTTCCTTTGTGTACGTAAAGCAGGTCTCTCACATTAACTGTTCAACAGTAATGTTCCAAATATGCATATCTGTTCTGCCACACTCATTCACTCAAGCTTTTGAGATTAAAACAATTTACTATTTTTTCATTATTACAGCCTAGAAACTGAGGGGAATCCAAACCACAGTTAAAGAATAAAGGCCAACCCTACCCTCCACCGCCATGGCCCCTCCCCCTCAAAAAAAATGAAAACCAGACAGCACCACCCACTTCTCTGGAAACAGTGACTGACCTAAAAATGCAACAATATAAATACAGTGGGGCCAGATTCTGCATTCCTTATGCCGAGTTAATACATTACAACATGAGTAGACTTGAAATCAATGGGACTACTCATGGAATAAAATACTTCTCAATGTAAATGTGGCAAAATATGTCCAAATACCTGGATGAGGAGCAAATTCTATCAGTGTTCAAATACAACACAGGTACTTAGGCCTTGTCTACACTTAAAAGTTTGCCAGTATAGCCATGCCAGGAAAAAACTCATAATGTTGATCCAGTTATACTTGCAAAAAAATAAGTCCTTTTGCAAATATAGGTTACACTGGTTCAGTGAGAAAGCTAAGTTATACCAAAAGTATTTTGCTAGTACTACTAGGACTTTTACCAGCAAGCTATGTCATCAAAACCCCAAAACAACAACACAGCCCTGCCAGCTAAATTTTTAAGTGTAGACCTAGCCTTAGATACTAAGGTAATGAGTTCCCAAAAATTGCCTAGATAACTAAACATTTTTGTTTCTATTTATGAAGTCAGATTTAGCAAGAAAGTGGAGTTTAGAGACTAGCTTTTAGACAGTTTGTCAGTGACAGCATGAGGCATGGAGAAGGAGCTTCCTACCCTCAAATGGCTTCTCTGTTCAAGTAGGGGCTTATCCAAGCCTGCTGAATCAGACCCACAATGCATTTTACATTGTTATGTGAGCCAAGTACTTCATTTGTAAAAAAAAGAAGATTAAGAGGATTTTGAAGAGTGTGTTACAGCATTAAAGGGCTATCTGCTAATCAGCTGAACAGTAAGAACATACTATTAAGAGGTGTTGGACACCCACAGCTCCCACTGACTTCAGCTGGAGCTCTGAGTGCTCTGCATTTCTGAAAATCAGGCTCCAAAAGGCTAAAACTGTCAGAATCAAGTCCTGACATGACTAGAGTGTTGGAATGACTGTTCTGTGGATATGATGTGAAAATAAACACTTGCTCCCTTGATGGAAAACCTTTGGTACGGCTAGAATGTATGAAGCAAAATCCTAAATATATTTATTTACCTGACATGGTCGAATCTTTTTCAATGCTATTTTCATGTTCCTGTTCAATTAAATACCTTACAAAGAAATGGATCTTCTTTTATATTATAAAATGCATGTTCTTTCTCTCAGTACCTAAAAAGATACAGATAACATTTTTCATGCTATCACCACTGCAAGTTTCTTCAAGGGGGAGTGTCTTTAGAGAAAAAGGACAGTGAAGCAAAGGGAGACCTAGAAACTGCACCGCAGAATCACATAGCAACTAGGAAGATTTGAAGGAAGGAGAAACTTTGAAGTACAACAGTTTAAAGGAAACCTTATGCAAGGTCCTTCATAGAAAAGATATGCCTGGAGGGGAAAAAAATATAGCCACAGAAATAGCGACAGAAAAAGAGTATACAGAAATGTAAAGGGGGAGAAGAAAAGATTTGTTTTTGTAAAACAGTGAAATTCCAAGGGACACCCTTGGGGTAAATATAAAATATTCAAAAGACAACTTTCCTACCCCCATCAGTAACACCACATTTCTATTTTACCAGTGCACGTTTCTGCTGGTGCAAGCCCATAGAATCCCTTCAGATCGTCTTCTGGGCTGCACAGGGAAGCTGCCAGTAAATGGTAATCCAAGAAGCCTCTGAACCTCACATTCACCACATCGGAGGTCTTGCTAACCACCCAACACAGGCTGTCACAGAGGGTGGTGATGGATGGATGAGAGAGAATGGCCACAGAACTGGCTAGTACGTGAATTCAATAGCCTTAATGCCCTGCACAAATGGCAGAGGGGCAGCAGCAACTACTCTAACTGATTGGTGTGCAAACAGGGGGGAGAGCACAAGAGATTCTCGGGGGAGGGCCATGAAGGAACTGGGATCTCCTGAGTCCTTTAGGATCCACTGCCATAATAACGGGAATGGGATTAAAAAAAAAGAATGGGTATTGTGGGATGGGATTAAAAAAACACAACAGTCCTCCCACATTGCAAACAACATGAACACCTCAGCCAGCAGCTGCCACTCTCTGGCCGCCCAATGCTGAAGGCAGCGGTGCCACCAGCAACAGCATTGTCCCCCATTATTGCCAGGCAGCTGCAGTGTGGCAGCTGCTGACTGGAATATTGCCACTCCCATGTCTGCACTGGTGCTGGCCCTCAGAACTGGGTGGCTGGACTGAGAGTGCACCAAACTCTAAGAATGGTTAGGAGGGCATGACTGGAAAACTTTGGGCACCATTGCTCTAACTCATAGGCTAGAGTAGTGACTATGGAGGACAGAACAGTGACTGTACTACGGCTCCACATCCTAATCCTATACTGATGGGGGTAGATTTCACCTACTTGACTTCCTTCCCCTGCAGAACCTTGATAACTTGGGATTTATGCAGTTAAAGTGAATTTCAACCTCGATTAATGAAACAAGTACTATATTTCCAGTGACATCTACTTTGCATTGTGGTTTGTGCCCCTCTGAAGCATAAAATGCATACGATCCATAGCTTAGATTTGCTTCAGAGTAATTGTGGCTATTGAACACCCCTCCCTACTTCAGTATATAAAACAATGTAGAGGTCTTCCTGAAATTTAAAGAGCTAATTACATAGTTTTTTCCTACCACTATGTAGCAGGGACTTCACATCCATCCATTGCCTCACTTTCTCCCTCTTGGGCTCCCCAAAGACTCAATCTAGGATTTCATGCATCAAATAACACCCCATCTTGGGGGAGGGAGGTCTGGTTATTGATGCAAAGTTGAAAAGAAAACACAAAGAATTCCACCCAGTCTTCCCAGCTGTCCCACAGCCCTCCATGCATGATTCTTAGGCCATGGTTACACTGGCACTTTATAGCGCTATAAAGCCCCCACGAGCGCTATAACCTCCTCCCTGTCCACACTGGCAAGGCACGTAGAGCGCTATAACTGCGGAGTTATAACGCTCCTGGTAACCCACCTCCGCACGAGGAATAAGGGCTGTAGCACAGCTGCTGTAGCGCTACAGCGAGAATGTGGACACCCACTGCGCATTAATTGGCCTCCAGCCCGTCCCATATTTCCCATTCGAGCCACTCTGGTCACCACTTGCAAACTCTTTTGTCCTGTCGTCAGGTGACCACACGTCAGACCCGCCCTTTAAAGTCCCAGGGAAATTTGAAAATCCCCTTTCTGTTTGCTCCAGCCAAGCGTGGCGTGCTCTCAGGGAATCCTTGCAGGTGATCATTCTCATTGATCATGACTCCACGTGCCATGCCTCCTCGCAATAGGCGATCCCCAGCGTGGAGCAATAGCGAGGTGCTGGACCTCATCAGCTGTTGAGGGGAAGAGGCTGTTCAGTCTCAGCTGCAGTCTAGCCGCAGGAATTTTGATATCTATGGGCAGATATCACGGGCGTTGGCAGAAAGAGACCATGAGCGGGACACTCTGCAGTGCCGTGTTAAGGTAAAGGAGCTTAGGAATGCGTATCACAAAGCCCACGAGGCAAACGGCCGCTCCGGGGCAGCCTGGGTGACTTGCAGATTTTATAAGGAGCTGCACACAATACTTGGTGGTGATCCTACGGTTACTCCAACGACCACCATGGACACTTCCCAGCCCACCAGTGAAGGGAGGGGGTGAGGAGGAGGACGAAGAGGAGGAGGATGAAGAAGAGGAGGAGGAGGCGGCAGCGACCCAGGGCACGGAGGAGTCCCTGAACACGTGCAGCCAGGAGCTCTTCTCAAGACAGGAGGAGGGCAGCCAGCCGCAGCATATGGCGGTTGCAGGGGGCAGCGCAGCAGCGGATTGCGGAGGTAAAGCTGCTTTTCTACTGGGAAGGCTGGCAGCTTGGGGTGGAAAGGGATGCTTGCATGCTTGCCTACATGTGGAATAGTGCATTGATGTAGTCTATCACATTGCGGTAATCGTCATCAGTAATCTCTTCAAAGGTCTCAATAAGAGCGCTTGCAATGCACCTGCGCAGGTTTCCCGGCAGAGACAGCGTGGCCTGCGTCCCGGTGGTCACTAGTCCCCACCACTGTGCTACGATGGGTGGGGGGAGCATTGCTGCACAGAGGCAAGCTGCATATGGCCCTGGGTAGAAGCCGCATCTCATTAGAATCCCCTCCCTTCCTTCCTCGGTGACCCGCAGCGGCGAGATATCTTCCAGGACAAACACCTATGGAGAATGTTGGGACAGTGTTCAGAGTAGGGCTCCCGCCACTTCCCGGCACTCACCCCCGCCATCCCCACAGCACAGCACGGCAGTGAAACAATCATTCTCCCTGCATCTGGAGAGGACTCACCATGGCAGGGGCTTCGTTGTTGTCTGTGTGCTCTCTGCGGGACAGGCAAACGGAGAATGCAGGGGAATCATAGGCATGTCTGCTCTTTACAAGGGAGCCACTGTTACATGTGTCTTTTTCTTTTAGAAGCATTGACCTTGAGCCCTGAGCCATCGCTGTTATCAACAGCTGACAGGCTGAGGCGACTGAGGAAGAGGCCACGAAAGAGCAAAGAGAATCTAGTACAGCAAGTAATGCAACAGGCTGTAATGGAGAATCGAATTGCACAGAGGTGGAGGGAGGACCAGAGCAAGTTAAGGGAGAAGGCGTGGCAGGAGAACGCGAGTCACCGGCGGAAAAGCACCGATAAGCTGTTCTCATTACTGCAGCTTCAATTGGAGACTATGCAGCAGATTGCCACCATTCAGGAGGAGAAGTACCGTGCTCACCGCCCCCTTTATCATTTGCCCCCAAACCCTTCCCCTTCTGGCCCTCTGTACCCTCCAGGACACTATCATCAGCTATCTGGTTATCACCATCCACAGCTGCCTCCAACCCCTCTGTCTTCACCGAACAACTCCCAAACGCAGGACTCTTATCCACTGCAGTCAACCCCTAATAACATGCCTTATTGCCCTCCGCAAATGGGGTTCGGGGGACACGGTAACTCTGAGGGCACTGGAGACTCAGAGATCCGAACATATTCCAATCTCTGACTGACCCCATCCCACCCCAATTACACCTCCCCCCGCTTCTCCCTCCCATGCATCAAAATATTTTCTTTCAGCAAACGAAGTAGCTGTTGAATAAATTAATTGTTTTCTTAATACATGGGTTTCTTTATTCAGTGCACATAGATTATTAGTGGCTACAGAAAAGCAAATGCCTGTTCTTATTAAAAGAATGCACACTCCATCCCTCTCTCCCTCCCTCTGCACTTCCCTTTAGAACTGGCTTTCAGCCTCAAAATGCTCCCTCAAGGCTTCCCTGATCCTAACAGCCTCGCGCTGGGCCCCTCTAAGAGCCCTGCTCTCTGGCTGTGCCTATGTGGCCTCCAGGCGTTGAACCTCCAAGGACCATGCCTGAGTGAAGCCTTTGCCCTTCCGCTCACAAAGATTATGTAGGGCACAGCATGCAGAAATAACCGCGGAGATACTTCCCTCAGCCAAATCTAGCTTCCCATAAAGACAGCGCCCAAAAGCACACTCCACAGTCATTCAACCCCGGCTAAGCCTGTAGTTGAACTTTTCCTGGCTGCTGTCCAGGCTCCCTGTGTAGAGTTTCATGAGCCAGGGCATTAAAGAGTAAGCAAAGTCGCCAAGAATCACGATGGGCATTTCGACTTCCCCCACGGGGATCCGCTGGTCTGGGAAAAAAGTCCCGGCTTGCAGCTTCATGAACAGGCCGGTGTTGTGGAAGATGCTTGCGTCGTGCACCTTTCCAGACCAGCCCGCGTTAATGTCAGTAAAACACCCACGGTGATCCACAAGTGCCTGGAGAACAATGGAGAAGTACCCCTTTCGGTTAACGTACTCGTCAGCTAGGTGGGCAGGCACCAGAATAGGTATATGGGTCCCATCTATCGCCCCTCCAGTTAGGGAAACCCATGTCTTCAAAGCCAGCAACAATGTCATGCATGTTACCCAGAGTCATGATTTTTCGTAGCAGGATGCGATTAATGGCCCTGCACACTTGCATCAGCACAACTCCAATGGTCGACTTTCCCACCCCAAAGTGGTTGGCCACCGATCAGTAGCTGTCTGGGGTGGCCAGCTTCCACCCACTTCTCCACCGGGAGGGCAGCTCTCAATCTGGTGTCCTTGCGCCGCAGGGCAGGGGCGAGTTCAGCACATAATGCCATGAAAGTGGCTTTTCTCATGCGAAAGTTTTGCAGCCACTGCTCGTCGTCCCAGACTTGCATGACGATGCGATCCCACCACTCACTGCTCGTTTCCCATGCCCAGAAGCGACGTTCCACGGCCGTGAGCATGTCCGTTAATGAGACAAGAAGCCTCGTATCAAATGCGTTCACCACTTCGATCTCGTCTTTAGACCCATCACTGTCATCCTGCATGTCAAGGATTAACTCCACTGCACACAGAGATGTGCTGGCGACAGTCGTCAGCATGTCCCTCAGCAGTTGTGGATTCACTGCGGCACACGAAAATGGAAGACGGAGTGCGCCTTGCTGAAACCGTTGAAAGATGGCTCCTGAGGTGGACGGAAACCCAGGGATTGCTGGGATATGCCACGAAGCATCATAGGTAGTTGGAACAGGATGCAGAATGCCCTGCAAGTGATGCCCCTGTACTACAAGGCATTGCGCCAGATCGGGAAGAGGTGCTCTGTGGGATACCTGCCCTAATGCACTGCTCTTAATGCCGCATGAAGTGCCATAAATGTGGCCATGCTATACCGCTGGCGCGTCTCAGTGTGGACACACAATAGCGCTATACATATTGCTGTATAAGGGGACCGTTATAACCAATAGCGCTATAATCCTGTAAGTGTAACCATACCTTTAGTCCTTCCCCTGCTGAGACTTTGCTTATTCCCTGCACTCTTACCTTCCTAGCCGGCTGCTGCTCTCTGCAGAATTGCACTGACCAGTCTCTCTACCTGGGAGCTAAGAAAAGGCTTTCTACATGGAGCAGCTCATGCAGCCATCTTGGCTCCTTTAAATCTTTCTCTGATCTCAGGCTGCCCTTATGTTTGCCAGCAGGCCTGCTTCTGAGTCACATGCTCCCATCCCTTGCCACCTGGACTTATTCCCTTCACCTGGGAAAAAGAGATAGTATCATGAAAAATAATATTCTATACTCTTTAATCCTCTGTTCCAACATATGGTATGTTTGAAAAATGAACTCTTTGGACCTTTAATTAGGTCCTATTTTACTATGTTTATATAGGCAGAACTTCCACTGAATTTACTGGAACTAACATCCATGTAAGGTCTACAGGCTCATGTGCAGTTTTTCCTCACACACAGAGGGCAGATTTATGTCCTCTGGACTGTGGGTGTTCAAAGTTCACTCCTCCCTCCATCCTAGCAGGGGCAGCTGTACCTGAAGTGGATTTTCCTCTCCATGGAAGGCAGACTACTCTATTATTACTCTCCTGCAGGGATTTTGCCAGGGAGGGAAGATCTACCGTATATACTCATTCATAAGCCGAATATTTTTGGTAAAACAGTGAAGCATCAAAGAGCAGGGGTCAGCTTATAAACAGGCCTACACCAAAATTTGATAATTTTAAAAACTCTATGGAATTATTGAATTGAATGTCTAATAGATTGTAATTTTGTTTACCTGGGAGTGTCCGCAGCCATGGAGCCCCTCAGCTCCCCGTGGCTGCAGTTCACCGTTCCCAGTCAATGGGAGCTGCCAAAGGGAGTTGAGGGACTCCATGCCTGCGGGTGCTCCCAGTAAACAAAACATCCCAACCCGCCACCAGGAGACAAAGTTTGCCAACCCATTTATTGATGTCAAGACTACAGCCTTTTAAAGTTGCGAAGGCTTTGTTTAGTGGACTAGATTGACTTGAAACAAATACTAAAAGAGCAGTGCTGCAGATCTGCATGACATTTGATCCCTGCATTTCCAAAATGCTACACCTTACAAGCCAATCACAAAAATACAATGAACCATAGTACTATAGCACTGGTGTCAGTCTGCTACAGTGTAATTTGATCTCTTCACGCATTTCTACCAGTGGACCATGTCACAGTGATAAAGCAGGTGATATTCCTATATAAAGTCCTACCAAATCTATAAACTATAAATCTATTTTCATACTAATATTTAAAATGAACAAAAGTGAAATCAAAAGAAAACAGTCTGCTTAACATGCAGAGTTCAAACTTAAAGTTGTTAAAGATGCAGAAGCACACAATAATTGTGCTACTGCTTGTGAATTCTGTATCAATGAGAAGCAAGTAAGAGAATGGTGAAAAAATAAACACACTAAAAGACACACCAAGAAGCAAGAAAAAATGTCCAACGAGGTGCGATTCATTTCCTGAGCTGGAGAAAGATCTCAATAAGTGGGTTGTTGAATGTTGACAAAATGGGTACATTGTCTCTAGAACTGGAATTCGTTTGTGTGATCTGCAAATGTCACAAGATGACAAATACAAGTCAGTTATGCTGTCAATGTTTACTGCATCAGCGGGTTGGTGTACTTGTTTCATGACCCGTCATGGATGAACAAAACTGTTATGTTCATCGGTGAACAAAGATAGGACAAAAGCTGCTGAGAGATCTGGAAGAAAAAAGAATCTTTCCAAAGGTTTATTATAAAATATCAAAAGGACTGTGCATTTGAGTAATCACAAATAGGAAATATGGACGAAACACCGATGACATTCGATTTCCTGAGCAACAGAACGATAAATGGTGTTGGTGAAAAAACAGTTTTAATTAAAACCACTGGCCATGAACAAATCCATTTTATGGTGGTTTTATCATGTTTGGCAAATGGATCAAAGCTCCCTCCTCTTATTTTTACAAGTAAAACCTTCCCTAAAAACATGAAATTTCCTGCTGGTGTCATCATACGTGCACATGAAAAGAGATGGACGGATGGATGAAAGTGGGACTATTGAATGGCTGGAAAAAGTGTGGAATAAGAAACCAGGAGCACTTTTCGAGAAATCTGCTATGCTCGTTTGGGTCATGTTCAGGGCACACAAAATGGATGAGGTGAAAAATGGGGCCAAAGATATAAAAGCTACTTTGGCTGTAATACCTGGAGGTTTAACTTCAGTTCTACAACCACTTGATGTCTGCCTGAACAAACTCTTTAAAGACAGGCTATGCAAAATGTGGTCTGAATGGATTTACTCAGGCATGCTGAAGTTAACAAAAGGTGGAATCTTAAAAGCCTGAAATCAATCTGGTCACCCAGTAGATCTAGGACACATGGGTGTCCATTCCCTCAGAAATGACAGAAAAATCACTTAGGAAATGTTGCATCAGCAATGCACTTGATGGGTCAGAAGATGCCTCCATATTTGATGATGACACAACAGAGCTGATGATAAGAAGGAATCTGAGTCTGAAGATGACACTGCTGACATCTATGATGACAATGCAGGTACAGCTGTGACTGAAGCTGAGTTTAATGAACTGTTTGGTGCATCAGAGACTGATTCAGACTTTGAAGGATAAGCCTTTTCAAGTCTCATATTGTTTTAGTACTTGTTTTAAATATCCATTTATGGATTTTAAATATTGACTACAATTTTGGAGGTGAATACATATTTGTTCAGTTACTATTATAACAACAACAGTTGTTTTGTTAGATTACATTAAAATAATTCTAGCAAAATTTTGGAGTGTTTCTTGTAATGCCAACTTTTAAAATATACCAGGGGTTGGACAACTTTGGCTCCCGGCCCCTCAGGGTAAGCTGCTGGCAGGTTGGGACATTTTTTTTACCTGGACCCCCAGAGGCATGGAGCCCCTCAGCTCCCTCTGTGCACGGTTCACCATTCCCAGCCAATGGGTGCTGCGGGAAGTGGCGGCTACTTCCTTATTTTTATATTATAAAACATAATATATATCTATATGATTCTTTTCCTCACTGGAACTGGGTAAAAATGGTACACAGGATATACCACTTGTATAAGAGGGTTCCCCATTTAGTATAGAACTGTTAGAATGGTACTATGTCCACCCAACCCCAGGTGGGCACTGGACAGCACATTCTGGCTACTCTTCTTGGCTGTCCCTGGTTACTAAGGGGCTACAGAGTGTATAGGAATAAATGAGAGTACCCTCGATGCTGCTCTAATTTACTTCAAGTGTCCAACAGTTCCCCTTGTGGCTCTGAAACACAGAGAATGCAAAAATGTCAGTCACTTTTGCCCCTTCTTCATTTCTATGCCCAGTACAGAATCAGAGCAACTCAGAATCAGGGCTAGTGGCCAGTCCAGCTGGTACTCTAGACATGGAATTCATTTTTTAAATTAAAATTCCCAAGCAAGCACCTGAAAGTAATATTATTTTCAACAAGCAATTACTAATTTAAAGATCTGCACACTAATCAATGTTTTAAAAAGTACACCAACAGCTACTTTAGGATTTCAACTGTTACTTCATTAATTCTGTTTTACTGAGATCAGATCATGTATCTAAATATGTTGCTGATGTTTGATTCCATCCAAATTGATTTTTTCTCTCTTTGATACTCACAAGGTGAGTTTTTTTTTTTTTTTTTTTTTTAAACAGTTCAGCCCCACAAAGTGCCCTGAGAAGTACAAGCACCGTGAAAAAGCAAAAGTACAGCCCTTTGGGCATACACTGCAAACCCTAACCTTCATTCCTCTTTCTCTGCTGGCAGCTCAAGAAAGACATAACACTACATGGGATTAAGAAGAATATCTTTTGTCTTTTAACATTTTCAATGCATGAACAGTAGGTTACAGCCCACAAGTTTGCTACAAAGTTGCATGTCCATTGAAGTGTAGCCATGGCATATTTAAAGGACCTGAGAGGAAATCATATACACTGCAACATAAAAGGATACAGAATTACAGCTTGTTCTGGTTTCAGTGTAATCCCTGGATGGACTTTTCAGCCACGTCATCTTTCCAGAAATATGTGAACACAGTGTGTTTACTTCCTTTATGTACATCCGCACACTCCTCTCCCTGGCGCCTAGCCTGAGTAGTTTGTCTGGGCAGTGGAGAATTCCCCTGGGAGAATACAAGAGTAGAATGCTATAGAGTGGCAACAGAGTGCTCCAAGCAAGCTACCCTGGAGAAGCCTGTACAATCCAGCTGCTCACCTTCCACAGGGAGAAAGGGCCAAATGATTTATATAATTGTGGATCCTCTACATGGCCGGCTCCAGTTTTTTTGATGCCCCAAGTGGAAAAAAACCACAAAACTCCCAAGTCGTGGACTGTAGGACCCGCCTCCAAAGGAAGAAGAGTCAGAGAGTGAGTCGTCGCCGAAAGAGGAAGCCACAAGGAGGGTCTCGCTGCCGAAAGAACAAGCGGTGTGCCGCCTCAGTTAAGGACAGAGTGCCGCATCCCAGTTTTGTCCACCCCAAGCACCTGCTTGGTACGCTGGTGCCTGCAACCAGCCCTGATCCTCTAGCCTGTTCCAAAATCCCCTCACCTAACAGCGAGCCACAGGGATCCTTGAAACACACCATGAATGGGATGTGTGTTCCCTCCCTTCCCCATTCACTGAACAATAGAGAAGCATCTCAGTTCCTCTACAACTCTGCCCTTATCCCCGCCAGAGGACGATGCAGGATGTCCCGCTCAGTGCATTCAGGACACACATGAAAAGATCTTTATGTCTATTTTGTTTCTTGTAAGAAAACAGGAAATGAATTGAGTGCTTGTGGAAACTGCTGAAGTGACCTTGGAACTCAAGTCGTCTCTCAGAAGAACAAGACATGTCAGCGCATGCATGTTCTCAGCTTCCCAACATCATGTTTCAGCTATGGGATCACTTCCAGGGTACAAAGGTCATTGTAGTTTGAAAACCACCATCCATTCAGTCTTGGACTTTCTGTTCTGACTGCTCACCAGGGACAACTCTGCTGCACAAATGCACTTGACATCCCTAAATCATTTTCCCCAGGTTAACAATATCATGCGTTTTTATTACAGTAGTGCTTAAGTGTCCCAGTCAAGGTGCCAGTGAGCAAGTCCCAAGAAGAAGGTCCATGTCCTGAAAAGCTCATCAGTAGGTTTATGACACCACATGAAAGTCAGATAAAGCAGATAAGGGGGAAGGGGAAGGAACACAGGAAGGGCGGGAGGACAACAGAACAGTAAAATGAGCATGTTTTGCATAATAGGAAATTGTTTCAGGCTATAACCTGATAATGGCTAAGCAACTAAATTTTGATCAGTCTAGATCTGCTCTGTTTTAACCCGAATTTTAAAAGTGAACAGATCCAAATCATGGCGCTGAAACACTGAGACAATCAGTCCAAAAGCTTTTACTGCAATTTGAAAAACTGTCAATATATTTAACTGAAAACAAAACTGATACAGAAAAATACTATTAATGCTGCAGTATCAGAAATGACAGCTTTTCTACTTTTTATCTTCAAGTATTTTGATCAGGACAATGACCCAAGCTTCCAGTTTTGACCTCCTACCTGTTTGAGCTAGGTGCTACAAAGGTATTTGAATCCCAGCCTCTCAGTTTAGTTTGATGTGCCTTTTCTCTCTCTATTTTTAATCAGTTGCTTTACTCCCCTCCCCCTAGTCCTCCTGTTGCAATCTCATGAAATTAGAGTTTTCCAGGGGCTGCCTAGAAAGGAAATAATGGAATTTCCACTTTATGAAATGTTCCACATTGTTGTGCTTGCTCAGAGGCCTGACCCTATAGCCGGGAGGGTAACAGTGTAGCACCTAGTGTAATCACCTTTGTCTTGTTTTAGATGATGATCTTTTTGGTCCCTCGTACTCCCCACACTACTGTTAAAAAGCACCTTCTGAGTCAGAAGCCAAGAAAGGAGACAGAAGCATAACAAGAAAGGAGAAACATTTCTAACAGCCGAGGAAGAGAATGGAGCTGTTTCTGAACCCCCAGCCATAGAAAGGTGTGGAGGACAGATTGGCATATAATGATTCCAATAAAATTGCTACCACTTTATGGGACTCTAGTACCCACTTTTGACATCAGCTTGGTTAGGTAGGTTTAAGTGCCTCCCAAAATGCTCTGACTAGTGTTTGCTTGGTAAATGTTTGAAGTTCTGTTTCTAGCACCAATTTTATTTACAACAGCTTCTGAAAACATTTGGCTTCACATATTTCCATCAGTTCATTTCTAGAGCTATGTCAGATTTTGTGTTTTTGCTTCACAGGGCTTGTCTGAACATTTTATTTGCTTTCAACTTGCAGCCCTCATTTACACTTTTGAACTTGGTATTTGGAGGAATCCAAAACCTCAGATCAAAATCTGCCAAATTCCACTTAAGTTTGCATCCATAGTGGATGTGTCATAGCTTCAGTACCAAATCGAATCAAATCAGGTTGGGTCAGGTGCATGTGAGAGGTTCAGGGTCCTCCTGAGGCTTTCAATGAACCTGTTCCATGTTTCAAGTTTGTAACAAACCCCTAAAATCAGGCAAGTTTTACATGATTTTAGATTTTACTGAGGACATCACACATAGCTCTGATCATTACCCGCATGAGTAAGCACTAATTAAAGGGGTGGCAAGAGTAGTCCCTTAATTACAGCCCTTTGAGGCAGAGGAGCACAAGCTTGCGGGGAGAATATTAAGTGGATGAGTGACATGGAAGGTGGCATTTTATCAGTGTAAATCAATAAACTTCCATAATGCTGAGGTCAGAGACCTGACAGTTGATGATGCACAGTGCGAACTGGGTCCAGATATGCTTCGTTTGCAGCAGTATATGCCTGAGAGTGCACAGACAAGTATGCCTCATGTAGCCCTGGAACACACACACCCAATTTATGGCCGTCTCCTTCACAAGTGTGCTGAGGCAGACAGGAACGTTACAAATCTGTGTATTGCAGAGAACTGTTGCAAGTACTGGATAAATCTCTTTCCGATATGCATCTACTCTCTTACACACACAGAGGAAGACTGCCTGCTCCCTCTCCCTGTGCACTAGAGATAGAACAGCTATTCTTCAGTCTTAATTGTCAAAACACACAGTCACTTTTCTTTGAGAAATGTAGTGGTTGAAACAATTATTAAAACTAAAAACAGAAAACAAAAGGACAACATAAATTAACAAAACTCAAAATCAATGTGTGTTTGTGATTATTATAATGAAAAAGAATGGATTCTCAACAAGTCAAAGATATCTGACTGAGTTGGAAAAGTTAACTACCTAGAAAAACAGAAGTTAGACCTAGAAATCAAACATCCTGAAAACGGTAAGGCAACTCCAGCTGAGTGGTGCTGTATGTCCATGTGTATGCAATGTCTACACCAAAAAAGTCATAAGCCAAACTGTGGCATACTTCATGTCAGACTATGTGCTATTGACTCAAACGATCTCCCACAGCTCTGGAAAGGCTGAGACCACAGAATAACTTTCTTTCCTTCATGGTGGTCATGTCTGGAAACACAAATACTCTAGAAACAGATCCAACAGCTTATATAAAATTGCTAAGGCTTGTTCTCAAATACAAGATTTTTTCTACTGAATATTATACATTCTCTAAGTGCTCCCCTAGTTAATTCTAGAAAGAACTATACTGCTACCTACTAATGGTTGTCAAAAGAAAATATCAGCCAACAAATGCAAAAATCCAGACGAGCCCTCTGAGGAAAGAAACACAATTTGCATAGAGGTGCCTTATAAGGAACAAGTTACTCAAACAAATGCCAAAGGAACAAACATTATATAGTCGAAGAGCTCTCCTCTTCTGATAGAGCGCCAAAGATACATTGCATTGGAAGAGCCCCAATAACTTTTAATTCTGTTCATATTGATGACCACAATGACAAGTGGCCGACTAAAGCACAGCAATGACATAATAAGAGCAAAATAAGTTCTACTGATTACATCAATTCTAGTTCTCTGTATATTTGTTGCTGAGAGTGCTTTTATGTTAGCATCACTGATCAAATTTGATAGAGATTCCTAGAAAACTATAGTATAAACAGATGGCCATTTTAGTCCTGAACCTGCACTCACTGGAATTAACGGTAATATTGTCACTCATTTCAGTGGAAGCAGGATCTGGCTCTATGGATGAACTGTAGACACCGCAGTAAGTTGAATAAATGACATTATTCACATAGCTGGAGTAGCGTAATTTAGGTTAACTTAGCCCTGTAGCGTACACAAGGCCTGTATGAACTCTGACTGAACTCATACGCATGGAGGCTGTGGTCACTACTCCAGCTTATAGTTCCCAACTGGGCCGATGGAATACACTCCACCTCCTCCAATCCCTGCAGAGTTCACCACACATACAACCTAATCCAAAGACCACTAAAGTCAATGGGACTCTTTCAACTGACTTCAGTGGGCTTTGGACTAGGCTGACGGATGACTAATCCTTGCTTTCTTCAGGGAGGGGTGAATTGCTCCCCTTAGAAAAAGTTGCTCCTTTATCTTTTTTTTGTGTGTGACAAAAAAAGCACACATAACAGCAAAATAAAAGAATATGTCATACCAAAACAGAAATCTCTCAAATTAGACTTCATTTTTGTAACATTTCATTCCCAGAACTTAAGTCATGCTCAAGAAATACAGTTCAGATTTATTAAATTCCTGTTCAAAAGAGGAAGATTTTATTGTCTTTAGGAAAGTGGGAAAAGAGTAAAAATGAAACAGATGTATTTCTTATCAGAATTATCTCCTGGAACTCACAGTGGAAAATTAAAGCCCCAACTTCTTTTATCATTTATGCCCTATTTTTTTAAAAAGAAAATTATATCTTTATGTACATTGTCAGAGGAATAAAACAACAGTGAAATATCTTTTAAAAAGGCAACACTAAAGTACTATTGTATTTTGTAAGTCTAAATAATTCTATTTGGACTTCAAATGAACTGGCCAGGACCTTTTCCCTAATCTGCCAATAAAAATAAGACACTGAATATTCAATTCTGTAGCAGAGTGGGGAAAAACACAAAAGAAAAATGCTCTCTTCTCTTTATTTTAATGTACTTTAAAATTCAGCCCTCTTACTAATAAATATTAAAATGGGCTTTGAATCTTTCAGCTGCTAAATTCAAGGTGAATCTTTTCAGCATTCTTTTCCTTATCAAATTTACAACATTGTTTACTTTCTTTACCTTTTCTCTTCCCGGAAGCTGTATGAGCCCTCTGGAGACAACTCTCATGTCTTTTGTGAGTTGTAAGAAGGGCAGGGCCCAATTCTGTTCCACTGAAGACAATGGGAGTTCTGCCAGTGATTTCAAGAGAAGCAGGACTATCTTCCAAGGCCCTGATCCTCCAAATACCTATATGTATGCATAACTTTAAGCATGTGCATATATCTTCTCAAGATTGGGGACCTATTGTGTAAAAATAATAAGCAGAGATCACCAGCAAACTAGGATGACCAGACAGCAAATGTGAAAAATTGAGACGGGAGGTGTGGGTGTGTGTGTGTGTGTGTGGGGGGGGGGGGCTAATAAGAGCCTATACAAGAAAAAGACCCAAAAATTGGAACTGTCCCTATAAAATCGGGACATCTGGTCACCTTACAGCAAATCTGATTAAGGTGATTAGACAAGCACAGGTTAAATATGGCTATAATATCAGGTGTGTAAATTATATTTATTAAGCATGGAAGTGATTGGTGATAGGAATCAATTTACATTTCTAAAGAAATAGATTATGAAGGATTAAACAGTAAATCTCTGTTTGCAAAGGTAGGTTTTTGAGGGCTTTGTTTTGTTTCTCTTGTATGTTCCAGAAAGTGCAATAATTAAGGTCATTTTACTCAAAGAAGGTGATGGTGCTGAGGATACAGAAGGGGCCACTGAATTGTAAAAACCTGTGAACATGATAATTTAAATAATAATTCTTCTTTCACCTGAAGGAGTGTTTGAGGTATTGAAGAAGGGTAAATTATTAATGAATCAGTCAGAATTCCTCTTAAGGAGCCCCAGAGAACACACACTCATGTGTCCACTGCACCACTCTTATAAATAACAGAGTATACCCTGGCCAGCATGGAGTAAGGGTGGAAACATGACCCAGGTCCTTCCTGCCCCTTTTCAGGCATCTGTCCCCCACGGGGTGCAAGGAGGGAAGAAGTACAGTGGACTCTCGATTATCCAGGATGATAGGGAAAAAATTAATTCTAGTTAATAAAATCCTGGATAATCACCATCCATAGGAAATATGGGGAGCGGGGGTTGGTTCACCAGCCACCCTGCACAGGGGGAAAGGGTGTTGGTTCACTGGCTGCCCTGTGCCCTGGTGGGTTTTATTTTTTTTGTGCTTGGGGCAGCAACAAAGCCAGAGCCAGCCCCGCAAGTTATGTGTATTTTTTCTTTTTTTTGACATCCTGGTTAATCCACTTTCTGGTTAACCCAATGCTGGATAATCGAGAGTCTACTGTACTATGCATCCCTTATATCAGTTCTGGCCACTTCCTGTACAGTGTGTGGGATGAGCTCCTTGTATCCCACTTCCTCTTTGCACATCCATGTGTAGGGGCTGGCCAGAATTTGGCCCATTACTCCTAGGTATGTTTCTCCACAATTCTGATCATAGCCTTACTTATTTTCTTTGCCACTGAGAGGCACAGACACATGGATAAAACCAGCTCTCCTTACTCATGCATGTAAGAGGTGAAGGATTTTCTCTACAGACTATAAGGGAAGAGCTATGTAACCTCAGTGGGGTCCCAATTCAGCGAAGTGCTTAGCACATGTTTAACTTTAAGCATATGAGTATTCCCACTGAAGTCGACAGAACTACTCAAGTGCTTAAGTGATTTGCTGAATCAGGATCTGGGTTTTGATCCATTACTTGTTATGCAACTACAATGTTCCTTTGCATCATGTTCCCATATCATGCAGGACTTAGGCACTACTAGGCTGTTTTAAAATTATATTATAAAAACGTTCCAGGGTAGCCTCTCAAAAGAATGTACAACACCCATATTCTCAGTGGAAGATGACGCCCCCAAACCCTCACCATCACACTCAACCATTTAAAGACAATCTGGAGTCAAAAAATATTCCTCGCCCTTAGGTGTTCCTTCTTATATTACGTGCTTTACTAAATTAGGCTTCTGTAACAGCACTGGAACATTATTACTTTGCGAAACAATGATGATATCCACAAGCCAGAAAACCTCATTTCTATGCAAATGTCCTTAGTAATAAAACCAGAAATACTGAAAAATTAAGCTATGTTGGCAGAATGGTCTGTAAAACTGATTTTTTTTTCAAAATTCTCCTGAGGCTTTAAGTATTGCCTTTATGTCATAGCCTATTACTAATGTACACTTTACATGATTTTTATAGTAGTGTAAAGGAAGTGACTGAATACTATAATATGGCTTACAAAATATTCAAAAGCAAAACCATTTGTAACTACAAGACCACATATTGATGTGGTTTTCACTGTGGCCTACCCCCATAAGGCCATTTTATCTTAAATGTCACACTCCAAGATAGTTACTTAAGATGTATGTCTCAGTGTCTCATGCTATAGCTCCTGCATAGAGCAGCTGGGTCAGCTATGTGTCACAATAGCACATCATTATAAAAGAAAACATTTCTCATGAAAAAAGGGCCAAAGTCTGTCTTTTGACGTGTGCGAACAATTAACCCACAGGAGATCTGCACATAAATCTGGGGTCGAATTTTTCTCAAAGAATTGACTAAAATATTCAAAAGAAATGTTTAAAAATATATAAGCAGAAGTACATTGCCATGCACCACATCAGTGGCACTCAACCTTTCCAGACTTTCAGGAGTCTGATTTGTCTTGCATACTCACAAATTCCACATCACTTAAAAATAACTTGCTTACAAAATCAGACATAAAAATATAAAAGTGTCATAGTCCACTGGTATTGAAAAATTTCTTCCGTTCTCATTTTTACCTTATAATTTTAAAACTAAATCAACTGGAATGTAAATATTGTACTTACATAACAGTATATAGCCTACAGAGTGGTATAAAGGAGTGATTGTATGGAATTTTAGTTCGTACTGACTTCAGTAGAGATTTTTATGTAGCCTGTTACAAAACTATGCAAATATTTGATGAGTTGATTTTCCCCCGTGGAAGACCTCTGTATACCCTCAAGAGTACCCTCAAGAGACCTCTGTATACCCTCAAGAGTTGAGAACAACTAGACTACATCACAAAGGAAGGGACTAAAAGCAATTATTTCACATTTTATGTTAGATAGACATAGAGGGCTAATTTATAGGAAGGAGCCAAACATGCTTCATCAAAACCGGCACACTACTGGTAGAGCAAACTTTATTAAAACATATCTGGTTACTCTCAGTTGAAAGTCTACACACAGCAGGTAAAAAGATCCTGCACAGATTTCAAAAGAAATCACGTCTTGTGCCAAAACAGACTCCCTAAAGCTTTGAGCAAGTGTATTGGGTGAATGGAAGAGAAGACAACCTAGGTTTTAACTGATTAACATTATGCAAAAAAAAAGTCACCTCTACTCTTTCCGCAATATGTTGTATGGGAGCTCTCAGGGATAATACCATTTTCAACACACTGACTACTCACACAGAACAAACTTGTGTTTAACAGTTGGTATTTTCATGGCTGTAGGTTACATTTGTCACTGAAGTGAGCAAGTACAGATCCACTGCCTCTACTGATGCCAGTGATAAATTTGGCCTGCAGAGATTGACATGAGTACCAGAACTGTGTTTTAAGTACACTCCAACGTAATTAACTAACATGGACTAGGGGAAATGTTCAAAGGCACAAATGGGAATCAGGTGCCAAACCCCTGGGAAGACAAATGAGTGACCTGCGAGAAAAAGAGAAGAGTGAAAGAAAGTCAAGAAAGAACAGAAGGAAGAGTCAGAGTGAAAGAATGGAAATCAAGAAGCAAGTCAAAGAACAAGGAAGAAAAAGTAGAAAAGTAGAGAGTGATAGAAGGAAAAAAATGAGTTGGGTACCTAATTCTCCTCTGTGCCTTTGAAAATCTCTTCTATTCCTTTCACACTCACAGATGCTATTTTTCCTCACTTGAGCTGTGTTTCAGAGTTAGTAAAGCCAAGATTCAGCAAAGCACCACTGCATATACTTGAAGTTAGGCACGTGAATAAGAGTTTTTATTGACTTCGGGTCCAATTTCTTAAATGGAACGAGGAAAGAGGTAATGTAAAGGTTACTGGCTATAGGTTGGACTTGTGAGAAGGAAGGAAATCTATGCACCCAATGTATTGTATTGATCTAAAACACGGAAAAGTTGGAAAGGGATTAGAAAAAATAACATGGCTTTAAATGGTGACAACTCAGATAAACCTAGGATCTTCACTTTGGAAGATCTAATGTCCAGTCTCAATCCTAGTGAAGTCAAAAGAAAGCTCCCTGTATGGATTGGGCATTTTACAATATCTCAGAGGTCTGACTAATCTTCAAAAGTAAAGCACCCACAATTGGTAAAAGAGTCATTTTAAGGAACTGGAAGAAAGCAGACAAGCTAAATACTAGTGAGTGTGGGTAATGAATTGAGAGAAGTGGAGAACGTGGGAACAATTTTACATGTTATTTATGATTATTGATATTTATGAAAAATATGGTTCTGATTTTTAAAACTTTACAATGGATCATTTATATACCATTTTTTCTGTTTCACTATTTCATGACTGATCAACTTATGTTTAGCTGAGTGAAGTGCGACTTAAAACTCAACTCAGTGGCATTCTCTGTATGTCTAATGTGACAATATTTAAAGATCAATCTGATCAGTCACAAAAGTTCAGGGAATGGTCTCGGCATCAGTGAGATGAACCCTACTGATTATTTTTTTCTGATCTGAAATTCAATGTCATTACTAAAGCGAGTAAAGTTATACATCTGCTTGTATTTTTGCAGCATTGTGATCTTAGACTGGAGTACAAACCCATATTTTCAGCTTCTATTTCCTATCCTGGTAAATGTTGTACAGTACATTAGGCCCTCAGCAAAATTTTAAATATCATTTTTGAGGATGAATATAATAAAAGCCCCCACCCCTTGCAATGAACTGATAGCTACTGCTATTCCTACCTCTATGGCTCCATATTTTCTCACAGCATCAAAGGTGATGGGACATAACATTTGTTCGGATCAGTCATCACCCAGGGTAGTGGAGCTTGCCACGAGTGTGGCTATTATAGCAAATTATTTTTAAACAGCAATTTAATTTTACTTTCCTTTGTATTAATTAATATAAACAAAAGTAATTTTTTTTTTTTTAAAAAAAGAGTCCCTTTGTGCTTCTAACATCTGAGGTATTCACAAAGCACTGCCACATCATACAGTACAAACCTCAAAGCGTACTAGATACAATACTGTGGCTGCCACAGAAGTAGAAGAATCATTTAAGTCCCACTGCACTTTTGCTTTCCTTTACCAGACATTTTATCTTGAAAGGGTCTTTCATATATCTCACAATGTTTTCACAAACCCATTCATTCCTTCAATGGTTTTGGAGATTATGAGCATACCTTCTCCTCTACCCAGGAATCAGATAATATTCCTGAAAAGCCATTACCAGATTATGGGTTGTCTAGAGTCTGTTGTGAACATTAACTCTTGGGGAGGGAAAAATGATAAATTAAATCCATTTATTTCAATACAGGTATATGATAGGGTTTGTGTTTGTGTGTGTGTGTGTGTGTGTGGGGGGGTGTTATTTGTTAGTTTTTGTTTTGTTGGGTTTTTTTGCCACCAAAAAAGATTTAATAGCATTCAGGAAATTTCAGAAAAAAATATTTCACTAGTAATGAGAGCTTCACTGAAGTGTTCATATGTTTAAAACCACAGGGTTCCTTTGTTCCCATCTAGTTTTCAAAGGGCATGGTCTTGTTTTAAGTGTGTGTTTTCCTCATTTACTAATTCCAGAGGAAACCATTTCCTTTACCCTATTCGGTTCCTTACTGAATTCAACTCAATGACAACAAAAATTCAAATTAGGCTCAGTCAATGCCAGTTAACACAAACCATGACCAGTTGGTTCTGATTTGAACTCAGAGAATTTAAATGCGTTGCCAATAAGGAAGTCATGATTCAGCACTTTCTTTCTAGTGACCTCTCAATTGTGCCTGGATTTATAGGGAATACCCACCAAACAGACATTTGTATCATGCCTGGCTGCACATTAGAAAGCCTAACAATTCCACCTTCCTGTCCACTATTCAGTTTTAGTGCGTCTGGGGGATAGATGTGAAAGGGTCATTTTAGGGGCAAGAGAAAATAGTGAGAAATTGCTTTCTTAGATTTCTAAAGCAAATTCAACCCAACTCTATTTATTAGTGCTGTGTTGATACAAGAAAGCTTGTAATAAAGAGAAAGGCTCCCCCCTTTTTCTTTCTAGATGACAGTATTTCAGAATAGTACTGTGGGAATCAAAGTTCCAGATCCTCAACTGACCTAAATCAATGTTGCTCCATAAAAGTCAATGGGGTTATGGCAATTTTCATCAGCTGAGGATCTAGCCCAGATGAATTCAGAATATATTTCCTCATGAGCTAAGGTAAGTTTATTCTGCTTCTAGTACCCAGATGTATATCAACAGACCTACAAACTGATTCTTTGATCACTTCCACCATTGTAAAACAAGAATAACCCTACTGTGTAAAACTGGTGTAAGTGACAGAAGAACAAAGTTCATAGGTTAAAATGTTTTACAGTGACTAAATGACATAGGGGCCTAAATCCCATTTCCAAAATTGCCTTATGCATTTAAGCTCCTAAATCCTATCAACTTTCAAAGAGATTCAGGGCTTGTCTACACAGCCCTGCAGTTTCAAACAGGACAACATTAACACAAACTAGGTACCTTTTAGTTTGCGCTAGCAGGGTCTACAGGGGGCAGTTACAGTGAAACATTTTAGTGCACGGTGCAGGGCCTTCTAGACAAGCCCTTAGTTTCATAATTAATGTTGTCGCTTTTGAAACTTTTACATATGCTTACAAAGGTAAGTAGCAACCAGTATACTTGTGTCTAAGAAAACTTTTTAGATAATGCTTTCTTAGCCAAAAGGCCAAGAAGCAGCAACAAAGCAACAAACAAACACAACAACAACAAAAACCAAAGCAAAAATAAAACCTTCCTCTGAAAGTGTTCTAAAGCATTGGCGCAAAAAATATTGTAAAGGGTAGTGTTATGGAGATCTTCTAGCAGAATAAATACTACAGTATTGTGGGTGCTAGTCCAGCAAAGCATTTAAGCTTGAGTAGTCTCATTAGCTTCAATAGGACTAATTCAGTGAGAGCTTGTAGTAAAATGAAAATCAGTTTTCATGAAGAAAACCATTTTGAATTTTCAAATTTGGTTTTGAAGTGCTTGAAACAGACACATTTTAGTATTTAAATTTTTTTGTATTTTTGTTCAAAATTTTACCTTTTAATAGTATCAAAAAGTATGGAAGTTTTTACAGAAAAGGAAATTTCAATGTTGATAATTTTTCATGTGTTTTTTAACCAAAAAAGGTCACTTTTTCAATTTTTAATTTGAAAAATTTTAACCTGCTGCAACAAATGCTTAAAGCTGTGCATTGGCTACATGCTTTGTTGGATCAGAGCCTTAGAAGGAGAGTTCTTGAGGAATCAGGATTTCTACTTACATCTCTTTCTTCCTCCCCTTGTGTGTGTGTGCGGAGTGGAGTGGTGTGAAAAGAAGAGACTTTTCAGAAACAAGCTGCCTCTTTCCTTTGCTTTCTTACATTTTCAGTTCTTGCATTTCAGGTCCGATTATTGACTGTTGAGTGGATCTCTTTGCTGCATCAGATACAATGGATGAAACAGGAATGAATCTCTACCATTTGACTGCCTTTTCTGTGTGTGAGGATTTTTGGTTTGGTTTTTTTTTTTTTTTTTTTTTTTTTAACACAAATATGTCTTTCTGAATCTGACCAGTTGGAAACTCTGCCCCTCCAAAGACTTCTCGAGGAGAGCAATACTGCCAAATACAAAGCCATTCTTTATAGAGATATCCGAGACAGTACATACCTTGAAAGAATACATTTTACTCAAAATGATCAGCTTGCTTATCTCAGTCTCAAGCCAACAAGCTATAAAGTCAGAGGTAGCATAGCATTTGTGATCTTAGCTGAAAGAGCAGTCCCTTCATTAAAATGTCATATTGAAACAAGTGGAGATAAAACAGCAATAGTTTAAATGGGGGGAGAAAACTACTTTACAGTTCTGTAACACTTGGAGCTAGCAAAACATCTGTGAAAACTTGTTAGCACACTGGTCAAGGACCATTCTAAGAAAAATAAAGATTTCCATGACTAATAATTTCAGAGAATAATTTTTTTGGAGGAATTAAATATATCCTCTTGTTATCAAGCTAAAGAACTCCTAGCAGAAAATAAGCTTTACGTCTTCAGGGAAAACTCTGCAAGTTCCTGGACACTATCTCCCAAACTTGTGCACACAAGGCCAAATCCTGCTCCATCCTTATGCTCTCTCCCCACTTCCTGCACTCCTGCAGAAAGAGTTGAGAGTGACTGTGCAGGAGGTGGGGAGACAGCGTGGGGATAGGGTGACCAGATATCCTGATTTTATAGGGACAGTCCCAATATTTGGGGCTTTTTTTTTATATAGTCACCTACATAGGCAGCAACTCTATGGGTGCTCCAGGGCTGGAGCATCCATGGAGAAAAACTGGTGGGTGCAGAGCACCCACTGACAGCTCCCTGGCCCACCCCAGCTCACCTCCACTCCGCCTCCTTCCCCAAGCGCGCTGCCGACGCTCTGCTTCTTCCTCCCTCCCTGGCTTGCTGCAAATCAGCTGATTGGTGGGCCAGCCTGGGAGGGAGGGAGGAGGGAGAAACGGTGGTGCACTTGGGGGAGGCGGCGGAAGAGAGGTGAGCCGGGGCGGGGACCAGTTCCCCTGCGCACCTCCTCACCTCCCCCAGTTACCTACTGCTGGCAGCCCTCCCTGCGCCCCACCCCAGCTCAGCTCCGCTCCGCCTCCTCTCCTGAGTATGCTGCCGCTCCACTTCTCCCCCGTCCTTCCCGGCTTGCCGCGCGAATGCCTGGGAGGGAGGGGGGTGTAGGGGAAATGCCAAGCCGGGGGGGAGGCGGCAGAACTGGGTTTTGGGGTACGGGGGGGTATTGGGGGAGGGGTTATGGGTTTGATCCTCCATTGCCTTACTCCTGCGTGCGGTCATTTACATCTGTGCAGAGTGGTGTAAAACACTAGAAAATCAGCAGATGGCATTTTACACTCCCTTCACACAGGTATAAACATCTGCATGAGGGAGTGGGAAATCAGTTTTGTTGTGCCTGCATGAGATCTAAATGAAAAAAAATTTCAAGAATCATCATACTGAATACTGGACAATTGTAGCTGTGGCATGCAGTCTTCTGTCATTCACTGGTACATAGCATTAGTCCCTCTACAAAGCCATTACTATCATTTACTATGGAATACCTTCGGAAGCACAAAAAGTTTACTATAAAGTTGAAGTGTGGCAGGAGCTGAGGAGCATAACACATGGGGGAAGATGGAATGCACAGGAACCTCTGTGGTATTATAGTCCACTTTGGAGCTTGGCAGAAAAGCCAAGGTATAGGGTAAAGCATGAATGAGCCTTGCAGAACAAGTCTAATCATAACCCTCAGAAAAGCTACTCAATTCTCTTAATCTTTGCATTTTTCCCTCCCGCCCCCATCCACGTAAAAACAGCAAGAATCTTATTTTGTTTTATCTTAGGAAATATTCCGATCTTGGCTCCTGATAACAAGACGACAATATGTCTTAGCACACGGGAGCTCTTGCTTGCTCTCAGTACTGGGTCTGCTTTGACGCAAACTATTTGCTAATACTATCAGGGTTTACCAAACCAACTATCTTCAGTGTTACTATGAGGTTTTAGTCTCATCCTTTTGAAACTCATTGTGCTTGACAGGCAAAAATATTCATTCCCAATATATTTTGGACTTGGAGAAAGGATTGTTGACATTACATGATCCCCTATCTTATTTGCCATGTAAGCTCTACATTGCTGGGTGAACATTCAAAAAGTGATTTTAGATTTGTCATAGGAAAAAAGAAACCACTCCAATATGTCTTTATTTACCATAGCAGAACACTGACTCAAAGTCTGGCATCAGCACAAGACAGAATCTTATTTTTCCTTTTCATAAAGTTTTGTATTAGTTTGCATTTAACATAAAATCTCAAAAATAGCCCAAGGGAGAACACACTTTCAAACAAGCACAGCTCATAATGTAATATCATCTGAGTTGAGAAACTTACATTATAAGGAACATATATATGTCAGTCACTCCCAGAGGATAATTCCATCCCATAAAAATATATCTTCTAAAAGAAACTACAGTGACAGTAATTTGCTTATAAAAGTCATAATTCTACATTCACCTAGTATTTAATTCAGTATTTTTCATACTTTCAATACAACATGGTGCCCCACTTGAGCTCAGATCTGTCATCTTTATAAGTCTATACTTTCTGAAACATTGCCTTGAAAAACGCATTCATATACAATGCCCCATTCCAGAATGATGATTCAGGTTGAAACTTCTAGTAACCACCTGCATAAATCCTTTAATGTATCTAAATATGGCCACGTTTCTGTAATTCTGTCGTTACTTGCATTGGTAAACATTCAGCGATTCTATATAGAATCTAAATGCTCTCTTAAGCAAGCCTTAACTTTAGCCCTCAGAAACAATGACAGAAAAATGACCAACAATGGCTCTCATGGATGATTATTTTCAAATCATTCCCAGAAACTAATAACAGCTGAAAGCAGTGGTGGAAAGAAGAGTCCCAATCATGCAAATACTTAAAAAAGTGTGTAATTTTATTCATGTAGATGGCTCCACTGACTTCAGGTGGAACTGCTCACATGAATAAAGTTGGCATACAGTTAAGTGTTTGAGCATGAAGGCCTAGATGTCCTTTTAGGCAATTAATGCAATTTTCAACTTTGTACTTTGTCCCTGGTAATAAACTACTCGGTATGACAGAAATGCACAGACAGATTAATCTAAAGGAAAGCAGGTGCATAGTGGCTGCTAGCAGAAGCCTGTCTGGATCAGAAGCCCAACTGGCTAAGCAGCAGTTCTGCAGAAAAGGAGCTGGGGATTACAGAATCCACCTGAGGATGAGCAGCTGGATGGAAATGAATCAGCAGTGTGGCCTTGTTGCCAAGAGGGCTAATGGCATATTGGGCTGCATTAGTAGAAGCATTGCCAGTAAGTCAAGGGAAGTGATTATTCCCCTCTATTCAGCACCGGTGAGACCACATCTGGACTACTGCGTCCAGTTTTGGGCACCTCACTATAGAAAGGATGTGGACAAATTGGAGAAAGTCCAGTGGAGGGCAACGAAAATGATCAAGGGGCTGGGGCACATGACTTACGATGAGAGACCGAGGGAACTGGGTTTATTTAGTCTGCAGAAGAGAAGAGTGAGGGGGGAATTGATAGCAGCCTTCAACTACCTGAAGGGCGGTTCCAAAGAGGATGGAGCTCAGCTATTTTCAGTGGTAGCAGATGACAGAACAAGGAGCAATAGTTTCAAGTTGCAGTGCGGGAAATCTAGGTTGGATATTAGGAAACACTGTTTCACTAGGAGGGTGGTGAAGGCTTAGAGGTTTTTAAGGCGCGGCTTGACAAAGCCCTGGCTGGGATGATTTAGTGGGGGACTAGGTCCTGCTTTGAGCAGGGAATTGGGCTAGATGATCTCCTGAGGTCTCTTCCAACCCTAATCTTCCATGATTTTATGATTTAAGATACTGACCTAGTGGTAAAAGAATCCATAGCCTGTTACTAGTCATCTGTGCCACCCAAGTCTCTGTCTGAAGCATCTCTTGTCTTTCACTGCTTATGTGAAGTAAAAATGATAGCTAGCTATAAAATAATTAATGACTAAGTTGGTGGTGATATATATTCTTATAATATGCAAAATCTAAAGTGACACATTCTTGGCACTTTTAAAAACAGGATTAAAGTTAAAATGTCTTTTATGTCGTTTCCTGTCAGTGACCCAGTGCGCTTATAGATGTCTGAGATAGAGGAATGTATTAGGTCATCTAGCCCATCCTTGCATCAGTGCACAATTTTTCTCTACAGTGCTTTGTCTAGTTTATTTAACACAGGTGATATGACTTTAGGAAGTTTTTCTTGCTGTTCAGCATAATTTTTCCTTTCCTTGATGTCATCCTATTCTTCCTAGTTTATACCATTTGTATACACATGCTGACTTTCTTCTTTTGGAGGAAGAACAAACAAGCATACTCACTAAACTAGAAGGTGGTGGTGCTGGTGGAGATGCTACAGATGAAACAGAGGAGCCATTCTGTGAGGGAAAGCTTGCTCCAGCTCTCAAGGCCCCTACCTGTGCTAAAGTGGCAACATCTGGAATTAGGTCAGAGTGAGCCCAGGCAGTGGGTTTGCAACTCTTGAATGCTCAAGAGCTTAGATTTGGGATGACTCCCTTTGCATCTCTATGGAGCAGGAGAATAGGGCCAAGCTTGTAAAGGAGTGGATCAGCTTCCAAATGGAACCATTAGCCATTTCTCTCTATAAAAAAGGACTGCAGTAGGGGTGACTGTTGACTCAGGATTCTGCTACCTTTCCAATGTCTCTGATAAGCCAGCTGTATGGAGGAGGGATCTGCGGCATCTCCTTGCAGAAGATGGTTTTGTTTTTCAAAGTTTGGAGCAGAAGCAGGAGCAGCAGCAGCAGGAAGAGCTGCCAATGCTGAACCAGGTAGGTATCCCCTGTTTATTAATTCAGACAGAGCCATGGTCCTGGAAAGGCAGATTTAATATGGCAAGTGAAGTCTGACCTAAGGTGCTGCAAGAGAACTTTGAAAAATAAAATGAATCTTTATAAAGAGGGATGAGCAAAAAGACAGTTGTGATGGGCACATAGTGAAGAGTGACAAGGGGCCTTATGTGATGGCTCCCATCTTGCCCAACACGCCAGGGACTAAACAGGGGACCTACAGACCTAAAAGCATGATCTGCTAGAACTAAAGCTAAAGAACACTTTTTAGCTGGGGCCTGTAACAATTCATATGCTCTGTACATAGGCACAGAGCAGGACATGTAATGCATGATCATCAGTGAGTTATGCTTGCACCTTGCATAGTTACACCAGTGCAAAATGGATACATAACTCTACCAAATCAGAACAGTTGTGTTTTATATTCACTTGGCACAGATCTAAAATGACTGTCACTGGCTGCAGGGCAGAGGAGAACTGAGTGTAAGGTAAGGAAGAAGGGAAGTAGGATAACAGACAAAAGGTGGAAGACAGAAACAGGATTCCCGGAAGAAAAGGAAAGATTTCTTGACATGAAGTTATTCTCTCACCTTTCAGAAACAATTTTATCCTGGTAATGGGAGTCACTTTGATTCAGTTTCTCTCATACTCATTTTCCAAAACTAAATTTTTGTTCTTCTGAGCAGTTCTTCCTCCACCCCTGATATTACCTTTGGTTTGTCAGTTTCCACACTTGGCTGCTGTTGAACTGTATGCTCTTTTGACCTTCCTAGCAGCCTTAGCATTTCTGTTTCTGATCACAAATTCAGGAACAACAGAGTGGCTTGGAGAGAGAAAAGAATGGCAGAGCCCAGAGCGAACCCTTAGAGGAACAGACCACAAAAAACATCAAATCAAAGAAAGTCATGTCATTGCCCAACAAATCATCAATAATTCAGAATCTAATCCCTTCTGCCCTGGAGCTATAACTGTTTAAAATCTCCAGGGGAAAAGGGATCTCCTTCCTCCATTGTCTACAGATGTGTTTCCTGATGGGCCTGAATGCCAGACGAGGGCAAGTAAAATGTCAGGACCCCTGCCAACACATACGAGCATGCTTAAACTGTTGTTAGGGATCTGCTCTTCCAAGTATGATGTAAAAGAAAAACCAAATGTAGATCAAAACCTTCAGTGAAAACATTACACCAAACCTCATCTAACCTCAGGATTTTAAAATTTCTGATTCATAAATCAGTCACTTGTATCCCAAGAGTAATGAAAGAATTTGTATACTAAAGCTTATTTAGGATTCATTGGTAGGATTTGTACTGTAAAGGCATGGAAGGATTTATAAGTCTAATTTCTGACTTCTACAATTTTTGATATTTTTTGTTGGTAACTCCAATTAATTTAATTTAAATTTCAAAATCAGAACTTTGAGCTGTGTCATATTCTCTGATAATAAAACCCAGAGCCCACAGGAGAAGGGGCAGGGGCCCAGGCCACTCAGTTAGGCTCACTTGGGGAAGCATCTGACTATTGTTCCTGTCCAGGGATATGGCCTTGGTGTACAAAAGAGGCAAGGGACACAGTTTCCAAAGTGGACAGATCCTGGAGAAAGGAAGCACTATCCCCATGGTGCTGCTCAGCCTCTCTCTTCTGCTTGTGCAACATCCCCTTTCCTAAGGAGATACATGGAATTGGACCTATTTCTGTCAGTGACAATATTAATTCTCTGCATCCAGCTGGATTCCTCCAGCACCTCTTCTATCTGGTGACTTCTGATTAGCATTTCCCCCCTCTCATATACTACCGCTGAGTCCAGAAGCTCTGACGCTACTGAACCATGGAATCATAACTTTTCTAAAATGGGGCAAATACCTTGAATTCCCAGTGCCTGGTTTAATTTGGAGACCTAGACTGCTTTGAATCACAAATTAAATTAGATACGAGTCTCGACTCCATGTGGCAATTTGTCCAAACCATAAAACCACATGGAAATTTGGCACAACTCAGGTTATTTAGATAATATAGGGAATGGTGATATTCTTCTACTTCCAAGTACTGTAATTCTGTCTCCTTTGGAGAGTCTTTTAGTAATTCTCCTGGTTTACTTAACAATGAGTTTACACTTATTAGAAGAAGATGCTAAACAACCTATTTCTGAGGCTTAGAACAGCTAATGCAGGACTATGGAATACCAATTACTTAATTAAGCCACAACAAATCAATTGATTACAGCGAATGTTAAAAAACTAACCGGTACCATATACACGCTTGCATTTCAATCAGCGTCTGCACTCTGCATTCAAACTTGCTAATCAATTTCTAACTCCACTGCTTCAGCAGTAATCTGCATCTTCTCTAACAATCAAAATAATTCTTAGGACCAACACTCCAACTTCACTGCTGATTATCTCTCTCAGGATAAGATTATTTTGTGAAAGGAGATTTTCATTTTGTAAGGGTCAGATCCATCAACTGCAACGGAGTATTCTAGTTTATATCAGATAAATCTGTGTCTAGAGATCCAGTGATTTAGAGCAAGAAATGGCAGTCAGGAAGCTTGACTTGTGGTGCTGAATCTGCCACTGACTTGCTGTGTAATCTTTGGCAAATCACTTTGCCTCACAGTGCCTCGTTTTCCCCATCTGTGAAATGTGAATAATACCTACCTACCTTTCAAGGGTGTTGCAAGTATTAATGTTTGTCAGTAGCTTTGGGACTGATGGATGGAAGGCACTATAAAAGTATTTTTTTAATTTTAAATTTAATACCTCCAACTTACTCCCTTTATTTTTAGTACCAGTATTATGATAGCACCTTGAGACCCCAACCTAGATGAGGATCCTATTGTGCTACAGGAGACAGAGATACTTAGTAAGAGATAATCTCCACCCCACAGACTAAAGAAATCTAAATGGAGTATGACTTGCCCAAAATTACATGGGAAGTCTGTGACCGAGCACATCATCGAACGAAGCTTTCTTGGGTCCAAATCTAGTGCGTTAACCCCAAGGCCATCCTTACTGCTCTTTAACATCTTCACAAAATGAATAGAAAAATCCAGCATTAGTTAAAACAATTCCAAGGAATCAGAGACTCTTATTGCCAGAAGAGAGAGTTCTTTTACATGCATCAGAAACATGTTGCATAAAATCCTAGCAAACCATTAAGAATGACAGTGTGATTGAATACACTCCTGTATTCACACCCTCCACACTATTGTAATAATCTTTGTATACAGTATTTGAAAACTCTAATTTGCCGGTCCTGATAAAATGTGTCTAGCAACACTGCATATGAAGTTATGAGAATCTCCTATATGATCTTATTAACACATGTACCAAATCTCTCAGCCCTGCCCAAGCAGAAGTAGGCAAACAGATCTGTGCTAAACAAAAGAATGTGTGCTTGCCTTAATTTGTTTTCAAGCAGTAAAGAATCATCGAGCAGGAAGGGAAACAAAGAAAGCTCAAACAGGTGAAAAAAACCCAGTAGGGAACATCCTTCCACATAGACTTTTTGTATCCTGGTTATCAGCTGGAAATGTTTTTCAAGACAGGGACTGAAACTATAAAAAGGAGGGACAACCCCCCGCCATCACATTCTCTCCACCTGAGAAGACAAGAGGAGATGGTCATTGGGCTTTAAAAGGGTGGGGGGCCTGACCTGAAGAGTTTGGTCAGTAACCTTGCTGGAAGCAGGTAGTGAGATATTTTGCTTGAATCTAATATATAGTTTGTTAAGTTAGGCGCTAGTAAGTGTTTTACCTTTTTTTCCCCCCTTGTAACCATTTGTGACATTTATGCCTCATTACTTGTACTCAGGTAAAATCTCTCTTTGTAGTTAATAAACATGTTTTACTGTTTTAACTAATCCAGTGTGTTTAAGTTGAAGTGTCTGGTTAGTTATTTAAGATAATAAACTGGCATATTATTCCCTTAAAGGAATAATAGACTTCATATAGTTGTACTGTCTATGAGAGGGCTGGGCAGTACAGGATGTACATTTCTGAAGGAAAATCTGGGACTGGGTGTGTGTTGGGGTTACCCCACAGTATAACCAAGGCTGGTGAGAGCCCAGGTGTGGCTAGCAGGCTGCAGTTATACACAGACACTCTGGGTGTGGCTTGAATGCTGGAAAGCTGTTTGTGAGCAGCCCAGGTCAGAGCTATTTAAGCAAGGCATTCTAAGGCATCCAAAATTGCAAGGCAGGGGTGACAATTCCCCATTGGTCTGAATTGTACCCTGGTATGTCTCAGACAGTAAAGTAATTAACTGCTAACTTCATAAAAGTTTCAGCAGAAAACAATTGATTCTAATGGAACAGCACAGTCTTATGGTTGAGTTACACCTTTTGGTGGAGAAACCAATTACTATGTGATTTAAATTTTCCATTTCATCAAGACATGAAAGATTCTACAGATAGCTCAATAAAATCACTTCAACATACAAATCTTGCAGGCATCAGTAATATTTCTCCAAGGATTCTATCCCACTGGCTCTTTCCCGATCATGGAAATTACTATGATTCAGAAGAGGAAATATATTGTATTTTAATTCGCTATATGTTTATTTTAGCTGTAGTTATTATATTTGGAGTACATATTAGAACACTGTTTTTTCCAGAGATCTCTAGAAATGTGTGAAATTTTCAGAAAAGAAGGGAATTGGCAAATGTGCAGAATGAGCAACACCCAGCAAAATGTACGCATAAGAAAGGATCAAAGATGATAGCAGGTTGTATTGCATTACTGTTATTGGTGCCCTGATTTTTAAAGGTACTGAACACTCAAATTTCACTGAAGTCAACAGGAGTCAGAATTGCACAGTACCTTTGAAAACACATGCATTAGCCTATAGTAGAGCAGAGGTTCTCAAACCTTTGTATTGGTGACCTCTTTCACACAGCAAGTCTCTGTGTGCGACCTCCCCTTATAAATTAAAAACACTTTTTTACATATTTTACACCATTATAAAGGCTGGAGGCAAAGCGGGGTT
Source organism: Dermatemys mawii (assembly GCA_007922305.1). Lineage (NCBI taxonomy): Eukaryota > Metazoa > Chordata > Testudines > Dermatemydidae > Dermatemys > Dermatemys mawii. The sequence continues at coordinate 7,597,484 of ML677384.1, read as the reverse complement.
TGGGGTAGAGGCTGACAGCTTGCGATCCCCCATGTAATAACTTTGTGACCCGCTGAGGGGTCCTGACCCCCCCAGTCTGAGAACCCCTATAGTAGAGTATAATAATTCAATTATAATTACAGACCTTATAATGTGCTTGTTGCAAATTCTGTACTTGTGGCTATTACACGGCATAATATTCACAGAAGATTTTAAGTTGCAATTCTTAAGTTGAAATAAGTGCTGTTATAAAGACCTTAATTTGAGATTCTTATAAGCTATGTATCCTTTCGGGGCTCCAACTGAGTCAGGGCTTCATTGTGCTAGGCACTGTATAGACATACAGTAAGAGATAATGCCTATTCTCAAAAGTTTACAGTTTTAATTTAAGACAGGATGTAACAAGTTAATATATGCATATATTTTTTAAAAGACTGTCAGCATGTCACCTCTATAACAAAAGTTCTATGGACGTCATAGAAGAAATGAATCTATAGAGAGATCCAGTACCATGCTTAAAACTAAAATTTTTACATAAATAAAGTAATTAACCAATTGCCTTCCAGAGTACAAATAGCACTATACAATTGTGATGCACTGGACCTCAAAGTTTCACCCTATAACTCCCATATTAATCATGTATATATGGTTGTGATACTTCATACAAAGCATGCCATATAAGATACCACATGAAAGGTCATGATATCCTGAAACTTATTGTTCTGTCAAAATATGAATATCATTAGCATGTATGAAATTATGAGATTTTGCTATATGGTTGTCATTGAAATATGTTTGGGAGATGCCCACTGCTAACTCTAGTGACAACAAAGGTGGTGAGCCACACCTAAAGGAGCGTTAAGCAACCATCACGAGCCACTGACCACCAGGGGAATTGTAAACAATAAATGTACAATTCTGTAAGAGACAGTTGCGCAAGCACCACATAATGAGAACTGCTCAACTATGTGACTCAGCAAGGCCCACAAAGACATGCCTGGGCCAGTATCTTTCCTGGGACATGAACTGAGAGTATAAAACAAGGGACAGTGGCATCCTGAGACCATTTCTCTCCTCCCCCATCTACACTGAAGGAAACAAGAACACTGGGAAGACAAAGACTTTGAACTGAGCAGATTGGTCCAAGCCTGGGTATTAAGAACTGTAACCTGCCTGGCAAGATCCAGTGGGAGTGAAAAAAGCTGTCTGATTCAAATCTGGCTCACTCTGAAAGTTTAGGATTTAGATTGTGTGTTTGCTTTTTATTTTCTTAGGTAACTCTCTCTGACCTTTATGTCTACCACTTATAGATTTTTTAAAGTGACTATCTTTTCTGTAGTTAATAAATTTTAATGTTTTATTCTTACCAGTGAATTTACTTGCCCACATTCTAAATTAACTGTTCTTCAGAGCCTCCTTTGCAGCCTGCAGCTTCTCTGTTAGCGAGTTCCCAGAGTAGTGGCTGGCAAAAAGGCTCTGGAAGGAAGGTTGCATAGGAGCTGTGTTGATGATCAGAGGAGAGGAGTTACAGGCATGGTGTGTGTACGTGGTGTGTGTGTGTGTGCCCGCATACACACATGCCTTCAGTGCAAATAACTTCAGTAGAACTTGAGACACACATAGTTTCTGGAGGCTGAACAGCCTGCCCATTAGCCATGATGGCAGGGGCAAATGCTCTCTTCTTTAATCCCAAGAGAAGGATCTGAGTTTGCCTCCTCTCCTCCCTAACTTCCTCCTGTGGATATTTCCATGGGAGGGATAATCTGGCCCCCAGTTCTTAACTCCAGCTGTGTCCAACCAGCAGCGTCAAGATTTGACTCTGGGTCACTAAGAACTACTTCTCTATACATCCTTAAGAGCTAGCTGCCTCAAGTCCTGTACTCTGAAGGGTGAAAGGAAAGCATATTCCTCGGCTATTCATGCCTTAATGCTACTTATCCAAGCAGCTACCAGAAACAGCTAGGCTGATATACTAGAGAAATAATAATATTTTACAGAGAAACTTTTCCCTTTATATATCGAAACTTGTATAACATCCTGGAAAGCAAACAAAGTGTGCCAGATCCAATAACAATAATACTAAAACACAAACTCCATTGTAACAGATCTGGGCATATTGGTTTCAGGATAAGCACATTTCCCGAGTGTTCCACTTTAAACAGACTCTTAAAAGAGTGATTTCCAGGTGTGCAATGTGTTGTGACCCCATAAATTATTTAAGTATGAAATATTTATATTAGAGAGAAAGGCCATGCTCATTCTTTAACAAGTTTAATTACTTTTTAAATATGTATGAAATTGATTTGGAAGTTTGCAACTTGTTAGGTACCATTGGTTTCAATGTGCTTATCCCCATTCTTCAATATGCTCATGCAAGAAAAATATTTGAGATTTTTTTTCTTCTCTGATCCCATTTCCCTTAATAAACTAAACTTTAAGGTGATCTGAATTTTTTAAAACTACCATTATGGTTGGTTATTATTTGTACTGCCTAAGAGCTCTATTCAAGAAGCAGGACGCTATTGTGCTAGGTTCTACACAAACACAGAACAAATACTAATTCCTCTTTCCTCATGTCTCTCTATCAGCTTTGAACAGGACAACAGAGAAAAATGTATGTTTTTTCCTGACAGCATTTTATATCATTTAAATCCGATGGTGACTATTTTCTACAGTCAGATACAATAGAAAAGCTGGCCTTAAAAAAATCCAGAAAGGACTGGTTTGGTCCCTGTGGAAACATGGCAACTTGGGGGCTGTCTATACACAAAGAACGCTCACAGCTGGCCCATGCCAGCTGATTCAGGTTCTTGAGGCTCAGGCTTTTGGGCTGTTTCATTGCTACATAGATGTCTGGGCTCAATCTTGAGCTTGGGCGCTAAGACCCTGCAAGGTGGAAGGGTCCCAGAGCTTGGGCTCTAGCCCAATCCTGGATGCTTATGTAGCAATGAAAGAGCCCCACAGCCTGAGCCCCGCGAGCCCAAATCAGCTGGCACAGGCCAGTCATGTTTTTTTCTTTGCTGCGTAGACAAACCCATAAGACCAGTACAGTGTTCCTCTTAGCAATGGTGCTGCAAGGAGTAGGGCTGGATTAACTCTTCTGTGGGCCTGGGGCTATTAGATTTTGTGGGGCCCCTGGATCCAAGTCTTTTCCCTGGGAGGGAGTTCGGCTGCAGAAGGACATGTTGGGTCTGGGAGGGAGTTTGGCTGCAAGAGGAGATTCTGACCTGAGGCAGGGGGTTGGGGTGCAGGAGTGGGTGTGAGGTGTAGGCTCCAGCCAGGAGGCACTTACCAGAGGTGGCTCCCAGCCGGCGGCATAGCAGGACTCCGGCTGCCTGCCTCCGTGCCATGGGCGCACACTGCTCCTGGAAGCTGCCAGCTGCTGGCACTTCTCTGCGGTTTCTGGGGTGAAGGGAGCAGTGGGTCTCTGTGTGCTGACTGCACTCACAAGCGCTGACCCCATAGCTCCCATTGGTGGGGAACCGGCCATAGCCATAGGTCCCATTGGTGGGGAACTGGCCATAGCTCCCATTGGTGGGGCACCGGCCAACGGGACCTACAGGGATGACATTGAGGGTTGGGGCAGCAGGTGGAGCTGTCTCTCTCGCCCCAATGCAAGGAGTGTGCTAGAGATTGCCAGCAGCCGGCCACTTCTAGGACCGGTGTGGGGCCATGGCATGCAGGCAGCCTGCCTGAGTCCCCCTTTTAGTGGCCTGGAGATCACTGCCTGTGATTTATTTTTGCAGGGCCCCCAGCCTGCAGCCCCTAAGCCTCTGCCTTCATCCAGCACTGCTTGGGGGAGATACCATTCATAGACAGATTCCCCTGCTGCAGCATCAAATGGCCTACAAATCATAATTCTACCCCAAAAATCAGACTAGAAATAATATCTCAAAGGAAAATAGACCCACTGAGACATTGCGGTCCCTCATGGATGCAGAAGTCCTCTTACATGGAACAGCTTGTAGGATCAAGGCCAAAGTTTGCAGTGTGTGCATATACTTGTAAATTCTAACCATACAGATCTACTCACTTCTATTTTGAAGTGTTTTTCTGTTTGCTGAAGCTTGGAAACACATAGCTAGATTTATACAATTGATCCTTCCTTCTGACACAATGCACGTACATAGGGTTTGGTATTTACCCATAGATTTTGAAAGAAATATTTACTTACAATGAACTAGATGACTATGAGGAGAACAAGCCAAATTTCATTTACTGCAAAGTACTGGAAAAAAATAATTTCTTGATGACTAGAAGAATACAGCTGTATTGTTACAATTACTGGATATTTGTGAGGCTATTAGCTCTCTGCCACAGGTAGATACTTTTCTTCTTCAGAAGATTTAAATAATTAAAAACTCTCTTTACATTTGGAAAGACAAGGGTCAATTGACACACCTTCAACTCAGTCCTAAAACATTCCTCTCCATCCTGGGCCCCACAAGTGAAATCCTTGTTTCACATCTTCTCCTAATCCACTCTACAAACAGACCATTGAAGTGTTAGAAGCAGCCCTGCAAAAGTATCTGCTAGAACAGGGATCGGCAACGTTGGCACACGGGACCGCAGGTTAAGCACTCTCAGCAGGCCCTGCCGCTTTGTTTACCTGGCATTTCGCCAAGCCCCCATTGGACCGGGACGGCGAACCGCGACCAGTGGAAGCCACGGTCACCGAAACGCCAGGTAAACAAAGCGGCAGGGCCCGCTAAGGGTGCTTACCCTGCGGTCCCGTGTGCCAACGTTGCCGATCCCTGTGCTAGAATCATTCTGAACTCCTCTTATGAAATGAATTGGCATGGGCAAAGCTGAGTGAATGACAAGCAACTTGTTTCAGCTATTGTTAACGTGGTTTTCGTATTACTCCTAGGGGAATTCTGCACCACTGTGCGTGCGCAGAAATCATGTTCCCCACAGATTTCTTTGCTTCCCCCAAGAAAAATGATTTCTGACGGGGAAGCAAAGGGAAGACACAAGGGCAGTCATGCACCCCTCCCCAGCAGTGTCCGTGCGTTATTTTGGGCACTCAGAGCAGGCATCGGAGAGATAATTTAAACTTATTGGGACAAATTCACCGTTGGTGTCATCAGATGCTAGTCCTCTGAGGTCAGAAGAGTCACATTCCATTACCTAGTGATGATAGAAGAGTACCAAAGAAAGTAGCTACAGGGATTATTTTTCACATTAAAGAGTGGTTACGCTATAACAACCACTCTTTCAAGAACCACAGGGAATTTTCTAGGGAATCGAACACTTGCTGGCGTTAATAGTTCTTTTCTCACCATAGTCATCAACGTCCCTTTGGTCATTAATCCTCAGTGAAACATCATATGCCTGACTGGCAGATACTGCAATGAAGGAAAATGAATGAAAGAAGAATCCCAACAATTTTGTATATTTCTATCTTAGTAGACATATGCTTACCAAAAAAAAAAAAAAAACAAAAAAAAAAAGTATCCACTCCAATCAGCATACTATTGATTGGTTTGACTGTACATTACTGTCATGGAAACATATTGGTTTTGATAAGGACATGTCCAGATCACACAGTAGTTAGAGAAAGATTTATAGATTTTAGTAATAGAAAGTCAATCACCACCATTATGTGCTTCCATTGCCAACCTGTCTTTTATGTGAAGTTCAAAAACTGTCTGTCTGATAGAGACTTTTAGAAGGAGTTTTCCTCACTACCTGTGGTCCTCTCCCTGGCAATATGATTGATGCTTGTTTGGAGCACCAAAAACTCTGAGATATAGGATATATGCAATATCTTGACCTCTGGCAACAAGTGAATACATATGAATTTGAAATTCATCAGCTTCATCTCTTATGCCTCCCTTTGAGCCAAACTCTGCAGCATTGTTTTTATTACGTGACTTTGCTTCGGGGCGCTAAAGAGAGATTATATTGATTTTAAATACAAGCTGCTTAAGGGAGACTTGAGATAATTTAGAGGATTTGTAATGAAATAACAGTGTCTTACCTCCACATTGTAGCCAAGGATAAAAGACATCAGGTATATTCAGGATATAAAGGTGAGATATAAGTATTATTAATATTGCATTACAGGGCCTACAGGCCTGTAAAATATTTAGTTTAGCAAAATTAGGATTTAGGACAAATTAGCATAAGTAAATGAATAATAATCCTGCTGAGTTTGTGTCTGTTTGTGATATGCTGATGTTTTGAAAGTTAACTACTGAGTTTGGATAATAATGTCTACAAGAGATTAGCAGACACTTCAAGATGACTATTGGTAGCAAGGGTGAAATGTTAGAGACTTCTTTAAGGTAACTGCCTGTTACTATGGTGATAAAGTGACATAAGCATCAATGAGTGAAAGGGGAACCAATGAGTTAGCCTATGAAAAATGGCATACCCCAAAAGTAGTGGGGTGTGGAAGTTCAAATAAGGAAGAGGTTAATACTTTCAAAAATACATATGAACCAAAGCAGGCAACAGTCAAATGCATTATAAAAGCTGTATCACAACCTGTGTGCTTTGACTGGAGGTTGGGGAGGGGAGATACTAGGAGGATACGGTGATTATGATGATGGCAATGAGGATGAGGACTAACACTTTGGGCTTTTCCACAAGGCACAGTTGAGTAATGCAAGTACTGTATTATGCATGCTGTATTGGTCTCTTGCTCCTTTACCACATTGCCGTGTGTACATTGATTGATTAGTTAATAAAAGTACTGTAATTATTTTAGCAAGAGCACTATGTAGTCTCTGTTGTACACTGTGGGGTCCCTCTTCTATCGATAACCTCTCTACTTGATCTTGGGATCTGAACTCTCACAGATTAAAGTAAGTGTAAAATCCTCACCATCGGAATGGGTAATTAAAGTAACCCATAACTAAAGATAAGGCTAAAGGTGACCAGTTCAAAAGTGGATGCTGCACGATTGCTCTTCAATGACTTAATGAATAGGAAATGAATTGGTAGCCTCAGTCCAGTTCCAGTGCAAAGGTATCCATTTCATAAAAGCCATCACCATACCTTGTACCAGTTAGTACCTGGCAGTCTCAGCAGAAAGGTCATAGACTGAATGAGCCTGGAGACTCGAATGCCCCCCTCATCCTTAGAGGCTGACTGTTTTTCCTTTGTTTATGATTCAGGCTGTATAGCAGGGGTCAGCAGCCTTCAGCACGTGGCCCATCAGGGTACTCTGCGGGCAGGCCACAAGACATTTTGTTTACGTTTACCATCTGCAGGAATGCCCCCCCTCCCCGCAGCTCCCATTGGCTGGGAACAGTGTCCTGCAGATGGTCAACATACACAAAATGTCTCATGGCCCGCCAGCAGATTACCCTATGGGCCACATGCTGAAGGTTGCTGACCCCTTCTATAGAGGGTAGCTCTAGTGTAGGAATTCTTCAGAGTCATGATCCAGCTCCCATGACAGTCAATGGGAGTTTTTCCATTGACTTCAATGGGCATTGAATCAGGCTCCATGTAATAAATCATGCATCTTGCAAAAAACTGTATTATATATAATCTATTTTAAAACGATCAAAGCTACCTGTCTTGCAGTACATTTATACATTCTTAGCAGCAACCATCTGTGTTTTTTTAAACAAACAAACATTATTTCAATAGAATACATTGGCCCTTGTACAAGCATTTTAATGAATGTTACAACATATCCTCGCTAAACATTTTCTTCCTCAGTAAAAATGCAAAAGTTTTTGGAAACTGTTACGATTTAAACATCATTGCATAGCTAGCAATAAGTAAACAGGTACACCAGGGCATAAAACCCATCAAAGAGGGTCTTTCCCCCTCATCATCCCTCTCTGGTGAATCATAGAATCTAAGAGTTAGAAGGGACCTCAGGAGATCATCTAGTCTAACCCCCTGCTTACAGCAGGACCAAGCCATATTTTTGCCCCAAATTCACAAATGGCCCTCTCCAGGATTGAACTCACAACCCCAGGTTTAGCAGGCCAATACTCAAACCACTGAGCTATCCCTGCCCCAGCCAGCGCATCCCTCAGCCCATGCTGCTTCCGCAGCCCCCATTGGCCTGGAGCAGTGAGCCACAATTAGTGGGAGCCGCAATTGGCCGAACCTGCAGATGCAGCAGGTAAACAAACCGGCCTGACCTGCCAGGGGGCTTACCCTGCCTGGCCGTGTCCAAACGTTGCCGATCCCTGCACTAAAGTATTACCTAATAGCATAGGATACTGATGTTATAAGTAGGATTATATATGCAGCATCTTACAAGCATTCCGTAAGGGCTATACACTTAACCCATTCTTGTGCCACTATATAAAAAGGAAGTTGGTAGTCTATACTAGTGTTGTCACCACTGTCACATAATTGCACTAAATCTTGTACAAAATATGCCATGTAAGGTCTCACTGGAAAAGTTATAATCCTGTTGAAATGTATGCATCACCACTGTATATGAAATTTTACTGTATGCTTGTTGCTAAACATGTGTTCTTGCATAATACCCACAAGACAGATTTACATCAAGCGTATTTGTTGATGGGCCATTAAGGGGAATCTTCCAGTGGACTTCTCCCAAGGACACCGGAGAGAGCATATGGACAATGGATGCCCATGACTCGGAAGGGCTTGTAGAATATGTGATCCTTGACTCCATGTTTGAGCCAGTACTTTTCAATGCACGTGAACTGGAAGCATAAATTGGAGACTGTGACATCACCTCCTTGCTTCTTTCCTATTTCACATCTCTGGACTGTGATTTCTAACAAAGGGAGCTTTGAGTAACAGACTGAGGACTCCAATCTTTTAGCTGTACCAGAGACACTACAAACGGGCAGATTTAACTTGACTGCTATTATCCTGATCTACAGACTCTGAAATCAACTGTAATGTCTATGATTTAATTTAACCATTTAATAACTCTCTTCATTATATATAAGTAAATAAACCTTTAGTTTTAGTTAACTAAAGGATTGTCTACCAGCGTGGTTTTTGGTAGAGCTCAACACAGATACAAAATTTGTATCAATGGATATAAAGTGCATACCCACAGTACTGCAGGGCTCTACCTGCAACCGCAGGCAGCACTGCAGTACTCTACCTGCAACCACAGCACTTCAGGAGCCAGGAATCAGTCCAGGTAGCTCCTCTGATGTAGCTATATTGCCCTCAGCCCTGCCCACTAGGGCGGGCATCAGGCTCACCGGCAGCTGTCCCTGATTGTGCTGGAGTGTGCAAGCAGCTGGCATGTTCCCGGACAGGAGTCACCTTCATGCAGCAGTGTGTGTCTCCTATAAACCCATATTGCATTAAAACCTCTTTACCATTTACTTCTGTGAATTTAATTGTTCTTTCCGTCACAATTTGTTCCAAAGTCTTACATATTGCTGAAATCAGACTAACAGATCAGTAACTGACAAGATCATTTTTTTCCTTTTTGAAATATAGGTATGACATGAACTATTTTCCAGTTATTATGGGGTAGTACCATATGCAGAGATTTATTAAAAATCCTTGCCACAGGTCTAGCAATTTCATGTGCCAGTTCTTTCAATACTCTGGAATGAAAATCATCCAGTTCCCCCAATTAAAGTGCATTAAGCTCTATGCTTTTCCACATCCATTTATAGGCACTAATTTCCATCAAGTGAATTGCCTTCATGCCCATGTGCTATGTTATCATCCTTCTTGAAAACTCAAGGTAAAGTATTTATTTCATTTTGGGCCATACCTAGATTATCTTTAATCTCCTCCCACTCCATGGTAGCCTGGCTTTAGCTTTCCTTAGTCTCTTTTTTTATATATAATTATAAAGCCTCATTATTTATTTTCATTTCCTTGGCAAGAGCAAATTCAGCTGAACTTTTAGAAATTCTCACTTTATTCCTACATTTTCTAAACTCCAAGATGTAGCTTTCTTTGCTGATCACCCACTTTTTCTATTCCCTATAAGATCTCTGCTTACTCCTAATAAGTTGTTTTAGGCAGTTCTTCATTTAGTTGGGTCTGGAGCCTTTTCTTACATGTTTTTTCCTCCTTTCTTGGGTTGCAATTTTCAAAAAGTCTTCATATACTGGATTTGGAGAAATTCCTAGCCTCTCCTATATTTAAGTCCTTAAACTCTTCAGTCCAGATGACTTCTTTAACTGGTTCCCTTAATTTCACAAAGTTTGCCCTTTTGAAATCAAGAAATCATAGATGACGAACATCTTTCTACTTAATTTAAACTGAATAAATTCATGATCACTTGATCCAAGGCTATTTCTTATGAAGTCCTCTCTAAAATTACATAGCATCTTGTTGATTCAGTGACAATTTCATGAAGAAAAGTAATCACATCCAGTATTAATATAATTTATTCTTCGATCCATATCTGTGAAGTTAAAATCTCCATTATGACAATTCCCAAAAGTATTTCTCTAATAAGTTTAACAAGATCACTATCCACATCCAAGTCTGCCTTGGGGGTCTATAGCAGACCCCTAACGCTATCCCAAAAGAACCTCTTTCACAATCCTTCTCCCAAAACGATTTCAACCCAAATACATCCTCTTTTGTCCATACTATCACTTTGTATTTCTTTACAGTATATCTTTGATATATGTTACCCCCATTCTTTTACTTTTACTCTAAGCTCTCCTAAACAGCACATACTATTCATTACCTGTATTCCCATCAAGAATGTTTTTCCACCATGTTTCTGTAATCCCTATAAGATCTGATTTGACCTCTTGCACCAGTAGTTTCAGTTCCTCCATTTTATTCAGTTTTTCCATTCATCCATTTTATTGCCCAGACACCTTGCATTCGTGTACAAGTATTTCAGTTGTTTCTTTTGGACCTCACTCAGTTTTTTAGCTTGTGGTGTTCCATTATTTCTTACTATATCTTGATTTAGCAGATTTTCCTTCTCCTGTGTATTGAAGCCAGAGGTTTCATGAGTCTCTCCCCGCCTTCCTTCATCATATCCTACCTTCTTAACAATTGTGCCAGCCTCAATTCCAGAAGATTAATACTTCAGGTGCTCAAGTGGAGTCCATCAGTTAAAAAGAGTATTCTTTCTGTGAATGCCTCCCAATGGTGAATCATCCTAAAACCTTCCAATGGTCTTAGCACCAACCATTGACACATCTGTTGATTTTCATTATCTTGACATGTGTTTGTTCTCCTTCTCTATGAACCAGAAGTACTGATTTGAAAATCACCTGAGCTTCCACTTCTTTAAATGTCTTACCTATCTGAGCATAACTGTCCTTGATCCATTTACCTGGAAATCTAGCAGTGTTATTTGTCCCAACATGTAGCACAGTGGATTTTTTCCCGCTCTCATTAGGATCCTCTTAAGCCTCACGTCCACATCTTGCATCCTTGCTCCTGGAAGACAGCACACTCTTCTGTTCTCTGGATCTGGTCTGGTGACAGGCCTGTAGATTCATGAGTATGGAGTCCTCGCTCACATAGACCCATGTCTTCCTTGGTATAAATCTATTTTATGCTCTATATTGCGGCATCCTGATTATCATCCTCATCTTAACTCAGGCTCCAGTCCTTGGCTATCTCCATCATCTCTTCTGCAGGTACTGGCTTTCCTTCTCTTCTTTTTCACACCCCATCTTCTGCATGTTTCTTCTCCTCATTCACCAGTGCAGCAAACCAATTACTCAACTTGATTTCAATACTACTAGCTGGTCCATCTTGTTCTTGTGGTCACATTCTTCCATGGATCACTTTCCTCTTCTGGCAGTCCATCCTCCAGGTATCTGCACATCTTGTGTTGTCTCCACTGCCTCCTCTCCTGCACTATACCTTCAAATCCCTGTCTGAATTTCCTCATTGTCTCCAGCTGCATCTCCAATCCTTGGATCTTCTCTGCCACGAGCTCTACCCAGTGACATTTCCTGGATAAGTAGCTTCTATCAGATACCCACTCAAGAATGATGTGCATCCCTTCGACAGCTATCTCATGAGCTCTCACTGGTTTCCTCTCCAAGACCTTATTCCTAGAAAAAAAGACAGGAGAGGGGAGGGGAAAACCACCAACTCCCTCGTCCCCAAAATACCCCTCTATTTATGAATTCCCACAGTTTAGCCGCTGTCAGCTGCTAACTGCTCAGTATTTCAGTAGATCAGATTGAGGCCCTCGGTAACACGACAAATCTGTTTTCAAAATAATCCTGAAGGTAACAGTTTAGGCATGAAGCAAACATATTAAGGTAGGACAAAATTTTTAAGCACAGCCTTAGTAGCATCTCTTTAAAACATAATGCCTCTTCCCTCCCCGGGCAACAAAACCATATTTCACAGCTTTAAAAGTGTTACTAAGAAGATATTTGAAATACCTGTGGGACTAGAGAACAGAGCATGCTGCTACTCAAACTAATTTCATGGGGCTTATCTATACTCTGTTCTTGACCTCAAACTGGAAAGATCCAGAGCCCTGAAGCTCTGGATACATTGCCTCATGTTATATCTGGTGCCATTAGTTCAAAGGAATTTTCTGCCAATATTAAGCTATCAAAGATCACAGAATATTGTGTTTAATTACTATCTTTGGACAGTTATCAGAAATAGCAAATGTAATCACATTTGATTAAGAGGCTCATTTGTCATTCACAGTTAACAGACATAATGTAGCTATTTCAGTAGACAGTGTATGTAGAATGACTGAAAAGCAGAGCAATGCTCCAAGGAGAAAATATAAGATTTTTTGGAAAGGGGGGCAGAGGGGAGCAACCAAGTTGCCAAGACTATAAAGTAGATCAGGAACTAAGTGTACCAAAATTAACATACACAGAGACATTTTGCTCCCAAGCATGGTTCTCACTTCTAGGATTTGCCCGGGGAAATTTCAATCACAGTAGACAAAAGCCAAGATTTTCAGAAGTGACTGGCAATTTTGGATGCCTTCATTCTGAGGTGCCCAAATCGGCAACACCATGAAGAGGGGCTGATTTTCTGAATACATAGTCCCTATCCTCGAACTCAAGTTCCATTCAGGTTTCTCAAGTCTCTCTCTCAAAAAGGGAGGTACGTAGAATCACTAGGCTTACCTAGCATCTCTGGGTTTTTTATGCTTGGCTTTCTAGAACAAAAAGGACATGACAAATTACTTTCATTTCAAGTGCTGGACTTTTTTTTAAATGTATGAGCTGCAAAAGGTGGCACATTAACATCCTTTGAGACTGAACTCTCATATTTGTCTCCAAAACAGGTGCTGCACAGACAGCAGCACAGCAAGTTTCTCTGCATTGTCTTTTTAGTAGGCTTTCATTCTGAAAGATGGTACCACCTCTAGAGATGAAAGAGAAACACTTTCTCCATTCCTTTGTCTCTGTACTGAGCCAGCTGACAAGTATGTCAAGTTAGCACTAGCTGTGGTGGGTTTTTGTGATCTCAATAAAAGCTGGAATAAGAATCAACATACTTCATATAAGCCAACTGATTCAGCAACATTGACAGCAGGCAATACATATGGTGTCAATTGCTGGCCACTGCCACCTTGGTCCACATTTGTAGAGGTGGCCTAGATATTATGTAATCCATATCCCCAGTAAAAACCAAGGCCCTCTGTTGGAGTATTATATGAAATATCCATTTACAGATCCATTTTAATTTCAAATGACGATACACGTACGTTCACATACTGAAAAATCTGCTGTAGTAGATATGCAGAAATAATATAGTCACAAAACTCTTTGCACACAGAGAAGATAATAATAATAATAATAAAGTAATTAAAGAATGTATCATAATCCACACATACAGGGAGCTGAATTAATGTTGCGCAAGCAAATCAAAACTGGTACTTCCTCTAACTTCTGACTGGGTACCTTTGCAACACTTTCAATTTAGATGTTTAAAATGCAATTAATATAATATTATTACATTTTATATATATTGTGACAAAGCTCTGTCCTTATCTTCGTGGATCCTGTGTTTCCTGGCAGATTTTCACTAGCCTCAGAGGCTCACTGTGACCCTCCACAGAGCCCTTCTCTCTCTAGAGACAAGGTCACAGCCTACTGAGCCATTTTCATCATAAGCCAGTGAGGAGAAGCTATCCTTCCTGGCACAGTCTCTATTGTCTCCCAATCTCAGTGATTAATTAGGGGAGGCAGAAAGGGGGGAGCCCAGGCCCACCCTCTACTCCGGGCTCCAGCCCAGGGACCCTAATAGTATCAGCTAAGATGGCTGACCTTTTATCCACAAAACACAATACAATTCCCTGGGCTACTTCCCCACAGCAGTCCCCGCTTCTTCAAACTCCACTTCACCCTTACCTCAGGGCCTCCTTCCTTCTGTACGATATGTTGTCCACCACTCAGTCTCACCAACAGCATAACTTCCTTCCACAGCTCCTGACACCCACAACCCACCTGACTAACTGGGAGGTTTTTATCTGGATTCAGCCAGTCCCTGATTGGCTTCAGGTGTCTCACACAGGCTAGCTTTTTCTACTCCTTTCTAGAAGGTTCCATTGGTACCAGGGATTTGTTTAGCCTGAGACTAACATATCTATTCTTTAGCACTTTCCTATAGCCATCCGGCCTTGCCCCATCATATATATATTACACAAACACACATATGTATGTATATAAAAATTATTTATATTTCATTGTTTCCTTCACATGCTGCTTGTTTTCATAGCATGTAAACCCTTCATTGCAGGGACTATGTTCAATTCATGTAACTAGTAGAGACATCAGGGCCTCTGAACCTTAACATAATATTAAATAATAATCTCACAAGTTTGGCCTGGTCAGTCACGTTGTGTACTAGTCATTCAAGACCCCCAAGGAAAAGTAAGGCTCCTAATTCTGTAGCAGAGTCAGGGCCGTCTCTACCCATACGCAAACTATGCAGCTGCACAGGGCACCAGAAATTTGGTGCCCCAAGTTTCTGGTGCTCTATGCAGCTGCATGCAGCTCCAGTGGCCAGCCCGATCCCCAGGACAGCTGAGCTGGCCCCTTGTGGGCTGTGCATAGCAGGGCCCAGGAAAGCTGCCTCCGCCTCTCCCCCACTCCTTCCCCTCAGCCCTCACCCCTGCTGCACCCCACCTCTTCGATCCTCTGCTCCACCTCAGCCGCGCCCTCACTCTGCTCCTTCCCCCACAAATCCTGTCCCCTGAGCTATGTGTCCCGGAGACTACATCAGGGGTCGGGTCCACCCTGCATTCACCAGGCAGCGGGAAGTGGAGTGACCAGGCCCCCGCCTGCTCTGCTCTGCCGGCTCCCAGCATGCTGCCGATGAGCGGTTTCCCCCCTTCCTCCAAGCCTGGGAGCTGGTGGCACAGAGCAGACCAGGCTGCGACTGGGTTGCTCCACCTTCCGCCACCCCGTAAATGAGGGAGCAGGCCCGACCCCTGCTGCCTTCCTGTACTGGATACTCCTGCCTCCCAAAGCCCTTGGGCACAGCCCACCCCCATGGAGGCCTGAGATGCCCCCTCAACCCATGCAGAGGCCTGGGATACTCCCTTCCCTCTTGGAGGTCCAGGCAGGGCCGGTACCCCTCACAGGGGACTGCATAGGGCAGTGGTCTTCAAACTGGGGTGCGTGCACTCCCAGGGGTGCATGAGACCACTCCCGGGGTGCGCGGCTCAGCAGCTGGAGCGGCTCACAAGCTGGGTGCGCGGCTCAGCAGCTTCTCTGCAAGCACCGCGGTGGCCCCGGCAGCAGGAGGAGCAGGGCGGCTCCTCCTGCCGCTGGGGGCCGCCGCAGAGCTTGCAGAGGAGCTGTCTGGGCAGCCCGGCTCCTCCTGTTTTATTGGAAACCTGGGAGGTTTCCAATAAGGCAGGAGGAGCCGGGCTGCCCAGGCTGCTCCTCTGCAAGAGCCGCGGCAGCCCTGGCCGGAGGAGCCACACGCCACAGTTGCAGCCCCGGCTGTAGGAGCCGCGCGCCGTGGCTGCAGCCCCAGGAGCTGGGACCCGGCCCCGGGAGCTGGGAGCCGCGCGCCGCGGCTGAGACCCGGCCCTGGGAGCTGGGCGCCGCGGCTGAGATCCGGCCCAGGGAGCCGCAGCTACAGCCCCGGCTAGAAGAGGCGTGCACCACGGCTGCAGCCCCGGGAGCCGCGGCTGAGACCTGG
Source organism: Dermatemys mawii (assembly GCA_007922305.1). Taxonomy (NCBI): domain Eukaryota; kingdom Metazoa; phylum Chordata; order Testudines; family Dermatemydidae; genus Dermatemys; species Dermatemys mawii. The sequence continues at coordinate 7,581,464 of ML677384.1, read as the reverse complement.
CCCCGGGAGCTGGGTGCCCCGGTTGAGATCCAGCCCCAGGAGTCGGGTGCCGCAGCTGAGGCCTGGCCCCGGGAGCTGAGCACTGCAACAGAGATGGGCCCTAGGAGCCAGGCGCTGCAGCGGGGACTGGCCCCAGGGGGGCAGTTGGGGACAAGGAGGGGAGGTTTAGAGGAGGGAAGTGGGAGGTAGTGGATGGATGGGGGTGGGTCTAGGGTGGGGCTTCCCCCGTGGGGGTGCCTGCTCAAAAAAAAATTTCTACTGGGGGTACATGGTCAAAAAAGTTTGGAGACCCCTGGCATAGGGCACCACAATCTCTAGGGACGGTCTTGAGCAGAGTACTGGCGATTCAGTTGGCGGCATTTTTTTCTTTTAGCCAGAAATGAACCAATGTACCAGCATGATATTAAGAGGTAGATTAGTGATATTGGGTGGGGTTCAGTTCTGTGTAATGAGACATAAATGCATAGTTCTGATCATTTACGGTCACTAAAAATTCCACTTTTTGCAAGAGCAGGGGTATAAGTCATATGCCCACAGGGAGCGAGACAATAGTGGACATGTGTGCACAACTTGGGAAGTCCATTTGCTTAAGGCCTGTTATTATTTCAGAGTCATCAACAATCTTCACTACCCAAGGATGAACCACCCTAATAACTGACTTGCAACCATCCATCACCACCACTCCAGTAGTTAACTCGATAATACCAAACTCATCAGACCTTGGCCTGTAGCAATTTGGGGTGACCAGCTCCCAGATTCATTCTGATAGTTTAAGACCAGAAGTAACCATGAGATTATCTAGCGTCTGGCCTTCTGCATATCACATGCCATTACATTTTTCCCAGTACTGCTCGATTGAGACAGATACCCTGTGTTTGGGGAACTTCCCTTGGTAGTTAGTTCCACTGGTTAATCAGCTTCCCTGTTAAAAATTTCTTCTTATTTCTTATTTGAATTTTTCTGTCTTCAACTTCCAGCCACTGATTCTTGTTATGCCTTTCTACACTAGATTAAAAAGCTCTTTAGTTCCTGGTATTTTCTCCCCACGAAGGTACTTAAACACTGCAATCCAGTCACCTCTCAATCTTCTTTTTAATAAACTAAAGAGATTGAGCTCTTTAAATATCACTCTAAGGCATTTGGGGACAGAATAGAAAGAAGTAATCTCCAGTTACCCCTTCAGAAGTGAAAATAATAGGGTGATAAACACAGCAACAGCTATGACTGTCCTACTGGCAGTTACCAGTGGTCTCTTAGTTCTAATTGTTAATCATTTGTTGCAGAAAACTATTTAGATAACAGTGTAATAAATCTGATTTGTTTTCCTGATCCACATCTCCAATGTTTTTGTAGGTGTAGCAAATGGCTAGGCAAGGACAACAATGTCTCATTATGAAATATCAACAACTGAAACAATCATCAAATTATCTGTATGAAATGAAGCCTAAGTGAAAGGCCTCATTTGAGGCCTGGATTCTTTAGATTTAAACTTTGCTTCACCCTAAAGTACAATGAAAGATTTAGAGAAAAATGTATTTCCAGCTTCCAAACAAAGCTGCTTCCCCTTCCTCACAACCCTTCCAAAACAGTCTGTGGACATGGTCCATTGCCGAGGGAAGTATATCTTATACCTGTTGAAAAGATGGCAGAGCTGTCATTTTCATGTATCCTGCCTCAGGGTCCCAGTGAACTTCTGCCTGAGCAAGCAAGAATTCCTCCAAGGGCTTCTGCTGCAACACAGACCCTGTACACCCCTACAATGTAGGCTGCAGCTTAAAAGCCACCTTATGGCTCATATTCATTACAAAAAGAAAGAGCTTATTCTTTAATGAGACTGCTATTAACAGTCACTAAAATAATTTTGGAAGATAAGCAGGTTTGTTGTGACAATAGTTGTTGGGAAGGCAAACAGGACAAAATGTAGTTTCGTTTAATAGAGTATAAGATGAGTTAGCTGATACAATCTAAAAAGTATTTCATTACTACTGATGATGAAGCAGAGTTCAAATTACATACAGGAGTATGCAAATGCTATTTTCCTAGACACATCAGAATATCAAACAAAGTCTTAAGGGGTCACTATAACTCAAACCTAGAAGAGAACTCCAAGACTCAGAACAATAGTCTCTTACTCACAATTTTTCAACACATAAGGAGGGCCCTATCAAATTCATGGTCCATTTAGGTCAATTTCACAGTCATAGGATTTTAAAAACAATAAATGTCATGATTTCAGTTATTTAAATCTGAAATTTCACAGTGTTGTAATTGTAGGGGCCCTGACCCAAAAAGGAGTTTCTGTGGGAGGGAGGGGGGAGGCACAAGATTATTGGGGGGAGTTGCACTACTGCTACCCTTACTTATGTGCTGCTGCTGGCGGTGGCGCTATCTTCAGAGCTGGGCAGCTGGAGAGCGGTGGCTGCTGGCTGGGATCCATAGGGGCTGGAACTAGTGGTGCAGGGGGTGCTGCCGCGCCTCCTGGCTTGAAGTGGTTTCCATCATATATGGGGTTTAAAGTTTGGTTCAGTTACTCTCAGCATCCCACTATAAAAATTGTTCCAGCTCCCTGCGGGGATCCCAGCTCTGAAGGCAGCGCCACCGCCAGCAGCAGTGCAGAAGTAAGGGTGGCATCGTGGGTGCATCAAGGGTGGCATTTCATCTGTGTTGCCTTCAGAACTGGGCACCTGGCCAACAGCAGCCACTCTCTGGCCGTCAGCTCTGAAGGCAACACAGAAGTAAGTGTGGCAAACCACAACCCCCATAAAATCACCTTGTACCCCTCCCCTTTTGGGTCAGAACCCCCAATTTGAGAAATGCTTGCCTCTCCCGTTAAATCTGTATAGTATAGCCACAGAACACACATTAAAGAGCCTCCTGAGAGCCTCAGTCTGAATATCACTTGTTCTAGATTATGCTGTGTAGCCCTAACCTAAGAGGAACTGCAGTGAAACAATTTCATAGTAAAAGTACACAAAAGACCAGATTTCCTGAGCGGAGACCAGATTTCACAATTCATGATGAGTTTTTCATCCCTGTGAATTTGGTAGGGCCCTACATATAGGTGCCCCAGTTAGGGTTGCTAAACCTCCAGGATTGTCCTGAAGTCTCCAGGAATAAAAGATTATGTCATGTGAAGAAACCTCTAGGATTATGTCCAACCCAAATTGGCAACCCTACCACCAAAGTCCCATGACTACTTAATAGAGTACATTCTGGGCTTTTTTAGAAGGTCGAAAAGAGGCAGGAAAAAAAAAAAGGGAGAATTACTTCCCTTACAGAAAGAAGCAGTCTAGCAAAAACAAAATCAAAACTACTTTATAAATTGTTAAACCAAAATAATCTAAAACAAAGACCATTTATAAAAGCTCACATGATTTATATGGCTAACTGACATTTTCTGTGAATAATAAAATTGGCTCTCTGGTATTCTTAACATGAAATAAACTATATTAGAAGACAATGAAACTCTGTGGCTGCTGGATATAAATGTTAATTGCCAAAGGCACCATTCTCCTTCCACAGAAGTCAATATCCAGGATATTACTTGAAACGTATCAGAATCAAGTGCAACAGCATTAACAGCACATTTGCCATATAGCAATTTTGAAAGCATTATTGCAAAGCTGATATTTTATTTCATTCTTAGAAATATGCATAGTCAAAGATTAAATTTTGCTCAATAAGATGATGTAAGGATGTGAAATACTGCTTCTTGTGTCAGAAACATTTTATTGGTTTATTTGATTTTATTGTTGTTATAAAGCTATAGAGAATGAAAGCCACAAATTTTCATTTTTGACTGTGATTTTATTCTCCTACTGTCCATTTGAATTAGATATTTTGCATGGTATACATAAACAGTCACAAGAAGCAGCAAATGAGAGCTAAATGGTGATTCTGTAGCCCTCTTTCAGAATTTCAGCTTACGCTAATGAGTCTTAGGAATTAGTACAAAGTATAGGGTAGGAGCGACATAGAAAGCTTCTTGTTAACAATTTCTGGTCCGTCACAATACGGTTAAGATTAAATGGCTCAAAGATATGAACAATACCATTAGATTGTTTCACTGCAATTCCTCTTAGGTTAGGGCTATACAGCATAATCTAGCACAGTGATATTCAGACTGAGGCTCACAGGAAGCTCTTCAATGTGTGTTCTGCAGCTCTTTGCAGCACATGAAATTAAAATACTGTGTGATTATTAACCAGTCTAAGTTATACACCAATCAGGATGCTTTCACTGTGTTATTAACTAATTATATTTGATAAAATAATAATACTTGGGAGCAGTCATTTTGCTGTGAGGATAATATATGTGTGTATATATATAAAAGTATCAGAGGGGTAGCCGTGTTAGTCTGGAATTGCAGAAGTGACAAAGAGTCCTGTGGCACCTTAAAGACTAACTGAAATTTTTTCAGAGCATGAGCTTTCGTGGGCTAATACCCACTTCGTCGGATGCATGCAGTGGAAGTATCCAGGGGCAGGTATAAATAGGTAGGCAAGAACCAGGTGGGAGATAACAAGGTTAGTCCAATCAGGCTGAACCAGCTTGTTATCTCTAATCAGGGAGGGTGAGGTGTTCCTCTAGCAGCTGAACTGGAGGTGTGAATAGCGAGAGAAGAGAAGCTGCTTTTGTAGTTAGCTAGCCATTCAAAATCTCTATTCAGTCCCAAATTGATTGTGTCAAATTTGCAAATGAATTGCAGCTCTGCAGTCTCTCTTTGCAGTCTGGACTTGAAGTTTTTTTGCTGCAAAATGCTGACCTTTAAATCTTCTATGGTGTGTCCAGTGAGGTTGAAGTGCTCTCCTACAGGTTTTTGAGTAAGAATTCCACCATGATTTCAACAGCTTCCACCCCACCATCCGCCTCAGCCTGGACCAGTCTACACAGGAGGTCCACTTCCTGGACACCACGGTGCAAATTAATGACGGCCACATCAACACCACCCTATACCGAAAACCTACTGACAGCTATGCCTACCTTCATGCCACCAGCTTCCACCCCGGGCACACCACACGATCCATTGTCTACAGCCAAGCACTGAGGTACAATCGCATTTGCTCCAACCCCTCAGACAGAGACCAACACCTACAAGATCTCCACCAAGCTTTCTCAAAACTACAATACCCGCACAAGGAAATAAGGACACAGATCAACAGAGCCAGACGTGTACCCAGAAGCCTGCTGCTGCAAGACAAGCCCAAGAAAGAAAACAACAGAACACCACTGGCCATCACCTACAGTCCTCAGTTAAAGCCTCTCCAACGCATCATCAGTGATCTACAACCCATCCTGGACAACAATCCCTCACTTTCACAGGCCTTGGGAGGCAGGCCAGTCCTGGCCTACAGACAACCTGCTAACCTCAAGCATATTCTCACCAGCAACAGCACACCGCGCCATAACAACTCTAACTCAGGAACCAGTCCATGCAATAAACCTCGATGCCAACTCTGCCCACACATCTACACCAGCAACACCATCACAGGACCAAACCAGATCAGCCACACCATCACTGGTTCATTCACCTGCACATCTACCAATGTAATATACGCCATTATGTGCCAGCAATGTCCCTCTGCTATGTACATCGGCCAAACTGGACAGTCCCTACGAAAAAGGATAAATGGACACAAATCAGATATCAGGAATGGCAATACTCAAAAACCTGTAGGAGAGCACTTCAACCTCACTGGACACACCATAGAAGATTTAAAGGTCAGCATTTTGCAGCAAAAAAACTTCAAGTCCAGACTGCAAAGAGAGACTGCAGAGCTGCAATTCATTTGCAAATTTGACACAATCAATTTGGGACTGAATAGAGATTTTGAATGGCTAGCTAACTACAAAAGCAGCTTCTCTTCTCTCGCTATTCACACCTCCAGTTCAGCTGCTAGAGGAACACCTCACCCTCCCTGATTAGAGATAACAAGCTGGTTCAGCCTGATTGGACTAACCTTGTTATCTCCCACCTGGTTCTTGCCTACCTATTTATACCTGCCCCTGGATACTTCCACTGCATGCATCCGACGAAGTGGGTATTAGCCCACGAAAGCTCATGCTCTGAAAAAATTTCAGTTAGTCTTTAAGGTGCCACAGGACTCTTTGTCACCTATATAAAAGTAGTAAATGGAACAATGAATTCACACTACTGTGGCTCTTTTGGGGTAATGTTGATTGCTAATTTAGCTCCTGAACCACTGATCTAGCATATTGCAATTTAGGAGAAACGTTTAGGCTTTAAGGCTATTAAGGCTTTTGACAGTGTACACAGAGACAGTCTCTGGGACATTATGGCTTATTATGGAATACTAGCAAAAATACTTGGAATAATCAACGACACATACGAGAATGCTAACTGCACAAACAGAGATGGTGACAACATCACCTAAAGGTTTGCGGAGACAGCTGGAGTAAGGCAAGAGTGTATTATGCCCCATGGCTGTTTGCACTGGTCTTTGACAGCATCAAGAAGAAAGTAACTGCAGAAGGCAACTGAGGTATTTTATGGACAAATGATAAAGTACAATTGAATGACTTTGAGGTGTTGAACTGAGTGAGATAGTGTCATCAGCAAAAACAATTAATGGACGAAAAGACTCTGTTTTTGGTAGAAATAGCAAAAGAAAGTGGGTTTGTTTAACAAGGGAAAGACAAAATATATGGCTATCAATGTTCCAAAAATCAGCCATTAAAGTAACTGGAGAAACATAAGAATAAGTAAGTCATATCATATTTCTAGGGAGTGAGATGTGCCATGATGGTGATACCATGCTAGATGCCAAGCAATTAACAGCAAAAGAGCAAACTCTTGGCATAAATTTTAAAAGATTTGGAAAAGCAGAATGATCAGCATTGATACAAAAATACAATTTTTTAACACTAGCATCATATTTGTCCTTGTTCATGGAACAAAGTCATAGAAACATAACAGCAATTGATGTAAGTACATGCGTGTGGACAATTTTCAGAGTTCACTGGAAAAAGTTCATTATAGTATCAGAAATTCTAAGTAGAACATACTAACTTAAAGCATCATATGGCAAGATGAAGACTATGGTCATATTTAGGGCACACTTTAAGGATGACACCTAACACAACTTCCACGTCAAGTGATAACATGGACACACTCTGGAAAGTGAAAGATAGGGTAACCTAGAGAAAAGTTACACTGAACAGAGAAAGACTACATGCAGCAACATGACAGAAGCCAGAACAGACCAACACAAGACCAAAACAAATGGTGAAAACTGACTTATACACCTGATGGTGAGGGAGAATAAAGAAAAGAAAAGAAAAGAAAAAAGAAAAAGAAAATTAGGAAGAATATTTAGTCTTGGCCCTCAACAGGGCTCTAAACGAATAGGAACAAATGGAAATAGCCTGTTGTCTCACAAGAATGCAGCTTTTGCAGATCAGATGGTTTGAGAAAGATTATTTACATTAGAGTAGCACCCAATATATATCACCTCTGAAGGGCTTTCAGATGGTAGAGACCTGAGGAGTGAAAGGCTTAATTTGATACTCATTCTCTCTCTCATGATAGCACATAAAACTACTTCTAGGCCACTGAACTGACCTTTCCCTCATATTTTGGCATCTTTATACTAATTGGCAACACTCCACATAAGGGTCTTCAGACTCTACGCCCTTCAGCTCATGGTTCAATTCCCACCACGTTCACTCCTATAGGGGAATCCTCCCACTGGAAACCAGAATTAAACTCAGATGGAAAGTTTTATAAATCAGTCCTTTGGGCTTGCAATAGGGTGGCCCTTATGCTTCTGAAATGACAAGAACAAACCTTAATTGCCAGAAAACTGACATTTTATAATGAAATGTGCGTCTAGTCATGTAAACTACCTGAATATTAAAATTAAACCTCTTTTAATCAGTGTATTTTAAGAAGATTGCAAAAGGTTTTACAATAGAGATGCAAATGTATCTTTTAGCCAACCATTTGTGCGCATTTTAGAATTTAAATCATGAATTCCAAATTTCATTATTTTATATTTATTCTGAAGTACATAAACCCAGTCTCTACCCATACTCCTAGTTTATCCAAGACATTCTGAATGTTCTTGCGCTTCTCCTTCATATCAACTGTCCACCCAAAACCATGAATCAGCTTAATGTACATTTCTTATTCCAGGTCACTGATATCTGAAATGAACAAGATCTCTGTTCATTATGACCCTTGTTGAACTCAGTCAGCCATCTTCCTCATTTACATACTTTTTCCAGTCAGAAGTACCCTTTGCTTGATATCACATATCTTACTGCATATGCCATACTTTCTGCCTCTACATATTTTTCTTTTATTCCAGTTCTGCAGCTTGGAGTATGCACAAAAATTTTATATTGAACATGTTGTCTGCCTTTTTTTCCCTTCCATTCTTTCTGTCCCTCTTCCTTCCTTCCTGCCACAAAATGCAGGTCCCAGACTGTAACAAACATATTTTCCCTACAGTTCACAAAACACCTGTCAATTCACTAGTCGTCAGATTGCTACTTTCTCACCATTTCTCCTCTTTTGCTCCTCAGCTCCCTATATTAAAGATTTCCAAGGTTTTTATTTGCCATGCCTTCCATTTGGTTTTCAGTATCCCTGGAATGATGTGTTGTATTTGTCAGTCCAAGCAGGACTCAAAATAATCAGTCTGAAAATGTTTACCAAAGGACTTCTTAAACTTTGCAACAAAATGCATCCCTTAAATTGCCCCTACAAACAAAGGAGCCAAGACCGATGGCTATGCTGAGCTGGCTTTAAGGTTTGTAAAGGCTGCAGTGCCCCTTCTCACTAATTCGGAAGCCTTGAACACTGGTGACAATCTCAGCTTTCATTTTCTTGTCTACTTTTTAAGTAGACATTTCCACCTCTTTCTTTTGTGAAAATATCCCTGAAAATATAAACTGATCATTACGGTTGAACCTTTGCCAGTGACTTTCCTAAATACCCAAGGAATTCATTACCCAGGACTGGTGTGTGGGGACGCAAACCCACACCCTCAAACCCCTCAGTTTTTTGACGGACCTAGGTCTGGTCAAACAACAGTCGTCAAAACATTATTTGGTTTATTTCATGCCTTTTTGTGATTAAGTTATTCAACATTTTGTCCCATTATTTACCCAGCTCTGGGAGATGCCAGACCCACTGAGAACTGTGGGTGAGACTGAGGGTAAGTGCTATGTAAACTGCTACTGACGGCACAGGATTTACTAATGCAATCTCCCCTTTACAACTGAGACAGCTCCATTGTTAAGCACTCAACATGGCCTCTGGCTACAAAAAGGGGCAGCTCAATAAAATAAGGGCTTGGCTACACTTGCAGCTGTGGAGCGCTTTGGGTTAAACCAGCCTTTGAAGAGTGCAATAGGGAAAGTGCTCCAGTCTGTCCACACTAACAGCTGCAAGCACATTGATGTGGCCACATTTGTGGCATTTGCAGCGGCATTAGGAGCCATGCATTATGGACAGCTATCCCAGTGCTCAAGTGGCTGTAACGTGCTTTTCGAATGAGGGAGGTGGAGTGGAGTGTGTTGTGTGTATGTGGGGGGAGAGAGAGTGGTTTTTGGAGAGCTGAGAGTGTCAGCACACTATCTTGCAAGTTCAGACCTCCCTGCCTCCCTCGCCATTGTCCACTCAGTAAATGTCTCCTTTGCCAGGTAGCAGATAAGCAGCCACTGTCTGAAAGACAATTCCACATTCCTGCAGCGATTTCACAACAAAGAGAAGAGTAACCACTTGACTTAAGGGGATTATGGGGAGTTTCTGGAGGTCAATCAGAGCGCAATAATGTAACTCCTTGTCCACACTGACCCTGAAGCGTCTCACCCAATACGCAACAGCTGTTAATCCTCTCGCCGAGGTGGAGTACCAGAAGCACTTCAGCCAGGAAGTCAGAGCACTCTACGTGCCTTGCCAGTGCAGAGGGGGAGTAAGATAATGCGCTCTGGGAGGCTTTATTGCGGTTTAAAGTGCCAGTGTAGCCAAGCCCCAAGAGACTGACTGGTGTAAAGGACTGTAGAAACTTCACCATTCTAACACTGGCTGTGACACTAACTAGTTCCCTGTGTGGGCTCAGTCAAGTTACTTAATCTTTCTGTCTTCAGCTCTCCTTTTCTGCTGGCATTTATACTGGTCTTATCAGCGCTGGTATCTTAGCATTTGTAAAAACTGGAATAATGTACATGCCTACTTCACAGAAATGCTGTGACGATTAGTGTTTGCAATGTTCTATCAAGCGGTAAAATTCATCCAAATGCACACAAACCCTCCACCAGCCCAGCAACTCCCAGATCTCAGACTTATTTATATAACTGTCCATTGCAAAACTGTTTATTACACATATTGGAAAACAACACATAAACACCAAGGAAAGCAGGTTGGCTCCTTCAAAGCATGATGAAGTACGCTGAATGGAACACTGATACACTTCCCAAGTTCTAGGACCAAAACAGAAGAAATCTTTTTTTTTTCTTTTTTTTAAATGGCATAATATACATCTCTTTGCTACTCTGGTTTTGATCAAGAATATGTAACAAATAATTGTCCCAGTTTGCATTCTGAAAGTTAAATAGAAACTATTGATGCAATTGTTAAATACAATTTGCACTGCAATTTATCACAGAATACCACTGTATGTTTTAACGTTTGATTTGTTCTGATGTACATGTGGAACACTTACTAGCTATCACTACATTTAGACACTGAGCCTACAATTAGACCTGTACACCTACAAGAAACCTTAATTATTTCAAACAGGGCTGCACTTGGGGACAAAGATCTGCATTAGTGGATTTAATTACAGGATTGGGATCTGTTTTTATACATGCATGTTGAATGGAGAATTTAACTCTTGCATTTCTTTTGGTATGGTAATAGCCTTGTTTTTCCCCTGCACACACACACACACTCATCAGCAGCCATTGTTTTTAAACATACCACAATGTGCAACACACACTAGAATGTGAAAGGACCAGCAGACCTAATTGGAAACATTTACAATGAATTCTAACTAAAGACAAAACACCATGAACAAATGACATACGCTCAAAACAAAACAGGAAGATCAAATTTACAATAACCTAGCCCACTTATCGAATGCCTTTGTTCAGGTCTGTTCTCAGCTTGAATAAATCAGTGTAGCTTCAATGATCACAAAGAATCTGATGATCTAGCCAAATCTCCTGACATGAATACATACTTTAAAAAGTATACAAATACTTGGATTTTATGGAACCATTAAAGGTTTTTATTCTGGAAATATTTATGATATTATTGGCAGGAAATAATCTTGAAATGTTTATTGCCAAACCATTTTCAGTAATCTAAATTTACAACAAGCCATGAATATAGGGCATCAATTTTCCCAAGAAAGTGACAATACTTACGAAAGGACATTCCCAATATAGGCATAATATGAGCAGCAGTAGGGGGTAGTCCCATCACAGCAATAAGCTTTGCAGTCATTGTCACACTGAGCAAGACAGTCTTCTGCAGAATAAGAACAACAATGCATTCTCAATAGTAAAAAACTACATAGCGCACAGCTTTAAAGAAGACGCATTGTAGCAGCTTTTTGCATTGAATCAGTTACTGACAGGACTTTACTTGTGGTTTGATCTGACTCTGCAATGCGAACTCCAGCAGAATTCCAACTGGCTTGAAGAGTACATCTTCAGGTGCCACTGTATATCTGTATTTTACAGTTTGGCTACATGGGCTCTCTCCCTCTGTTTTTAAGAAAAGAATTTCCAACAGTGGAAACCCATTGTCTTAAGGCACCATCTGAGAGCTAAGAACAACTGAAACAGCACACTTTGACTCTTCCCCCACTAACCCTGTCTCCAATTCACCTCTGCATTAGAGGCTGCAGGCAGGGTAGTGTAGTAGCTGGCTATACCAGCATAGAACACCTTTGTGCCAGGGCGCTCTTAGTTAAAAGGATACAACCACCGTTTTCCCCCATCCCTCCCAGTCTTTTAATGTGTCATTTTCTGGGAATGACGGAATAATCAAACTGTAAAAAGAAATATAACTGAAGTGTTAACAAACAAAGAATGAATACCCATAAATTGAAGAAAGAGAAAAGTTTTTCACTAGCAGTGGTTTTGTTGTTGTTTTTAAAGAAACAAACCAGTCCCTCCTAAGTAAAAGCCACAACTCAAAGTTCAGGTTCTCTGAAAAAGTAGCTCTGTAAAACTGTTATTGCAGTGTTCCATGTTGATTGCATCTCACTGATTTCCAGCATACTTCTATTAAGTTTACCCATCAAGATGTTTTTCTAACTGTCATAAACACAGACTGGGTTCTGAGAGTCTGGGTTCTTGTAGGTCATCAGTCCCAGTAATAAAGAGTCAACAAGCCAAATTAATTCCTTAGTTTAACAGATGTAGCCCCATTTAGGGCTTAATTGGAAGACAATAGGTTTGCACAAGTGCAATTGAGGGTTTTATTTGGAGACTTTTGCCCCAATTCAACTACAAATTAAGCCCTTGTTGACATTTCTGCTTTAGTTTTCAGTGGGGCTTCTCCTGTCAGTGAGGTCAGCCCCCATATGCTTCAGAGCCTCGCTTCCTCACAATAATCAACATAGCAAAGGAAATGGAAGAATCATATAATCTTTATCTACATGGTTACAGCAATCACTGCCTCCTGGTTTTACTGGTGCTGGATCATCTGGCTAATAAGGAGGTATTTAAAAAATCTTGCAAAGCTTGTCTGGGGGCAGTGAGTGAGTAAGCAAGCTAGTCAATTTTTGGCAGCAGTAGAGAGACTAAAAACATGCAGGATTTCCTTTTTGAGAGAATCCCATAGAAATGTCCTGTACACACACTTTTCATTCAAAGAATATAGATTATCAAATACTTGATCAAGCAACAGAAATTAAACAAATCATCAGTTTAAATTATCAACAATAATGAAACTTCCCCAAAAGTGGCAAAAGTTATCAGTCAACACACAAGATACTCTTACGTGAAAGAACAGTGCTATGCTTGTTAAGTGTACAAACCACAGAATCTTGGTAGCTTCTTACTGATTATTGTACTGTCAATTTTAAAGTTACTGAGTCAGGAAAGCACTTAAGCAAATGCTTAACTTGATCCATGTCCTTAAATCCCAAAGAGTGCTGTCCTGAGTAGCGATTCTTTCCTGATCTGAGGCCTCAGTATTTTTCTAATGATGACAATATGAGGTAAATCAGTCCCCTTTGGCTAAATTCAGATCCCCTGTAAGTGGCAGCAACTCTATTGTAATTGTGGGATTTATATAGGTTTTAAAAACCAAGAAAAAAGTACCCCACCATTGCAGGGCCTCCTCCCTGTATGGCAGTGGTGAGCAACCTGCAGCCCATGAGAGTAATCCGCTGACAGGCCAGCAGACACTTTGTTTACATTTGCACAGTTGGGTTTGCCGTTCTCAGCCAATGGGAGCTGCGATAAGTGATGTGGGCCACAGGGACATTCTGGCCGCTGATTCCCGCAGCTCCCATTGGCAAACCGTGGCCACCAGAAGAAGCTGGTGGCTGTGCAAATGTAAACAAACTATCTGATGGCCCGCCAGCGGATTACCCTGATGGGTCGCAGGTTGCCCACCTCTGCTGTATGGCAATGGCAGACATAGGACTGTTTTTTCTGTTTTGTTATTTAAAACCTACCATGTCATGTACACCTCCTCTGTGTAAATTTACATGGCAGGGTGGTAAAAATGCTGTCACCTATCTGCAATTGCACTGCCAATGTGCTTCCATTTGTGGTAGTGCAACTGTTGAAGGACTGCAACACAGACTCATACAGATACAGCTATGGAGCTACAGATGCTTGTATCTGGTCTGAATTTGGACCAAACAGACAACAATTTGCTGAGGTTCCAGGTTTTATTTAATTGCAATTAACATTAAAAGGTTAAATGCACACCCACTTCAGTCTACACTACAAATAGCTCATTAACTAATTATCTACTGTAATGAAATTAGAAACAGGATAAGGTGATTAATCACATTGTCCACTGGTAATGGACATTAGAAGTGCTTAATTGAAACTCAAAAGTTTAGTCCGGGGACTGACCTGGCTCCCATTAAAATCATTTCAGTGCCAGACGAACTAGGAAGAGAAGGTAAAATACTGATTTGCTCTGCTGGAGTGTGACTATCAGAAGTAAAGGCCCACTTCTGCCCTCCTGGTTTAAGTAGGTGCAGGATAGCATCCTAAATTATTACAACATGAGCATGTTGCATAGTGGAGGATGTCCGGAGAAGTTTTTTATTCATGTGGTTTGGGTGAATTCATTTTAAAGATAATTAAATGGAACTGCCAGCAATTTAAAAATCAAGGTAGTCAAGACAAATACAATTGTTCTCAGGAGCAGATGACAGAGCTAAGGGAAATGTGCCCCTGCTTTATTTATTCTAGTTATTGGTCATTTTAAACCAAATCACAGCCCCTGATGTGGAATACCCCGCAATCTGCTCCTCCCGGGGGGAAAGGAGAGCTCCCTGGACCCAGCGTCGCTTAGTAAAACTGGATCAAGCCATCCCACGGTCGCTGCAGCACATTGCCAAACGAGCCTCTTGTCTCTCTTCTTGGGAAAGGGGCCGGGCCGGGTCCCAGGCGCGGGGATGCCGGTGTCCACCGGCCTGTGCCTGAGGCAGCCCGCCCTGCTCGCGGAAACTCCTCGGGGCACAGGGCCAGAGACTTGCCAACATGCAAGAGGGGAATCCCGCGGAAGCGCCGCGAACTCTGCCGGCCTCCCTGGTGTTGTTCCGCGGGCTTTTGCCGGAGCCCGACCAGCCGCAGCACGTGGGCCGGGGGGAGAGCGGGGCAGCTGCCGCCCTGGCCCGCCCGGCTCTTCTCCGAGCCGCTCTGCCTCGCGCACCCAGCCCGGCTCTGCCCCCGGCCCGCGCCCCCCGCGAGCGGCACCCCCGCCCCGCGCCCGCCCCGCTGACCTGCGAAGACAAAGAGCAGCAGCAGCAGCAGCGCGGGAGGCAGCAAATCTCCTCGGCCGCGCCGCTCCGCTCCGTCCATGCGAGCGGGCTGCGGGGCTGCTCCTCCTCCCCCCGCTCGGTCCTGCGGGGCAGGGGGGGGCGCGGCGCCCGGCCCCGCGCGAGAGCACAGGGCGCACCCGGGGGTGGGGGACTGAGCTCCAGCGTGCGCCCACCCATCAGCTGGGCACTGCCCTGCCCTGCCCCGCGGAGCGCCGCCGCGCGGGCCTCTCACGGCCCCTTTGTCTTGCTGCCGCCTCGCCGGGGCTCGCGTTTCAGCTCGGTGGGTGGCCCCGGTGCGGCTGCAGCGTGTCTGCCCCCGGCCCCTGCGCCTCGGCCCCTCCGCACGCCCGGGGGAGCGGGGGGCTGCTGCAAGGCGGGGGAGGGGCCATTCACACACACAAAGCGAGCCAGGGGGTTTAGGAGCCGAGCTTCGCAAAGCGCCCCGCGAAGTTACGGCCCTGACACGACGGGCCAAGCCGCTGTCGTTGCTGATGTGTGGGCAAGGGCAGCGGGGAGCCGCTGAGAGCACCCAACAGGCTACCCCCGGGGCTAGAGCATCCCTCTCACTGCGTGGGGGGTGGACACAGCTGAGCCTTCCCTCCCGGGCTGCTGCTTGTCATAGAGTTGTTCAGCCGGTGCCACAATGGTGGGTTCATATCGGGCGCTCTCACAGAAGCCGGTATACATGAGCTGGAAGGGAACACGTAGCACAACCCCGAGCTAGCCGTGTGCTGGGCTGTGACTTGATAGCCATCACACACCTATACCTTCTAGGACAGCAGAGAGATGCACCTGGCACTTGCAGGAAGTCCAAGCACAGTTTATCCCCAGACTCTCACCACCCACCACAGAAGCTGGTTGCTTAGGGTCAGGTTTGAGGACAATTTTAGAAACCTAACAAGTTACTAAATGTGGATCCTGTAAATCACAGCATTGACAACTGATGTGTGCTGGTGTGTAGATCTTTTTGTTAACGGTTTTGTACCTGTGGAATGGAGCAAGTACAAGAAAAACATCCATCCATCCCCTTTACTCTATGCACACTCAAACAGTTTTCCTTAATTGTTTAGAACATATAGGAAGTGCCTGTTATCAGACATGTATTCCTGTGTCTGACCTATTATTTATTGCTTACCCCTCTGCTCTGGCTTTACCTCACACTGACTTCAAAAAGCAGGAGTTAGCTGGAGGATTGTAGGAGTTGCCATTGGCATGTGCAAACACACACCTCTATCCTGACTGACAGTGTTGCTATACATATGATAAACCAAAGCTAACTGTGGCATGTAATTACCTAATTTGTGGTTAGATTTCTTTTTTGTTACTGTGTTTTAAGTGTTACATTACCATCATGATAAAGTGATAAGTAAAAGTATGGATTTGTCAAGAACAAATAGCTTTCTCTGACAGGACAACAAGCCTTGTGGATGGGGGAAGCTGTAGATGTGGTGTATGTTGACTTTAGTAAGGCTTTTGATACTGTCTCACATGACCTTCTCCAACTAGAGAAATACAACCTAGATGGAACTACTATAAAGGTGGTTGTATAACTGGTTGGGAAACCATTCCCACAGACAGTGGTTCACAGTCAAGCTGGAAGGGTAGATCACGTGGGGCCCTGCAGGGATCAGTTCTGGGTCTGGTTCTGTTCAACAGCTTCATCAGTGATTTAGGTAATGGCATAGAGAGTACACTTATCAAGTGGACTATACCAACTGGGGAGGGGTTGCAAATGCTTTGGAGAATACAATTAAAATTCAAAATGATCTGGACAAACTGGAGAAATGGTCTGAAGTAAATAAGATGAAATTCAATCAGGACAAATGCAAAGTACTCTGCTTAGGAAAGAACAATCAGTTGCACACATACAAAATAGGAAATGACTGCCTAGGAAGGAGTACTGCAGAAAGGGATCTGAGGGTCATAGCTAAATATGAGCTAACAGTGTAACACTGTTGCAAAACATATATCATTCTGGGATGTATTAGCAAGAGTGTTGTAAGAAAGACACAAGAAGTAATTCTTCCACTCTACTCTGCGCTGATTCAGTCTTAACTAGAGTATTGTGTCCAGTTCTAGGCACCAGAGTTCAGGAAAAATGTGGACAAACTGGAGAAAGTCCAGAGAAGAGCAACAAAAATAATTAAAGGTCTAGAAAACATGACCTGTGCAGGAAGATTGAAAGAAACTGTGTGTGTTTAGTTTGGAGAAAAGACTGAAGGGGTGACATGCAACAGTCTTCAAATATATAAAAGGTTGTTACCAGGAGGAGGGAGAAAAATTGTTCTCTTTAATCTCTGTGGACAGGACAAGAAGCAATGGGCTTAAATTGTAGCAAGGATGATTTAGATTGGACATTAGGAAAAACTTCCTATCAGGGTCATTGTGGAATCTCCATCATGGAAATTTTTAAGAGCAGGTTAGACAAATACCTGCCAGGGATGGTCTAGATCGGGGTAGGCAACCTATGGCACGGGTGCCGAAGGTGGCACGCGAGCTGCTTTTCAGTGGCATTCACACTGCCTGGGTCCTGGCCATGAGGCTGGGGGGCTCTGCATTTTGTTTTAATTTTAAATGAAGATTCTTATCCATTTTAAAAACCTTATTTACTTTACATACAACAATAGTTTAGTTATATGTTATAGACTTTTAGAAAGAGACCTTCTAAAAACATTAAAATGTATTACTGGCACGTGAAACCTTAAATTAGAGTGAATAAATGAAGACTGGGCACACCACTTCTGAAAGGTTGCTGATTCCTGGTCTAGATAATACTTAGTTCTGCCATGAATGCAAGGGAGTGGACTGAATGACCTCTTGAGGACCCTTCCAGTCCTACGATTCTATGATCATCTACCATAAAAGCTATAGTTTAATTTTTGGCACCAGTCCTGCTCCCATTGATGCTAATAGAAGCAGGATCACACCTTTGTGTGGTGAATGGTTTCTGTGCATTCTACTGTAGGGGTTTTGACAATGGTTATATTTATACCTGCTTTTTTAAAAAAAATCAGACAATATTCAAATCTGATTTTCTGGATCTACTGGAACTAGACTGCCTATTTTGCTTGCAGCCATAAGGGCAAAATCAACATATGGAAAAGCGAGTATAAAACAGACACTGTCCTCTGTAAGGTTTTTTCACTATATCTAAAACAGTTTTCAAACATGATTACAGGCCTGTGCAGTTCTTATACAGTTTGTGCCCATATTTATATTAAGAGAAACTAAAAAAACCTATGTTACCTGAGGAAAGTTATAGCATGATTTTACCTATTGTAGATGATATTTAAAAATCACTGTTGATATTGAATAGCAAAATTGTTCTTCAATGAAGCTGGAAACAATAGCTTCAAAGCATTTGTTAAGTATGAATCCTACAACCATATATAAATACTGCAGTTAACTCTGTTAAAGAATTAATGGGGATAGAGTTCAGAGGCCAAAATATTTAGCCTATGACCTCAAAATACAAACAAACAAACCAACAACCACAACCACCCAACAGTCTATCTTTGTAATGATTTATATGTCAAGAAATGCTTTTTGAAATATTAAAGAATGCACACACAAAAATGAGAAAAATCCACAGATATTTTTGTTCATAAAAGGCCTGTTATAGATGCATCTATTGGTGGCTGGAGGAGGGAGGACTTGGGGAGGAGAGAGGGATGAAAGGACTTTTTGGGAATGTGTTACTTCCCCTCCTCAAAACCCCCCCACAAAATATGAACAGCCCCTAAGGCAAACAAAGAAAAAACAACCCCCACATGAACAAAAACACTTTGCAAACTTGTGGCTTTGTCTACTAGTTCATTTATTAGCAGGTCTTTTATTTGTGCTAGAAATTAACCATTAAAACAAGACTTTATTCTTTTATGTTCTTGATTACCCTGCAGCATCTCATTTGAGTTAAAGGCTGAACACAGCTGAACAACGGTGATTGATTTACAGACCAAGTGGGTCCAACTCCATCCAATTCAATAGGGTTGCACCTGTTTACTATGTCTGAATTTGGCCCCATGGCCAACATTTATGCCTCAATAATCTGATAGATTATCTTTAATCCATTAAAGAAATAATTTAGCTTTATCAGCAGAGACAGCAAATGTGAAAGCAATGTCTCTGCTATCAGATGGCTGAGATTCAGATCTCATACATAAAACTCTAGAAGAATCAGCAAATTCTCCAGTTATTTATTTTTAAATTAATCTGTGTCTACACCAATAATGTCAAAACACTTTCACTGGTAGGTTTTTAGTTTCATGCATCACAAAAGTCCTCTCAATTTTCATTACTTTATTCCACAAACCTTCTTGCTGCCTCCTTCAAGGTCTCAGGCTGAGGCCACATCTACGCTGGGGTGGGGGTGAGTAGACCTAAGATATGCAACTTCAGTTATGCGAATAGCATAGTTGAAGTCGATGTATATT
The DNA here is from genome assembly GCA_007922305.1 of Dermatemys mawii. Classification (NCBI taxonomy): domain Eukaryota; kingdom Metazoa; phylum Chordata; order Testudines; family Dermatemydidae; genus Dermatemys; species Dermatemys mawii. The sequence goes on along the minus strand of ML677384.1, from coordinate 7,562,041 downwards.
AGGTCAATTTATCTGGGCATCCTCACAGCAGCAAGTCGACCACTGCCGCTCCCCCGTCAACTCCACCTCTCGCAGCAGTGGAGTTCTGGAGTCGACAAGGAGAGCGCTTGGAGATCAATTTATTGTGTCTACACACGTTCCAGTGGGTAGTGCAGACTTACCCTGAGAAAGACTGGAAGGGGAATGAAGTTTGTCAGTGCAATTCTGTAAATCACCTTAGAAGAGTGCTGCCAAATGTGCTCAGTACTCCTTTTTAAGGTTAGCTACTGAAGTCAGTGGCTATAACCTCATCACAAGACAGGAGTGATTTACCTTTCATACCTCTGACATTGTCATTTGACTGGACCTAGGACACACACACCACAGTCTATTACCAGAATCGTGAGAATACCACCTTTGTTATATCCTTTGTTGCTGCTGACTGTTAACAGTTTATAAAGCTCACAAGACAGTATTATGTAATAAATACTGTATAATGTTCTTATGAGTCCCAAATGTGCCTTGTGCCCTTTTGGTGAACCTAACTGGTTGAGCAGTTTCATTTCTGTAATTTATGGAAAACCTCGAGAAATCCTCAGACAGCCTAACATGCACAAAAGCTCAAAGCAGCAAAGGAAGAGGAGTGTTTTTCTTATTGTCTGCTCAGACAGACATATTTCACTGTTCATACTAAGCATTTACCTAGAGGAAGAATAGACAATAGAATTGCTCTGGAATTGTTTCTAATAAGAGAGAGGTGTTCCTCAAAAAGGTGATATCCTTTCTGTTAAAGCACCAAATGTCGATTTATAAACCTGTGCCAAAAGAATGCATCTGGTAAAAGGCTGAATTCCATTCAGCCTTGATAATCACTATTTAAAAATAGAGGCATTCATGTTTTTTTATTGCTTTCCTTAATGAAACATTTATTTAATAAACCCAAACTAATTGGAGTGCTAAGTGAAGCTTAGCAAACAGTAACAACATCTGGGACTAATTCACTAGCCACCAGGATCTTGGACATAAGCATTAACATTGCTATAATTTCCCTTACAAACCCCCCCCCCCCCAACCTTTATAATTCAAAATTAAGGTTGGTAACTTTGGGCATGAAATACTTAAGGTTCCGCATTGATTTAATTCTTTCCCTTAACATGTACACTGTAATTAGGGATGGCTAAATTGGCTGGACTACAATAAGGATCCAGACTTTTAACCGACAGATAGACAAACAAAACCCTCTAACTTTGAAGCCCTGGGCCCAATATCAAGTAGGAATAAATATGGGTTAAAGCCGGTCATGTTCATGGTGTGATACTGATGTTAATACATGCTTGACAAATTGCTAAAGACTAAAATATTTATTTTGCTTCAAAATTATGCCATGAACAGGTTGGTACAGCAAAGTGTCAAGTACAAGTCCACAACCACTCTCCTTTTTAAAAAGGAAATATTTTATCCTCATAGTGACAAAAATTCTTGTTAAACACTATCTCTACCTATAATACTAAATACTATGAAGGATGACCTCTTCCTCTATATACCCCTGATCAAAGCAAATATTCTTGTTAGGTAGCCAATCCTCACTTGCTTTCAGAGCAAAAAAGGTTAATAAATACATGAACAACATTTGAATAGTTCTACTTAAGAGTAGGAGGCAGGGCCAAATCCTGACCTGGTGTAAATCAGTGTAGCTCCACTGAAGTCAATAGAGTTATACCAATTTACAAAGGGTACAAACTGCAGCAGAGCTTAAGTATAAATCCACAACCTGAGAAAGGGATTGTGTCATGGTATCAAACCCTCATCACTTTTTGGAAGCCATGGTGACAAGTGACAAAAATAATTGGGACAGAGGACTCAGAGTCAGCAGAAATGAGGGCTATTCTCAGCTCTTCCAAGAATTCCCTTTGTGAGCTACCTAACCTCTGTACACTTGGTATCCTGGCCTCTAAATTAAAAAGTGCAAATAGTATCAAACTTGCCAAGGGGCTTAATACAAGGTGTTTGCAAAATGTTTTGAGAGCCATAGAAGAAAGCTGTTATACAAGAGAAAATATGTTATAACTCATATTAGAGATATAACAAGTGATAATTTTAAACACAAACATTTTTAGAGATACCAGCAAGACAGCAGTAAAACAGGATGTTTGGCAGTGATGAAATGCACTTTGTCAAATTGGTACTGTAGCAGGAAACATCATGGCTGACTATGGAGAAGACAGGTCTTGGTCTCCTCAGCAAGAACAGCACAGAGTAACGGGAAAGTCTTTCACAGGTATTTCTTGTTGTTCTCACCATCATTGTAACAACATAAAAAGTAGTCTGTGCATACAGATTATGCTCGTGAATGCATGTTTCATGGCATGCACCCACCTTATAAAGAGAGAATGGGCCTAAACATACAGATATAGTGACATTAAGAACTGTTAATCTTTGGGAGAAAATCCCCATTTTCCAGACAAATGGCTATTATACAGATTTTAATGGCTGTAGATTTTGAAAGGCTGTTTACAGCTTGAGTTCTTATTTTATCACCATCCTTCCCTATTGTGCAAAACCAGAAACAAATTACAGTGAGACCAGGGATTCCTGCTGGCCCTCCTTATTTATAATTCAAAAAATCCATCCTGTTTTTAGGAATGCCTCTGCCTGAATTCTAAACTTTCCAAACAGCTTTGCAAGTGGTTCTTCTAGATCAGTGGTGGTCAGCCTGTCCCCACCTTTTGCCAGGATGATAGATGATAATATGCAAAAATGAAAATGCTATTTTACTTGCTTGTCAAAAATAATTGCTCACCCCCAATGAATGGGTAGATAAAATTTTGCAAGGCTGCTCCCTGAGCTACTGCTAGCTAGAGATCTCTAACTCACAACAGCCTAGTTACCATTTGCATATGGATAGCTGTAGAATTGTAAAAATCAATGCAAAGGCTTAAAGTCAGGAGGATGAGTAAGAACCCGGAATACTTGAACTCCCGAATGTAATGACCTGAGGCGATAGAGGCTTGAACTTCTAGAATATAAAGAGTAAAGGCAAGATATATAGTCTCTGAGCTATCTATCCAGGTAAGAGGTCTCGAGGCACAGAACTTCTGAATATTCTTTGTGCTATTCACTCAGTGCAGGTGTGAATCATGTATATGTTTGCCTGTGAATAAAAATTCCACTCTCATATATGGCAAATCTCAACATTTATCAACTTGCAGTAAAATGTCACCTTTTTGGAGCAAATTCAAGAAGCTGCAAACAGTCTAATTATGCTCAAAAATCAGCAACTGTCCCATTAGCTTTAATATCAGTGGAACTACTCACAGGCTTAAAGTTAAGCAAGTGCCTCAGAGCTTTGCTGAGTTTGGACCTTAGTACTGTAACTTTTTCATGTCTTCATTGTTTTTTTTTTAATTCTTATTTCTGTAGAAATATTATATGCTAATGTTATATGTAGAAACATTATATGTTAATGTTATATGGCTTGCTGTAATACTGCATGTGTTTTCTTTAACAGGACTATAGCCCAACTGAGAAGAAACTATTATGATCTATTGAATAATATGCAATATTATGCATACTTATATAGATATTATTCACACACATACACACTGACCTGGAACCTTCAGGGAGACTGCTGGTTCTTGTGCAATCCCATTGATTTCAGTGTAATTCCATACATGTAGCAGTCTATCTGCATGCCATAGGTGCTGGAAATATGGGTTCTATGGATGCTGACGCACCCCGTGCCAGGCTTGAAGTGGTTTCCATCATATACTGTACATGGTTTATAGTTTTGTTCAGTGGCTCTCAGCACTCCCATTGTACATGTGTGCCTACACTATACAAATTTTTCCAGCAAATCCTGTTGCATGCTCCACATTACAAGATCAGATTACAAGATCAGAAGCTATGTATGTTATATACACACACACACATGCAAAACTGTTCATTTACAGAGGGTACAGGGTAGTGTGGTTCAGTATGTAGAAGAGCTGGCCAAACTTTTTCAGAACTATTAAGCAGCAAAGCCTCAAGTGAGTTTTGAGATCCTTACAGGTAGTGCTATTATAAGCCCTGATTCAGAGAAGTGCTCAAGCGCACCCTTAAAACCAATGGGTCTTAATTATATATCTGAAGTTAAAACTTTAACATAAGCCTTCTTGACTAGAATTTGATTTAAGCTCACGTTTAAATGTTTTCCTGAAGTGGGGCCAGAGGCCTCAGTTCTGCAAATACTTATGCACATTTCATTTTAATGACAGTGAAATTATTAAGTTTGTAAAGTTAAACAGATGCAAGAGTATTTTGCAGGATCTATGCTTTGTCCTGCACCACTGCATTGTGTATAATGTAGATGCCTGACATTTTACAGAACACAAAACTATCTTGGGAATGTTTTACAGATTTAATATTTAATAGGCAGTTTTTCTATTTCTTAGTCTAATGTCAGAAACCTTTACCAACTGTACAGGACTCAGAGAGGGATTTTATAATGAAGACATTTTCAAAGCCTCTAGACATTACTTACAATAGATTGTGTACAAAGAATACGATTTTGAAGTTCAAACATTTTAGGACCATAGAGAATTTAGGCCCTAATTCAGCAAAAGCACTTAAGCACATGTACAGCTTGAACTTCTTCCACCAGGGTCCATTGCTGGGCTAGGTTTGTGTCTGCAAAATCCAGGATTCCAAGGTCCTTCAGACTGAGTTCCATGGCTCACTCTACTGGCTGCTACAGTTCAGAGAACTCACAGCTCAGACCCTGCCACCTTGCTTCATTAGCACAGAGTGAAGCTGAATGCAGATTAATTTGAACAAACAGAAACTTTTTCAACCCAGTGCACTGCTCTGTTCATGTGACTGAGCTGTTTCTAGCCTAACTCCACCCATTCCCATGGTGTCCCAGTCCCATCTGTAACAGGCCCTTCTAGGGAACCTGGGCCCTTTGACTCCAGTTCCACTGATCATGGTACAGATTGAACCCTGGGGTTTTACTCAGGCCTTACTTAGTGTAAACTGCCATTGACTTGAATGGAAACTTTTTCATGAGTAAGGACTGAATAAAAACTAAGTAAGGACCTCTAAATTTGGCCTGATTATTTACAAAGATAGCTGTGTGTCTTCTTTCCCTGCTGTGCATCTTAACGTTTACCTTCCTGTGTCCTTCAACATTTTTTTTAAAGATACAATAAAAATATTTTGATAGGATATTTTATTTCTTTTAATACTATATGTCTGCCATATGGCAATGAGGTTTCCATGGAGATGCCTCACTCTTGAATAGGAGTATAATTAATGTAGAATAATTCATTTCCTGTTATTTGCATCGGAGTTACAAGGCTGACTCCTCTTTTTTTGTAGACTTTCTTCTCTAATGAATATAAACATTTTATGCAATAGAGCGAGGCATGTATATCTGAAAACAGTCTCCATTCTCCACAACGATGTGGAAAATATGGAAATACAGTCTAGGTCTCCGCAAGCAAATATTGAATTTAGAAATTGTATGTAGAATGCATCCATAACAACACAACAGCAGCTATTTGCAGTAGAATGCTTAGGAAGCAGAAGGAAAGAAGGAAGTGTTATGAACCACAAAAAGGCATTTTCTTCCTCACACCTCTTTCCCAAGTAATGCACAAAACTGTATGCAAATGTTTATTTAATTGTCTCCTTTGTGGTTTAATAGCTGCCCAGATTACAGCGAAATCAATTCTGAACTGGAAAACGTCCTTTGCTCCATGCTACAGTAATAAATATGGTGTCAGTTGGAGAAGACAACCAAAAGCAAGATGTTGCTACAGACAACGTAGCACTTTTTAAAAAAGCAAGTTAAAGCTATGTATTTAGAGTAGCGCTGTTAGATAAAGTACCACTAAGGCCCTGGTTACACTGGCACTTTATAGCGATATAAAGCCCCCATGAGCGCTATAACTTACTACCCGTCCACACTGGCAAGGCACGTAGAGCGCTATAACCGTGGAGTTACAGTGCTCCTGGTAATCCACCTCCGCATGGGGAATAAGGGCTGTAGCGCTCCCGCTGTAGCACTACGGTGAGAATGTGGACACCCACTGCGCTACAAGTGATCTCTGGAGATGCCTAGAGCCATTTAAGGCAATTGACGTCTCTTCCCTTTGTTTTGAACTCGGCTGGAGGAATGCGGAAGTACCTCTTTAGAGTTCCTCTCAACTCCGCAGATAAGCAATGCAAATGTTTAAGGAGGGAGCCTATGTGAAAACAAAGCCCTCTGTGAACGGAGGCTCGCTGACAGGCTTTCAGAAGAACGGAAAAACCACTGTCTCTCTCCCTCCGCATATACACAACACGTCCGCCCTCATCCCCCTTGTTTAAAAAGCATGTTGCACCCAGCTGAATGCTGGGATACCTGCCCTAATGCACTGCTCTTAATGCCACATTAAGTGCCGCAAATGTGGCCATGCTATAACGCTGGCGCATCTGAGTGTGGACATACAATAGCGCTATACATATTACTGTATAAGGGGACCGCTATAACCAATAGTGCTATAATCTTGTAAGTGTAACCATAACCAAAGGCTTTCTTCATTGGCTCTAAGCCAGGGAAAGGCTTCATTGTTCATATTCAATGTGACTGAAAAAGCCAAGGGAAAAAACTGGGCTTGTGTTATCTTTTTTTCCCCTTTATGTTGTATTAAGGTGGCCTGAAACAGTTTTTCTGTTTGTTTTTACATTAGAAATTCAGGCCTCTGTCAGAGGCTTTAAAACTCTTCGTTAGAGAGCTAATGCAATCATGACTTCACAAGAAGTAAGACAATTTAAGATGAGCTATTAAGAGTGGAAAGGATTTTTAATCAAACTGTTTAAAACTTTTAGTGGTTGTTTTGTGTGTGTGTGTGTGTGTGTTAACACCTATTAACTTTGGTGCCTACCAATCTGTCTGTTCAAGCAAGCGTCTGTTAAAGTTTATTTAATTGTCTCTGTTTCAGTAAAACTGTCTGTTTCAGTACATTGACCTATTCAATTCAGAACCCAAAACAAAAACAAGACAGACCAGAATTTACACTTGTGCTATTTCTGGATTCATCTTCACCAGGAAAAAAAAATGTATCTTCTTAACTAGCAAAAACAAGACAGACTGTAGAGTTCACTTGAGTTAGTAGGTCGAGGTAAATTCTTGACTCTTCCATAGTTTTTAACTTGACCCAGTAACTTGTGTGAAAAACTACAAATTGTCTTGTCTTCGCTAGGATTTTATCTTGTGTTAATTACCATGTATTAGCTAACACAAGTCAAGAACACACATTTTATCCTAGTGAAGACACAGTCTAAAGAAAAAGGCAGGTAGAAATTTAAAAGCCAACACTGCTCCCTTCTCCCGCCCCGCAAAAAAAACCAAACCCAAACTTCTCAGGCCTTCATTACACATCAGAAAGAAGCAAAACAGAGTACAAGTCTAATTTTTTAAAAAAATCTTTTCCAGGTCACCTTTCAAATACTTTGGTAATCTGCACAAGATTTAACAGAGCTTTTACTAATCACTAATCTGTGTTTCTTATATTTCTATACAAAACTTCTGATTGCAGGCGTAGTGAACTCAACTACAGTCTAATAATCACTGTCAAGTAGCTTGCAAATAGTTTCATGCTATTCTAGTTATTTAATATATGTGAGGCTGAATGAGAAAAGAAATACAGCTTTCCTTTTAATATATAGAACAGTTTTGTTTCCACCATAAGGCTCAGTTCCGGTTCTTAGAACCAGAGCTAGTGTGAAGGTTTGGGGGAGGTGCACTGCATGAGGAGCAATAATTTGTAGCATATTGATGGAAGAGGCCAAAGTGAGGCATGTGCTTCAATGAGTGATGGGGGAAACAGACTTACAGATAGCTTTACATCTTGAGAAAATGTGTCTCTCTTAGTGCTGCCCTTTAGATAGGAGGACAGTCTTGTGGTTAAGGGCAGGTCTACACTACGGTGGGGATAGACGCTGTGAAATCAATCTTTTGTCTAGTCTAGATGCAATAAATCGATCCCTGAGCACTCTCCCAATGACTCCTGTACTCCACCGCCATGAGAGATGCAGGTGGAGTTGACAGGGGAGAGGCAGCAGTCGAATCACCACTGTGAAGATGCGGTAAGTCAATCTAAGTACGTCGACTTCAGCTATGCTATTCTGGTAGCTGAAGTTGTGTATCTTAGATCGACCCTTCCCTCCCCCCAGCCCCCAAAGCGTACACCAGGGCAAAGTCACTGGATTGAGACATAAGGATTAAGGGCTCAGTTTCTGGGTCTTCCACAGTCCTCTTGTGTGACCATGAGCAAATCACTTAATTTCTGCATCTCAGTTCCTCACCTGTCAAATAAAAACACTACTTCTTTTCTCCCAACCACAGTCAATCTTGTCTATTTAGATTGTAAGCTGTTTGGGGCCGGGTCTATTTCTGACTATGTATTCATACAGCTAGTTTAACTAAAATCCCACTCAGAGATGTTATAGGAGAATTCTAGAGAAGAAAGATGTCTGCAGATATGTTAATAATTAATAGATACGGCCAGCTTGTAGATGGCACTCAAGAGTACATAGTACTCCTGGGTTTTGTAACGCATGTAAAATTTCTTGTTGTCCACTGAAAATGGCTTCGTGTATTGGTCCTACTACCTACCACAGTGGGCCCTTGACCTCAGCTGGAGTCTCAAGGCGCTACTATAATACAAATAATAATGGAGTTGTGCAAGGGAGTGGCAAGGTCAGGAATACATCCCTTCTTGGGTGATGGGTAAAGCTGGCTGTGCTAGCAACTTCCCTCTCCTTCCATTGTTTGGGTATCTACATTCTGTGTCATCCTCCAGGGGAGCAGAGAAGAAGGAGAAGGACTCTGCTGCAGAGGAGACGATGCAGAAAATGTGACTAAATGCATGGCTTAGCAATACTTGACACTCTTCTAATTTAGGGTTGGTGAAACTTTAAAATGTCAAAATCTGCATTCTGATACCTGTCCTCAGGCTTCAAAAGGCATATTCCCAAATACAGCTAGGAAATGCAGACAGACTATATTTTCATATTTAATTTCTAAAGTTTCCTCTAGTTTAATTTCAGTAATTCTCTTGAAAGAGAAAGGGGTGTCTTGGGAGAAACAGAGCCCTCCTCCATTCCGACACTTATTAATACCATTTCCCTTTCTCCTGCTCGGTACACAAAGGAGACTGCTAAGAAAGTCAGTTGGGAGGACTGCAGCGTTTTCATTATGCAGAGGACACTCAGGCCCATGTTGCTATAAGTCTGAGCCTAATGGTGCAGTGGAATGAATGACTCAGCTTCTGCTGGAAACTGGAGCTTGCATGAGTGCTAGCTGACTGAGACACAATTCAAATAAGATTGAAATAGTGTTGGTAGACTGGGAAAAGCAACTAGAAGATTTGGTGAGTTTATATATTATATATATATATTTGGTGAGTATATACCACTGATTGAGCAAGAGCAGCTGCCACTTGTGACACATTAGCAAATTAGGAGATTTATTGGGTCTGAGACGGCTGCTGGATACAGAGGTAATGATGACTCAGGCTGTATTTTCCCCAACTGCACTTGGTAAGGTATGACTGTTTCACTGATATACTCACCTCGCTACATGTATCCATGCTTTTGTCACCTTGAGACTAGACTACAGCAGTGCAAGCTACATAAGGTTACGTCTTGACTCACTGACAAACTTCTTACAAACAGCGTGTAACACTGGTGCTCTGTGATCTGCACTGGTTGCTTGTGAGTTTACAGACACAGACTAAGGTGCTGTTTTTAACCATTGAAATCCTAAATGGCTTGGGTGCAGATTAACAGAGATCATCTCTCTTCCCTCCCCACCCCCCACCCTCCCAAAATCAACTAAAGGGCTCAATCTAAAGCTCCCTCAACAAACAGGAGGGAGAGGACGGTGGGTGGGAAGTGTCTTTCTGCAGGTCCCTTAGCAGTGTGTTTCTTCTCTGGGTTCACCAGAGATCAATTTAGTCACCTTCCAGATATGCTAGGAGGCTCAGCTTTTGGGGAGAGGGTGGAATGAAGGGCTCTACTGCTAGGTGTACTGGCGGGCAGATATAATAATAATTATAAGAGTAGATCCTGGAGTGTATTGTAAGTAACTCGTTGTTGAGCAGATTGCACCCATTTTGAGGGCCAGGCACAAACTTGCAGGAAGGCACAAGGAGTCTTCTGAGCTAGGCCCTGCTCAGTCCATGACGTAAGGACCAATGCTGTCCTAATGCTCAGGGGAGTGCCTACAGTGAACCATCTCAAATGCCCCCAGGGGCACAAGGTGAATACCTCAAATGACTGAAGAGGATGCACAACCAGTCCTCTGCCCTCCTTTTCACTGGCCCACACAGTGCGGCTGGATGTGTGGAAGGGACAGTGTAGTAGCAGGCAAGCAGGACCATGGAGAATGCTTGTAAGAGTTCCCCATGAGCCAACGCAACTCCACAGTGTCCCTGACTCTGGACTGTGCCTAACCAGCATCATCTCATCTCATACAGTGCTCCATATTTGTTTTTAGATTTTAAAGCCAGAAGGCACCTGTACAGGAAACAAGACTAGATGACTGTAAAACATAGGCCAATGGATTTTACTGAATTAATTTGTTTGTAACAGACCATGTCTTTGAGGAAAACATCTTGATTTAAAATTTGATTTTAATCTTGATTTAAAATTCCCAAGTGATGGATAATCCACCACAGTCCTTAGTAAATTATTACAGTGGTTAATTACCCTGTCAAAAATATGCACCTTCTTTCTAATCTGAATTTGTCTACCTTCAACTTCTATCCATTCAATTACATTTAATCATTGTCTTTAAACTGAGGAGCCCTCTATTGTCATATTTTTGTTCCCCATGTAGATTCTTATAGATTGTCATCTAGACACACTTTAACCTTCTCTTTGATAAATTAAATAGATTGGGCTCCCAGAATTCTCATCCCAGTCCTCTGATCATTATCATGGTTCTTCTTTGAACCCTCTCAAATTTTCAACATTTTCTCAGAGCCCTTGCCAATTTTCAATCCTTTAAAATCTTTGGACCCAGAACTGGACACACTTTTCCAGCATCCACCACATCAAGTGCAAATACAGAGATCATATAATTTCTCTATTTCTACTCTATATTCCATATAGTACTACATCCGAGAATTGCTTTAGTCCTGTTGACCACAGCATCACACTGGGAGCACGTGTTCATCTGATTATCCACCATGACTCCCAAAACTTTTTCAGAGACACTGCTTTCTAGAACAGAGTCATTTTTGCTGTACATATGGTCTACATTCTTTGTTTCTAGCTATGACTTCATACTGGTCATACTGAAATGCATTTTGTTCACTTGTGCCCAGAGTATCCAAATCACTCTGTGTCAGTGACCTGTCCTCTTTATGATTTATCACTCCCCCAAGTTGTGTGCCATATGCAAACTGTATCAGTAATGATTTTATGTTTTCTTCCAGATCACTGATAAAAATCTTTAATAGTGTCAGGCCAAGAACAGATCTCTGTGAGTCCCACTCGATGATTCCCCATTTATATTTGTTTTGAGACATGTCTGTTTGCCAGTTTAACCATTTAATGTGAGCAATGTTGATTTTGTATTAGTCCAGTTTCTTAATCAAAGCATCATGCAGTACCAAGTTCCTTATAGAAGTCTTTTGTAGCCACACTATTACCTTTATCAAATCAAACTTGTAATCTTATCAAAAATATTATTACATTATGTATAACTGCTCATATTTGAGATGGCTGTTTATAGTTTGTTTGTTTTTGAAATAAATAAGGTCCCAATTGTGCTACCCTCACTCCTCCTCCAGGCTCTTTGATTTAAATGTTACTGTTCACAGAGTAGGCACTACCCAACATGAGTAACAGAAGTAGAAACCAGCCCCAATTAAAGAATATGCCTCAGATAATGGAGGGATGTTTATACAAGTGTGGTTTCCTAAACTGTTGACTGTTGCCATCACTCACATTTTTGTTATTTATCCAGCTACAGTTAGCAATGAATATTCTGGGAAATGCTATCATAAAATATTCTTGGCTTTATATTTTTGATGGGGCAACTCCTCAAAAAACGATTTACTTTTATCTGGAGATTTCTGAAATTTTAGTATTTGAACTGTTCATGGATATTTCCAAGATTATCTAATGCAGGTTAGACATGTAGATCCCTTACCTTCCATGGAAATGTTACTTTCGTAATCGCAATGAAGATGCATCATGTAGACTTGCTTTTTGTTTATTTGTTAAGGATATCAGTATATTTTCAAAACACTATACTGTTTTATTGTCCCTTGGCAGAACAACTATTAACAGAAGGGTAATTATAAAAATCAGTTTTAGTAGTTACAATAGCAAATAGCAATGGGAATGTGCATTTTATATTGCTCTCAAGCTATATGCTGTATTTTCTGGGCTTTGAAAGGAGGATTTTTCACAGTAGAAAAATGTGATGCTTTTCTTCTTGATGTTTGATTCTTCTTACCACAGACTTCTCCATTAATAGCTGTTTTCTTTATTTCCAGTGTTAGTTATTTTAATAGACCCACATAGGACCGTTCATTGAGCAAGCAATTTAAGAGTATGGTGATACACACCAGTATTGTGCTAAGCCATAATCCTACAACCATTGCTCTTGTGAATAGTCTCACTGAAATTAATAGGATTACTCATATTAATAAGGGTGACAGGATTATGTGTAATTTATACAGCACCTTGGGTCTGGTCCTGCAATTTTTGTTATGCCAGTAGGAGTTTTGAGTGCCTAAGAAATGCAGGATCAAGTCCCTTGACAAAGGGGAACTTCTAGACTCTTTCAGTATCTCAGGAAAATTTGTTCTTTGAGCAGTGACTGGATAATGCAAAGCACTTACTGATAATGACAAAGCAATAACTAGATAATGTTACTAATTGAGTTTTAGTGCATTTTATTTGATTGGCTGGAAAGCAGTGAGAATGCACACTGCTAAATACTGCTAAGTCTGTTCCAGCTTGTCTGCAGAACCTAGGAAGATTAGAAATGCATTTCTAATGTCTACAGAGAAAAAGACTTTTTCAGCTCTTTCCTCACTTATTTCTGTTAATCTCAAAGATTGTACCATGCTCATTTTAAAATTGCTACCAAATAGCTTATCTTCAATTTGATTTTAAGCAGTCAGTCCAATTCTGACAGCATGCTGCTATCCTGATCTTCACAGTTATTTTTTTATTTTATGGATCACAGGCTGGAATATAAGAACACTCTCTCACTTATGCTGACTTTACAGGATAAGCAAATCCCTGTATCTATCTCAATTAGGCTATCGACCATAAAGTTTCTACTTCATTCAACTGCACTGAACAAGCAGCCTCATAGGTACAGGAACTAAGGGTGCTGTTGCACCGCTGTCTTGAAGTGGTTTCCATTATATACAGGATTTATAGTTTGGTTCAATGGCTCTCAGCACTCCCACTATACAAATTGTTCCAGCACCGCTGAGAAGCCTAGTTTAAGTCAAAAGTCATCCCAAACATTACTAAACCTGTTCCTTTCATACGCTGACATTCTGTTTGAAAAACAGCAAAAATTAGTTGATTGGGGTGGATACTGTATTCTTTTGCCACTGCTGAAGCCATGAAATACTGAAGCCAGCAGACTTGCTCAACAGTGGGAGCTACTAAATCTATATTGTATTTAGGGAGGAAGGGTGGTCTGGAAGTTATAGCACTGGCGTGGGACTCAGGAGTTCTGAATTGAACACCTGGCTCTACTACAGATTCTGAGTGCCTTTGGGGATGTCGCTGAATCCCTGTGTGCCTTGGTTCACCATCTGTACAATGGGGATGCTACTACTTCCTTTTCCCCATCCTGTGTCTTCCTTGTCTATTTAGATGGTCGACTACTTGGTGCAGAGACTATTTCTGAATGTGACTGTACTGTCTCCAGTATCATGAGGCCTGGTCTCAGTTGGATCCCTTCTGCACTACCGGAACAGAAATTATAAACCCCAGCAAACATGTCTTTGGAGATATTTCATGCACAGCGTTTGGCTCCCAAATTATTCTGAATCTTTCAATTCCAGCCTTTCATGGTGACATGGACATCCATTCTGTGCTCAGATAGAGCCAATACACATTGTACAACCCAGCAATGGGGGAGGTATTCAGAGTTCTGAAATGTTTGGAGAGATGGAGAGAGTGAAAGATTTCTTTTCACTAGTTTTCCTTGGAATTTTTCTAAAGTTTGACGGGCAGCTCTTCAGTTGATGTAAATGGCCATTCAACCAAGCCATGACAATTTACTCCAGCTGAGAATCTGTCCCTGAGGGTTTAATGTGTTCACCGAACTGTCTAATACATCCCCCCGGGCATGTAATTTTGATGGTGAAGTTAGGTAAATTGTTTTATCACACAATTGCTTTTATAACAGCCACATTATCAGCATGTTTCATTATGGGAGAATACAGAAGATAATAATACTAAAAAACAACAAGGATTCTACTTTTAGTGAGACTGAAATCTCTTTCCTGTGCCAAAGAGTGTGAAATGCAGAACACTGAGTCATCCTATAATGATTAGAAAGAGAACATGACTGTGATTATCCGTATAGCAGTAAACTTTATGGGACATCTAGTATTGCCATGATCAGTTAATTACTTATATGATTATTGAATACAGGTTTATCAAAACAGGCACTGGACTCCTTTACAAAATAATAAAAATACCTGGTTGACTCTAGTAAGCAGCAATCACTAGACATTCTGCTGTCAGTCCCTAATGAACACTTAATCACCCTACGTTAACTCAAACTCAGTAAAGTTATTGGGTAAACAGATGAGCCTTGCACTGTATGCTGAAGGTCAGCAGATGTAGGCCCTGGTATACTGACAGAAAGAGCAAGTTCCTGAACCAAGGACACTCCACTAGAAAGCCCTGCAGCCAATCTCCCACAGTTCAAATCTGGAGAAGCTCAGCAGGAGCACATCAACTGATCTGAATGGTTGGAACAATGCACAGAGAGAGGGGCAATACCTCATAGTCTGGGTCCAGATGATCTCTAGGACAATTACAGTTAGAATACTCTCCCTCCCCTCCAAATATTTTACTAATTATTCTAATTATGGGTGAAAATGCAACCAAAGTGTGTGTGTGGGGAGGGGAATTCTTATTATTCAAAGCAACTAAATACATAGAGCCTGATCGTTCTCCTTAGATCTGTGATTTTTTGCATGGAATTAATATTTGCTATGCAGTATGTATGAATCCACATAATGAAATGTTTTTCTAACCAAAACAACAAAACTGTTCCCTAATGAAAAATTTTCAACAGTTACAAGAAAGCCACAGAAAGGAAAAATCACCCATAGAAAATGTGTGATTCTGCAAATAATGTTTTATTATAAGTGATTGTCTACAGTACCACTTTGGTCAGTATAACGTATGACACTCAGGGATGTGATAAAACACCCACCGAGTAACGTAAGTTACACTGACAGAAGCACCAGTGTAGACAGTGCTCTGTCAGCAGGATTGCTGCTGACATAGTTACTGCTGCTCCTGCAGGTGGTTTTATCATGCTGGTGGGAGAGCTTTCTCCCATCAGCATAGAGTGACTACACAAGCGCTCTTACAGCTGCATCGGTACAGCTGTGCCACTGTAAGCTCACTAGTGAGACATGGCCTAAGAGTATTAGCTGTTCAAAGGGCTAGACACAGTTTTATGCCAACTTCTTCCTTTCTCAAGGGTTCATTAACTCCTCCTGGAGAAGAGGTATCTCTCTTTAATGTGTTTTGTGGTACACTTTGTCATTTAAATGCCTCAACATTTTCTAACTTTCTTTATCTGTTAACCCTTTTAGGAACCAAATCAGTGGAAATGGTTTAAACTGAAAACCATGGAGGTGCAGTGTGGGACTATGAGATGACAATAGATTAGCTGTCAAGGCAACAGGCAATGTCTCAGATGAAACATTCATTTCCAAGGGCAATGAAAAGGATCACTAGCACACTGTTGGGCGGTTTTGCATTCTGAGGATCTTAAGAATGTAAAGGCAGCTGTTTGCTAGTCTCAGCTGGTTGAGTAGTGCAGTGCCATCTGACGGAGCATGGGATGAGGAAAGCAATGCAGCTATAAACATTACAGCCAAAATTCCATAAGAAAAACATATCAGCCAAATGAGAACATTGCGCACACACTGCATTCCAGTGGAGTCTATGCAAGTTGCTTCTATAAATTGTGACAGTTCATTAAAGTGACCGAGTGCTTACAACAGGATTTTATCACTGAAAACTACACTGAGTATTAGGCGTGGCCTGACACCGATGGTGACACGAAGCTGCTCTGCTCCAGGGGGAGCAACAGATGCATTCTACTTTAGAGAGGCAACATGCCTCCCAGAACTGCCCAGTCTGCTACGTCATTTTATCCCCCTTGTAGCTTGCCCTCCCGTCGGCTGGACAGAGCATGGGAGGGTAGATCCATAGTTCCACCTATGCTTTGCTCCTCCCTAGCTCTCCTCACTTCTTTTGGGGTACTGTACTATCCCAGGGAAGTAGTGAGGGCACAAGGGGAAAGAGAAAGGTTCTTCTCTCATTTCCCTTCCCATCCCCTCCCACACACACTGAGAGCTTACAAAAGGGGTAGGCAGAGTCCTTTCTTCAATGAATAAAGAAGTAAATAATGGAGATGCCAATTGCAGCACCATAGTTAAGGTTGAGTTGAGTTTTGCACCTAAAACTGGATTCAACTTTTTTGTTACGTACAAAGAATACTGCATATCCTTCCTGAAATGACCACAACTGGACCCTGAAACCCACAATGCATTTTCTGAGAACTTACAAATAAATCAGTGAATTGATTTATAATTTAAAATTAATTTAAAAATAGGTCCTTTACAATATTTAGCATCTTCTTTTTGCTCCCAAATGGTATCTGTGATGAAATAAAGACTTTTCCAACATTCCCTATAGTTAAAATCTTGTGCATAAACTACATTTGAAGAAAAAAAAGACCGTAGTTAAGCTAAGTTATTAGCTTATTAGTTATATCTCCTTGTCATTCCTTGTCCTTGTCATTCTCCGACAAAAGCTATGTTAAAATGAAGTAAAGGTTGTAAGTATAAATCAATAACTTAAAAGGTAAGACCATTACAGATACGATGTAATTATCCTCCAAACAAGCACTACAAACATGGGAAATTCATAATTATGGATATACCTTATTAGGTAGAAGAGGAAAGAAGCTGCTGGGCTGACCTATTATTCATGGGAGAGGAGTGGGAGGCAGGAGCAGATTCTGCTCTGAGCTGCTGGACTCTGTATTCCTTTCTCTCCTCTCCCTCCTGTGAATACGGTACTGGCCCAGCAGCTTCTTCCCTCTTCCCTCCACCATCTGAAATCTACTGCCAGCTCTTCAGCAGCTCTGTCTTTCCCTCATCTCCTGCTCTGTGGTCCCAGAAGGAAAGAGGGGCAAGGTCCCAGAGCTGCACCTGCAGGGACTCTGTGACCTGCATCAGTAGCCACATGTGTGTGTGTTTGTGTGTGTGGGGGCATAGCTGGCATCAAATGTGTGTGCAAAGCAGGTACCCTGCTTTCACTGGCTGGAATTCAGTGATGTGGCATCAATTTATTATGGATGCAGGGGTGCAAGAGGCAGGTGTCATGTGTGAAGGTAGCGGCTCATTGAATTGCCCTGAGGAGGTTTTCCCATCCATGAAGATGCTCATGGGAGAAGCTGAGTGGCAGGTGGCGGTGGCTACAAACTACAATATGATTACAATTATTTTGACACAGTAATTCATCTTCCCTTTAGGATCCACATACTAAAAGATCCCCTATAAACATGGATCACTTACATAGGAGGGAGGTCCAGCTGTGTCACAAGCTCATTCCCCCCCACCCGCCCCAACTTGTGGACAAATGGAGGGTTGTCTACGGGACCATGAATTTGGGGGTCAGAAGGAATGAAGGAGAGGACCAGGGTGGAAATATGCATTGTCTCCTCTTCTGACTCCATTAATTAATCACATAGATCAAAGGAACAACAAAATACAGATAAACAGATTCAAAAACATAATAATTACATCCACTCATACTAAGAAAATGAGCCACAACAAATGATGGTTAGACCACAATGAACAGATGGTAACTTATAGCATTTTAATAATTTAAATAATAATTTAAAGCAAATTAGAGATAGGCCAATGGAACATAATAATAGTTTCCACTTCTATAGAACCTTCTACGCAAGGATCACAAAACACCCCTATGAGGTAAGTGTTAATATCCCCAACCAGAAAGGGAGGCACAAAAAATGATTTACCCAAGGGCATAAGCAAGTCAACAGCAGAACTAGAAATAGAACCCAGAGCTCCAAAAATGCTCTCTGCACTGAAACCACTTAATCAAACACACCCCATATTCTTTGAGGTTCAGTAAAAATGGACATAAATGTGAATCACCCTTGCATTTGTCTAGTGCAGTTTTTTCAAAATTTACTCCAGCTTAGACCATGTCTAAAACAGACTTAATCTGAACCACGTCAACCTGATAAATAGAATTAAAGTAGAGAAAGTGACCAATTTCCCAAAGCTTTCCTGTATACCTTTCTAAGTAAGGCCTGGGAGGAAGCAGGGGACGAGGTAATCACAAAGTTGGGCTCCTCTCTGCCAATGAAGTTTACTTAGCAGCTAACTTCCTTTTCTGTTGCTATGCCGTTCAAATAAAAAAAAAAATACATGCTGGTTTGTTATAAAAGCCTAAAATCTCTATATTATAGCATTTACATTTCTAGAATGTCTTATTACATAGAATTGTACATTAAAATGAAATCATTCAGACCTTGATCCTGCAATGGTATCCACTAACTTGTGCCCATACGGAATCCTACTGATGTCAATGGGACTTTGCAAGGGTACACAAGTCCACCCGAGCAGACCCCATTGCAGGTTTGGGGTTTCTGGATATTTCTAATTTTTTTTTAAAAAAAGCCATATATTAGGATAATCAAATTCTGTCCTGAAATATAAATCAAGCCATAATAAAATTAAATTACCATAAGAAGACAGATGAAGAGCCCGAAGCTTACTTGCCTACTTACTATCCCAAATCCCTTGATATTTAGCAAATTGCAATGGATTCCCTGCTTTAACAAAAATGTAAGTCTGATTAAAATGTGAAACCTTAAATCTTGCTGGATATAATAATTTAAAATCCATTTTTAATAGTTTGAGATGAATTTCAGGTATATATTTCCTTTTTAAATAGCTGAAGTACAGAGCTGTAATGTGGAGAGAGAGAAAAGATTTTTAATTCATTATATTAAATCCTCTTGAACATGTGGATCTGAACATTTCATTTCTCAAATTACAGGAATTGCATGTTGAAAACATAAGTCTAGATTAATTATTTTCCATACTCCTTTGGCCTATTAATCTCATGTAAAACCAGTCTAGAAACAAAACCATGTTCTTGTTCCAAAATGTCAGTAATCCAATTACTGAGAAATTTATAAAGGACCATCCTTTCTCACATATTCTGACAAAGCCCACAACCTGAATTTTATAATGATTCATTTCATTAGCAAAAACATCTGCTTGCACAGATTTTATTTCTTATATTAAGAAAACTGCAACATTTTCTTGAGTCTCTAAGTTAGTACTTAATTCTAAAGGACACTTGAAGGAATCTAGCCCTTAATGCATCAATTTATTTTTCTAAATAAGAGAAACCTAGATGGAGTATCAAAGTAAGGCCTGGCCTTCACTACATGGCTAAATTGGCTCTTCTGCAATTGATACCGCAGTGCCAATTTTCCATGTCTGGTGAAGACACGCTAAGCTGATGGGAAAGTGCTGTCCTATTAACATCTGTAATCCACCTCAATGCGAGGCAGAAGCTATGTCGATGGAGTGTGTCTCCCGTTGACATAACGTAGTGTGGACTCTGCTGCATGTTGACTTAAGTTATGTTACTTATGTAACTTAACTAGTGTAACTTAGATCGACTTACCGTGTTAGTGTAGACCAGGCCTTTGACTCTGATCCTGCCCTGAGAACTGTGTGGACAGACTGCTGCACCCATGTTGAGCTCATTTAACTTCAAATGGGAGCTGGGAGTGCTTGGAACAGCTGCTGTCCCTTGCTGCAACTACTCAGCCACTGCTTGATGGCCGTCTGCTGCATCACATGAGAGCGAGGAGGTCAGCTGTGGCTACTCCATTGCTTGTTTCCCTTTCAAACTCTGGGAACCCCAAGGAGAGCAGGGTAGGAGCTTGATTAGCTCTGCTGAGTCTAACAAAGGATGGCTCCCTTCCTCTCCCTCACACAGTCATCCAGGAAAGCTCGGGGTGCAGGGGAGAGGGGAGGAGGGCGGGTAGAAGAGAAGCTGAGAACTAACAACTAGTTACAGCTCCCAGATTCTCTAACTTGGTGCAGGTCAGAGCAGCTTGGAGCCTCCCCTAAATTGTGCTGACAACATTCCCCTATAGACCATATGCCAGCTGAGGACGATCTGAGCATAGCATGCTCCAGCTATGTCCTCTCCCCTGACATGCACCTGTACCCAGAGATGAAAGTAGGCCGATATGGGCTGGTACAGTGTACCGATAAGAAGTGGCTGATGGTATGGGCCTGTAACAAGCTGACGTTAAAGCCACAGCAGCGCTTTAATGCTGTTGCTCCTTTTGTCTCACCCAACGCAGCCAAGAGGGGGAGCAAAAGTGGCAGCTGCCCCGGTAACTTAAAAGGGCCCGGGGCTCCCGCCTGCTGCCGCCGCTACCACAGCAACAACTGGAGTCCTGAACCCTTTAAATCACTGCCAGAGCTCTGGGCGGCGCGAGCCAGGCAGGGCTGAAGGGCTGGCTCGGGGAGGCTGACTCTGAATCCCGCCCCTAATGCCCAAGGCTCCGCCCCTTCCATGGGCCCAGAGCCAGGCCCCTGTACCTGTGAGACTTTAAGTTACTTTCATTTCTGCCTGTACCACTATATGTGCTGCCAGCGCTGGCTCTAAACCAGTTAGGGAATTCAGATGCTGAAAGAATCCTGAGCAAGATGGTTTCTGCATCCGTGGTGCAAAAGGGGCAGGCCAAAGTACTGTTTTTGGCTTCTTGAACTTTTTGAAATACAATGATCAGGCCCCAGGATGAAAACCTAGGATAACCACTGATCTAAATCCTAATATCCCTATGGACCATGGACCAACGTATGACATTCAGACCTCTATGGAAAAGTGCTATTCACAATTGACCTTGTTGTACAGTACACTGTGTGCCTTTGGGTTTAGCTTGTGATGCTTAAGTGCTCAGTGCAGTCAGCTACATCACAATTATGGTGGTAATCATCATGCTTTACTGTATGAATATCGTTGTCTGCCACCAAATGTCATAAAGACATTCAACCTGTCACACAGGAGTAATCATAGGTTCGTTGGTGGCATGTAATTTCATAAATTCTGACAGTTTAAAGGCTGGAACTGTTGTGTTAAATGTTAGCAGAGTCAGTGTTTGTGGTGACACAGGGGTCAACACAGGGCTGAATTTTTGTGAAAGGTTGGGCATAACTCTTGATAAATAATACTATGGATATACTGGATCTATTTAGACTGTAAAAGAAAAACAGATATTAGAATCACTTATCTCAAGCTCTGGTCATCCCTTACAAAACTCAGTAGTCACAATAATTGCAATGTCATTATAAAACAACTTAAATCCACTGCTAGTGCATCCCTTCCCCCTGCCCCTCCCAACAATCAAATTTGGAATCAGACAAGATCAGCTAACAAAATGCACTTTGCTGTACATTATGCACAACTTTAAAAAGAAGTTTACATACACACACATACGGAATGCTGGAATCATCTGGCCTATGCCTGAGACAAGCTTTACCTATAGCCATAATGAGATAAGATTGAATATCACTCAATAGAAAATACACACACATACAGATTAAATTTATATTAAGTATTCTGGAGTTGGTTTCATTGCCTTTCTTTTGTAATGTCTAATGTGTAGAGCAGGGATCGGCAACCTTTGGCACGTGGCTCACCAGGGTAAGATCTCTGGTGGGCCAGGCCAGTTTGTTTACCTGACATCCACAGGCATCAAAAGCAGATAAAGAACTAAAATAAGCTAAATATCCTTTTGACAAATAGGACATAAGTTCATGGTGATAAAATGCCAGTGTAAGGTTCTTTAATTCTTCATCTTGGGATAGTAATTATGACAGGGTGCTCTGGAATCATATGGCAGGTATACCCTGTGCTTGTTGATGGTCCTGTGCAAACAGTAGTGAGTAAACTGTACCACTAGCACTAGCTAAGTCTATGAAGAATCCGTCTGCACTGGGTATGCTCTAGTGTGGGTCTGCAGGGGCTCTACAAGACTTTCCCTGCAATGGGTCTTCTCAGCAACCAGGGACCCCTAACAGGGCACAAGAACTGAGTACAGGGAGACTGTGTCTCCTGTGTTTTCAGTGCTCCTGCTGCTGGTAATGATGATCTGACAGGAAAGAGGAGAAGAAAGGTACCTGACAGTAATGCAGGGGGTACAGAGTCAATTCTTAGGGGTGCTGGCTGGAGGGGACTGAGGCTAAGGGAAGAGGGGATACAAGCAGGGACTCAAACTTGGCCATGGAAGGTAACTACTAGAGAATACTCCTATAGAACAATAAACATTCTACTACCCCCTTGCAAGCCCACACAGGGACCAGGAAGAATCTAGCCCTTAAGAGATTTTTAACTAATACATTATCTATAACAGAAACAAGAAATAAACAAAACAAACCACCACCAATCCTATATTTAAATTAATGGGCCATGTCATACCATCAATGAGATCAGTGATGGTCTAATCCTGCAGTCTTTATTCATGTAGGCAGTGCCACTGAAGTCAAAACCACATGCTAGGATTCAAACTTAAAAAGTTCAGTATTGCCAACCCTACATATTCAAAAATCATGTATAAAGACCCAGAAGATCATGCATCTTTTAAAATAATAAGCTTAGGTTTCTTTTTATTTGCCTGTTGGTTTTCAACTTTTAAGATTAATAATTTCAAGTTTTTCCTCTGCAGCTATGAGGGCTAAAAACTTCTGTTTTCTATCAAATAAAAGCTGAGAATCCTATGTAGTCGCGTGACTCCAGAAGCTGGGGCTTTTTAAAAAACACACCAAATATCATGTAATTCACAGTAAAATTGTGAGAATTGGCAATACTAAATTCCTAAAAATTAGTAACCCAATATAGCCTATTATGTGCTCTCTGCCTTCAATATCTCTCTTCTGCTATCTGGTTTAAGATCTATAAAATAAACATGTTACTAATCTCCTTTCACTGCTGTCTTCAATCTCCTTCATTCCTCTTTCTTGAATGAGAAAAGAAAAACGCAGAAAGGTTAAGAAGTGAAATGGTCTCCAACCACATCTTAGAAACAATCTAATCCTCTCGTCCTCTTCTGAAGGCTCCAACTGCTGAGTGATTCTTCTTTTTCATATGCTATTTCAATAGAGGATTCTTTTGAAACAAGTTGTCCTACTATGGCACTTTCAAAGACTCTTCTTGGTGTTTTTTTTTTTTTTTTTTTTTTTTCAGTCTTTGATGTCCTCTGTGGGTTTGAAACCAGCAATAAAAAAGGTAGCTAGTCATAAAAGGAACTGAAGTTAGGGCTAAAAAACAAACCTAACTTATGCTAATTACCATGGCTATACTAAATTCCTTCTTCTCCCGTGAACTGATGACTGCAACCCCAAATGTGCTGAGCTGGATAATTTATATACTTTATTATAGAGAGCTAAATAAACAAACCATCCAACACAAAAAGCCATCCCTGTGCTGAAATTATCAAAACATGGTTTGCAGTTCAAAAATCAAGAATTGGTGCATTACTTACAGTACCTGTGTTTAGAAGGTGAGTGAGAGACACAGAAATGAGAGGTTGGGAATCAAAACATTAAGCTTGTATATATGTAACAAAATTCTGCCATTTGCTGTGCATCTGCATTAACTTTTAAAAGGGTTGTCCCAGGTAAGGCATGTGTGAAATTCTGCTAAAAGTGAATGGCACAAGTCCATCAAAGTTCAAAAAGACACCTAATATTACAAACTCATACAAATGAGGCACACTTAAAGTAGACTTTTATAATATCATTTAAGTAATGAAGAAAGAACATACATTAGTCATCTGTGTTGCAGCTGCCCAATGCCTGATGAACCTAAAACTTAAGCAAGAATGTAAGGACCTGATCCCATACCAAACAGGACTACTCACATGAATAGGGATTGCAGGAGGCCATCAGAGAGAGTCAATCTTCTTACCACAGTTGTATTGATTTGCCTTCATCATATAATCACATCAGTTCTTTAAAAGCGAAGTGATCTGTCATGATTTGCTTTAGTGTCTAATGATCTCTTCCTACCCAAATCTCAGAACTAGTATTTTATTCTCATCCTCCTTGACCTGCCAGTTTCTTTCAACACTGTTGCCCATACCTTCTTCTTGTCCTCTCTTGGCTTGTCCTCTCCTGGTTCTCCTCCTACCTCTCTAATTGCCCCTTCAGCGTGTGTTTTAGAGGATCCTCCTCACACCAACTCATTTTCGTTTTCACGGGGGGCTCCACAGGGTTCAGTCCTTGCTCCCCAACTGCTCTCTCTACATCTTTATTTCTACACAATCTCATCAGCAAACACAAATTCAACTGCTGTCTCTACTCTGAAGACTCACAGATCTACCTGTCTACTCCAGAACTCTCTCCTTTTTGTCCAAACTAAAATTGCCTGTCTCTGACATCTCCCCTTGGATGCCTAGTTGTCAGCTCAAGCTCAACATGACTAAAACAGAGCTTTTAATCTTTCTCCTACCTCCTTTCTCAATGTGCACAGTGCCACCATCCTGCTTATCACTCAGGCCTGCAATCTGGGCATTGTCTTTGACTAGACATCTCTCTAGGCCCTCACATCCAGGCTATATTTAAGTCTTCTGGATTCTTTCCGAATAGGATCTCTATATGGTTTTTCCAATCCATTCATACAGCAAAACTCTGTTCCAAACTCTCACGTCATCTCAGGTCTTGATTACTGAAACATCCATTCCTTTGGCCCTGACAAATGCAATCTTGCCTGCTCATATCTACAGAGAATGCTGCTGGAAATCTGATTTTCCTAGCCCATTGCTTTGACCACATCACTCCTCTCTGTCCATCCTTCCACTGGCTCCCCTTCCTCTATCACATCAAGCAAAATCTACTGGCCTTCACTTTCAAGTCCCTTCATCACCAACCTCCCCACAATACTTATAATCTCTCATTCACCATAAGAAATTGACTCCCACGTCCAATTGGGGCAGGATGTTGGTGCAATATGCCAGCCTCCATTGCCCCCCAGGGTAAGTTTTCAAACAAGCACCTTTGTGCTTTCTCCCACACTGCCACCAGCTTCCCGTAGACATCTGCAAAGATACCTCGTTATCCTTCAACTCTCTCCTCAATCCTCTCCTTTGCCTGCAGAAGAACCCTTGACAATGGTTAGGCTACTAGTGTGCTGAGAGCACTGCTGATCAGTATTATCATTATTTCCGCCCCCCACTTCCCTTTTCCCTTGTTGGCCTGTCTGTTGTCTCTCGTCGTATACTTGGACAGTAAACCCTCTGAGGCAGGGACCATCTTTTACTCTGTTTATACAGCGCTTAGCACAATGTGTTCCTGGTCCATGAATGGGGCTAGGAACATATTACAGATAGTAAATATAATCCTTAGGGTCGTCATCAGCATAATATTTAAAGATGAGTACAATGTTGGCTACTGTCCAATACAATACCTGTTGTAAGTTTTAAAAAATGACAAACTATTCATCACATTCATTCTTCTTCTCTGGGTTTCACTGATCTAGTTTATAATGTGCTGGCCACCCACATCAATACCAACTTTGGGGCTGACAGTTTTCAGTGAACTTGCCCTCCAGTTATTCTCAAATATTCTCAGATAAATTTAGGAATCTTTGGTGTCGAAGGGAGGATTATGGCAAGTAGAAGTTACTGAAAGTGTACCTCTAGGGCAAACAAGAGAAAATAAAAGTATCCTATAGCCTGAACCTCTTTCAGCTCATTATACACTTCTATGCTGTCCCAGCATCCCTCCACTGTTGCAGAGTCCCCACAGATGAGGGAAAGAGGTTCAGGAACATAGGCTGATGCTGAAGGAGTAGCTTGTGCAGAGGGTACTTTGATAGTAGCAATGAAAATAGTTATTTCCATTACATATCACTTCTGTTCAAATTGGTCTTTTTCTTTGCTTTGTGATAGCTGTAGCAGAAAGAATGCTGTAATTCTATTTTCTGCATTATGACAGTGCTCAGGCTACTCCTAGCTTTACCTATAAGGTGTTCAGTCAACTAGATTAGCAAAATAAGAACAGATGGGAATAAAGTATTTGAACTTTCTTTTATTGCAATGCAGCCATTATGGATTGTTCTACTGCTCTCACTGCAGTCGCTTCCTCAGATTAAATTCTTCCCACACCTCACAGTCACATGCAGCCTAATGAACTAGAAAGCAATCATAATTTATCTTTTATTAATAATTGCTGCATTACACGCAACAGACTTCTTATTGCCTGGCTGCAGCATTCAGGAAAGCAGCAGGACTCAAGGGCAGAACAATGATGCTGTTGTGTTTAAGCTGCTTGATTAAAAGGAAAGATAAAAGGTGACATGGATGGTATAAGTTTACTTGTTTCACTTATGTTAAAATGCTAGAATGGCCTCAGTTCTAGGGCAGATGTCATAATCTCTGTTTGGAAGATGCTAGTCTTTGCGGAAAGACTTACATTATTTGTTAATAGACTTATAATCATTATGGGTCTAATTTTCCAGTCTTAATTCTTACTCAGGTAAAATTCCACTGACTTAAATGGGAGTCTGGCCTGAGTAAGGAGAGCTAGACTGGATAAGTGACATTTTCTATTTATTTCCAAAGCACCATTCACGCCAAAACAGCCTGCAAACTATAGGAATACTGCACCACTGCAAATGCAACCACTTCGGGATGGTAGGGTAGCAAACTGGCATATATTGCATAAGGCACGATGGAAGACTTCTTTGCTCAGAAAAAGAACCATGGGATCAAAGGCCTGGGCTACACTAGTAGGGGGTGGTTTCAACTAAGGTATGAAACTTCAGCTACACTGTTTGCGTAGCTGAAGTTGAAGTACCTTAGTTCGACTTACCTGGCTGTCCCCGCGGTGGCGGGTTGACTGCGGTGGATCCCCCGTCAACTCTGCTTACTCCTCTTGTGGAGCTGGAGCTCTGGAGTTGACAGGAGCGCTTTCGGGGGATCGATTTATTGCATCTAGGCAAGATGTGATAAATCGATCCCCGATACATCTAACACTACCCGCCAGAGGGGCAGGTAGTATAGACGTACCCTTAGAAGGCCCACTCCAGTACACACAGAAATCAATGGAAGGCTTTCCATGGTGGGTATTGGGGCAGTCCTATGTGTCCATACAGAACTTGATTTTTAAAGTCTCAGCTAAAAGTCCATTATGCAACTGACTCCCAAGAAAGCCATTTATCTTCTTCAGAAAGATGATGGCCTGCCCTGACCTTACTGGAATTTGGCCCAGTACTTCCAGGAAATGTAAATATTTTAAACCTGAGCAGGGTATTTAATAATAATACATAGTTCTTATAAAGCACTTTTCATCCATTTGTGTCTGTGCTTTAGAAAACAGGTCAGTATCATCATTGTATCTCTGTTGCTTAAAAACTAAAAAGGTCAGGATTCTGGGTTCAGTTAGCGGTATTCAGTGAACTCAGAATGTGACGTGAGGATATTTCCTTCACAATGTCAATTGTGCCAATCCAGTCCATGCTTTGGGACCAAAACACAGATGGCAGAAGGGAGAGGATCAGCTACGTATATAGCTGGCCTTCTTCCATATCCTCATCCTCCACTCTGAGTTTGCAGAGCACAGGACTTTCCTGGAGTAGCACTGAAACACAGTAATGCCATGACTCAAATGTCATCACATCAGGTTGCAGTAGTGAACCAACAACATTTGGAACTGGGCAAATTTGAGTGGGGCTAGACTGGATTGGTTTATCCACTGTGTTTATCCATACTGGTTTGCTGTTCCAAACTAATTAGTATCTATGGATGTGTCTACCCGAGGAAATATTAGATCCACAATTTTTCACTAGTGGTAGCAAAGGAGGAAGCTCTAGTGGAGGCAGAGTTTAGGTGCATTTTACCCCCTTGTTGTCTAACCTGACTCAGCCGAGTTAGACAACACAAACACTGGTTTAATATTATTTCACACAAACTCCTCTGCTTGATGACATATTTCTAAATATACACACTGCTTCCAGACATTTAATTAACCAATTGAGTATCTTTGGCGCCAACCCCACAATTCGTTCCACACCAAGTCAGTGGGGCTTGACAGGAGCACAGCGGGTCCAGCCGCAAGGAAGTAGTTGTAGGGCTGAGACCTTTGTTTTGCAAGTTGCCTTTGAGCAACATGTTGCTTTCCTGGACTTGTTCGTTTGCCTCTTAGTTTGTATGTGAAGTTTACGATGAGTGTTTGTCAATCAATGGCCCTAATTCTGCTAATGGAGCCATCTGAGAATATGTTTATGCATATATAGTTTCCAATGCAGGACCAAAGCCTAGGTTAGTTAGTTTAGATCAGACACACATGACATCGTAGAGTTTCTGTTTTCTAATTGGATTACTATAACTCCTGGAACCCCAGGTGAATAATCGTATTTACAAGTTCAAAAACCACTTTCCAAGAATATTATCTATGTAAGCAGAGTCTCTCCCCTGACATCTAGTGGTGAACTGTGGAAAAGATTTCAGAAACTCATCTCATTTGCATGGATACAACCACCCTGCCTAGATGCTCAGCATGATGGGGTTGCTTGTCCAAATGATCACTAGTGGTTGGTGTTGGATCCCCAGTCTCCTTGTTATTGGGGCAGGAGTAATGAAGAGTTGTTATCCTTGTTGTGTGAACTGAGGGCAGTAGAACTGTACCTGGCATACCCCAATGGAGGAATTTACCATCAACTGAATAGCACTCGGCAGGCAGGGGACATGAGTTCCAAAGCCCAATGAGTTGAGAGAGGGTGGATCTTGGATTCTATTTGACCATTTCTCTCTTCATAGTATAATAAAAGCTAATTTAGACTCAAGTGAGAGTCTTGAGACTCTTGCCACATCTCTCCACCAACACAGTGGCTGATAGAGAGGTGTGGCAAGTGGCCAGCAGAGAAGCAAGCGAAAAGAACCAGAGCAGAGCCCTGCAGAGGTATGGCAAGTGGCTGTTGGGGCAATAAGTGAGTGCCTGAGCAGTGCAGTGTGTAAGGTGCCTCTCTACTCTCCCTGCCCCCATCACCTCCACCCAGCATGGGAGGTGAACTCTGCAGATGAACCTCTGAACTCTGGGGCTGCACTGGCCAAGGACAGCAACTGTGAATGGGATACAGAGAAGGGATAGGCATATTAAAAGGACTTTTGGATTGCTGGACTTAAGACCCTGAGGGGAAAAGGACACTGCCCAACTTATGTGGGGGTGGGGCTTTTGTGCATGGTTTGTGTTTGTGGACCCTAGTTTTCCCAAATTAATGCTGAGTTAATTCCCTCCTTTCATTAAAAGTTTTTGCTACACCTCAGACTCTGTGCATGTGAGAGGGGAAGTATTGCCTCTTAGAGGCACCCAGCAGGTGGTGTGTAATTGTTCCCAGTCACTGGGTGGAGGCTCGAGCAGGTTTTGTGTTGTATTGTTTAAAAGGAACCCCTAGATACTGAACCCGGCCCTTGTTGCTGATGGCTCCACCTGGCAGAAGGGTTACATGATCTTTTCTTTCAACAAATAATTCTGCCAGAATATTCATGAATAGAGTAGAATTATTCATTTGCTAGAATATTCATGGTATGCAAACACAAATGGGGTATGAATGCAAGTGAAGCAAATTCATTTTTCAAGGTACTTTCCCAGGTCTACTGTATAGTAATTTGATTAGGATCACTGCTAAAACACTTGGCATCTTGTATTTAGATAGCTTGAAGTAATAATTTAAGCTGTCACAGTGGCATTTTCCATTTGGCTTACTTTGTGTGGTCATGCCAGAGAACAATGTTTTGTGGTCTGTTTTGTTCTCACCTTTCTGACATGTTTGTCTGTAAGGTCAGAAAATGCATTATACAAATTGCTTTTCTCACGCAGTATTCCTGTAATATGTAAATACCGGGTCTTGCATCAGGCTCCACATAATCTCAGAGCCTGCATGCAGGGAGCAGTTTGCAGAATCTGGGCCTAAGCAATTCACTGTTATGGAAACAATTAGATTAGTAGATCTGAGGGCTGCTTGGATGTGAAGGACCAAAGTTGGGCAGAAAGCACAGAATATAATATCGTAAAGAGAAGCATGTCCTGCCTATCCCGCTTTTGGTCATCTGAAAGGTGCAGTATCATTTAATCCTTCTAAAGACAGCGTTATCTGAAGTATGAGCTAGTGCCTCCCTGTAAATCAGCTTCCTTCCTAGTTTCATTGTTTTTTGTCCCTTCTCCCAGTCCTGACCTTAAAAGCTAACCAGGTTAGAAAGAACATAAAAATAATAAGACTTCAAAATGACCTTTGTGCGCACTCTAACAAATTGAGTCCTGCCCTCTTCATAGGAGTCTCCACTGTCTTTTGTAGGGACCTTGCTGAACAGTTTATTATAAACCTTTTTATGCTTCATTATAAATAACAGAAAACATCATAATTATTATACAGCTGAGATGTTATTACTGCTGTGTTTCATGGCTCATTTGGCAAGAAACAGTGACACACAGGCTTAGAACTGTAAGACGCCTAGCATGCTTTTGGGCACAGTAAAAGAAAAATAATAATTTGTAATGGTGGATGTAAAACACATACAGGCAGCAGCAGCTATAGCATTCCCCTCTAACTAGGGCCAAGGTATTATAGACATCCAGTTTAGTCATCCCCCACAGGTCTCCTATCCCTAATCTGAGGGAGTCACTGCTAGGCTGTTCATTTCAAACCTGGTTTCTCCAAAAGTAGAAGTGAATGTACTCCAGGGAAGTGGCTCTCAACCTTTCCAGACTACTATACCCCTTTTGGGAGTCTGATTTGTCTTGTGTACCCCAAGTTACACCTCACTTACTATCTACATGCTTACAAAATCAGACATTAAAATACAAAAGTGTCACAGCTCACTGTTACTGAAAAGTTGCTGACTTCCTCATTTTTAACCATACAATTATAAAATCAATCAACTGCAATATAACCATTGTACTTACATTTCAGTGTATAGTATATAGAACAGTATAAACAAGTTACTGTCTGTATGAAATTTTAGTTTGTGCTGGCTTCAGTAGTGCTTTATATGTAGCCTGTTATAAAAGTAGGCAAATATCTAGATAAGTTGAAGTATCCCTGAAGACCTTGTGTACCTGTAGGGATATGTGTACCCCATGTTGAGAACCATTGCTCTAGGGCACCTCTGACCCAGGGGAAATGGACTTAAACTGAAAGATATTTGAAGAGATTTCCTCTTCACTTAATCTCCTTCTCTCAATTTTGTGCCTTAGCCCCAGTTTGGCACACACCTCGCCATATCTTATTACTTATCCTATATTATGAGAGGTATAGTTCTTCCTGTGGCCAGTTTATGCCCTGAAGCTGGAGCACTGCTATCCTTTGTAAAATGTATACACCTTGGGACAGAGAGTCTATGGGCATAATTTTTTTTCTCTTCGTTTTACTCCACTGATCTTTGTGGACTTACTGATGATTCATATCCGTACAAGAGAACAATCAAGCCCTATTTTTTAAAAATTATGTAATGCACATGTAAGTCTAGATGTTATTCTTATTGATATATACATATTTATCATCCAGTACCTTCAACCCAAGAAGATCCCAGAACACTAACATGCTTTAAATTTACTGCACTACTGTGGTGAAATGCCTCTGAGATGTAAATGAGGTGGTCAACTAGCATGTTGCACAACTGTAGGGGTGGCGAAGGAGAAATTTTGCATCAGAACACTGGGACAAACCCCTACTCTTATTAAACCTGTCCTGGGATCTTTAATGTCTGTGCAGAGAACTGAGGACCTCTGATTTTAAGATCGCATATGAAAGACCCTACGTAATAAAGTGCTTGGAATTCAAGGTATCTAACCTTAGAATGATGAAGGCAAGAACAGGCCCTATGAGGATTTGAAAGCGTAGCTCTAGGGAGTTCATCTTGTTATTTCAAACATTTAAGCCATCACCTAAGCAAGACAGATGCTGAGCTACTTTGTGAGCACAGCTAGTGTGCCCAACAACATGCTCATATTATTGCTATCTCATCTTCCTTCACCCCTCAACAGCCAACCGCCTCTTACTCATTTTTATTTTTTTTCATTCACTTCTGGAGCCTTGTCATTAATCTGGACATGGCTGCTAAGGTTGCTCAGCTCCACACAATGTTTTATGCAAATTATTTAAGAATTTGTTTTTTGCATATTTGCTAATAATTTGCATGTTACTAGAAACTTATATTTATGGTCAACAATGCCCTGTCCCAACTTAGTGGAGTGGATCAGACAAGGAGCAGCACAACAGTTGACAATTCTGTCTGGGATTGGTATTGGGGCAGTTTGGTGGGAGGTTGCTTGAGTGTGTCTGGGAAGCAGCTGGATAGGTGGCTGATGGAGGTCAGTGGTTGCCAGGTTCCTGTGCAGGACAGGACTGTTCAGGTCACTGTGGCTGGGATGCCTGAGAGTTTATGCTGGGGAAAAATAGTATAGTTGGCTGTAAGCTGCACCCTGCTAGCTGTTCCTTTCTGCCTGTGAACCAGCAGGGAAGTAAAAGGGTGTCTGCAGCTTTCCCACATCTCAGTGAGATGCACGACAATCCAGCTGACATGCAGGAATAGGTGAAGAAGCCACAAATGTGAGGCTTGTGCCACATGAGCTATATGACACTTGGTAAACCTGCCGAGATTGTCACCTCTCCAGGGCAGGCACTGTGGGCCTCTGAACTCAATGGAGTTACAACAGCAGAGAGCTAGGTTCTGCCTCTTAACTATGTATTTATATGGCACCTATCACAATGGAGCCCTGATCTCAGATTTGGGTCTTTAGATGATACTAGAATATAAATAATAATGAACTCTGGGTTTTTGTTTGTTTGTTTGTTTAAAGTATCTGCCTCATTGGTACCCATATGTTGCTGTATATGATTCAGACACCACAGGCTGAGCTCCCAGAGATGCAGAGTTTCCCACACAGTTAAATTTAGATGAGAAAACCACTCCCAATATGTATTCTGTCCCTCTGCCTGCCTCTTAGGCTATAAGATTGGAGCCTGAAGAAATAATTTTAATTCACACCTGGCTCCCACATAAGCCCTGCAAACTCTATTAAAAACATTTTAAATGTTACAAAAACAACCCCTCCCCTGAACCTCATGGTTCAGCAAAAACAAACATTTTTATTTAATTGTAAATTCAGATTTCTTTCCACCCGATGACACCATGAACATCAGTATTACTAAATATTTGTCTAACACCCGAGCTCTGCATGGAATTTTACAAAGACAAACAAGATAGTGCCCCTGCCATGAAAAGCTTACAAGCTACCTCAGAAATGAAGGGTAGGGGCGTGGGGTGGGTGGGTGGGAGACAACAGACTAAGGAAAGGAGGAAGAAAAAGTGGGATGATGATTAAAAAACAAACAGATAAAGTATTGTGCATAGCTCTTATAAAACTCAGGCTGCTCAAGGACATTGTGTTACATTACCTTGGCCCTGCCCCAGGCACGCAAGGGAGATTTCAGTTTCTTCTTCCCCAACAAATACAGGGTTGCAACTCAGTTTGTAAGAAAGCACTGACACTTTTTTTAAAAAAAGAATGAGGTAGGGCAAGAGAAGAGAAGATTTTAGAGTGTAAGGTTTTATGTATGTGTGCAGATTATACTGACTTAACTAAAGTCAACTTAACTGTGATTTGAAACCTACTGAATTGAACTAGTGCAAAAGGCTTATTTTGATTTAGATTATATAGGCTAGGAACTGTGTTAAGCTAAATCAAAGCAAGTCACTGAAATTTAAATAAGAGCTTTCACTCAGGAACTTTCACTGGTTTAATTCAACTAGTGCAAATCTATGTAGATACACATTGAGATTGACTGCATACTCTATTTTGGACTCTTAAAGCCTAAATTTTCTCTCTAGTATTGTTTGGTTTTGCAGAAGTTTAATAGCTCTGCTAATAACTAGTGTTGTTATAACTTTTTTCATTGCTGTTTTACATGATCTTTAATCTAGTTCAGCAAAATGGCATCTAGTCTTACAGCTTCAGATCCACTGACTTTTGCTGTGCACTAGTTATACAAAAATTCATCCAGATGAGTATATTCACTGTGCAGTATTTGATACCTACTTATGACATTTATGCAGTAGATGAATGTTTCTTATAATGGTAATTTGTTCAGCATTACATGAACCCACAAATAATAATAATAATTTAAAAGATTACACAGCAAACAGACATAGAACAGTGAATCATTTAATTTCCTGACATCTATTTAGTGATACCATAGCATAAATTAAAGGCTTTAGATGAAAAGTATTGGTAAACTTAGTTTATATGTTCTGTTTTATCTATCTACTTTTCAGCTATTTAGATGCTGGAAAACCACAATCGATACCATGTTGTAGCTGTGTGAAAGTAGGCTGTTTTAGTTCAAACAGGAATCAACCTTTTTGTCTATTTGGTTTGGTTTTGCAAACTGGCTGAGTTTCACTTTGTTTCACATCAAAACCATCATTCCCTTCTCATAAATTCTTCCCTGCTATTACTCTGATGCTATTATTCTGACTGGAATTTGTTTTTTGGCAGGGTCCAAACTCCTAGTAATACACAGATGAGACATCATCACCAATGAACAGATAGGAAATAAAAACTCCTGTTGCCACTGTGTGTGGAAAATAAGTAAAAGGGCAAGAAAATAAAGCACTTGTATTTAAAAAAAAATCTCCTGGGTTTTATCATCAACTTACACCCTCCGTTCCCTTCTTCTTCCAGTCTAATTGACTCTTTCAAAGTTTTTCTTCCTACTTAAGAAATTGATTGGGAGCCCCAAATCAACTTTCAGTTCAGCTTTTTAATACCAGCTACCTGTAAATTAAAATTCAGTCCATCTATTTCCCACGTACTGATGAGTCCCAAAGCTGAGCTGCAAGAGAAAAAAAGGCTGTTTTTCTTTAAAATTCTGCCAAGTGAGACGTGCTAATGGCAGAACTGAAAAAAGAAAGATTATGTTTTCCAACAGCCCTGTCTTCAGTACAGAGTAGCCCCTAAGAAGTGGTTGGGCTAATTTCAACTGAATTCTTATTAGAAATGTATGAAAATGTTCTTGAATGGCAGAAATGCTTGATATCAAACCTGGTTTGAGGTCTAGATGTTTCTATGAGCGTGTAATGGTTTGTTCGACACTTTGTACCTATGAAATCTTATTAGGCTGTTCTCGCTGTATTTGGTGTTAGCTAGTATAATTATATTCTAAAAGTCTTTGTACTTTTTCTACATTGTATAAGAATGAACCATACTCCCAGCATGCTTTGTACTTAAGATAAGCTTTATAGTGGATGTTCATTAGCAATTAATTTGTGTATAACCCTTCTTTCTTGTACGCACAGTCAGAGATAAGATGCATGTTCTGTTAAGGCTTGCCAAATATTAACTGTGTACTTGGTACAATGATAGGGATAATTGGTGCAGGTGTCTTCATTGTTACGGATGTCTTTGTACTAGATGAGATGCGAGGAATAACTTGTGAAAATGTCCCTACATCCTAAAACACTAGGTACAAAACTAGGTAAGAAACAGAAGATAAGGTCTGTAATTATACAGTGAAATTTGGGGGTTGTGTGTTGTAAACAAGTGGGGTATAAATATAACTCAGGTTAAGCTCAGACTTTACTCCAGGAGGCATTGTGCACCAAAAAATTAAAAATTCTGCACACAGTATTTTAAAATCTGCAAAATTTGTCAAAATAACATTAAAATAATCACACCAGTTTCAATTATTTTAGCAATTTACTTCAAAATACCTGTCAACAAGCATGTCTGTAACAATACGGACACACACAAAAATTCCCCCAGGAGTACAGAGTTAAGAAATCCCTATGACAACCCAGTTCCTGTTTCTCTGTGCCCTTCCCCTCCCCAGAGCGCAGCTGGGGAGATAGAAACTCACAACCCTTCCCCCACCCCAGAGCCCACCTGTGCCCCCCAGTCAATACACCTGCAACCCCGCCCCAGCCCAGCTGTGGGCCCCCCCTTGCCCAGACCCTCCTCCCCCACAGACCCTGGGGAGGGGGAGAACAACCTGATGTTCGGTCCCAGGCTTACACAGAGTTTCCTGCACACTGCCCTCCCCTTCCTTCAGGGCATGCTGGGAACTGCAACTGCCAGGAACCTTTTAGTTCCCTGTTCCTCCTGCCAGCAGTGTCTTCTATGTAGAAGCTGGGCTTTGCTGACTCCAGTGGCCCCTAATGGCAGCTAGCAGCACTGCATCTCATTTCTGTGGGGGAAAGGAAATTCTGCACACACATTAACTTCTGCAAAATTCTGCATTGCAGTGGCACAGAATTCCCCCAGGAGAAACTTTTGGTACATATGTACTCTGCAGACATGTTCTCCCGAGACTGGTAATGTATGAACCTCCCTGTTTGTGCTTATTTCTCTCGGTTTCATAGACTGACTGAGCAGAGTTATCTGAGTCTTATCAATTAAATAATTGAACTTTTAGTACTAGCTACTGTACCGCCAAACTTTGAGGCTGTTGTTCAAGGTGCATTCCAAGTTAAGTTCACTGGCACAGGATCACAAGTTCACAGGGTTGTGTGCAACAAATTGGATGAGCCTAACATAAGTGATCAGCAGGACTATTCAGAAAAATGTAGTAATATTCTCCTATCAATTGTGTGTCTGAATCTGGCAGACAATAGTCTGGTTTGTTTTTACATTTTGTAATTACCCCAGTTACCAGGGACTGTGTTAAAAATGTCAACCAAAATATGAAACAACAACAAATTTCATTTTTACAAGAGAACTTCCCCCCAGTCCTCTATAGATCATAGTTCTCTTACATGAGATACAAGAGCTAGTATCTGTGTTTTCGTGCACTTCTAAGTCAGTTCCCAATAAATGAGGTAATTGTAGTATTTTATATTTTGGCAACTAGAGGGAGAGAAAACAGGTAGGAACTAGTAAGGGGAAAAGCTACAATTTTACACACCCATTATCCTGGTTGCTTTTTCAAGAGCAATATGAGAACCTACGTCTACTTTCATTCATTTTTCTCTTGCAAACACACTTGTAAAAATGTGGGAGCTACTGAGTACTTTCAATGTAGTTTAAGAGAAAATGAGATGCCATCACTCTTAGGGCTGCAGGTGAATGTTGAATGGCAGCTGAGCTCATTAGCAGAAGAGTGGATGAGAAGAAAACCAAGGAATTTAGGACAAATGCTGGAAAATTAGAAATTATATAATATACATATACACAATTTTTTTTCCAGAAAAGTACAGGAACTTCTTTGTAATTGTGTGCACTTTGCAAATTTGCACACTTAATCCAGCAAGTAAAGAGGGTTATTTGAGCATCTGGACATAGACTAAGCTGCATTCTCTGTGCCAGACTTCTGATACCCAACTTTTCCAACTGAATAGTACCTTACTCCCATTGTTTTCAATGAGGCTATACATCATGTAAGGTTCATTTCTATGGAGTCAGTGTCTCTCATTCTCATCCTTCCTATGTGAGTTGAAATATATTTCTGTTGGTCACAAGTTGGCACGCTCTTTGATGATACACTTTTGCAACTAACTGTTACAGAACACTTCCAAAAGAGTCTAAATTAAATGTGGAGAGGAAGTTTCTGCGAAGTATTGAGACAAAAGTGTTCAGATTTCTCAAACCTCAATCCTGCCAGAAGCTCCATGAGCATGCAGGCAGAGCTTTATTGACTTCAGGAGAGCTGCATGTGTGTGCAGGGTAGAGTAACCAGATAACAAATGTGAAAAATCAGGACACATTCTGGAGGGAGAGGAGGGCAAAGGCTCTAAGCCAACACAGTACAAATAAATGACAACAACAAACTTGGGCTGTTCTCCGTATATGTGTGACCAAATGTTCAATGGGCCTCAGAGTTCCCATTAACTTCAGTGGAGTGCCTAGGTGTCCAGCAACCTTGAAAATCAGGCCACTTATTTAGGTTCCTAGTTATGCATTGCAGAGTCTAACTTTAGGCATCGGTCTTTGAAAATCCTGCCCCCAGTCTATAACCAGGGTGTTCGTTATTAGCCTAATAATGCACACTCTTGTAGCTTAGTGCTAGAACAACAGATAGTGGCAGATGCCTATAGCTTCTCAGCACACATATTTAGAACCACATGGCCCAGACTTCAGATTAAATTACAAAACTTAACCTTCCTCTTCACTTTCAATTTGCAGTGTTTTAAAACAACTCTTGTTTCACTCATCTTTATAGAGGCTGCCCCAGGCCACCTTACAGACTATAGGAATTTAAAACCTGATCCAAACCCACTGAAGTTAATGAGAATCTTTCCATAACTTGATCCCTAGAGCTGGTACTCA
Source organism: Dermatemys mawii (assembly GCA_007922305.1). Lineage (NCBI taxonomy): Eukaryota > Metazoa > Chordata > Testudines > Dermatemydidae > Dermatemys > Dermatemys mawii. The sequence goes on along the minus strand of ML677384.1, from coordinate 7,523,414 downwards.
CTGTATGTAGGTTACATCCACCCACACTGTTTTGTTTCTTTTTCTTTGTTCATTTTTCTTCCTTATTTCAAAAATGAAATTCTCTTAACCATTAAAAGAGTGAAAGATATTGCATCTGCCCCATTATCTGTGTCACTTACAGGAACACCTCAAAAGATACTAATTTCTGAGACGATGATTCAGGTTCTGTTTATCCTTCACTAAATCATTTTATGGGAAAACGTGACTGACAGATGTCTATATTAGGTTTAGACAGTAAGGAATAACAGGCATGTCTAGGCAAGTATAAAATACCTTGGATGCTGTGCCAGTACAAGACCAAATGACTTTAGCCACCTATGACATGCAATAAGATACCAGAAATGGACTGCCTGGATTTTTTTTATTCTCTATTAAAATGCTTATTATTGACATAGTTACACCACTGACTCTCTCTCAGAAAGTTCAAGCATTATAGGAGCCTATATTAATCTGCACATATTTCTGCACTTGATTACATGCCATATGCCAGTGTGTGAATATTTCTGATCAATTTTATACACAATTATGTATAAAACTTCCATGTCACACTGCTTGTAAAAAAAAAAAAGCCAGGACAGAATATGATTTGATATAACAGTTATTACAGAGAAGTTTTGACTGCTAACATAGATCAAACTTCTTTTCAAATCAACTGTTTAGATTTAATTTTGTATTCTGGTGAGAGAGTTACATGCTTTTCTTTTACATGCATTTTTTTCCTAATGACCCCCCCAAAAAGTCACAAAAAGTCTGACAATGACGACAATTTTTCCTTTAAAAAAAAAAAAAGCCAGTAATTGCTCACACAGTTTAAACAAGATCTTCAACTTAATCTGGGCTAGCAACAGGAAAGACTTTCATACAAAATACCACAGAAGTCATGGCTGAACAGAAGTCTGGGACTACCAGGTACTAATCATCATTGTCTTCTCCCACCTGAGTAAGGTTTTGAATGATTTGAGTGTTCAGCGCAACTATTTCCTAGGCTGGCTACTGATTGAAAAAAGACCTAATTGTTCCCTGTCTATAATCTTTTAGTCTAAGGTACCTCTTTTACTAAATAAAAATCCTATCTTTAATTTTTCTTGGGCTACCTTCACACGAATATGTTACATACCATAGCAAAAACCTCACATTGCCCAATAACACATTTTTTGTCTTCCAAAATGGCAAATAAAACATAACTAACAAACCTTGGGAAACTTATAATACCAACCTCAACTATTCAAAATTGCCAACCTCAAGTATTCAAAAAGTATGAGTTAGGCTTTGCCCCCCAAAATTGAGAGATTTAAAAAAACCTCATTGTTTTTAAGCCATTAATAATTTTGGGGTCTTACTGTTTTTTCTTTAGGCGTTTGAGCTCTTAGGATTCATGATTTCCAGATTTGCTCCACAACCACAAAAGCTAGACACTCACTTTTTATTTTTTAAATGAAAATATTCACATGACACCAGGAGCTGGGATATTAGAAATAACAAATATTGTGAAGCAATAAAATTGAGAGTTGGTAGCACTACCTTATTGCTTGCACAGGGGATATACTTACAGAAAATAAACTTCTAAGCTTCCCACAAGTTAAGAAGCAGTATCAACTCCTAAACACACATCTTCCTTTTTACCAAATATTATAAGCATTATAGCCCCACAAACACAGACATTAGCCTGTCATCTTTAGACAACAAGTTTTGCCCGCTGGGGCCCAGTCTCATTTTGCTAATGCTCAAATATTACAGAAATAAAGTTAATATGAATAACTAGACAGATAATTATTACGATAACTGCTCTTTTACTTAGCCTTCAGGTTCCCATGTCAATAACCCACCAAACAGCAGTAATAAGCACAGAATCAGGAGGATGGTACATAATCATCTTATCTATTGTATTAATATCAATTATATTTTTCTTAAGTAAGTGACATTCTCTATCTCTCCTGCATATTAGGCATGATTTTTTATTTGCTGTTGATTATCATTGGTGCACTGTACTCTTAAAATAAAATTGAGCAAATGAAAACACCCCAAATAGACTGGTAATCCATGTGCTGCCTATTTGTTTTATATGTTACAGGGAGACAATTGTTTAACTGGAGATGCGCTGAAACGGCAAAGTTCCTATCATAATAGTGCAGGTGTGTTTAGATCTCTGTGGGAATGGGGTTTTAGACTTATCAGCTGTTTTAATAGGAAAAACAAACATTTCATTCTAAGGTAAGGGCTAGGATACACATTTACTATGGACCTTCTGGCTCTGAAAGATTATTAAAGATATGTTTTCTAAAGCTTTGGTGCCTAAAGCTTAGTACTTTGTCAGAACAAATTCACTTCTGCTTCCATTATCTTCTTTCAGAGATACACCCTGTTAATTCTCATTTCAATTAACCATATCATCCATTCCTCTCTCAAGGCACATTTGTTGTAATCTTTCTTATATTGTTAAGCAGACCTGTAAAATAATTCCCTACTTACACTGTCATACACTTTCTTATAGTCTGTTGAGTTTTTATGATTTAGGATCCAATTCTACCTACTCTATTTGCATAAGTCCACAAAATGACTGCTAGAGCTTCATTTCATGTTAAGATTTTTAAACAGTATTAATTTACCATAATTTTATGACTAAGACTCATGCTGAGAAAACATTAAAGGGACTATATAAATTTAGGGCACCAAATTCATTTACTTTTAGGAGTTTTTTTCCCCGTAGTGACAGAAAGTTACTAACTATGCTATAGTAATAAAATAAAAACAAATTGGAATGATCATGAAGAAGGGCTGATCACAGGTCTAAACTCCTGCAGGCTGTAATTTAATTTTGGTTGTTGAATGTCGTGTGTGGCTGCTGAGTGGTGGTGCCTGTGATGTGGCCCATAGGCCGGATGAGATGATCCAAGGATCCCTTCTGGCCTTAAACTCTATGTCTAACTCTGGATCCAGATCACACATTCGTAATTCCACAATGGGACAGACCAAAGCCCTGCAGATGACCACTGACAAATACGGGGGGTCAAAATCTCAAGCTCAAGTCTGATACTTGTTGAGCTGTTTAGATTCAGCCTATTACAAAGATAGGGACAAAGTGCAGCTGGATCCAAACCCATACGGGGATGCAGGGTTTTGGTTCAGGCTATCTCTGAGCAATTAGCCTGAGCCATATCAATCTGCTTATAAACAAACAAACTTGTACAATATTTTTGTTATCAGTGGGATTTTCAATAGTACTCGTTATTTTGACCTAATTCTGGCTTCACTGAAGTCAACAGGAGAATTGCCATAGACTTTAATGGGAAAAGAGGGAAGAGAATGCTGAAGGCTATTGAAAATCCCACCATACGTTAGTGCTAACAATTTAAAGGTTTTTCCAGTGACCTCATTTTAAAACTATGAAGATGTTTTCACTGTTCATGGAGCCAGAGGTTTTACTATATACCAGCATTTTACAACATCGTATAGTAGTTTTGGTCCTTATTGCTCAATTGTTACGTGTGCCTACAGAATATTGTTTAGCATAGAATACGCATATGAGGTGAATACAATTCAATGCAATCATTCATTTAACAAGGCCTGTTACTGCAGTAACGATCTCTTAAAACAAAGATTGCCAGATTAATACCAAGATCCTAGTGCAATCTGGTCAATGTCTGCTGAGTTATCTAAAGTGAAATGATGACGTCTTCAAAAGAGCATTTTTTTTAACTTCCTTTTTAAAACTGGAAGAAGATAGCTGTGGTTAAATGTGGAAAAGACAACTACATAAATGCACACAAATACCTCTGTAAGGAGAGAAATGAGCAAAACTTGAGGTGGTGAAATTTGTATCTCAGCTGTATTACATGCACTGGCTGTATACCTACTGCTAGTTTGGGCACATACTGTTCGAAGAGCACAGCTGTGTCAGGCATCCTTTACAATCACTCACCCTTATGACTATGGGGACACAGCTTCTTTTATTCAATGTATCATTGAAAATGTTAGCCTTCTCTTCTAACAGGCACCTAAACTTATATTTAGGGTACATTTTCACTACCCGCCGGATTCCACACTCCAAACCCCTGGGCCCCACCCTGGAGCTCCTTCCTACATCCCAAACTCCTCAACCCCAGGCCACAACCCCAGCTGGAGCCCTCATCCCTTCTCACACCACAACCCCCTGCCCCATCCTGGTGAATATGAGTGAGGATGGGAGAGAGCGAGCGATGGAGGGAGGTGGGAAATGAAGGGACCAAAGGGCGGGGCCCTCAGAGAAGGGGTAAGGTAGGGGGTGCGGCAGGGGTGCTCTATTTTCTGCAAATAGAAGGTTGGCAACCTAACCTGCTGCAAAACAGTCCCAGCTGCCTGGCCCAGCATCCAGGGCTCCGCTCCTGGCCCCCTCTGTGAAAGCGTCTCTAGCGGGTGTGGTTGGGAATAGGGGTCTGTGGGGTATTGGGTGGGGGAAGGCACTGTGGTTCTCAACCTGTGGCCTATGTAACACATTACAGGCCACATATGCGGCCCACAATAATAAACAGGTTGAGAACCACTGGTGTATTTCTTATTGCTATTGATTAATTTGGGGCCTGATCCAGAGCCCCTTGATGTCATAACCCTTAGTTACAGGGGCTATTTAGTAATTCTGTTTATTTCTTTCCCTTATTACTTCCTTGATGAAATTTTAAAAAACCATGAAAGAGAAGAAAACATCATGTCCCTCAGTGTATGTTATTTCAGATATTAGTCACTCCAAAAGGGACACTATGTGATTCATTACAGCAACTTCTCTGGTCATCTGTACACATCAGCAAGAAATCAGTGACGATAAAAATCAATTATACCTTCCTGTATGTGAAGCAAATTGTTCTCTGTATATTTTCAGGAGTGAAATCTAACCTTTTTTCCACAACGGTGAGCAATTACAATCAAGTTAGGGGAAATTTCCAACAGGTTCAAAGCGAAGTTAGGGTGCCCACTAACTTCCACTGGGTTAGGGTGTTCAGTGGGAGCTGGGTGCGTATCTGTCCTGGTGCTTTGGAAAATCTCCCCCTAAGGATGTGTCTACTCTGCACACTGACTTATAGCAGCATGTAGAGTACACACACTGCGTGTCCCCCTTGCACAGGTGTAACTAGCTGTGCTGATAGTGAGGCATTGCTTAGGTGAGTAGATACAGAGATGCCAGAACCTTTGGATATGTACCTTACATGGCCCTCTGCACTCCCAAGCAGCACCTCCCATGTCTACATTGCTATTTTCAGCAGTGTATCCCTCTGCCTCTTCACTGCTGGAGTCTCTCTACCACAGTGAAAGAGTGGGGAAAGGCTCTAGCAGGGTGGAGGAGTGGGGAAAGGCTCTGGCAGTAGGGAGCTGCTGGAGACTTCCCTTGCTGCCTCCCCACAGAGTGGATACAGTCTGCTCTTCACTGTCATGGAGCTACACATACCCTACATACTGACATAAGTGCATAGACAAGGCCTACAGAGAAACGTATTTCCACATATTGCTTCATTCTCCTTTCTACATGTTCCCTTTTAATTAGTGATTTTACTAACAGCTGTGACAAAAACCTCCTTATGTTCACTTTCACTTGATTCAGATTAATTAGGCCCTTCAATTTTACCTTTCCTCCTCTACAACCCAACTACATTTTCCTTCTAAAAAATTTTTATCTTCAACATGTCTTAATTATGTTTACAATGATCTGTTCTTATCTCAACTATATATTATAGAATATGGTCTGTTTTCCACTCATGCATAACTCCTATTAAAATGAATAGGATTGTGACCAGGAGAAAGGGTAGATTAGACACCACAATTTTTAAAAAGGCAAACCGATCACCACTGAAATTGTCTAAGAAAATACTTGTTTAAGAAATACATCTTTTCTTTCTTCTTGATGATTTACAATGTGTTCTGTACTAGGGAATCTACAAGTGCTTCCTTGCTCTTTCAAAGTTCACAGACTGCAAGGCCAGAAGTGACCCTCTCAATCATCTGATATAACATAGGCCATAGAACTGCCCCAAATAACTCCTAGAACAGATCTTTTGGAAAAACATACAATCTTCATTTAAGGATTGTCCATGATGTAGAATCCACCATGATATTTGGTAAATTTTTCCAATGGTTAATTACTCTCACCATTAAAAATGTACAACTTGTTTCCTGTCTGAATTTGTCTATCTTCAACTTCCAATCATTGTATCATACTATACCTTTCTCTGCTAAACTGAAGAGCCCATTATTAAATATTTGTTCCCCTGGTAGATATGGGCTGCAGTCAAATAACCCCTTACCATTTAAGGTAGATTGAATTCTCTGAGTCCATCACTAGAGTCATCGCTACATGTTTTGTAATCCTTTAATCATTTTCATGGTTCTTCTCTGGACCCTCCCCAATTTATCAGCATCCTTTTCAAATTGTGGGCATCAGACTTGGACACAGTATTTCAGCAAAGGTTGCATCAGTGCCAAATACAGAGGTGAAATAAGCTCTCTACTCCTACTCAAGATTCCCCTATTTATGCATCCCAGGATTGCATTAGCTCTTTTGGACTCAGTGTCACATTGGGAGCTTATGTTCATCTGATTATCTATCAAGACCTCCAGATCTTTTTCAGAATCACTGCTTTTCCCAGCTCGTAAATATGCTCTACATTCTTTGTTCCTAGATGTATACATTTACATTTAACCATACTAAAACTCTGTTTCCTTGTGCACAGTTTACCAGGTGATTCAGATCACTCTGAATCAATGACTTATCCTCTTCCTTATTTACCACTTCCCCAATTTTTTCATCATCTGCAAACTTTATCAGGGATGATTTTATGTTTTCTTCCAGATCATGGATAAAAATGTTAAATAGCATAGGACCAAGAACTGATCCCTGCAGGACCTCCCTGGAAAATACTAGCTTGATGGTTCCCCATTTATAATTACTTTTTAGACCTATTAGCTAGCCAATTTTTAGTCCATTTAATGTGTGCCATGTTAACTAAAACAACATAAAATTTTTTTAATCAAAGTATTGTGATTTGTAAGTCAAATGCCTTAAAGAAGTCTTATGTATATTATATCAACACTATTATGTTTGTCAACCAAACTTGTAATCTAGCCACAAAAAAAAAAAAAAAATATATCAGGATAGTTTGATTTGATCCATTTTCCATAAATCCATGTTGATTTGCATAAATTACTTTATGTTCCTTTTAATTCTTTATTAATTGAGTCCTGTATCAGCTACATCATTATCTTGCCTGGGATTGATGTCAAGCTGACATGTCTATATTTCAAGCTTATGCCATCGAGGCCCATGCCCATCTATTTATTTTCATTTTCCCTCCCTACATCTGTCTTGCTTGATGAAATGCACCCTCAAGCCTGTTTGCCAGCTCAAAATTGCAACGACCAGGATGGCACAGCCTCTATGCATCACCTCTTCTTCCTGCAGCAGATTTGAATGACGAAAACACTCATTTGTGCAAAATCCAATGGTTTATTGTGACAGTGGTTACAGGAAAATAAATTTGATTAGTGTTCTCAGTTTTTGTGAAATAGAAACAGACATTGTACACCTGTAAAGGAACAAAAACTACAGCTCCCTACTGAGATATAAATACCTTGTAACGTCCATTCTTATAGGAAGAGAGCTTTACCTTAGGGATAGCAAAACTCTATCCATTTTATTCTGCACTTTTATGATGTCTACAGGGGAAGATAAAGCAGAATCTAAGACTTAGAAATTGTTTCATTTTCATCTGAGTATTATGGGGGATAGTTGCATGATTGTTGCCCTGATATAGTATGCAACTCCTTTCCATCCTCCTGCAGCACTTCTCTGGAGACCATCTTGGTGAATAACTGTACACTCTCTCACTGCTCTGCCTTCACCTTTTTGAATAAGGCCATTCTCTGTCTCCGGGTCACCCACCTGAGTATAAAATCATCAAGAATCTGGGCAGGCTAAAGGAGAAGTAGAGAGCATTTCTAGTGGGCTCACTCCCTCACTAGCCCTTTCAACACTGTGAATGCAAAAACTGCAAATCCGAACCAGCAACATAATTCTGAGACCCCTTCCCCCGCTGCAAACAGCATATACTGCACAGACAAAAGACTGAAGAATCTCAGGGAGGTAACATCCAAAACACATTTTTAAACAATACTATCATAGCCTCTTTGGAATACAAACAAGAACTGCTTGTGTTGTTTTCCTGCTCCCATAGCCACAGCACCTGCACTGGCCAGACCCTCAAGGACAGGGCCTTTATAAACAGCTGAGTGGCTGACTCAATTGAAGAAGAGGAGTAGGGTGCCCAGATAGCAAGTGTGAAAAATCGGGACAGGGTGGAGAGTAATATAAGAAAAAGCCCTTGTCAGGATTGCCTCCCCACTCTGAACTCTAGAGTACAGATGTGGGGAACTGCATGAAAAAGAAATAACCCCCACAAGCTTATTTTACCAGCTTGGGTTAAAATGTTTTTCCCCAGAACACAAATTCTTCTGTATCTGGACCTGGTACACTGCCACCACCAAACTAGGTCTAGGGTAGTTTGGGGACCCTTCTTTCCCTTTCCACTAACCCCCCAAACTTCTTCCTTCCCTGAGAAGCTGGAGAGAAAAAAAACCCAAACCTCGCCTGATCCTGCGAGACGTGCCCGATCCAAAACCAGGATCTTACACAATGAAAAACAAGCAGTCAGCTTCTTAAAAGAAAGATTTTAATAAAAGAAAAAAGAAAGGAATAAATCCCTTATAACCATCAATAGAACAGCATCTACCATAATCAACAAAAGGATTCAGAAACCAAACCTCTCCCCCGAGGCAATTTTCTCCCACAGTTGATATCTCTGCTGAAGCTTACAATATCAAGAAGCACCCAGCCAACACTCACCACTGAGAACCCTCCAAGTGATAAAGAGAAGGTAAACTTACTGACTACAATACTTAATAGAATCTTATAGTTACAGTGAAAGACATAGCTGTGTTCATCCCATAGCTGAGGTGAACAGAGAGAGACCCAGAGAGAAAATGAAACTTAAAATCCTTTGTCTCCTGAGGAATTTCTCATTGGTCAGTTGTCCACCTCTCAGGTTACCTTTAGCTTAACCCCTTACAGGTAAACACTAATTCTAGGCTACTTCACACTTAAGACAGCCCTGATTATTGGGACAGTCCCTATAAAAATCAGGACATTTTGTCGCCTTCAGAGGGAGAGAAAGGAAATCTCAGGATGAAATGTTTGCAGTCCTCATTTCAGAGAGCCAAAGAAAAACAAAGTAGTGGAGAAGTGGACGCACGATGTACCTGAGAATAAAGAAAGAAAAGGAAATAAAACTCTGTAGAGATTGTTGGGGTGGCCAAAGAGTGTCAAAGTGGCCTGGAACAGCACTGCCATGCAAAACAAATTGTTGAAAAGATAGAGAGAGGCAGACGTAATCCCCTGAGGCAATACAGAGCCGGAATGCTCAGCTGTAGAAGGCACTGCAGGTGTGTAAACCAGGATCCAGCCATATTCTGCAGCCCCGGACAAATAAGAGGTACCAGGAACACCAGCAACTCCTCCTCACTGCACCCTGCAGTAGTGCTCCTAGAGGCCATTCCCTTTACAGACTCAAGCTCAGTGTGGCGAGAACAGCTGCACCTGGGAGCCCAACTCTTTTGAGCCATCTATCACTCCTAATAATGTCAAACATTGCCACTCATCTTCAGAGTGGCAAAGCACAAGGAGAGGCAGAGGTCAGGTGTGACCTCTCTCCTCTTCTTGTGTTCTGCCCTCCTCTGCAGTACATTACTTTGAGTTTTTCTTTCACTCCTGTTTTAATGGAAGGTTTGTTTCCTTTTGTTATATAAAAGAGGTCCACCCGCTCTCTCTCATATCCTGAAGAGAACACTACTACATTGTTTAAGGGTATGGTTACACTTACAAGATTATAGCGCTATTGGTTATAGCGGTCCCCTTATACAGTAATATGTATAGCGCTATTGTATGTCCACACTCAGACATGCCAGCGTTATAGCATGGCCATATTTGGGGCACTTAATGCGGCATTAAGAGCAGCGCATTAGGGCAGGTATCCCAGCATTCAGCTGGGTGCAACGTGCTTTTTAAACGAGGTGGGTGAGGGGGGACGTGTTGTGTGTATGTGGAGGGAGAGAGCCAGTGATTTTTCCATTCTTCTGAAAGTCTGTCAGCGAGCCTCAGTTCACAGAGGGCTTTGCTTTCACACAGGCTCCCTCCTTAAACATTTGTATTGCTTATCTGCCGAGTTGAGAGAAACTCTAAAGAGGTACTTCCGCATTCCTCCAGCCGAGTTCAAAACAAAGGGAAGAGATGTCAATTGCCTTAAATGGCTCTAGGCATCTCAAGAGATCACTTGTAGTGCAGTGGGTGTCCACATTCTTGCTGTAGCGCTACAGCAGCTGCGCTACAGCCCTTATTCCCCATGTGGAGGTGGATTACCAGGAGCACTATAACTCCACGGTTATAGCGCTCTACGTGCCTTGCCAGTGTGGACAGGGAGGAGGTTATAGCGCTCATGGGGGCTTTATAGCGCTATAAAGTGCCAGTGTAACCAAGCGCTAATAATAAATTTTTTTAACAGTTTTCTTTATAAAGGGTCATTTTGCAGTAAAAATAATCTGTAGATTTTAAATAATTAACACCCAGTGTCATTCTCCATTGGTGTAAATTGGTGTAGAGCCACAGATCTCAAGAGAGAGACATCTACTTACATCACTGGGTAACACAGCATGGGAAGGAGGTGAGCAGCCCTCAGTGGTGAAAAACCAGGTTAAGGACTATTTAGAAAAGCTGGACATGCACAAGTCCATGGTGTCAGATCTAATGCTTCTGAGGGTGCTGAGGGAGTTGGCTGATCTGATTGCAGAGCCATTGGCCATTATCTTTGAAAATATGTGGTGATCATGGCGGTCCTGGACGACTGGAAAAAGGCAAATATAGTGTCCATATTTTAAGGTAAGAAAGAGAACCCTGGGAACTACAACCTTACTTCAATCTCTGGCAAAATCATGGAGCAGGTCCTCAAGGAATCCATTTTGAAGCAGCTGGAGGAGAGGAAGGTGATCAGGAACAGTCAACATGGATTCACCAAGGGCAAGTCATGCCTGATCAACCTGATTGCCTTCTATGATGAGATAACTGGCTCTGTGGATATGGGGAAAGCTATGGATGTGATATATCTTGACTTTAGCAAACCTTTTGATATGGTCTCCCACAGTATTCTTTCCAGCAAGTATGGATTGGATGAATGGACTAAAACATGGATAGAAAGCTGGCTAGATTATCAGGCTCAATGGGTAGTGATCAACTGCTCAATGTCTAGTTGGCAGCTGGTATCAAGCTAAGTGCTCTAGGGGACCTGGGGCTGGTTTTGTTCATCATCTTTATTAATAAATAAGATGAGGAAGACTTGTAGCACCTTTGCGACTAACCAGTTTATTTTAGCTTATACTGAAATAAACTGGTTAGTCGCAAAGGTGCTACAAGTCTTCCTCGTCTTATTTACAGATACAGACTAACACGGCTGCTAGTCTTAAACCTATCTTTATTAATGATCTGAATGATGGGATTAATTACACCCTCAGCAAGTTCACAGATGACATTAAAATGGGGGGAGAAGTAGATACACTGAAGGGTAGGGATACGGTCCGGACAAATTGGAGGACTGAGCTAAAAGAAATCTGATGAAGTTCAACAAGGACAAGTGCAGAGTCCTGCACTTAGGAAGGAAGAATCCCGTGCACTGCTACTGGCTGGGGATCAACTGGCTAAGCAGCAGTTCTTCAGAAAAGGACCTGGGGATTACAGTGGTTATTTAGTCTGCAGAAGAGAAGAATGAGGGTGGATTTGATAGCAGCCTTCAACTATCTGAAGGTGGCTTACAAAGAGAATGGAGCTAGGCTGTTCTCAGTGGTGGTAGATGACAGAACAAACAACAGTGGTCTCAAGTAGCAGTGGGAGATGTTTAGGTTGGATATTAGGAAACATTATTTCACTAGAAGGGTGGCGAAGCACTGGAATGGGTCACCTAGGGAAGTGGTAGAATCTCCATCTTTAGATGTTTAAGGCCCCGCTTGACAAAGCCCTGGCTGGGATGATTTAGTTGGTGCTGATCCTGCTTTGAGTAGGGGGATGGATTAGATGACCTCCTGAAGTCCCTTCCAACCCTGATATTCTTTTATTCTATTGTACGATCTGTTTAGTATATGGCTTCAGGTGTTATTTTATAGCACAATTACACTAAAGGCCTTTTCATAAGGTATTTTATTTGAGTATGGGCTGTCGTTGAGTTCTGAGGATCCTTCTCTCTTAAGCAGTCCCTTAAGGCTCCATGTTACAGAAAGCAATCTACTGCTCAGGAGAACACTACAGGATTCCCCTTCTGCATGGTACTTGTGGTCTCAGCTCACCCAGAGGAGCTATTATTTAGAAAAGCTTTTCCTTCCATTTTTTTCAAGTATAGAATTGTATTTTGAAGTAGAAATAGTGAAAATGATAGAGAACAGCTGAGTTTTGAATGCACACAGCAATTACAGAAAATAAGAAAAATGCAACCCCAAAATGATGCATGCTAATTATCATTAGGTCAATTATTTTCTTTAGTTAGGTCAATATATTAATTCAACCAGGTTTAGATGGGTTATGACTGGCTTCTCTGGGAGGAAATAGCACACCTAAATGTTATTTATTATGTATATTACTGAAGTACCTAGGAATCCTAGTCCTGGATTGGGGACCCCATTGTGCTAGGTGCCGTACAAACACAGAACAAAGAGTCAGTCCCTTACAATCCAAGCATAAGACCAGAGACACCAGATGAACATAGATGTGGGGGAGTAGAACAGAACAGTGAGACAGTAATGGTCAGCCTGATAGAGTATAGTCTTATATATGACAGTCCAGACTTTATTGGACTTGAAGCAGGAATAAATTCATGAAAGATCTGTGGTCTGCATTGTTCAGGTCAGGCTAGATGATCACAATGGTCCCTCTGGCCTCAAAAAAATCTATGACTAACATAAATCAATATACTTTAACACTGTTGTTATTCAACATTTATATTGCACTAGCCTCTAAAAACAACAACCTGGGTCGGCCCTATTGTGCTAGGTACTATATAAAGCTATACAGAATCCTTGCCATTGACTTCAATGGGGCCAGGATTTCACCCACAATTCACCATAGTCACTGCCCCAAAGAGTAATTATTCATCATCCTAAAAGCAGTCACCAAGTGACACCAAAAAGAAAAAGGGGGGGAGGGGAAGAGAGAGAGACAGATTGAGAGAGAGAGAAACCACCCAGCATAACTGCACTGGTCTGAAGCAGTTTAAGATTAATTTAGGGCTACTAAAATGTTCCTGATTGGCAGACCTTGAGTCTGAACCCCACAGGACAGATAATGCACAGCCAGCACAATGGAAGCTACCTCATCTGCCGAAATGCTTGATCTTTGACTGGGATGGACCACAATTAAGGTTGAGGGAACTTCGGTCTCCCTACCCCTCCAGTCCTTACCTTTCATCTGAGATTAGAGGAGCAAGAAAAATATTTTGATGGTGTTTTTCTATGATGTGACTGTCATTCAACTAGGAACCAGGTGAAGCCTAGACTGCTGAGGACTAGCTTGGAACAAGTTTCCTAGAAACAGAGGAAGAGTTATTGCTGAGCAAAACGAAGCACTCGTCCTTGTCCTGCTCCAAGTTGAAATTCTGACCCTGTTAAAGTCAATGGTAAGACTTCAATGATTCCAGGATTTCATCGCCAGAATGCAAGTCCAATGCCATCCACAGAGCTCCCAAACCCTCCTAATCTTGGACATGAAAGCCAGGAACTGAACAAGGGTCTTTCCCATCGCAGTGCAATGCACTACTACTATCGCTGGTCAAAGCAATTAATACTTCTCTTTTTGTTGATGTGATATCTCTTATATGTAGCCACAATTGGGTTCATTACACCAGGTACTGAATGAAAAGCACCGTATTCATGGAGTTCATGGTAGAAAAAGACTTTGATAACTAAATCTGTGTGCTTGCTGGGAATGAACAGGAGTGTCCAAGAATGACAGCTGATTGTTTTGAAAACTCTGAAACTAACTTCTCAGCTTCTCTCGTGAATTTTAGCTTTAAATTTACTTTTCTCTTTCCTAAATATATTCAGTACTGAAAAAGCTGAATTTCTTTATCATAGCTCACATGCAATAAATATCAGTCACTAAAAGGAAAACAGAAGTTTAGTGTTGTAATAAATTGTAAATTTTACAAATAATTGTAAAATTTGCAAATTAATAGGATATATAGATTTATTCATTGCCAGTAAAAGAACTGTTTATGCAACAGAAAGCCTGAAATGATTTTTTTATTCATTAGAAACCTATAGCTTTTTTTTTTTTTTTTTTAAACACAAAAAAACATTACATTTAAGCTTATGTAAGGTTATCATTTTCTACATCAAGCGATCTAGAACCATTGTACTTTATATTTCAAAGGGTTTTGAAATGCAGATTATGCTTGGCAAATTACAGACCATTACAGCTCACATAGAATTTTATTTAAAACTGAGATTTTAGAACATGACATTCCCTTTCAGAGCCACTCTGATTTTTTCCCCTTGTACAATAAAGATGCCAACAGGGAGATTAAGCATTGCCAGTAACTAATTTAGTGACATTTGAAACTGAGTATTGCATACCACCTAGTGGACATGAGTGGCAGTGCAGCATGTACTACTGCTACGAATTTAGTTTCAGAAAGAGCATTTCTTAGAATTATAAATTGGTATTATATTTGAAAAGATTCCATTTTCCTTCTCAAAAAATATGCAGCCTCCATGGCATGGCTAGTTAACTGTTGTATTATGACTTCCAAACAGACCTTATTTGTATTGTGTCTGCCAGAAATTTGGGGTTTTATTTCCCTACTGCTTCATGGTTTGTCTAAACTAGCTTTTCTAAAATCAGTATTAGGTTTCTTTATAAAAAGGTAGAAGTATAAAGTAGTGCAAACTATCTTATAGATATTTTAATGACAGCAGTCTGGAGCCAAGCCATATATTTTACTGCTCCTCTTGAATATATAGCCATATACTGACATTCTTTAGTGGCACTGTTACAATATCAGAAAGAGATTGAGCTGGTGCTTTTTGTAATTACACTAAATCATGCTGGTCAAAGTATTCCTGCATCAGAAGTAATGTGAGGGGTGTCCACCAAATCTAGATGTTTGCCAGGCAGAGCATCTCTGAATTTGATTTAAAATCTGCTTTCCAGTCCTGGACTTCCATGTGATTATCTCAAATAGATAGTGAAGAGCAATCAGCCGAACAATTAGGCTTCAATGAGTATAAGTGAATAGAACATCTGCTGTACTTATTATATGCTTCATATTCATGCACAGTTGTATGTTGTTTTGTTTATTACTCTTGTAGTCATTCAAGCAAATAATGAGTAGAAAACCAATGAAGCGGAACTTCTTGTTTCATTCAGCTCAGTTTTACAGCTCATTCAGGAGTCTTTATCTTGATGACAGTAGCTGAAAAGTGCCAACATTCACCATGTGTCCCCTGCTCCTTTCAATGTTATATAAAAGTCAGAGTTTGGGCATCCACCAGGGAGGGTCATTAGTAAGGGAGAAATTCAATGTAATTTATGAGGCCTTCCCATATAGAAAGACCAACCGTCTGAAAAGCCCTTTCTTTACAACATTATTCTTCTTAGCAGTACTATAATAGCTCTGAAGGTCTAGGTATCATGCATACACTGTTATGGACAGCCCCTGCCCATTAATGAGGCAAGACAGACAAAAATAATCAGTATCCCCATTTGACAGATAAGGAACTGAGAAGCAGCGAGACTGAGGGTTAAATCTAGTCACTTTTGAAATAGAATTTAGGAGGCCAAGTCACTTAGAGTATGTCTACAATGCAGTTAAAAACCCATGGCTGGCTAGTGCCAGCTGACTCAGGCTTGTGGGGCTCAGGCTAAGGGAGCTGGGAGGGTCCTAGGGGTTGGGCTTCAGCCCGAGCATCTACGCCACAATTAAACAGCCCTGTAGCCCAAGGCCCTTAGCCTGAGGCAGGAGACATAGGCCAGCTGTGGGCGTCTAATTGCAGTGTAGATATACCCTAGAGAACTTTTGAAAACCTACCTACAAGTGACTTGTTCAAGATCACACAGACAACCTATGGCAAAGCTGGAGAGTGATCCAAGAGCACCTGAATCCCAGGACTTAAATCACATCAACAGTTATTGTTTGCACTTCCTTTCTGGGTAGCGTTTTGATACCATTAACAATTCGGAGAAGTAGGATGTTTCAGTATATGCAGGGAAAGGTGCTATTTAAAAATATAGAACCTCAGCAGTCCTTCTACTTAGATTGCACCACATCTTGTAGAATGCACCTACAAGCATTGCATCAGTGTGACCCAGGGTGAGTCTCATTTAACCTTCCATGTCCTGGTTTCTGTGAATCACAGGATAAATTGCTTTGCATGAGCAGAAACTCTTCATATTTGAGACACTGTAACCCCATTCTCTCTCACCAACCTTCCTAATGGCCCATATACATATGGAACAAGAGAGCTGACAGTATGGAAACCTCCAAAATCCTGCAGAAGGGATCTCTTGTGGTGCATGAACTATTGCCCAAAAGAACTTCTCAGAAGGAAAATGGGGAAGATTTTACCTATCCTTGAAGTGGACTTCAAATTATTAAAGGCAGTTGACCAGTCTAAAAGTATCAGCTCAGACACCTGATTTTCAGCTATCAGCAGGAGGAGATCTTCTACCAGCACCACCAGTACAATCTCATTGTCACAGCCAGGCCTCTAAGAAGACTTAATAGATATTTGCATTGCCATTGTTGACTCCAGCTTCTATAGAGAAATCTGACAACATGGTAAGGATTTCAACAGATGCCCCCTCACCCCAGGTAATACACAGTTGTCAAGGACATATATAATTTAGAATCTCCTCTCATGCTTAATATTCGGTTACCATATTTATAATTTGTGTTTGTGAGGACCCAGAACTGAGTTCCTTACCTTAGGTTAGGGTTTTGCCACTGGCAGGAGTAGCTTCCTTAGCCAACAGCAGAAGAGACTTTTAAAATATAATCTCAGCAAATCTTCTGCTGTGATAGAGGCCTCCTGAGTGAGGGTCTATGAAATCTGTGATGAAACTGATGTGTGACTACTTCTCAAATCACATCATAGTGCCAGCTTTTCAGCATAGTTACTTTCTAGCAGTATCCCATTGTCTTGTTAATTCACTTCATGAACAGACTTGTAATTCTTGAGTAGTCTTTTTAAAAATGTGCACCAGTGTTTATATAAAGCAGAGCTGGCTTTTAGGTTATAATATGAATGATCAATAATGCAATTAAGTCATAATTAAAAGTGAAAAATCATAGTTCAGTACATGTCCTTGGAACTCCCCTGAGTTTTTTTTCCCTGGGAGAGGGAAATCAGTCTTAGATTCTGTACTATCACCCATCACTGTCACATTCCAATGCCTTTCACATTCAGTGGACTGGCAATCACAAGTCCCTAGGGCACTTCATGGAGTCTCTAGTCTTCCCCTTTAAAGAAAGGAAAGGAGTTTTCTAATAGGTTCATTACCTTAGCATAATCACAAAACCTTCTATCTGAAAGCCAAATCCAGTGAGATGCCTGTACATTCCACACCATCAGGCCAATCAGAGTAGAAGTTGAAGGTGCACTGCCCTTTAAAAGCTGGAAACATGCAACAGGTGGAGAAAGAAAAACTCTTGGAAAAAAATAGTGACAATACAGAACTTCTAATTTCCCTGGCCTTGCATCCCTGTCGGCTGAATTTGATTCCTAGAGTAATACATCTAAACATGTGTTGAGCAAATTGTCCTATTCTGACTTTGCAAACAATGGAGAATAACTCGTACGTTACTTGAGGGATGGAGACAACTGTGAAGTGCCAGCTGGAGCCAAAAGAATGGTTTTAACAGCCACTTTCTTTCCATAATATATTAATATTGGCAAGTAACTGTCATTCATTTAATTTCTTTTAATGAATTCCATCTTTTTTTTACTCCTCCCCTAAAAAAACAGTTATGAGGACAAAGTACGTAAAAAGTATTTTCAAGTCATATGGCATAAATAAAAGTTCTACATTTATCATCAGACATTAGTTGTCATGGTTTTGCTTTTATCCTCTAATTTCCCCACTCCCACCATACCCCGGATTGTTTCTGGTTATTCTTAATTCTTCTTTGTCATAGCACAGAGCTTAAAATGAATGCTGCCAAGAAAAAAACATCATGTACTTAAAGAAATCCTCTCCTGTATTTTGAGAAATACTTTAGATTGTTAAAACAGAACATTCAAAATAAATCTCATTTATTTTTCACCCTTTAAGCGGTTTTTCTATTTGCATTTCACTCCGCTTGGATTTGACTAATCATGTAGGCTCCAATCCTGTAATGACTTCCACATGGGTCATAGCTGAAGTCAGTGGGACCACTTATAGTACATACAGTCTCTGTGACTACAGTAAGGTTCTGATATGGCCGTGTTCTCAGTACTGAGAAGTGCTGAAACTCTCTATTCCGTCTTAAAGAAAACGGGGAATACATGTGGCTCCTTAGAGACTAATCAATTTATTTCAGCATAAGCTTTCGTTGGCTATAGCCCACTTCATTGGATAGCCCACGAAAGCTTATGCTGAGATAGATTAGTTAGTGTCTAAGGTGCCACAAGTATTCCTCATTTTCTTTATGGATACAGGCTAACACCCCCTCTTAGAAATCATTGGGAGCAGAGGGCAATTAGCACCTCGCAGGACTGGTTAGCTCCTTGCTGTTCCAGGCCCAGTGGCAATGTATTTTCACCGTGTACCGAAGCGGTGACTCACCCCTGCAGCGCCTCTCGCTGGTCTGTCCGGGAATTAGCTCTTCCAGCATCCGGAGCACCCTCTGCAGGCCGATGTCCCGCTTGCTGCTCGGCCTCGGGTCCCTCCCTGGACCCCAGTGCCTTCTTCCCTGGGGTGCTGCACCGCTACAGTACCCCCACAGTCTCACATTGGGTCTCCCCTCCCTGGGGAATCCCCAACCCCTATCCCCACCTTGCCTCAGTCTAGGCAACTGCCAGTCACCACTTGCCCCCGTTCTCTGGGGCAGACTGCAGTGTCATTGCCATTCATCACTGGCAAGGGGGTTTGGCCTGCTGCTTCTGCCTCTAGAGCCCTGGGCTGCCCCCTGCAACGCCAGTACCCCTTAGTTGGGCCATCTCCTAGGCCCTGCAGCCTGGGGGTTTCCAGGCCAGAGCTTCCCCAGCTCCTCTTGCCTTGCCCCAGCCCTGCTTCCCTCTAGGTACCTTGTTCAAGCTCCCAGCAGCCAGGCCTGTCTGCCTCTGTAGCCAGAGGAGACTCTCTCTCTAGCAACCTCTAGGCCCTTTTTATCAGGGACAGCTGGGCCCTAATTGATGCAGCCACAGCTGTGGCTGCTCTGCCCAATCAGCCTGGGAGCTTGCTTGCTCCCAGCCACAACTCTTTCCTGGGCTGTTTAAGCCCCTTTTAGCAGGAGTGGGGCAGCCACCCCACTACACACCCCCATCAATTTCTAGTCAGTTTCATATTCTAATTTTCATGTGCTAGCACAGTAATTCTCAGACTGTGGACCATGGAGCTCTTTCTGGTGGTCTGCGGAATTAAATAATTTGAGAACCAAGAAGGAAATGATTAGAAGGGAGTTGCCAGATGATGTAATCTATGAAAAGATCTTTTACCAAAGGCCTTTGCAATGAGAAATGTAGAAAACCATGGAAGAACAATTTTCTGTTTAGGTTCATAGCAAAACTGGGGTCAGCTAAAAACTTTTTGCTGAAATGGTTTATTAAAGTTTCTTATATGTTAAGTTTTTAAATATTATTTAAAAGTGTTCCTGAAACTAAAACAGATCTTTGTGGCATTTCGTGATACTCTACATCCAGCAATGTCTCAGATTGCATCTCGGCAAGATGGTGACGATTAAAAGAAAAAGAAGTGTTGTAGCATTACAGTCCCTTGTAGCCTCCTTGTCTCTTTATAGTATTTTCAGATGGAACTGGAATGTGCTCTGGTAGCATTCACAAAGTCTGAGTTTCTATAACCTGTTGATACTATTCTCAGTAGAATAAAAGTTCCTGATGTTTGTAGCTCAATACATTTTGCTTCAAGATGGTTTCCAGATATGGGAAAATTTCTGTTTTATTATTTATTTAAAATAGAACAATACTTAGGTCTTTGTGATGCTGTAGGATTGAAAGAGACGATTTGTATCACTGTTGCTACCTCTGTTCTATATTTGCAACAAATCTTGCGTTAAGTATGTCACATAAGGTATCAATGGAAAAATTATAATTCGCCAAGTATGACTATCAAGTTCATATACCTGTATCATCTTTGTATTTTATATATGTGATGGTATTCTTGGGGTAACATCCTCCAGGTAAAATCTACATTGAAGCCAGACAGCTATGTATTGATGGCCCATTACAGAAATTCAGCTCTCACAATGGGCCATAGAAGAAATCTCTTCCCACCCAGTAAGTCTTCCTGTGAACATCTTAGCATGGATACGGTCAATGCCTGCTCTTGTGAGTCAGAAAGCCATGTAAGGACATCTGCTATGCTCATGTGATCCTGGGCTCCATCTTGTGCCAGTAACTTTCCACAACTGAGACTGTGAGCTTTGTCTGAAACAGAAAAATGTTCAGGCACACGGCACAGGATATAAAAGATCCCTGGAATGACACCATTTTTTCTCTTTCCTGCTGCGATTTTCTGGACTATGGACTTACAACTAAAAGGAGTATATTCAAACTATGGACTGAGGACCTTCCAATCTTTTGAAAGTTACCAGAAACTTTTAGAGTCAACAGTTTATTACATCACTGCTACAAACCTGATATTAGAACTTTGCAATGATTGTGTGTATATGGTCTATTAGCCATTTTAACTCTCTTCCTCTTTTTCTTTATAAACAAACCTTTACTTCTTTATAAAGTAACCTTTATAGTTACTAAAGGATTGGCAACAGCGTGATTATCGGGTAAGATTGGAGTTATCCATTGACCTGACTATGTGGCTGATCTCTTGAGATCAGAATAACCCTTTGTTTGATTAAATTGGTTTTTGGTAGCCACTCATTGTAGAGTTCAGTGTCTGGATGGTGAATCCTAAGAAGACTGCATTTTTGACTTTTTGTTAACCAACGTGGTGAGACTGAAGTTTACTTTTGTTACTGGCGCAGTGTAGAGTCACCAGTTTGGAGTGAGTGTTCCCTATTTTGCAGCAGTTTGTTCTGAATCTGGTATTCTCAACTGTGGCCCACTGAGGCACAGTGACACTTTTCCTTTGTAGATCTCAAAATGCTTTACAAAGGAGGTAAGCACAATATTTTCCATTTTATAGACATGGAGTCCAAGGCATAGGAAGATGCAATGAAATTGTCCAGGGTCATCCAAAAGGCTAGTGGCAGAGACAAGAGTAGACCCTCCCACCACATTTCCTGATTCCTTATTCACAGGATCGTGCTGCTTCCCATTTAGGGGAGGGGAAAACCACAATGTGTGATAATGTGGTATCAAATATGAGGGAGGAATTATTTTTATCATAATAAAATCTTGGTGGGTGGAGGAAGGGGGGAGAAAGGCCCCAGGGTGAAATTTTCAAAAGCATCTATGGGAACAGGGCACTGAACTCTGAGGAACGTTTGTAAATCCCATTTTAATGCAGTATTCTGATATGTGCATAGAAATATCAAAGGAAATACTGACATCTCTTAACCAGTTTTGAAGAGGATATATTTTCAACAGTGTACATAATTTTGGACACTTTATTATGAAAAGACTAACAGATTAAAGGGAATCTAAGGAAGGGCAACAAAAATTATGAAGTGATTAGATGACATGATTTATGAAAAGAGACTAAGGAAATTTAATTTGTGGAATTTAGAGAAAGGTGACTAAAAGCGATAGTAAAACAACTTACATTTAAATATCATCTTTAATTCCAAGGGATGCTAAAATCCCTTACAAATTTAACTAAATTACCTGACATTGAAGGATCAGCTTATCAATGAGTGAAATGCAACTGCCTCTAGAATGGTAAGCAGCAGGTGTTTAACACCACATGTCAAAATATATTGGAGCTGCAAAGGGACAAGTGGGAAAAATAACTGAATTTCCCAGTCTGCAGCTTGATCTTGCACCCATTGGAGTCAGTGATGCAGTTCCCTCTGACTTCAGTGGTTCAGGATCAGGCATGTGGAATGTGACCATGTTTAACCTCTCTCTCTCACTATGAAAACCACTATTGGAGCTTTTTTTTAATACCAATAGCAATCATAGCATTTGTCTTAAGGTTCATCCAAAAATTAGTATCTACGGCCGCAGAGTGCCATGCAGAACACCCTGGAACGATACAGAGTTAGTAGGAAGCGCACCATTAACCTGAAACTCAGAGTAAATAGGCCAGCTACAATTCTGGTTTCAGCGGCAGGATCTCTTCACCCCTCAGGATCTATCCCCTGGGGTTAGATAGAAGTTGGTGTGCTTCCCACCTCCCTTGTGTGGTATAGTGGACAAAAGAAATACAGAGGATTTTTCCAAAACAACAATAGATTTATTTAAGGAAAGTAACAACGGGAACCGGAAAATGGGTAGATTTGCCCTGGGCTCCAGCAGCGGGTTCTGGTGCAATATAAAGGGCCTGGGGCTCCAGCCACTGCTGGGAGCCCCAGTCCCTTTAAATTGCAGCCTGGGGAAGCCAGGCTGCCCCGGTACGGTGCACCAGCTCTTGCCAGTACGCAGTACCGGGAGGTACCGGCTTACTTTCACCTCTGTCTTGATCCAAAGATCTGATGCCACACAAAAAGACTGCACCTTGACTCTCTCTATAATGGACAGCCCCCAAGCAACTGGTGCTCGGACTAATTTTTTTTTTTAAAGACACACACTCCAGCATTCTTAGGTAAGTAGCTCTAGCCTCTACAGGAGCCATTTGGAACTAATTCCAAATATTGGTTGGCTTGCTTCCTGCCAAACTTTCATAAAGAAGTTTCCTCAATATGGAGTCTGAAGTATCCTTTGCCTCAGATGCCATGATGGACACCTGAACTGCATTTTGGAAAATGGGGATATGTACCAACAACAGTAAATGTAATAACAAACAGCTAAAAGTGCATGGAACATTGTGATAAACATCATAAAGGACTATATAGAGCATGAAAAGAACAAAAACCATGCAACACAACCTTCTGAAGCATCAACACAGCTTCCTGCAGCAGGTGCTGAGAGTGATAGTTCCGATATTGGGGGCTTTGTCTTATATAGGCACCTATTAGCCCATAAGCCTTGTCCCAATTTTTCACACTTGCTGTCTGGTCACCCTATTCAGGGTACAACTCCAGAAGCATGGTCACAGAGTCCTCCTCAAGTCACCATGTAAGCAACACTACCTACGCTGTTTTCATGGTCTCCTAGACACAACCACACACAGTCTGGTGGCAGTAACTAACTTGCAGTTCCCTGTAAGGTGCCCCGTACTTGTTAACAAGGATGGTAAGAAGAGAATCCTGCCTGCTACACTATTACCTAGCAGACAAAAATGGGGATAGTTTAAATTAGATGCTAGGAAACATCAACAGTAAAATCAACCAATTAAATAATCAGCAAGTGGGTAACTTGCAGAAGTAACGCTCAGGAGGTACCATTATTAGAGTTCAGGACCAGATCACCACGTGATAACAGGTTGGAATTGAAGAATATCCCAAATTATGTAAAGGAAATAGGACAGATGACCCAAGAGTTCCTTTCCAGTGATATGTGATAGAACATCTATGCATTCACTGGAGATACTACTAATGACTGAAGAGATCCTTCCGCATTCTTGCCAGTGCGTTTTCACTGATGCATTTTCTCTTGTGATTTATACTTTTTTCTTCATATTAAGCATACACGTGGCAATTTGAGCCTAGAACAATCTCAAATAACAAAACAACCTGTCTGTCTGTCTGGCAGATTTGCCTAACAGTCTGCTATTTGGTCTAGGCATGTTTTTTTTTAATAAAGAAGACAATGAGTCAGCAGCAAGGCAGCAAGAACTTTCTCAGCTTTGACAGTATCCGCGGGAAACTTACTTTTGACACCTCTTACATATATCAAATGGGGGAATCAACCTGTAAGAAGCAGAAACATTACCTGACCCTGATTCAAACATTTTATAAAGTTTGGTCATCTTTCCAACTGCAGAAATAAAAACCTTGCACTGAAGCAATACACAGTGATGGCTATCAGACACTGACATATATACTTTTCTCACTAGAAACATGCAATATTTTGAGAATTTGTATATGGGATTATGAAAAATTCAACAAAAAACACTTTAATCTTACTGATTATGATTGCCATTAACAGCTGCTCCCCATTTAAGAATGTAGGCCCCAGTTCTGCAACGTATTAAGCATGGGAATAACTTGACTCATGTGACTAATCTAATTGACTTCAGTAGGTCCATGCAGTTATGTGTATACTTGTCTGCACAATCAGAATCATGGAATCTTTGCAGGGGATATTGAAGTTATACGGTATTTTATCTAACCTAATGCTATTCCAATGGAAATAAATTAACATTTCAGATCAAAAAGCCTCTTTCCTTGATATGCTTTATTGTTTTCTCTATATAACATCAGCTTATTCAATCTGCATTGCAAATCAAAAAGTTTAACCTAAGATTTCTGTGCTGAATGGCATTAATAACAAGGACATTAAGCATAGAAAGAATTTCTAACTAACTTTAAAAAGTTCTTCGGAAACATCTTGATGCTTTTTGGTTTACCTCCTCTTTCCCAGAATGCACCACTCTAACACAACAAATACCAGAAGATTCAGTGTCACCCAAGATATTTATGAATTCACTGAACACTGCATCCCACAATAGCTTGGCAAGGCCCCAATCCTGCAGTGAACTCCACAGGGGTGGATCCCTGCCTGTGTGCAGAGCCCCACAAACATTGGAATTATGTCTGCAAGAAGCTCCTTGCAGGATCAGGGTCTAAATCAGGAAGGAAAAAATGTTTTCACGATGGAGAATGGTTTTAAAAAAGAAAAGCAATTGATTTGCTGTATGCCCCTGCAGTGTATATAGTGGGAGCATTCAGGAGATATCCAGAGTGAGTGAAGGCTAGGATATTTGCTGTGTTATGTTCTGAAAAACACAGGCCCAGATCCACAAAAGGATTGAAACATGGCAACACTGAGCCTAATTTTGCACAAAACAGCTTGAGACTCAATTAGCCTTGAGCCTAGTGGTTAGAGCACTCACCTAGTATGTGGGAGATGAAGGTTCAGTTCCTGATGAGGAGGAAGGATTTGCATAAGGCTTCCCCACTAGTCATGTGGCTATAGAGCTGTTCTCACTCTCTTTTTGGCCCAATGCGTATTTAATTGTTTATAATACACAGTGGTACAGATTCAGCAAGAAAGTTTGAGTAAGCCTCACACAAGAAATCCCTATTCAAATCACCCCTCCTCATTTTGTGAGTACCCTTAGTCCATTTGTTAAGCTGATAGGAGGCCTACTCCTCCCTCCTCAGCCTTCTGGTGTGGAGTTAGGTGCATCCAGACCACATCTACCAGGTTGGGCCCTGCAAATGAGATAGGTGGTGGAAGGGGTAACACCTCTTTTCAACTTGATGGAGGCTCACACTGTGATTTAGATGCGGAAGAGTTGCCCAGATGCCTGCCTGAGGCAGCAGTGCATGAGCCCAGAGAGAGAAAAACAGCAAAGAACAACCTATGGCTGGCCTGTGCCAGCCCACTCAGGCTCATGGGGTTCAGCCAGCGGAGCTGTTTAGGCTTCTGGGCTCAGTTTCCCTTCCCACACTCTGTCTACATAGATTGTAAGTTCTTTGGGGCAGGGAAAATTTTACCGTGGATGTAAATCACCTTGAACAAAGGGGATCCAAATTCATTTGGAGCCTCTTTTACAGCTGCAGTAAATAATAGCAATTATAACAACCGATGGACCATCAGCACAGTTTGCAGTAACAGCACTGAAAGCATTCTCAAAGGTAGGCTTCATTCATTTCGGTATGTAGCATGCTCCACCTGCCAGAAACGCTCCTTCCAGTCTCTCCCTGTGTGAAGTAACCACTTCTTAAACTAGAAAGTCTTGAGCTGGCCTCACCCTCCTGACAGAGATCTGTGCCATGCCAGTCTTGCTCCTGTAACTGGTATTGCATACTCTCTAAGAGGTCTTCTGTGGCTTCCTCTATCACCCCAGTTTAGCAGTGAAGTGAGAGACCTGCAGCCAGCGCAGATGAGGATGGGGAGTCCACTGAAGCAAAGAGGTGAATTAGTGTTGTGTAAATCTCTATTGCTTTTGCCAAGAAATTGATTACAAGACAACAATGCAGTCAGAGCAGAAACTGCACAGTCTAAAAGAGTACAGTTAGAGGAGGATGCCTATTCCAAAAGAAAATTCCTGGGATGCCTGCTCTTAATGCTTCAGTTATAACCTCAAGAAAACAAAAGCCTCAGCTAGATAATTGAAGGTGCAGAGGAACAGAGTTATAATCTAAATTATTTGAGGACTAGATCTTATCTAAGACATCACAATCATAGATAAGAAGCAGCAGTCATCTCTATCAGCAAACTTCATTGCACGGAGCACCCACCCAATGGCAATGGACAGGAAAATGGGTTTTCTACTACCCAGTTCAGTCAAATATCAACTATAGTAAAAACAGAACCAACCTCCTATTGTTAGACTATGTTAACAGAAAACAGAAACAGTTAAGAAAATTATGACATGAATGGTATTACAATTTCAGTCATTTTACTACATGCGAGTGTAAACCAATTCACTGTTCTAACAAGAGATAAAATACCCTTATGTTGCTCTGGGCTGATCAGCTGCAATTGCATTCCATTACAGTAGTGGATTAAATGAATTCTTACATCTCAGGGTGTTGAGGCTAAATTAGTAGATGTTTACAAAGCGTTATCAGAACCTTGGATAAAGTGAGCAACAGAAGGGCTTTTCCTGCAGGACTGAGGTAGATCAGACCCATAATCTAGGTGAACAAGTGGCTCTCTCTATGTTACTTGGTTGGATAACTGTGTGAGGATACTGAATATGTGTTCTAATAATTTTTCTTTCCTTGAAGCCATCGCATAGGATTTATCAATATGTGACGCAAACTGTGCAGATTCACCAAAGCATTTGCACAATGAATCACTGCCTGCACAACAAATTCTTGTTTGGGGACCCACGCAATCTACGAATGTAACATTTACTGGGAATTTCAGGGAAAGCAAAACAATGGCTAGATCGGATGCAAATACAAGTATAATTGTATAATTAAAAAAGAAAAAAAGACTGATAAAATCTTTGGATGTTGGCAGTTTTAGGGGATGGTTTGTGTTCACTTTTTATTACACCCTGTTCCTGTTTGCATGAGTCCTTATCTATAGTGAAAAACACCAACAATGTGAAAAGTCTGACTGAAATCCACACAAGCAAGAACAGAGAAAGGGCAGGATAGACCTTCCACATGCAGGCCTCTCCATTTGGGGCAGCCATTGATATCATATGAGCTGACTCACACTGGGTAAGCATTAAGATTGGTTCGGAACAAATAATTAATAGCAAATGATTATATTTAACCTCCTTCTGGAGCAGTTTATGATTTAATTGAACTTATTCATTAGTCAAAGTTATTTATGGTAGTTTGTGGTCTGTAGATTCAGAAAATTCATTTCTAGAATTTAATAACTGAAATTTCAGTTATGCTGTAATTAATTTGATTGGACACAATCAGAAAAGCATTGTTTCTGTTCACTTAGCAGATGACTAACAGAATCTGGTTTTTGGTGTAAGTACTTTTGTTTATGATTTCAAAGTTTACTCTCCATTAATATTTGGTAGCAGAAACAACAAATTTCAAGGGATGATGAACATCCCTGCAAATAAAGTTACAGTATTTGCTAAAATAGAGAAGGACTGCCAAAGGGGTGTGAAGTCCACTTTTTTTATTCAAGCAAACACTGGCAGAAAATTTGTGGTATTCAACCTGCTGTAATAAGAATCCCATGCACTGCTACAGACTAGGGACTGAGTGGCTAGGCAGCAGTTCTGCAGAACAGAACCTAGGGGACAGAATGGACAAGAAGCTGGATATGAGTTAGTAGTGTGCCCTTGTTGCCAAAAAGGCTAACAGCATTTTGGGCTATATAAGTAGGAGCATTGCCAGCAGATAGAGGGGCATGATCATTCCCTCTATTCGACATTGGTGAGGCCTCATCTGGAATAGTTTGTCCAGTTTTGGGCCCCACACTAAAAGAAGGATATGGAAAAATTAGAAAGAGTCCAGCGTAGGGCAATAAAAATGATTAGAGGGCTGGATCACATGATTTATGAGGAGAGGCTGAGGGAACGGAGACTATTTAGTCTGCAGAAGAGAAGAACGAGGGAGGATTTGATAGCTGCTTTTAACTACCTGAAAGGGGGTTCCAAAGACGATGGATCTAGACTGTTCTCAGTGGTACCAGATGACAGAACAGGGAGTAATGGTCTCAAGTTGTAGTGGGGGAGATTTAAGCTGGATATTTGGAAAAACATTTTCACTCGGAGGGTGGTGAAGCACTTTGGGTTACCTAGGGAGGTGGTGGAATCTCCTTCATTAGAGGTTTTTAAGGTTAGGCTTGACAAAGCCCTGTCTGGGATGGTTTAGTTTGGGATTGGCCCTGGTTTGAGCAGTGGCTTGGACTAGATGACCTCCTGAGGTCCCTTTCAACCCTGATATTCTATGATTCTATAATAAAGATAGTCTCCTTTTACAGCCACTGTGATAAAAGTTAATCCCATTGTTAATTCTGGCTTTCCTTGTTTTAAGGGTTTCAATCCCTTAAATTGAGAAGTGAAAATGTAACTTAAGTGAAACACAGATTTTTGTGCTCACTTCTTCCAGTTAACCTGGCTGAGGGAGACATGAAGGAAAAAGACAAAGCCTGATCCAGCAACATTTTTGCACATGGCTAATATTAAGAATATGAGAATTCCTTGTGACTTCAGTGGGTTTACTCATGTGTGTAAAGTTACGCATTTGCAAAAGTATTGGTGGTATCAGTGGCCTAAGTTGCAATTAATTTTTTTTTTTTAATTTTCTTCCATCTATAAAATTCTCTATGTACTTCCTGGTTCATGCAAGGTACCCACATGCGCACTGTTCTTGGACATCAAACACAATGGAGTATAATGTGACCTCTGGCATGTGTCATGTCATATTCTGTCAAACAATGACTAAGAGAACTTCATAGAGGACAAAAATGTGTTTTAAAATAACTACTTTAAACTTATTTCTGGGTTGAATGTCCTTCACTGCAGCTAGTGAGAGCATCCACAACCAAAATCTGTCTATAGGTAAGCGTTTAATTTTGCATTACAGAGGACCTTAGTAGATAATCTATTTAGCTTTATTAGCTAAATCCATATTAATGGCCAAATAATTGTATG
This sequence comes from Dermatemys mawii, assembly GCA_007922305.1. Taxonomy (NCBI): domain Eukaryota; kingdom Metazoa; phylum Chordata; order Testudines; family Dermatemydidae; genus Dermatemys; species Dermatemys mawii. The sequence goes on along the minus strand of ML677384.1, from coordinate 7,493,875 downwards.
TGTACTTTTTTCAGTTTTCAACCAATTCTACAACTGTTCTTACACTATTAATATACTGATTTATACAAACATTTTTGATTCTGATATTCAACCATCTCAGGTTTGGTATTTTTGATAGTGTTTTAATTTTGATGGCTTTTATACCAGGTTTAATTTACTGCTGTTTTTGCAGGGGAAGAGAAAAGAAGAAACTTTTATATTCTCTCTGTGTCTTCAAAGATGTGAGGGTATACCATCCAAGAACAGCTTGTTTGCAAGGGACCCAGTGAGTCATCCTGACAGTGTTCCCAAACCCCACCAGTGCAAGGAGTGAGAGATCAGAGGTCATTCCCGGGCCTTGACCTCCCTCACAATGGCATGCAGAACTGCCTGGCCAATTTCCTCTGGGTTTCATTTGGCAGGCACTCAGCCAACATGGGAAGCAGTCTTTTCCACAGATGTTGAGTATAAAAGAAGGCTTTGCTATTTACTGGGGGCAGAAGGGAGTTATATATTCAGTTTGTGATCAGAACAGGTTTGTTTTTTCAGTGTATAACCCAGGAATTGTTGTTTAACTAAAGCACTGGATTCTAATAGCAAAGCTAAAATTATTTGTATGCCCAGAGCTTACATTCTTGGGTTTCAATCTTCCACCTGACACTGCTGCGCGCTCGTCTCTTATCTGGGATTCACAGTGTCTGGTGTGATTCCAAATGACACACTGCAAAGGGTGGCACTGTCAGAGATGACCCACTGCAGGATTCTCAGGCAAGCACTGGTTACACCTGGCTCACTTGCCATTACACCTTTAGTTCTTCTCCTGCCCAAATTCTATCACTAGCCAATCCAGCAATCCCCTCTTACTGGCAGATGTCTTTCCTCAGCCCAGGCCTTGCAACGCAGTGATCCGAATTACTTCCTTCTCAGGTTTGCTCTGCCATTAATCAGTCTGAGCCCCCAGAGTCATTATACTCCTTTCCTCTTGTATATTTGCCTTTTGGTCAGAGAGGCAGCGTGGTGTCCTTACTCCAGAGCACCAAAAACATAGTGTTCACAATTCACTCAATTCTTGCAGGATCACTAGGGTGACCATATTTCCTAAAGGGAAAACTGGACACCTCACCGTGCTGGCCCAAGCTCCCACCTCCCCTGCGTGGGGCTGGCCACATCTGCTTGTCTGAGGTCCCACCCCTACCCGTGTGGCTGGCTCACCCTAGGTGCTTCCCGCAGACCATCACTGCCACTCAAATCATGCCAGCTCACCCCCCACCCCAGTCGCTCAAGGCTATTGCGGGTCATGAAACCTGCCTGCCTCCCATGCACTGGACCCCTTCTTCCTCTCCTTCTCCTCCGCAAGAAACTGTCATCTCTACTCACCCCCACACTTTCCTCCTCACTGTAGTCCACTCTTTTGACACGAACAGTGGGCATTGGTCCCATTTGCTCCTGCCAATTTGATCAGTCAGCAAGAGCAAACAAGACAAAAAGCCAAAAAAAGTCAGGACAGGTGGGAGAGGGCTTTAAAAAGGGACTGTCCTGACTGAAACGGGATGTATTGTCACCCTAAGGATCACCAAGCCATCAGTGGGAAAGCTGGTTAGAATCATTTGGGTTGGAAAGCTACTCTGAAGTGTGCCATAATCTAATAAATCCCTCTGTATTGTAGCAGGACAGATTTCTTTGTGACTAAACTATCTCAGTTAGGCATGTTTGTTCTATGTTTATACGGTGTCTTACACAATGAGGTCCTGGATTGGGGCTCCTAAGTGCTAGTCAGATAAATTATGATAATAGATGCCTATTCTTGAGGGTATCCCCCTTTGAAGGGCCCTGGCAGGTATTTTGGCTCAGCCTATTCTCCTCCCAAATTGCCCATGTCTACCTCCTCCCTCTCCCCTGAACATTCCACTGCCTCCACTTCTCCCAGGGATTGTTCTGTAGTCTCCATTCTGCACAGTAAATTGGCACCATTACATTACCAATTACACAGTGAACTGGCACCATTACATTGTTGACTCAAGAACCAAGGAAATGCTTCAGTCTTCTCTCTCCCTGGCTCCGGAACAGCATGGGGGCCTTTAACTGTCTCACCCTTACAGCCCCATAGAGCAGGAAAACTTTTCTTGTAAAACCTGCCTTTCAGTCTTGCTCATTAATGCCAAATTTAAGACAGTACTTAATTATAAATGAAAGCTCTTGAAACAAACCCTCCCAACATGTAAAAATCTCTTCCCTAACAAAATAATGAAGTACAAAATAAACTAAACAGCTAAACTCAAAGTTGGATCCATTAATAAACCGTGCTAAACTTGGAGATTTTCAGATCCCCTTCCCTCCTCCCCAAAAAAAAATCCCCCAACAACAACAAAAAACTAGGCCCAGTAGGGCCTTGAAATTGGGTCTCCCACATCTCAGATGACTGTTTTTTAGCCACCAGGTGATTAACTAGGTCAAGCTTATGCTCTCAAAAATGTTGAAAGGGCTCAGTTTCATTCCCATGTGGGATACAAACAAATTGTGAATCGTCAACATTTTTCATGAAACAGAATTGTTTTCTGGGCAGCCCAGCTTCCTCAAGGCTGGGTATGCTCTGACAGTTGGCTTTGTTTTGGACCATAAAGATAGAAGCTCTTAAAGAGAAGGTGGAATTCTGCAAGCACTTTATATCACTTCAGATCCCTGCAATATAATCAACATTGCTATTAGCAGATCGATGCAGCAGCAGTCATATTCCTCTCACTGAGCAGGGTTTCTATCTGGTTTTTCAGCAGTAGACAGAGTTGTTATTAGCAAAGAAACCTTAGCTTTTGTTGCTGTTCCCTGTGGGCAAAAGTGTCAGTATGTGCAATTGTGCAGGGTGCTGGGAGTGAGAAACTGTCAGTTCAACACACTATGTACCATGATGGATGCAAACAGATAAGAAATGCATGGTGTTAAGAATGGGATGAGAAGGATCTTTTAATGATATCCAAAATGACCTGACCGTCAGCCCAAACCATTAAGTCATTATGTTCATTTAAGATTTCTCGCTCTCTTCCCCTCCCCACAGTGTTCCTGTCTGCTTGCACTTCCCAGTTTGAGTAAAATCTCAGTCTTCTTTTCTCCGAGTCCCACTCTTCCCACCAGCATCCTATGTTCTCATCTGATATCAGTCCCTTCCCCCAAATCCCTTCCATTTACCCCACAACTCCAATTCCTAGTTTCCTTCCCCAAACTTCTTTTCAGAATTTACTCCTGCTGCTACCCAAACCCTACCAGCTCTTGTTCCTCCAGCAGTACAGAAGCACAGAAAACAGTCTCTCTGCTCTCAAGTCTGGCACCCAATACCACAGCGGCTATGAGCATCAATTGCAGGAAAAGTCCAAGTCAGTGCCTAGAGCCCAAAAATGGAGCTTACTCAGCACAGACAGAATTTTTGCAGAATTTAATTGCCAAACTCTTATCAGTCTCTACTGAGCATGTGTGAACTGAGATTTTTCAAAGGTTTATAACTTGGCCAATATTGGACAGTTTTCCCACAGGAACAGCAAAATGCACATCCTTGACACAAAGATCACCCTTATCCAAATTTCAAGTCCCTGTTCCAAAGCATGGGTATACTACTGCTTCTCAACAAAACACTTGTAAGAATTTTATAACATGGGCAAAGCAATGTGTTTCCCTAATCTCATTCTGAGAAAACAGCTGAACCATTTTTACTAAGACTAAAATAAAATGACCCTACCCACCGCACCCCACCCCCCGCCTCCAACTTGCTGTATTCAGCTTGTGGCAGACTCCTAGTATGGACAATTTTTGCTTGAACAGGTTATATGCAACTGAAAACAAGGCCTTACAAGGGGAAATGTTGGTAGGCAGCACTACCAGCTCCATCTATAAGAAAAACATGTCTAGACAAAAAAACAGTTCATGAAAACGTATTGAACTCCAAGTGCTATGCCTCAATCATATGCCAAAAATAACGTTAATTATTAACAGAGATGTTTGATGTGGCTCAAATATGTCTCTTCACAAAGCGTTTATTTCTTTATAAAAGGAAAAATTTCAAAAATGCTCGTGTAATGACCTCTTGAAGTCACATAAATTATATATATATATATATATATGTTGTATTTCTACGCAGCTCTGAAGCATATTTTACTAATTCCTTATTTCAGCAGATGACTACTCGAGTCAATGCAGGATTACTTAGAAAAGGATTGAGTGAAAACTGTAGGTTAGATCATACCCTTAAGTCTCTGCACCTGCATATCTCCTTCTCCCCACATGGATAGGATCAACCACCTCTGCGGTGTATTTTACACTTAGCGCCCTCTCCCACATGGAAAGAAATAGTCATAAATGTTTCATTTCCTTCTGATAAGGACTATTCATCTGTGACAAATGCATGGATTTGATCTGAGGGGTGCAGTTCCATTATACTGTGCCCCTGCCCAAAAAGCTCTGTTCATTGCAGGATATTTCACCTTTAATCAAACTGGGAAATTATGATGAAAACTGATTAAAACCACAGTTACTGAAAATTCAGCAAACAAGAGCTGATTATTCAATTTACACAATTTTCATTGTAATGCACTTAGCACTAGCCCAGCTCCGCTGAAGTCAATGGGAGTTTTGTTTAATGCTAACAGAGTCAGGGCCTTAATGAACTAGGATTTTTCAGGATGCTTAACTATGATCTTTCCCTCCCTAATTTTCCATTTCTAATATATCTGCTTGAAGAAAACATCTCATGAATTTCACCAACAGCCTCCTGAACTGTTAATTTAGCTAGTGGTGGATTCAGTGAGTTACTCTTTTTGCCTATTTGTCTTTTGAAAATATCAAATAAAAAAAACACGTAAGGCTCTGTGAGAGTCTCCCCAGTTTGCAGTTTGATTAATAATTTTTGTTTTATTGAATCATTACATTTCATAAGTAGATTCTGAAGCTAAAAGTGGATAATTTGACAAAAATATATCTATATATTTCAAAGATAAAATGGGATGGAGTTTAATATTTTTAAGAGAGCTCATGTTTCAGATTTAGAACTCTGACAATATACAGACAAGTATTCTAGCATTACCCCTCGCCTGCCCCCCTCAGAAATGCTTTTTTATATTTTCCTCGCAATTTGAAACATCTGGTAAATGACTTTTGTTTTCCTGATCCACAGCAGACAGCATACTTGGATAATCCACTGTTTATAAAATGTTTATTTCTATGGAAGACTTCGCCTCCTTCCTCCTCATATTTTTACTATTTTGTTTATTCTGAAAATAAAGTTAATCTGAATGCAACGTAACAGATTAGTCTCTCAGCAGTGCCATAATGAATGAAACAATACAATTACATCAGATACACTCTATTACTGATATAACTAAGCTAATGAGATGGGGTCCTTAAGAAATATGTATGGCTCTCAAGACAGAGTGAATTTAGATGCCAGTGCTACAGCTGTACAGACACTTCTGCTTTAGCTTATTTGGAATTTGTCCACTCTTTTGTGAGCAGTTATGTTATTTGACAGATGGCTTGGCATATTCTCTGGCTTCTGTTATTCAGGAAATGTAGTTGCATGCCATCTACCTTTTAAATATGTGCCCTTGAAACTTTTGTCATTCTTTTCTCTCCCAAAACTACCTGCTTCCAGGGTGAAAAATGAGCAAATTTTGAAATTCTTCAGGTACAATTAAAATTTGCCCTTTAACTCAGGTTTTTATCATAAGGTAACCTAACATCCATAGTGTACTAATCACTAGCATTTTGACAGTGATGCCATCTGCCTTGCAGGGATCAAGACAGAGCATCATTAGAGGAAACATATGACTTTCCTGATAGCTAACACAGATTAAGTCTATTACACTTAACAGTTCTGTAATTATTACTCTCATACTTTTGACTGGCTGAAACACTTTGACCTTTAGTGACATTGCAAGAAGAAAATCTTTCCATATCTAAGCAATATATTTCCATATCTAGTAAAAAAAAACAACCCTTGTTATTGATGTCTCATCCATCAGCCTAACTAGCTTCCAAAATATAGTAATTAGTTTTGATTGCCTTATGCTTTTTGGTTCACCTGAGACCTCAAATCTCAATTATACTGATAGCAGTTGAATTGGTACAGTCACAGTATCAAAGCGCTGCTGGGCTAAAAAGCAGTTGGATTCAGTGAGCCAAATCCTGCTTGCCTCATTCAAATATGTAGTTTTATTGGGCAAAATGCATCCTGTTGGTAACTCCCTGGATTTCCATGAAGTTATTCTGCAGATGAATTTGGCTGAAGGATCCTGCAAGCCCTCCATAAACGGGACACCTTTTGAAGTTGATAGTTTAGTGCACCACTGGCGTGCCAAGGTGACCTCAATGAGTGCCTAATTTGAGCATGTTTACCTCATGATAGAAAAAAATTGTTCTGCTCCTTATAAATCCATGGATTGGTACTTCTGTTAAGAATTTTTTTAATCCATTACTCCAGTGGTTTTCACACTATTGTACTGGTGACCCTTTTCACATAACAAGCCTCTGAGTGAGACCCCCCCCATAAATTAAAAACTCTTGTTTATATTTTTAACACCATTATAAATGCTGGAGGCAAAGCAGAGTTTGAGGTGAAGGCTGACAGCTCACAAGCTCCCATGTAATAACCTCATAACCCCCTGAGGTGTCCCAATCTAGTTTGAGAACCCCTGCATTACTCCTTCAAAACAGCACGAGACACTTACTAAAATACAGAAGAAAGTGCAAAAGACGACAGGGTTCGATATGAATAGAGTAGTATAATGAGTGTTGCATAGAAAAATATTAGATATTAGAAATCATTAGAAAACCTTCCTGAAAATAAAACACCAAATAGTTACAGCCCTTTGGGCCACTGTTTTTGTTTGTTTATTCATTTGTTTTTGAAGGCAATTACCATTAAATTCACCCAGGCTGAGTAATGACCACAACAATTTTCACATTATATCAGAAAATACAAACATGTTCAGAAGTAAGCCTGGACATTAAAGGGAAGTGGTGAGGTTACAGAAAGGTAATGGGAAGAGGGCCAAGGAATTTCTTTCTCCATAGACAATCAGAAAGATCTGTTCCCTGTGATACTAAATAAATGGAATTTTTGCCAACTAACCAGATTTCTAGACAACCAATTGTTATTCCCAACAAAATGGTAACAAAACACTTCAGACAATCAGAATTTGCTATGCTATTTATGAAATATGTTTAAGAATAAACAGTTTCCTAGTTGAGGAACTAGAGTATCTGAAAGAATTTGAGCTACTCTAAAACTTTTCACAGTTTTTTTGAGGAGGGAAAACGTAATTTTAAAGTTATACTCCTTGACCGTAGTCCTTCCAAAATTGGGGGAGGTGGAACAGAAAGGGGCCAGTGAACTGGAAGGTGGGTAGATGTAGGCTGTTTAATCTTATATATTATATATAAAATCAATCAAATCAGGACTTCAAATTCTGGAAGGTATGATACATGCCAAATCCCAAATTTTGGGTTCCATTTTCCACTCTTCATGCTTTGTACCATTCAGAGTGCAGAAGGTCAGTGATGAACGAGGGGCAAAAGGGAGCATAAAATGGTGGATTCAGGTGAGATGAAGGATGAGATGAGAAGGGGTAATGTCTGTGCATGTAATAATTGAGAATTAAATAGCATCAGCGCTCCCAGACCTCACATCTCTGCTATTTCTCTAAGCAGTAATAAACTGCACATAAATTATTCTCTGGTGAAGGCAAATATGTGGGATTGTGGAATCTGGGACAGAAGCAGGGATATTCTGTACTCCCCTTTGCCTCAGTATATGTGCTCCATGTTGCTATGACGACTTTCCCCATTTAAGAGGCTCTCTCTAGTGTTTGTATTCCACCAGGACCAGGAGACCTAGAATCTAAATTTTACAATCCATTCAATTTCATACAGTTTGTTACCATCTAGAAATACTACTACTTAACATTTTTATAGCAATTTAAATGCTCACGGTCCTGTACAGATGCTAATCTCCACAACACTACTGTGAGATCGGTAGAAAATTGATTCCTGGAACACAGAAAAATCAAAAGAAAAAAATCCAGACTCACAATCTTGTAACATATCCACAGACACATCAAGACTTCACAGCTGCTTTGTGCTGCACATCATGGGCACCTGGACAGGGCCGGCCTTAGGGAAAATGGTGCCCTGAGTGAACTTGAATTTTGGTGCCTCTGGCCCCCACAGGCACCCCATCATTACTCCTGTCCCTGTGGGCTCTTCATGCCCCCCACAATCATCTCCACTCCCTGCTGCCTCCCTCGCCCCCAGTGCTAAATTTGTATTGAAAGAGGTGCCAGGACTCAGCACTGACTGAGCAGATGGAGAGCAGCAGCTGCTGGCCAGGCGCCCAGCTCTGAAGGCAACACCACTGCCAGCAGTAGTGCAGAAGTAAGGGTGGCATGGCATCTGGTGTATTGCCATTCTCACTTCTGTGCTGCTGCTGTGGTTCATGGTGCCTGGCACTTGGCTTGTGGGTCAAGGTGTGCTTCATGCAGTTACCTGGGGGCTGCATCTTGCCAGAACTCACAGCCATCCAGCAGCTCTCTGACCACTTCTTTCATACAAATTTTAAGTTATTTTACTTATTACTTGCTTTACTTATTTTACTAAGATATAACTAAAAATACAATTTGAAAATAAGCAACCTTCATCTGCACAGCGGCTAAAGTTACATGTTTAGCTAATTAAAAAAAAACCCTAGCACAGTTCTGGTGAGTACAAGCTAAATTCACATTTTAGAAGGATATTATTATTTGTCTGTACCATTTTAAATAATGAATGACAAAGCACAGTATGGTAGTAAAAGTAGTAATGAGAATTACTCCAGCCAGGACAGGTTAGACATTTTAGAACTCACTACTCAAAGAATTAATTTAAGCATAAGAGAGAAATTAAATTACAAAATGCACAGACCCAGTCAAAAAACTAAAATAACAGCACTGTCATCATTGGTGAACTTTAAAGAATAAAATTACAGAGACTGTGCATTATGCATTGTAACAGGAAGTACCAAGAAGTAACAAACAGCAATAATACAAGTGTATGTGTGACAGAGAGTGAGACAGCGCACTGCCTCTTTAAGCAGAGCACTTACCTGCCCGAGCGCTTGTTCAGACAGCAGTAGTTGCTAGCAGCACCCACTCTTGACCCAGAGGCAGTAGCAAAAACAGGCTTCTCCCCACCCCAGCTCAGAGACTGGGTACATGTGCAGGGAGACACCTCGACACATCATCCCCCACACAAACACTCTGTACAGCAGACTGGAGGCAGCTTGGTCAGAAGTGGCTCCAAGGTGTGGGGAAAGGGCAGGAGCATTGGTGGCTGCAGACAGCAGTGGTGTAAGGAAGTGAGGAGGGGCACCCCTGCTCTGGAGGAGTTCCCTGGATAGACATCCAGCTGCCCCCCTGCAGCTCATGTTCTCAGTGTGCACAGTGTCCTGGGCAGTGCCCTCACCATAGGTGCTGGTGCTACAGGTACTGGGGGTGCTACCACACCCCCTGGTTTGAAGTGGTTTCCATCATATATAGGGTTTACAAGTTGGGTCAATGGCTCTCAGCATGCCCACTATACAAATTGTTCCAGCATCACTGGCCCCCACGCCTAAGGTTGGCCCTGCACCTGGAACATCTCACCACTGCAAGGATAGAACTTAGACCTCCTGTTCCAAAAAGCACAGGTCTTAATATGTGGGCTAAAGAGGGCTCTCTTCAGCAGTGTAAGGTGTAGGACACAAAGCTGAGCAGTTCTGATACCATTCAGTAGTTGGTAAACATACACACAGCCCATTAATTATTGTATTTATAACTATTTGTTTCACTACAATAAGACTTGAGGAATTTTCTCCTTTCCAAATGGCATTTAGGCTTCAGCAACATCCAACTCAAGCATTATATTAGAAGGCAAAGGAATACAAGAGGTGAGCCAATTCACATACCTCAGCAGTAACATGCAAACCAATGGGGTTATCCAGAAGGAAATAATGTCCCAAGCCACTTAAACAATATTTGGTTATCAAACATCGACAACTGAAAGACCAAACTACCACTCCTCAACTCAAATGTTATTTATCTTAGCACTTGGATGTGAAAACTGGCAATCCACCAAAGGTAGACAGACAGATATCTAAATGCCGTTGAAAGCAAATGCCTCAGGAAAAATATTAGGTATTAAATGGAATGACTTTATAACAGATGCGGAGACTGGACAGAGTTCCACAAACCCTTATCTGCAAAGTTATCCAGAAAAAAAGACGGAAACACGTTGGATGTGTTAAGACAGAAGCCACAGGATCTACTCCAGCAGGCAAGCTGTTGAGCAGCTGGAGGAACACATAAAAGGGGATGGAAAGAATCCTTTACAGTACTTAGAGATGGAAAACTTTTGGACTTGCCTTACCAGAGAACATTGAAAAAATGGTCCAGGATAGACAGAGATGTCAGAGCCTTGTTTCTGCCCTAAGTAACATTTGACAGCATGGGAGGGATTCAGATTTAGAATAATAAGTTCTAAGCAATGCCTACAGCTGTGTACAAGCCACAGAGTTCTTCCCCAAGAAGCAAGTACTCTGAAGTAAATACACAATTATCTAAAATTAAAACCAGTTACATGGTTAACTTATTTTTCTGCAAGCTGCAGCCTTAAGACACACTTGAAATTGAGAGGATTCATTTCCATTCATGTGTTTGATCCTAGTGAGTAAAATTTTAATTAATAAACATTGTGGCCCTGGACTTTCCTATTCTTTCCTACAGAGTCTCAGAAGTACTTTGATATACTGTGTGGAAACAAGCTTAGTAGAAACTGACTGGCAAACTATGGAATACAACATGATGAAGAAAATGACTAGAATTTCTTACAGGCACCAGCAAAGGGAAAATTATGTAACTATCCCCTTTGCAGACTGTTGTAATTGGAAATTTTGATACCTTTAAGGAGATAATACCATGCACTGCAAGTCAAAAGATTTTATGAGAACCATTAAAAGGCTCTTCCTTTCCTCACATCTGTCTTCATTTGCTTAACGTTTCATTCAGATTTCATGCAGTGTAGCTAAATCTAAACATACGGAGACAGAACTCCTTAAATCAAGCCAATGCACTCATAATGTTGTCCAGGATCATAAGCCAGATAGCCAAGAGATTACATCAGAGGAGATTAATTCATGTCTATGTTCTTGATTTACTATTTGGTTTACTTTGCTAAAAAGAATATTGAAGAGTTAATAGAATCAAATCCATGGGTATTGATTTAAGATAAGTTATTTAGCTGGCTGATGTGGCAGAATGTCACAAGACACATTAAATTATATAGTGTCTGAAGAACAGTTTTCATTTTTATTCATCAGATCTCATTTATTTACCTAGATTCCTATTTCATTTAAATGTTCCTTTTCACAAAGAATAGTATATTTTCTTCTGTGAATTTTCATCCTATTTTTCTAGATTAAAGAATATATTAACATTACAAACTGAAGCATCTCTTTCCAAATAATGGCACCGTTTGTCACATATACTCTCTAACAGGGTTCCACTTGGCTTGTTTGACTTGGGGGTAATTCTGAGACAGAACTCTGGTAATTGATAACAATCATCAATGGAATTTTATACCAGATGAAGAGCTGGCCCAGGGATTTTAGGATGTGGTATTTTTCTTCCAAAAGAAGTCTCCCGGATATATTAGCTTTGTTCAGCTTTTTACTGCGGGAGCAGAAGTAAGGAGGAAGTGCTGAAGACACTAGTGAGTGGTTCAGTTCCTAAGAGCTGTTTTGCTCTGCTGGATTTTTGTGTCTTCGGGCTGGTAGTACCCGTTCCGTAGCATGGGCAAACTTAATCCTACCACTCCTGAGAACATTCAGTTCTCCTGTACTCCCTTTAAATTTCAAGAACCTCATACTCAGATTAACTTTTTCAGGTGTTGTACATACCTTTTATCTGGGGTGTGTGCATGGGCTCCTCTTTTCAGTCTCATTAAATCTCTGTTAATCAGCTATTCAGTCAGATTTGTCACATATGCCATAAGATTTAGGCCCATTTCACTGTTACTCTGCACCTCCAACAAGTCATTTGCACCAATGTAAAGGTGATGTTAAATACTACAAAATCAGAATGGTAGTACTTTACATAACAATATACATAAAAGACCCCTTCAACATGGAGGAGAGTGGTGAATCTGGCTCTTCATCCTGATATTGTTACTGTTTATTAATTATTATTATTTGTATTGTGGTATGATCTAAGTGCTCCAGTCATGGACCCTGACCCCACTATATTAGGTACTGTAAAAGCAAAAAAGAGGATTCCTGAACCCATAGTTCATGGATCGATTATAAGCGCTATGATTAAAAAGTTAACACCCCAATTTGTACCTGCTGAATAGCAGTGAATCATGCTGTTACTAGATTACCAACGTATCCTTATTTTCTGATCCATCGCAGCATTTAATTTATGATCAAATGGTGGTGTACATTTTTGTCATGATGGACATCTTACATAATTCTACGAGGTAATGCAACAGTGCTACAATGGAAATGTTGGATCAGAGAACCCCAAACCATTGCAGTATCTTGGTAGAAGTTTAAAGTGAACTCATAAATTAGTATATATCACAGCAACTACTCACCATGTAAGTGGAATCATGTAGGTGAATTTGCAAGAAATCTGACACATGGTGAACCCTCACCCTCTGAATAGTGAAAACAGAATGAAAAGAAAAACACAGTTACAGTCAGCAAGGTATTTTCCTTTCCTAATGTTTGTAACAAAAAAGTAAAATGGAAAACACTCCAAATTAGGGTTAAATCTAGTTCTACATATAACCCTAAATGTATAGCTCTATCTTCTCTGCCTCCGCAGCAGCCATTTCTTTAGATCTTCCCCTCAACACCTGTGCAAGGGGAGAGAAGTGTGAGCTGAAATTAACCCTTTGTTCACCAGGGTCTGCATTGTTCCTTGAAACCTGTTACAAAATTGTGTTTGCAAAACTTCATCCAATAGATTTTTTTAGAAGCTTTGCAACCCTTTTCCCCAGGCACTATCTCAGTCTCTCTTCCTACACAGAAGGGGAATCCTTCTCCTACTTCCTAAACCATCCTGAAATATTTCAATATACAGTGTTAAGAAAGTAGAATCCTTTGCACAGAAACTTTGGAAGAAGACAGTTAATGGAGAGAGAGAGAAAAAACACATCAGACACTCTGAAATGAAACTATTAGGTGAAGTTGGAAATAACCATTGTTTCTCTCTCTCTGATCTGCAATGCTGACAGAGTAATTGTATATGAGTAACTGTATTCTACTCCTTTTAAGGCATGAATAGCTTGCATTTAACAAGTAAATTTATTTTACTTAAACAGTATTGCCTACCCCACGAGTTCGATAATCATGAGTCAAGTCCAAAGTATTATGAGATTGGTTTAAAAATTATGAGATTTTAAAATATTATATATGTGTTGGGCTCTTTGCATTTACCATGTAGGTTTTGAGTTTCATAGGGTGCACCCACTTCACATTTTCAAGCTTTTCTCATCAAACGTGAGGGTTAGAAACTGACTTTTTTTAAAAAAAGTTACTGCAGAGATTTTCACGCAGTTTGATTCCAGCAGCTGGGTCTTTAAAAAGGCCACCAACTACCACAACTGTCTATACTGCAAACATGATATAACCCAGCAGTGAAAGCCTGCTGTAAGCTTCAGCCAATCTCAGGCTGTTCTAAAATGGAGAATGACCTTCAGTCTCTGAAGCCACACACACATCCTGATACATAATGACAGCTACTCCACAAGTTAACTGAGGCCTCAAAACTGCAAACATTTATGCACATGGTTTACATTCCACCCACTGATTTCACTAGGACTACTCCTGTGCATAAAGTTAAACACATGCATCAGTGCTTTCTGTAATGACCCTAATACAGTTTATTTAATATGGAGAATATGGGAGTTGTTTGTTTTATTTTAAGACTATAATATGCACCTCAGTTTACCTGCCTGATTACATGCAGTTAAATCAAAAGAGGCAATTATGGAAGAAACAAAGAGGAAATAAAACAATGACAAATAAGTTGTGCCAGAAAGAATACCAAGGGTCTTTAACGAAGCAATGAGGAAGATATTAATTGGGAAATATGAACTTGCTGGCTCTGCTCTGGTTAATAGGTTAATTTTCCCAAGTCCAAGACTAGGATCAAGTAGGTATTAAAGACTACATGCGAGAGAGGAAGAGGAGGTGAGTGAACAGCAGTTGAAACTGTGACCAGATGTCCCGATGTTATAGGGACAGTCCTGATTTTTGCGTCTTTTTCTTATATAGGCTCCTATTACCTCCCACCCCGTCCCGATTTTTCACACGTGCTGTCTGGTCACCCTAAAACTGACAGAAGGACAGGGGCTATTCGTCTCACCCAAGCCAGGAGTAGGGGTGTCTGGGCTGAGTGTAATGTACCTAAAACTTGCAAGGGAAGACTAAAATTTAGCCAAGACCTTCTATTGTATGTATTGTATGCAGGTATATGTATTGTATTCTATATGACCTTCTATTGTTTTATACTTTTTTTTTCTTTGCTTGCTATGAACCTTTGGGTGAATAAATAAAAAAACCGCAAACAGAAAAAAAAAGTATTTCCATCACGTGGAACCCCTGCTGATCCCCATGTTGCTCATTAGTATATGTAGTAAACTTTATATTCACCTCTCAGACCTCTGCCACCTGAGCAAACAGAATACCTGGCAATAATGGAGGGTTATCATCCTCTATGGCCCAGCCAGTAGAAAGGGATGAGAAACACTCTTTCCCAGCAGGTTCACAGCTATTTGCTTACAGTTGAAGAATAGTGAGACTCAAGAATCCTGGCTTCTATTTCATGTTTTGAGGGAAATGTTCTTTAGTGGTCATTGATCCTTTTGTCCCTATCCCCTTTAGCATGTCCTCTGTTCTCATCCTGTTTCTTCCTCCCTGCCCAGCCACTCCTAGTGACCACTCCCAGGCTCCTTATTCAAATAACCTTCATCTCCACTTCTTTGTCCCAACTCCCTGTTCTGAGTCCAAGTTCCCTTGCCCCATCTCCTACTCCTAATCTCTTCACAACTTCCATTGGCTTCTTCTCTTGGTCACAGTCTCCTTGTCCAGTCAGTCTGTTTCCCCCGCATCTTGGACTTCTCATCCAATCACAGTCTTCCCATCCATCCCCGAATTCCAGTCCCAGTTCCCTTGCCCAAAATATCCCAGCCTCTCACCTTGAGCTCTGAGTCCAGATCTCAGTCTCCACCCTGTTCCAGGTCCCAGTCACGTTCTCAGTTTCCCCCTGGGGCTCTTTGACCAATCACAACCTCTCTTGTTCAGCGGGCTCCTTATCCGATCTCAGTCTTTCCCCCCACCAGAGTGCTGAGTCTACTCATTGTACTCCTCAGAACAGACACTTCACCACTCTACATCACAACCTGAGTGCCAGCATGGGGAGCCCTGACGTCACAGGAAAGACAGTCTCTCTGCCCTCATTTCCTGTCTTTGGCACCACAGCAACTAGGAGCAGGAATTGCAGGGAAAGCTTTCCATGTCCTATCCACTACACCCCCATATTTTGAAAGTGTTCTCTTAAGTGTATTTACAAGGTGACCAGTTACAGTATTTAACACGTGGAATAAGTATCATGGGAGCAAGGGGGCGTAACAAGAGACAAAATGGATGGCTGGGGTATAAGTGAAAACTTTCTGTTCCTGGGAAGGAATGTAGAATGTTTAGATGTTCCAAGACTCCAAGTAGCTACATAGTCTTGGCATTTTTGTCCCCTGGCTTGCTGAGGTAGTTTTTGTAAAACCTTCTCACCAACAGGTACTGATAAATTATTGAAATATCTCCTCCTTTGTTCCGTTCCCTCAATATTGGTACAGTATCATTTGATGATTATTACTGGATTTAGATAACTGAGTTCATCCCCCTACGGCTAATTCTAGTGATCACAGGACCTACCAAAGCCCAGTCTTTTCTTCTGAAGGTAAACTTCTTGCATCTGCTTTCTTAATAGCATTCTACTAATCAGTAGGTACTGGGAATAGTAGGTGCAGACAATGTTTTAGCAACAGCCTAGAAAGCTTGAACCTTGTATACCTGTACAACTTCACATCCATGCATCTGGCTAGACATAGGAAGACATTTTATTACCACAAAGCAATGTAATTACCTTGGAAACCGTTACTGTTTCTATGATACATGGAAAATAACTCTAAACTGTACTCAGAATTGGCTAAGAGTTGATTATGAAAGCTATTATTCTGGAGAAAATGCCTCTTGCTTTTATGTGCGTGTGTTCTTGTAATATGCAAGCAAGAATTGATTTTCCAGATCAAATGCCCAATCCCAATGTGCAGTCCCTACTCACAGGAGCAATCCCATGAGTATAGGCTGCAAGATTAGACAGTAGGTGTGACTTAAAAAATAAACATGCAATTCCGGGCCAAATCCTGACCCCTTCTCCAGCTACTTTCCACTGCTCTGATGGGACAAAAAAAGTTGTAAAGCTGGTATATCTGGCCTGAGGAGGACTTCTCTTACATAGGAGAATGTAGAGCATTCTCTACATTGGTGGTGTAGAGCAGCTGTAATGGCTCCTATGCTATACCCTTCCTCACCTCCTTCAGGTGTAGGAGACATTTCCAGTGAATCTTTATGTCTCACCATCAATCAGTGAATTCCAGAACAGCCCTTTGGGGTCATGGGCAGCCAAAGGCTGAGGTTTGCTCTTCAGGATCAGAAGATGGCTTAACATGACCTTTGCTCTCTGCTTCCCTGATGCAATTTGGTTGGACCTGGAAATCTGGAATATTTAGTCATTCAAAAAACAAAACAAAACAAAACTCTCTCACTTGCTGACTATGCCATTACCAGCTACCGGCCTCATCAGCCACTCCTTAACTTCTCTTCACTAAGAATAATGGATACATTCCAATAGCCCTTACTTATGTGAGTAATCCCATTGACTTCAGTGGCATTACTCATGGGAGAAAAATTGCAGGATTGTGCTCCCTGTAAAATATAATAGAATTTATGTTTACCGTTAACATATGTATCATTAACAAATCATTTTTTTTCTGCCGCATTCTCTCTTTTGCTGCCAATATATTAAAAGACCAAACTATGGTGGAAAATCATTTCATGAGGAAAAAATCAAATGTTATGAAATGTCCCTAAGAATTTTTCCATAATTTGGCAGTTTTGTCCCTTTGAAGAAGTTGTGCATCTGTAGAGTACAGGCAGTTTATTGCTAGGGAACAATGGCTGTAAATAATGACTATAAGATGTTACATAAAAGCTTACACAAGTCGGCAGTAATTGTTGCTTCTACATGAGAATGTCTTTCTTCACATCTGGGTTTCAGAGGATTTTAATTTAAAATAATTTAAAATTAGCATAGAACACTGTATATAGAAAATTACACTGCCATCCTCTACATTACAGTGTTACTAACTCTGTTGGGTCTTATTTAGGCTTTGTCAGCTTTTCCGTCATAAAGCTTGTTGAGGGGGGATTAATTACTTCAGCCAGCTGAAATGGCACTGAGGCAAAACTTTTTATTTTTTCTATATTGTATATTTATTGGCACACAAAACTGTCTAAATCAATCCATTTGCTTTCAATTGAGAGATCAACAAACAACTGGAAGAGCTTCACATGCGGCCCACTGTTTAAAATATTTTGAAAAAGCAAGATTTTATTTAGTTATTTAGGGCCAGCTCATGGTTTATGTGGCCCCGCAGAATATTAAAAGGAAATATGTACCTCCTGCATGGCCTGTTCACATCTTGGCCTGAGTATGTGTGGGAAAGCACGGACTCTGTTCCTGGTACCCCACCCTCAGCCCATCAACCGGTGGGTGGAGCCATTGACTGTGTCCTCCCCTCAGTATAAAACTGAAGAAGGGGGAGGTGGATTGGTGTCTTGGTATGCACAGACAGAGACCGCCACAGAATCAGGGCTGGTCTGTAGGGGTTCATTCAAACATCCAAACGAAAAGCAAAGAGGAGCTCATTAGTCAGACACTGAGGCTATGTCTACACTACAGATTACTCCAGCTTAACTTACATCACTCAGGAGTGTGAATAATGCACACTCCCGAGTGACGTAACTATACCACCTAAGCACCAGTGTAGATAGCACTCTGTAGGGCTTTTTTCGACATAGCTATTGCCTCTCACAGAGGCAGGAATTATTAAAGGCAAGTGCTCACCTGTTGGCTTAAAGCATCTTCATCAGAAGCACAACAGCGGTGCAGCTGCATCGGTACAACAGTGCCGCTATAGCTGCTGTAGTGTAGACATAGCCTTAGGCAGAATCAAAGCGGGAAGAGAGTTGCCAGGCAGCAAAGCAAATAGGTAAAGCAAATAGGCAGGAAGCCAATGAAGTACAAAGCCAGGCAAAGACAAAGGCACCCTATGAGTTCAAATGACAGACATCTAGGTAGGCAGAAAGACAGGTGGACAAGCAAGTTACTGGTTTGATAGGTACCTTTGTAGGTTAAATGTCTCTCCTCCACTGCAAAGGCAGCCAAATCCAACCATTATCTCTTAGTAGTCCAGATCTTGGGTAGAAAATCATCTCCAGTCCCAGAATCTGTTCTGATCTCCAAATGAAATTGAATTAAAAATCTCAGAATCCACTTTCCTGGCACTGGAAACTCCCAGAATCCTCTGAGTATCCAGTACTACATCCCAGCATTCTGCAATGCATACAAATCTTCATACCCTCAAAAGCTATAGATACTCTGATTCTCTGCATTTCAAACCTGGATAATTTACCCCCGCTCTCCCCAAGATAGGAAATTAAGCCAGGATGATCTGCAAAACTAGGAAGATCTATGTTCCCTCCCCACAAAGCAGCTGGGTGAAAACCCCAGACAGGGCCAGATTAATTCCTGTGGGCCTGGGGCACAAGGCATCCCCAGAGACAAAGAGCAAGCTTCTCCCCCACCCCGCTATTGGGATCCAGACATCATTGGACCACCAGGTCCATTGTAGTATACAGTGTGGCCACTCCCCAACCACTTTCTCTGAGTGCCCAGGCACTTCAATCGGGGGGTATATCCTGTTCCCCACTTACAGTCGACATGCTGGTACAGATTGGACAGTCACCAGAGGGTGAAACCTTCCATATAGTATCAAAAAAGCAGTTAGTCCCCGGCAGAACCCTCCTCCTATTACCTTGAGAGGGAATGTGAGGTGGTGATGGTTATCCCACAGATCTTAGCTATTGTCTTTCTTTGCAATCTCCTTTGCATTAGATTTGAGAGCATATGTATCATGACTGAAAACAATTAGGTTTACAGTCAGTGATTCCAATAAGAATAATTATTTTGTTTTGAGCTCATGTTAAATATTACTCTCACTGCTGCAATATTATCAAATTGTTTTTTTAAACATGAAATTTGATTGAATTAGGCTTAGTTTTTCTTAAGAGTCCAGACACACCTCCTGACCACTCAGCATCTCCGTCCAACGGCTTTAAGGGACCAGAATACAGCTCTCTTTAGACTGGAATATTTTCTAATCCAATTACTATTTCAGAAGGAGGGGAAGTTTTTTCCAGTCCAGCTGTGAGATACAGAGGGTTAGCAGATTGGTAGCAGACTCAGTCAAATCTCAAAAAAACTCCACTGGAATTTCCATAAATCAAAATTGATGGGACCCAAGAATATCTTGGCTCTCTCGGCCCTCATTCCTCCCAGACAAACTTCTAGAGATACTCAAAGCTCCCCCTCTTTCAGCTTCAGTATTTCACAGGAAAAGTCCTTCAAGAGCCTCAGAGTCCCTATTCTCCCTTTGGATCAATGTAGATAGAACACTTACGTTTTCTTTATAATTCCTTTCTTTATATTGCCTCAGCCTTATCTTTTCCAATCTGCTGCCCTCCTCCATCCCACAAATTCTAAATCTCCTCAGTAAGGGAGAAATTAATTTCATTTTATTATTAAACAAATGTCAGTTAGATTGTGTAAATAAAGGAAATAAACCAATATTTGGAAGAAAATAAGTATTGCTTGATAACTTCCCAGTTGCCGCCTGCCAAATGCTCTAAAGCACAGCTTTCCAGTCCCTTGCCAGATGGAGTTTGGGACTTTCTCTTAGTTTGTGCCACTATTTGCATCCCTCCCGCCACTACACACTCTTGATCTTCACTTCTGGCAGCCTAGGGCCAGTCACACAACACAGGATAAAGTCATTTATCTGTTCTTAGGGACTCATTGGAGTCATTGTGGATAGTTCTATGAAAACATCTACTCTATGGGCAGCTGCAGTCACAAAAGCTAGTGGAATGTTTGGAACCATTAGCAAAGGGATGGCTAAGAATACAAAAATATCATAATGCCACTATACAAACCCATGGAATGCCCACAGCTTGAATACTGGCTGCCGTTCTGGTTGCCCCATCTCAAAAAAGATGTCTTAAAATTGGAAAAAGTACAAAGAAAGGCATCAAAAATGATTAGGTGTATGGAATAGCTTCCATATGAAGAAAGATTTTGTCATTCAGAGGTGTTAAAAAACATACCACTGAAAGATAAACGTTTTGCCAACGGAAAGCGCTGGTGTGAACAGCGCTTTGTCGGTGGGAGCACTCTCCTGCCGACAATGCTATTGCCACTCGTTAGGTTGGAAGTCTTTTATTGGCAGGAGAGTGCTCTCCTGCTGACAAACAATAATAGAACAATAGTGGAACAGTCGAGTTGCTAAAAGCTGCGTAGTGTAGACATAGCCTCAGGCATGTTTGCAATTGCATGTGATCAACAACTTTTTCACGTCTAACTTTGTTAATATTTGAATCTTATCCAGATGGCAATGAACTTGAATCCATGCCCCACTGACTGGTGTAAACCTAATAGGTTCATTTAAAAAGATGAAAATGAATAATCTACTATTTTTATATCTAGAAAGTGCTATTCTGTAATGTACCTGAAGTCACGGGGCATCCTCCTGTTGGTTTCACTGAGTGGGAGTTGCGCCAGACCCATAGGACTTTCTCGTTTAATAATAGAGTTCCATTTTTCATTTCTGTTCTTTTTTGTATGTAGAGACAATGTATCATCAAAAATCTTATAGATTGCTGAAGTGCAGAAGCTAGATATTAAGGGGTGATTGTTAGCATTGGTGTCCTGTTCATATATCAGATTTGGTAATTATACTAAATTTCCCTTGCAGTTTCAACTGCACAGAGTATTCTTCTCTATTTCCTTTCCTGAACTAATGTGTTAAGATGTGTTGTGCTGTTAATATGGTACAAACTTGTGATTAAAAGTCCAGGAGGCCTCCTAGAGTCTCCTTTGCACACACACGTAGTCCATCACTGATTCATTGTGTGATCTCGGGCAAATCAGTTAACTTCATTGTGCCTCTTTGTTATAGCCACATTACAGATGGATAAACAAGTAGAAGTTTATGATTAATAGTATCACATGCTTTCCTCTCAACAACTTTTTATATAAGATTGGAAGTTACATTTATTAAATTATTTTGTTTCAAAATGACATTCAAAATAATCTATAATGTTTATAGTCTAAAAACAAAGATAATTACAATCAACAGATCAGCAGCAAAATCGTGATTCAGGTAAGAATGTATTTTTCACTTTCACAACTATGCTTAGATCATAGGAATGGGAATATACCAGCATGCATTGCACGCAGCTTCTTCCATCAATCTTTAACTCATGTGAAATAATGTTGAATTAGGCCCCGCCCCTCTATCTCTAAGATGACATTAGGGCCTTTCAAATTCTGCTTTTAGTAATATGGCAATCATTTAAACCAAAGTTTCAGCTCCAAATTTTCTAGTTTTGCCACTGACATACTATATAGGACATCTGTCCCTATTTCAATCTGTAGGTCCGTTTCCAAGATAGGGCATTCTTAATTGGAATCCCAAATGCCACACGTTTTGACATTCTAATTAGCTGGAGAGGGATCGTTATATATTCACATTCCTACTCAAACGCCCATCTGCTCCCTAACTTTCAGATGCCGAAATTTGAAAATAGGGTTCTTTGAGTCTAGTAATCTTACAAGATTTAAGGCCTGACCCACAGGTCATTGAACTCCACCAAAAGACTCCCAAAGATTTTGGATCACGGAACTCAGTACCTGGAAACTCTACAGAGGAAGAAGTTCAGTACTTCAGGAAATATTCTTGTAATTGCTGTTACTCTCACTTATCCTCTGCTTTAGCATCACATAAGCTCTTACCAGTAACTGAAAGATAGTGCAGTCTTTGGATGGATTGGCACAGTATAGCATAGAACATTGAACTAGGGGATGATTAAGATAAACAGATTGAATTCATTTTGGCACTTCCAGTTGGCTATTCTGCATAAAATATTCTATGACTCATGGTACATCTCCTGTGTCCCACAACTCAAATACACCTGTACATTCTCTGGCAATAAATCCAAACTGGTGGTACTGCTGAGACAGGCAAGTTTAGCTCAGTTAAAATCTGGATGAATGTCCACCTCAACTGCCAAAGGGTTAAATTGAAAAAACAGGGTCTGCAGAAGAAATATCCTTCTAATTAGATCTCCCCTTCATTTGTACCCAATTTCTAAAGGACATGGAATTAAACCTCAATTTAAAACAGGCCTGCACAACTCGGAAAGCAGCGAGGGCCATATTACTGCAAAAAAACCAGCTGCGGGCCGAAAAGCCTCGCCCTCGCCCCGTCCCTATCCGCTTCTCCCCACCCCACTGCTTGGCTTGCCCCACCCCTACTCACCCCCCGCGGACCGCACAGTGAGCCTGTGAGGGCTGCATGTGGCCCCCGGGCCGCATGTTGTGCAGGCCTGATTTAAAAGGAAGCAGGAGGGGTGCGGGTAGAAGAGGCAAATAAATAAGAACAGCAGGGAATAGAATGAAATGGTAGATGAGAAAGGGAAAGCATGCCTGCTCATTATCTGCCTTACTGGAGAGGCTGCTGGCTACTTATACGCCTAATGAACAATGCCAGGTATGAACCTAGAGGGAAAGGGCATGCAGGTTCCAGTGTTTATGGTGATTAACTCTGAATCTGTCAGGTGAGGAAACTAGTAAAACTGAGCTAAAATAGTCCATCTGGAGTTTGCAAAAGGCCTGCTCCAAAGCCTTTTGAAGACAGTAGGACACTTTGCATTGATTTAAATAACAGTTTAAATAACAAAGTGCTTTTGATACCTTTTAGGATTATTTTCTACGTTAAAATGTCCTCTAAATAAACACACACCCTCACTTTCTACCTCTCTATGTCTATACCTAATTTTGTATTAAATAAGTCAGTAATAATGTTTAGAGGCTCTTACTCAGAAAACGTACATTCACAAGGAATTCTGTGCAGGCCAATTCTTTGCAATAAGCACTATAAAGTGACAGACTCTTACTACAGAGGATATGTTTAATTGCTTTGCAATCTCAACTGCCACACAGATTAATCATATCCAGTTTATTTTGCTTATTTTTCCCTTGCTGTGTCACATAAATGAGTATCCTTTCATGGTGCTAGACTTTCTTTTAACAAAGTTTTTTTAAAAAATGTCATATTTGGTACATGCTCTTTCAGTAACCAAATTCAATTTTAAAAAAAATGTTTTTACAAGCCCTATTCCAGTGTTATAGCAGAAATGATAAGAATTCATAAACTGGTGAAAGAAAAATATTACAGTGATTGTTTTCAAACTAGAAAACTACTATTTAAAAATGTAATCCTGGTCCATTGAGCTACAAATTTCAGTAATGACCTGACTTTTGTACTGCTGTATTTGTGTTCATTGTGCCACAAACTCCAATATAGCAAATAGCCTACCATAACATATTATTTTATTGTTTATGTTTTTATGAATGCAAATAAAATTGTCATTGCCATTTATATTTTTAATTCTAATATAGGATAAATATATTTAGAATCCCACACCGCCTCATTCACATCTGAGCTAAAGCTACTGACCATTCTAATCATTAGCGCTCCCACATAATATGGGCATAGAAACACTTTAGAAATGTATAGAGAGAAATAAAAGGTCTTATGAAACTTTTTGCAACAATAGGAATCTATTGCGTTTAATTAGCTTGAGCTTGCTTTGGCATGAAAGAGTGTGTGTAAAATATAATTTTCCTTCCTACAAATGCCTTTTCAGCCTTTTATTAGGAGTGGGGAGAGGATGTCAGCACCATGGAATGCCTTTAATCGACATAGGTATACTTGTGAGAAAGTTTCCTCTGTTTTGTTAGCCCTACACAGCATACTTAGTCTTGGTTGATGTATGTATGATGATAATTTAGTTGGGGATTGGACCTGCTTTGAGCAGGGGGTTGGACTAGATGACTTCCTGAGGTCCCTTCCAACACTGATATTCTATGATTCTATGTAGTGTTGGGTAAGGCACTGACTACCAACCAGAGATCTTGAGCCCAAGCCCATTCCTTAGCTACAAGACATGGCTGGAATTTTTATTACTATAACTCACTGGGTTCACAAGTTGATAGCATGAACTGTGCAAGTATAAGTAAGCACTTACGCTATGTGTACTTGGTATTTGTTAGAAAATAAATTTGATATGGAGGAGAGGTGGAATGTACAATTAAAACAGAGTCTTTTTTGCAAACTGCTATACATTTGATTTCTCACCTTTCAACTGTGGTGTTTTTTAAAAAAGCTCTGATTTAACATTAATGGAAGTAAGATGCATTAAAACAATATTTACTCCTCTAATTCTCATGGAAAGACCAAGGAATTGAAACTAGAAATTAACGCTACAAAATATTTTAACAACAATCAAATTTAGTGTATATTCAGGTCCCATGGCCAGCATAGTACGGAAAAGATACTGTGTTGCACAAAGGGTGAAATCCTGGCACCACTGACTTTAACAGGGAGAGGATATCACCCATGGAGTAACAGAATTACTGCTTCAACACAAGGCCAAACATTTGTCAGGGCACCTTTAATAGAGTTCTAAAAGGAAAGTAAAATTTGGCACTGTCTTTAACTGACGTAACTTCAACTAGATTTCAGAGAGCAGGAGGCGGCCTGCAATTGTCACTCTGAATCATAGGATCACAGAATATCAGGGTTGGAAAGGACCTCAGGAGGTCAGCTAGTCTAACCCCCCTGCTCAAAGCAGGACCAATCCCCAACTAAATCATCCCAGCCAGGGCTTTATCAAGCCTGACCTTAAAAAGCTCTCAGGAAGGAGATTTCACCACATCCCTAGGTAACCCATTCCAGTGCTTCACCACCCTCCTAGTGAAAAAGGTTTTCCTATCCAATCTAAACCTCCCTCACTGCAACTTGACACCACTACTCCTTGTTTTGTCATCTGGTACGGAAAACAGCCTAGAACCATCCTCTTTGGAACCCTCTTTCAGGTAGTTGAAAGCAGCTATCAAATCCCTCCTTGTTCTGCTCTTCTGCAGACTAAATAATCCCAACTCTCTCAGCCTCTCCTCATAAGCTCCAACCCCCTAATAATTTTTGTTGCCCTCCAACTCTTTCCAGTGTGGGGCCCAAAACTGGACACACTATTCCAGATGAGGCCTCACTAGTGCTGAATAGAGGGAATGATCACGCCCCTCAAGCTGCTGGCAATGCTCCTACTTATACAGCCCAAAACGATGTTAGCCTTTTTGGCAACAAGGGAACACTACTGACTCATATCCAG
The DNA here is from genome assembly GCA_007922305.1 of Dermatemys mawii. Lineage (NCBI taxonomy): Eukaryota > Metazoa > Chordata > Testudines > Dermatemydidae > Dermatemys > Dermatemys mawii. The sequence goes on along the minus strand of ML677384.1, from coordinate 7,468,212 downwards.
CTTCCTGTCCACTCAGTCCCTTAGGTTCTGTTCTGCAGAACTGCTGCCTAGCCACTCGCTCTATAGTCTGTAGCAGCACATGGGCTTCTTCTGCACTTGTTCTTGTTGAAGCTCATCAGATTTATTCTGGCCCAATCCTCTAATTTGTCTAGGCCCCTCTGCATTCTCTCTCTACGCTCCAGCATATTTACCACTCCTCTCATTTTAGCGTCATCTGCAAACTTGATGGTGCAATCCGCATCATCCTCCGGATCATTAATGAAGATATTGAACAAAAAATTGAACTGGGCACACTCCTGCCCCTTTCAGAGCCAAAGACAAAAATTCCCATTGACGTCAACAGTAGTTTTTCTCTTGAGCTCAGTGGGCATTAAGTCAGAATTAAGTTAGCAAAATTCCGTTTCTGGATGTTTAAACTCTGATTTGTATTTCAACTTTATTGAGCATGTTACAAAAAAGGTTAGAGCAGTTCATTAAAAATGTACTTCTACCTAAAAGAGTCTTCTTATACCCTTAAGTTTGTTTAAGGGAACCTCTGACTTTTGGTTAATTATTATTATTATTAACTTAAACGTATCTTTCCCAGTAATGCATTTTAAAATATGTTAAGTACTGCAGGAAAATTAGCTTGTTTTATAGAAATTTTGTTGTTACAAAACCAAGTTGACAGAACAAGTTCTGTCCCATCTGTAATCCCAATTAAAGTCAATCAATTAACTCATTTCATTTTTTAGAGGAAAAAATGGAATATAACTGTTGTGCACTTTGTTGGTGTTTAAAGAAAAGACACAAGATTACTCTTTTACCATGGCATAAGACATTATGGGAAAAGTTTTCAAAAGCAGCTATAAAACTCCTATAAAATTTCAGGCACTTTCACTGAAGTAAAAAAAATCATCAATATATAAAGTAGAAATAAAAACACCCAATTTCAAAAATTCATAGTGTTCATTTATTACCTCTAGTAACATATTATACTGTATAAATACTCTATCCTTGTTATATGCCCTTTTAAAAAAGCGATAACTTAAAAGATCACAGGAAGTATAAAAATAAATAGGTTCATTATACGCATTTATTACAAACTATAACCCTTCCCAGAAGGTAAAGAAATATAAAATACTTATAAAGTATATATAATCTATAGTAATATATTTTACTATATACATATGGAAAGCCATATTCTCTCATAGTCTATGGACTGGCACAAACTTTTAATTATGCAACTGCTAGTGTACTGCTGTGGATGGACCTGCTATCCTTCAGCTTTGTCTTTCCTGCCTTATAAAACTGATTTGAGCACTATAAAAATATTAGATGTCATATATTACAGATTTCCATTCACACTAGAATTTCGTTTTCCCTTTGATCTGTCTCTAGCATAACACAAATAAGTAAGCTAGTACTGGCTGGAACATGGTAATAAGTTAGAATTTAGACAGCGCTCAAATCTTCACTGTCATACTTTGGTTGTCAGTATCGTAGGACCAAAGTTGAACGAAGAAACCAGTGGTTTGGTCAGGAGGCACTAAAAGCAACAACTTTTAGACAGTATCTGCTCCATGGAGATTGCCACTTATTCCAGCTTTGTAGGTTACACATGTCACAATGACTACAGCGGCATGGATGAGATAAATGGATAGAAACATTGGGGTGATACAAAGATGCTTTAAAATTGAACATTTTAGTTGTCTGCAGGTTAAGTTAGAGTGATTGTTCTTGATATTTTTGACTCTTTACTTGTGGAGAATATGGCTTTATTTTTATATAAAACTAACCTCTGAAACAGTAGCAGCCATGAACAATGTAGTTGAAACTCCTTTTCTAATCCTGTTTTTTGTCCTTTGTGAGGTAGGTAAGCCTTGACCAATGATTTTAAGCTTAGGCAAAAGCTATTTTCTCTCTCCTGCCTCCCACCCCAAGCCGCCCACATAAAAAAAGAAAAAAAAAACCTAGGGACTTGAACAGTACCTCAACCCAAATCTAAAGGAAGGAGGGGGAAGGTGGGAAATCTGAAAATGTTTACTTAAACTCAGTTTAGCCCCTGGTTATGTTTTATTTAAGTTATAACTGACTTAAATAGGAAATTATAATGCTTTAGGGCTTTATCTTCTGAACATGAAAGAGTTAGTGACATTGGCTTGCTAAGCTATCAAATCTGCACTTTGCAGGATATTTTTATGATGCAACACCATCCTAAAATTATTTTTACTGTCCCCTCTCAGTGAATCCTCTCCATGACGATTATATGCAAGACACATATGCTACCTCTAACTCTCTTGTTTTCAGTGCACTGTTCTGGAAAAAAAAAAATCTTTAGCTTTCCCAACTGGATACTGTTTAAGTGCACTTTGTAATATTGCAAAAGTCTATTAAATGTTTAGGTTTCTTTGAAGAGTCACAGCTTTCTTGCGGCAACATACTGCCATCGTAAGACATACATTGTAATAATCTCTTCTTGAATCCTTTCCCACATGTCTTAGAACATGGTGACCAGTCTCCCAATTGCCACTGTGGACAGGGCATGTCTGCACATGGTCGGAGATCATTTGGTTTGAGTTCTTTCGCACAGTCTGTGGCAGACTGCCCATTAAGGTCTCTGCATTTGACAGATCTTCTTTGCCAACCGGACCCACATGATTTTGAACATTCTCCCCATTCTTCAATAACCCATTCAGATAAGATCGTCTCCTTGATGGCATTAAAAGATTCTCTTTTTTTGCTAGAAGCTCTCTCAGACCCAGACTGTAGTGGTTTCTTCACAAAATAGGTATATTTGATTTTAGGTTGTGGTGAGTCACCCACAGTCAGAACCTGGATAGTTAAAGGTTCCGTCAGTGGGCTGAAACTGCGGATTCTTTCCAAAGCTGCAGATGAGCCACTGTACCTCAAAACACTGCCTTTATGAGTAATGTCTTGTTCCAATGTCGATAGAGTGTAGTCACCATTAAGAATATATGTGCCATCGGCAGCTTTAATAGCAAGGAAACTGCCATCATGTCGCGAACCCCTGTTATTTCGTTGCTTAACTTCAAGGTTGGTTGCTCCAGCAGGGATGGTAACAACATCATGATAACCAGGTCTACAGGGAACAAAATGCAAATATTGAGTCCTTAGTCTTCCACTGATTAAGGCTTCAATTTAGCAAAACACTAAATTTTGAGATTTATCTTATGCACATGATCAAGTCCAATTAACTTCAATAGGACACAAGCATGTGCATAAATTCTTTGTTGAATTGCATCCTAAATTACTGCTATAATACAGGAGGTCCTTGTATGATGCACCTAATTTAATTAGGATTTTACTTTAAAAAAGTATAATCAATCAACTGATTTTAAAAGATTAATTTTCAATTCTAAGAGTAAATTGAGCCAATACCTGTCTCTGAAACAGAAAGGTAATTTTGCAAGATAAACTACTGCAGATCAAAAAAGAGTAACAGTATTTGTAAACTTACTTTGCACTAACGAGTGTGCCTGACACTTTCTTACAGGTAGATCCATTGCCTCCACAGATACCACATTTGTCAAATTTCTTACTGGAGCCTATCATACGATCACAGCCAGCCTTTACACATTGTCCCTGCACACAGACAGAAGTGGAATCTGGGCTACATGAGGTGCCATCCACCACCTTTAAAAAAATTAAAAATAGTGCCTTTGATTAGAACATGGACATTTTATTCGCAAACACTGATAATAAAATGCAGATGCAACATGTCTCCCACCCCTTCATATTCCGAAGATAGATACTGTTGAAAGTAAAACTTATTCCTTTAAAGTATGCAGTGCTCCTTCATTCCACTTGCAACACTAAAATGCCATGGTAACATTAGAAATTGATTTAATGTCTGTGTTTATCAAAGGGATAACTTTAAATTGTTTAAGCCTATATAAGGAAGAACATTGCTTCCTAAAGCCAATTGGGTCAGTCTTAGGCCATGAAGCCATAAGGACTGATAACCCTTTCAACAGTATCCTACCTAGCATATAGCTGTAGAAGCTAGTCTTAAAAACAGCGTCTTTATACCTTAATCTTGCTAAGCCATTGGTTCCCAGTTCCACTGCCTAAACAAATTACATTAAAAAGTATTTCCTTTTGACCATTTTAAGATGTTAGCCATTTAGGAATGTGAGACAAAGAGCTGATATTTCACTTTAGGCTGAAGGACCTATGAAAAAGTTGAACAACATAATAGAAACACAATGTTCTATAAAAACCCCAGTGTAATAAAATGTGAGGAGTATGCAAGTTTAAAAAGCTGTGACTGAGTTTGAAAGAAGCATGTCCACGTATTTAAATCTAGTTTGTATCGATGGAATTTGACTACTTGTAGAACAGAGGAAGGGAAAATCTGGCTAAGATGTTTTAAATGCTTCTGATTAAAATATTTTAGTTGCACATCCTTTGACTCCCCTTTAAAAAAAATAAATCAGAAAAGGTAAGAATTCCTGCTTAAAATTTAATGTACAACACATATTTTAAAAAAATACCTTAGGTTGCAGAACAAAGAAATATCCGGTGCCTTTTGCTCGGCAGACAAGTTTGCATCTGTCCTTTGGAGAAACTCCAGCAAATTTGGGTGTCCATTCCACTGCAGGTCCACTTCCAAAAGGGGATTTGGAAATGTCATTGTGTGTTTCACACTGTTCTTCTCTGAAGGTTTTGCCTATACATAAGAGAAAAAATAGTTAGTTAGATGTTAGATCTTCATCTTTAATTGTCTTGTCCCTTTCCCCATCATCTCTCCTGCCCCCAACATCCTCTTCCTCCATGTCCAAGATCAACTCCAACTTACCATTATTATCTGGACAGTCCTCAATATTACACGATCGGTATTGAACCCGTTTGCCTTCACAGTACTTTCCTCCATTCTTTGGAACTGGGTTATCACACTCTCTAAAGGAGTACTGCACTCCACCACCACATGTCCTTGAACAGTCTCCCCAGGATCCCCATGATCCCCAGCCTCCATGGACAGGGGTCTAAAATGATAAACAGCAAATATACATAACAACCACACTAAAACTATCAATTAAGTTGAGCCCCTTGCACAAGATTCCATATACGTTTTATTAGCTACACTCTCAATTTACTTATTATCAGAAATCAAAACTATGTAGTTTGTTGAAATATTGCATATTCTAGATTAAAAAAAAAACAAACTTACATCATAATGCTTCTTCTCAGTCTTGTTTACACACTTGCCATTCATACACCATTTTCCCTCTCCACAACTGGTGCCATCTGCCCAAGGAAAGTGTTTAGTTTGGCACACAAGCAATTCTCCAGAGATGCCCGTACACCACAAAGTTGTACACGTGCTGGCTGTGTCCGGACAATGTTTGGACTCATCTCCAAATGTAAACTGGCATTGCCTGTTGGCATCATACAAAGTTCCAGGGAGATCAGAGGGAAGCTGTATAGGTTTGTGCGGCTTGTCCAGTAAACACTCACCTGGAAAAAAACCCCCAGTAATCAGTTAGTTAGTTTGAATGGGAAATTTTATTTGTTCGATTGCACTTGGCTTCCTTGTTCAAGTAATTGTTCCGCTTTCATTATACCAACAATGGTATGAACCAGTTAAAGACTTCTTCAACGTTACTGGCAGCCAAGTAAAAGCATAACCTTGTACTGGAGTTCTCTAACAGAAAGTGTTGTAAGGAGAGGACTGCTTCATTTTCTTTTTTTTTTTTAAAGTAGGAAGAAAACAAAGATAGCATTTAAGTGGCATCTAAATGTGAGTGTACAAACTTGAACAGAAGGCTTAACAAACTTACCATGACCATTGTCCAAAAATGTTGTAATCATGTAAGCACTGCAAGGAGACCAGGGTTGGCTTCGATCCAGATTGGAAAGCATAGACGCCATCATGTGGGAATCCCGGCTTAGACCATTAATATTGGCACACTGCTTTGCATCGTCATGGGGCATATTAAACACATGGCCTAAAAAAAAAAAAGAAGATTTTTTAGAAAGTTTGTTTTATGCATTAACAAATATTTTTTGAATGTCAGTCTTGAACTAATCACTGAGTGCATTTTAGATACTTAAAATAATTATCTGAATAGTTCCAAAATTTTTAACAAATGCCACCTTATTTTTGCTTGTCTCAGTTGCCAATCTAAGGAAGATGGTGTTTCTGCAATTGCAGTCACATCTACAGCTCCTGCATACAGTTATCTGGCCAATCCTGCCATCTTTCATATGCCACTGTCTCCTACTGACTGACTTTAGAAGGAGTTGAGGGCATTTAACATCTCACAGAATTGGGCCCTACATACAGACTATTACATAATGAGATGTTTACTTTATTGTATCAGACTAGTTTGAATTAATTCAAATCTCATGTCAAAGATGAATTACCTAGTTCATGGGCCGTTGTGAAGGCAGCTTGCAATCCGTCGTCCTCTATGATAGAGCAGCTGCGGTTTGGATCACAAATTGTTCCCACATCAGCCATCCCAAGGGTATCACATGTCTTGGCACCGCAAAGGTCCTTTAATAAAGAAGGGAGTTTCATTTAATCTGGTCAAAGACTTAACCTTGGCAAGATTCATTCAACCTTGGCAGTATGCCTTTACTTATGGAAAGAGAATAAAAATTCAGAATTTCAGTAGATACTATGGCAAAATTCTCCTTTGGAACATGCAAAAATGCTTGTACTTATTCCATAATTTCGGTGCTAAATCTTGCTAAATAATCCATATATTAAAAGCAATATGCTGCATATGAAGTGCCTTTCAGCTGAAATAACAGAACATTGCAAAAAGGTGGTTAATTATTATCCCCCTTGTTTGAGTCAATAATCTCAGACGACTGAATCTAAAGGTGATTTTTCTGAAGACTGTAATTAAAAATGCTAGGCTTGCTTTGTTTAAAACAAACAAACAAACAAAAACACACACCAAAAACTTTCCCTCTCCTTTCCCTTACCTGTCTGGTAAAGAGGATTGCTGTGTCATAGTGCTCTGCATGTCGGTCACTGGGTGGATTGTGTTGCTTTTGCCAGCTGCAGAAGTTCCTTAAGGTAAGGGCGGCATTAGAAGAAACATCAGGTCCCTTCTGCTCATCATAGATGACCAGAATTTTTACCAACACCAGACTAATAGAGTTTCGGATACTGGGATGCTTGTATAATTTGGCTGCCACAGACAACAGAGTCAGGAGATAGTGTTTCAACCCGCTGCCATGGAACTCTGCCATGGATTGGTCTGCTACAAGCATGGTTTCCACATAGCGAGGGCTGGACACAAATCTTTTTTTCCTTGTGCTTCCAGTTTCTATATTAAAAATAAAAAGGAGGAGACTGCATATCAATAGCCTGTCCAGAAATTATTATAACAAGGAACTAGAAAAAAATACAGTAACAAACAAAATTTACATCTAAGGCAGGAAATATTTTGCCACCTTACTTTATTATTAAAGGCAGAATGACCTTAAAATGGACCCTGAGGCTTGTGACTGCACACCTACATTTAAAGTAGCCGATTTTTGACCTCTGAAACCTGAGCAGCTTTAACATAATCTCACCCACTAAGACACTTTTGCTGATGCAGTAAAGAGCAACCTTGGCCAAGAGCGTATGATGTGAGCCCTTGCAAATGAAAGGGTGACTCAAAAGTCTGAATGAGATCATTGAGCTCCATGTGGAAAGCACAGTATAGTACTCAGGGCTCCTGCCAAGCAACCCAATTGCTACCGGGACCCTGCAAGAGCACTGCCTCTTACCCTAGTAGGACACTGTGCCCTCCTCTGACTGTCAGATCCACTCCTTTCTCCTCTCCCTTCCCATGTGCTGCTCCAGTCAGATGATTAAACTCCCCCATTCATAGTCCCTCTCTGGGCTGTCAGGCACTGTAACTTCCCCTCTCTTTGCTACACACCTGTGTCAGGGACACAAGTCATTTCTGTGAATGAACACCCCATACATTAATTACTAGGAGGTGGGATTCTTTGGATCACCATTTGCAACAAATGGGCCTCTGCTTGGGTCTATATTTTGTATACGGTCCTATTTGGTGAGCCAGAATCTCTCTTCATTTACACCAGCATAACTCAAATGACTTTAAAGGCACTACTCCTGATTTTACACACATGCAATTAAGAGGATAGTCTTGACTATAGTTCATCCACACACAGGCTCTATGTTTACAGGATGTACGTTTTTTCATTGCACTAAACCTCTGTCCCTTTCCAGTCCAACCTGCAATACAGCTAGAGGTCATTAAGGGAGAAATACTTCGTGTGCTGGAAGGGAGTACAAAAAAAAAAAAAAAAAAAAAAAAGGATTTCCCCATCCCTGCCTGCAGGGATGTGCTGGGAAGTGGAGGGTGGAATTATCAAAAAGAGCCAAAGGCTCATTTGAAACTCCCACCCCAGAGTCTCTCTCTCTCTCTCTCTCCGACACGCACGAGATATTCACGCCCCTGGGGACGTGTCAATTTCAAGCCATCAGCCTCTCCGAGGCTTCTACGAGAGGAAATGGGAGAGAAGCTGCCTGGGAGTCACCAGGGTCCCAGTACCTGTGTGGCCCACGTGCGCCTGCCGCCCCTCCGCGGCCAGGGGGAAGCTCTGCTCGGTCACCCCGCACTTGGAGCCGCCGCTCTGGCGGGCGCTGCCCTGCAGCCGCCGGCGCAGGAGGTGGAGCTGCGGGCGCTGGGAGGCGTTGGCCGGCTGGATGAAGTACTCTTCCCCCTGCAAGTAGAAAGCCCCGCGGAGCCCCGCGCAGAGGCTGAGGGCGGCGGCGGAGCTCGGGTCCCGGTTGACGGTGCCGGAGTAGAAGCAGCGCGCCAGGTCGGCGGCGGGTTGGTTCCCGAGCGAGGCTCCCTGCTCCGGCACCGCCTCCTCCTCCTGCTCCTCCCGGGGGCGGCTGCCCAAGTACTGCAGCCTGAAGTCCGGAGCCAGGAAGCTGCTGTCTGGCTCCAGCTCCAAGCGCAGCCGCTTCCCGAAGGCGTCCAGGCGATAGAGCCTCTTGGCAGCCGGCTCGGCCGCGGAGTCCAGCCGCACGGGCACGATCAGCGCCCGCTCCTCCCGCGGCGCGGGGCCGCAGCGAGCGCCCGGCGGGCAGGGGTAGAGCAGCGCCGCCAGCAGCAGGGCGGCGAGCGAAGGGGCTGGCCCCATGCTGCACGCCGGGGCTCGGGAGCGCAGGGGGGCGGCCGGCTCGGGGGCGAGGCTCGCGGGCAGTCGCGGCGCGGGCTGCAGCCGGAGCGCGGCGAGGTCTCGGCGGCCCTACAGAGGAGGCGCTGCCCCTGCCATGGCCGGAGGGCGGCAGCCGCGGGGTGGGGAGGATGCTGCGGGGACGCAGGCGCTGGGTCGGTTCCCCCCGCTCCTGGCGCTGCCGAGAGAGCCGGTGGCACGGGAGGCTCTAGCTGCCGGGCTCGGCGCGTCTCCTCTCCGGGTCGGGGCCGCTTGCGCGTCCGCAGCCCTGGCCGGCGCGTTGGGGGCGAGGAGGGGAGGGGGCTTCCCTTCTTTGCAAACTCGCTGGGATCCGAGCGCCTCCGCGGTGCGGCGTGAGTGCAGGAGCCGGGGCCGCCCTTTATGGGATTTGCCCGGGCAGCCCCCACCCCTCGCCCCAGCCCCCCGCAGCTCCCCCCGCCAGGCACCGCCCCTAGCTCGGAGCGGCTGAGCTCACTGCCTGCGCAACCGGGCGGCGGCCGCTCCCCCTTCCTCCCGCCGCCGGGGCTGCCCCACACAAAGCGCAGTGAGCCCGGGCGACACCGCCGCCTCCTCCCCGCCCGGAGAAGCCTGGAACGGCTCAGGGCGGCAGCAGAGGGGGGAGGGTGGTGACAGGTAGCGCAGCCTCCCCCTCCAAATCCCCCTCCCGGCCTTGGTCTCTTCCCGGGGGCCCCACTACTTAAAATGCAAGCAGCACGGGAGGGGGACGTTGCTTTTGTCCCCTACCCTCAGCAGAGGCGGAGGAAAGGAGGCATGGCCAGGTCCCCTGCACAGAGCCCCCTTTCCACAAGAGCAGCGGTGACCTAGGCCGCCCTCACCCAGGCGGACTTAGGGCGGGGGGACTAGGCTACAAGTGGCAAATGCTGCGGGTGGATTTTCAAGACAGGGTCCAGCAGTACTGAGACTTCAGCTAGTGGCACTTCTGAAGTTTTACAGCCCAGGGGCCTCATCCAGTGCTCTCCTTACTTTGATAGTTTGGGGCCAATCCACCACCGTTTCACTCTGCAGTTTTGCAAATATAGTTGAGTGGAAAGAAATTTATTTTCCTCTCCAGTTACTCATTTTCAGATTTCCTAGTGATCCTGCCAGTGCTGGAAGCTGAAAGCACTGGTTCACAGGTTGATGTATTGTGGAAGTACAGGTGAAAAGGGCAAAGCAACTCTTAAAAAAAAAAAAAAAAAAAAGTCCTGTTAGATACCTTAAGTTAATCCAGCATCCTGCTTTTTCACAGTCCTCCTAACATTTACAATTTGCTGTGCACCTGTAGTTCTAGGACATTACCCCTTTTAAATCCCTTAAACAGAGACATTTGTAACTTCCTTTAAAACCATAGCCAATACTAGTGGTACAGCTAATCCACTTAATTCTTTATACAGAACTCATTTTAGGTGTTTACAGTTTGACTTAATATTCTACTTTTCTTCCGGGTGAGTCCCTTCTTTGTGAATGAGGGCAAAGAATTGATAAACAAATGTTTGAGTATAAACAGAACTACTATACTTATTTAAATCCTGAAGTGTTGGTATGGATCACTAAATTCCTTACAGTCACTTGAATATGAAGATAAAATTCAGAGGTCAAAACCATTTTTCTCCATGATATGGCCTTCTACAATTTTATTTACTTACTGTAGTCTCTCTATATGTTGTGCCAACCCTACACTGCAGCAAGATGTCTTTCCCTCATTTTTCTTCATACTTCAAGTAATATTACATAAACGTGGATACATGTATCTATACTTGTTGATATTTATTGCCAGTGCAGTTTGATAAACTATAGTATTTAAGAAATACATTTGGCAAATGAGAGTAACATCTTGTAAAACAAAATGTACTGGACTCTTCCTTCACTTATACTAATGTACATCTGGAATAATTCCACATAAATCAATCTGCAGTTAATCCAGACACAAGTCAGGCCTTGTGTGTCAACATTAAATTTATTTATAAAGGAATTTTAGTTGATATACTTCAGCAAATTTCCCTCAACCATATCACACATTTTTAGTCTTGAAAGGCAAAGTTGTCATTCATTAAAGATTGAAATTTTAATATACAGTGGGCATTTTAAGGTTTATATTGTTGTTGATAGTCAAGAATTATAACTTCAGTCTAGTTATGCTCAGAAAAGCTGTAGTCTTACCTCAGATCTGATATGTACCAATCAATTTCACATTCATGCTTTTCACATTAACACCTGAAAGTACTTGATAAATATGCTGTAAATATTCATTTTATTAGGAATTAACCTTACATCATACCACTGTTCAGCAAGGAAGTCCCTCTGCTGGTGTGCAACTCAAGCAATATTTCTACATTATCTCGTTAGTTTCAAGATTTGAAGAGATACTGACCACCTTAAATAATGTTTCTATATGAAAGGACTCTTTTTCCCCCACCAGATGGCACTCTGCTATTAAAAAATCTTTTGAATGTATTTCTTTCACAGCTTGTCTCTGGAGTTTTCAGACTATGTTATGGTGAAAATGCTTATATTTTATTACGTTCTCAAAACTTTTATGATTCGGACAAGTAGTTTAAAGTGTTCCTGCCTTTTATGTAACATCCAAGCAACTTCTAATAAATGGCACCAATTCAATGACAGTTTCTTTTTCCGTTGTTGCATTATGTCCTTCTTCAAATGTAAAATTCTGTATATATATGAGGTATTATGTGAATATAACAATCAAGTCCTAATTGGCCAATTAAAATAGCAAATATCAAAACAAAGGTTTAGAAAGTAACTTGTACAGCAGTTCATAATCTCACTGTAACATTGCTACACAGTAGACTCCCCAGTCCTGCAAATGTTTACACATGTACTTAACTTTATGCATATGAGTAGTCCCACTGAATTCAACTAGATCACCCATGACAGAAAGTGTTTATGTGTTTGGCGATCAGGGCTTAAGTCAATCACATTTTCTCTAATTCAAAAACATTGTGATAGTTCTATGAAGGTAATTTTACAAAACTGAAATAAACTTGTTGCACTTTTCAGTTTATGGAATTAATGGTTATTCAGAACAGTTTTTGAATATTTTCATAATGATAAATTATTTCTGTTATTTGAGAAAATGATCAAAGAAAAAGCAACTTGCTTGAATTAGAAAAATGTGAAATAATGTAAACCACGAGATGGCGCTAACATATCATAATTTAGTCACTGTTGAAAGAACAGCAGTGGTGCATTAACCATGAAAAGAATTGTAAATGCCTGAACGGTTTTACCAATGTTGCATTTTTGTGTTTTTATGCCATTACTTTTGTAACTTAATATTTTCACAATAAAAAATAACATAGTATTTTTTAAATGCAACCAGGTTTTTATGATTTAGGAATTATAATAATTTAGAACTCAAACAGCAGAGGGCACATTAGGCCACTGAATAAGAGATGCAGTCTGATGATGCAACTGAAAACACATAAAATGAGCATGTCAGGTAAGCTTAAAACTAAAGCATTTTACTTAATACTTACTTAAAGAACAGGTTTTTTTTTTCTGTACTACCATTCACATTATTGCTGATGATTCCATAAGTGTTTGAAGAGAACTCTGTTCTTACCAGCTTGTTTTACATGTTTAACAGCATGAGTATTCTTGGCATTGCACAGAGAAAGAGAACTCATAGAATCATAGGACTAGATGGGACTTTGAGAGGTCGTCTAGTCCAAACCCCTGCACTCAAAGCAGGACTGAGTATTATCTAGATCAGTGGTCTTCAAACTGGGGTGCACTCACCCCCAGGGGTGCACGAGACCACCCCCGGGGGTGCGCGAGACCCCGCTGCCACCGCCGAGACCGCCTGGGAGACTGCCGAACTCCCAGGCGGGCTATTTTTAGACCGCCGAAATGCTGCTGCCGCTGGAAGCATCCACTTTTTGCGGAGGCATTTTGGCGGACATACCCGCCCTGGGGGGCCGCCAGACTTTTTCCTGCGTGGCAAGGGGCCAGGGGGGAAAAAGTTTGAAGACCCCTGGTCTAGATTATCCTTGATAGGTGTTTGTCTAACCTGTCTGAAAAATCTCCAATGATGGAGACTCCACAACCTCCCCAGGCAATTTACTCTAGTGCTTAACTCCCCGACTGGAAGATTTTCCTAATGTTCAACTTAAACCTCCCTTGCTGCAATTTAAGCCCATTGCTTCTTGTCCTATCCTCAGAGGTTAAGAAAAACAATTTTTCTCCCTCCTTCTTTCAAGATGACTGAATGAATTGGACAAAATTCTTTGCTCAGTCCATTCAGCTACGGCAATTCATAGTTTATGACTTTGTTTATTACCATGTCATTGATTTTGATGTCACTGTTACAGTGTCTGGAGTGGCTCACAAGTGGTAGTGCCAAGCTTAGGACAGACTGTCAAGAAGCAGGGCAAAAAAAATCCAAACTGGTTGTATGTTCTATATTTAAATTTCATCAACCAACTGTCAAGTGTGAATTTCTGAAGCACTATAAAAGCCTTGACAGAGTCATAGATAGTTCCCTTAGGCACTCCAGTTCATCTTGCCGCCTCAGCAAGCTTGACTTTGTTATAGATCAGGGGTCTCAAACACGCAGGCCACACGCAGCCCTCCAAGCCCTTTCCTGCGGCCCGCGATGCTCTCCCCACCCCCAAGCTCCCCACAGCCCCCCTGCCAAGCTCCCCGCACCCCCCACCTCCTCCCTGCCTATCTCCAGGTGCTTAGCACTTTCCAGGAGGGAGGGGGGAGGAGCGGGGAGCTGTGCCCTCAGGGGAGGAGGCGGGGCAGGGGTGGGCCCTCATGGAAGGGGTGGGGTAGAAGCAGGGCTAGGGACAGGGAGGGGGGCGTGTCAGTGATGCAGCCCTCGACCAATGAACTAGTCCTCATGCAGCCCTTGTGGGCATTTGAGTTTGAGACCCCTGTTATAGATGGCCACTGTACACCTAAAATCACAACAGTATTCAGGTTACACCCCAGCCCAAAGGACCAGTCACTTACCCCAGGTCAGTTGTACTCAGATCTATAACCAAAGACAATATTTGTAGACAATCCTGTAACAAACTAGTTTATTAACTAGAAAGAAGAAATGAGAGTTATTTACAAGATTAAAGCAGGTAAACATACACACACAAATGAGTGTTGGTCTTGAGTTTCAAAAATAATAGAAACTTCTATCATGCACAGACTCTATACTTCCTTTGAGGCTAACCTAGGCAAAACACGTAGGGGACTTCAGCTTACGCTCTGTGATTCTTGCTCCTTTAGAGTTCAAGCAGTTACTCCTTGTCAGGGATTTTTATCCCTTCATCTCAGAGTCCAAGCTGACGGGATGAATTCATGCGCAAGTCTCTGGAAGGGGTTGAGGAATGCAGTCAACAAGGTCTCAGTACTCATCTTGCTTCACTATGGCTCATTTGATTTCAGTGGGCCTAGTTTGTGCAGGACCAGCACTTTACTTTAATCGATGCTTCTTTTCTGTTTGGTGAGTTACACAATTACAGAGGTTTACAATGCAAACAACTAATACACACAGCATCCTACAAGCCATTGATAGAGTCTAAACACATTCTTACATCTGGTTTCCAGCTATGTATTCGTAAGTGTTCAGTGAGGCCAAGGGCCTTGGCATGAGCTGGTCTGCCAGCATGATAGTCACTAACACTAGACTCTGGTCTCCCTGAAAAGGAGGAGAAGGCTAAAATATTTTGTTTCTGCATAAATTATTTCATAACCAGCAATAGTGGGAGAGATAATACAAGGAAAATTCATGATAGACTTAATATGTGAAGAAAAATCTTTGATTTTTTGGGGGGAGTACATCAGGGTCCATGAGAATTCTATGTGATCTTCCATTTCTCCTTAATTTCTCCCTTCACCTAAAGCCCGATGTCAAGCCAACCGCCAAAATTGTAGGAAAGTTAGATTCAGATCTTTTGGAACCTATCAGCTCCAATCTCATGTCTGCTATGTGCTGTATGGGAGCAAAATAATAATGTAATATCTAGTTAAATATAGTGCTTTTCATCAGTAGATATTAAAGCACTTTACAAATTAGGTCACTATTTCTTCCTCCTGCCTTTCACCAACCCACCTGGACCAAGCATGCTGCCTCCACAGGATTCCCAATTCCTAGTGATCTAGGCAACGGGAGACCTAGCCACTTGTTTGCCAGATCAGTCTATAGCATTATATTGTTTAATGGGGTGCGAGAATGTGACTGTTATACTTGAACTTTTTTATTTCTTCAGTCTGTACCTTTTTAGATGACCTCCTGCTATTGTTACTTCAAGGCATGGTCTTGTACCATCTAACCCTTATATAATGGGTTGCTAGGTTTCATGTGATGCGACAAACAGCACTGACTTTTTAAGTGGTGTTTCGATTTTATTAGTGTCTTACTGCAGAATTGAATAAGTTTTTATGAATTCACAATACTAAAAATTGCTGTATTCTATATGGGGGAAATATTTCTTTATTAGAGAAGGACCTTGTTACAGATCTGACTGAGTCCTGCTAGGGGATGGTCACCAGACTACTGTTATTGGAGCTAACCTTTGGATCCCACTGTGCCTCCAAACTGGCAAGGTCTGGGAAGCATTCAGTCTCTGTTTCTAAATCTGGGCTTCTAAGGGGCACAAGACCTCCTGTCTGACAACCTTTCTTTAGGATGTGAGACTCTGCACGCCAACTGCCCTAGACCCTGAAACCAGTGTTCCAACATCTCAACCCTCTCTAGTCACTTATGACCATTCACCAAGTTTCATCTCTTTGGGTACTCAAGTTTATTGATCAACTCCTTGGGGACCATGTGTCAGGCAAAGTAAGGAACACAGGCATCACAAAGGTGTTTCCAAATTCTCAGTAAATATTTATTCTCAAAGCATATAAGAGTTATAGATGTTTAGGAAACAAGAATAACCTATATGCTCCTCTCTTCCTCTCCCCGTCCCTGAATCTATGCTCACCTCTTCTTTAAGTCTTCAGGCCCAGTTGCTATTGAAGGTAAGTAGGCCCATCCTGATCTCTGCCTCCTGCACTCTTCTGTTGTTGGCTAATGAGAGAGAGAGAGGTATCTAAGCCAAGAATTTGATGTTAAATATTACTTCAGTCCCCTTTGTCATGTGATCCACTGACCAACTTCACAGCCTCAGTCAAGTTAAAATTCCAGCCCCTCTGGAGACAAATTGGGAGAGTCAGTTTCCTTTAGCCTGTCCACATTTTAGCAAACCCATTGTTGTGACAAGCACCACTGATGACTCCTGGGTTAGTTGCTTCAGGGAGCATTACAATGAGCTGCCTTGGCCTATCTTTACTTCTCTAGGTAGTCATAGCTACACACTCACAGTACAAGTCACTTTCTTTAAAGTGATGGTGACAATGTCAAGTGAGGGACAATTTGATACCGACTCATGAAGACATATACCTGTCCATCACAGACAGGAGTCCAGTTTGGGATTCATTTATAGTCAAAATGTGGGGTTGTTTGGATTCAGGGTTATGGTTTGTCCAGTTATGCAGATAAGGGCAGCCATAAAGTGCAGCTTTAAAATCCAGAACTTACTCAAAGTTTGGGGGAGTTGGATCCGGGGCTTTTCCTAATGTAAAGGTTCAGGCATGTCTCTAGTTCATGACACATATTTCACTCTGATTCACATACCACAGAATCCTATGACTGTCGTGGAGCTACATGCATTTTATGTCAAGGAATAATTTAGCTCTGAATCTCAAATGCCATATTTGATTTTTGGTGACATAGGTAGTGACACTTGTACTTAAGGTTGCTTACTACTTCCCACTAGAACACTTTGTTTTAGATTGCTTACAGCGTTGCAAAAATGGAATAATTCTGGTTGAAATTTTCTGTCAAGTGTCTTATTGGAGCTGATTGTTTCTGAAAGTTAAAATTCTTTCAGTCATTTCACTGAGAAGCTCTGGAGACTCCATGCTTTGGATCAGGCACTTGAAATTTGGCAGAGGTATCACCCTAGTGTCAGTGATGTGTCTTTTGCCTTCTTTGTGAAAATTCACCTTGATTTGGCCAACTTATAAGCTTCTGAAAAATCTCAGTTTGCATGTGTTTAGTGAAGACTTTTCAGAGAGTTTGGTAGCTAAATTCTCAGAAGATTCTGTCTTCACTGAGCATGCTCCATCCCCTCACAGCTGCTATGTGCTGAATGGACTGTTCATGCACCATCCCCACAGAGGAATTGAATATGTTGTATTCTGGGGCTACAGAGGCTGAGCAGGACTTTCCCTTCAGTTGCTCCCCTTGGTTAAGGTCTGGAGGTGCTGAACACTGGAACTGAGAGCAGCCAGATTCTCTCTGCTATACTTCAGAGCCTCTCCTGGTGGCATCCAGGCAGTGAGGAGGAGGCAGCTTGATTTGAATGCAGAGTGGGTGAAGAATGAAGATGGTGGACAAGCCTGCCAGGAGGGAGAAGAGGAGAAGCCAGGAGCAGGGATAAGCAGGAGTAGAGGGGGCAGAAGACAGAGGGAGGAATAGGAATAAGGGGGAGGGAGTGAGGGAAGAGTAATGTTGTGGGATGGAAGGGTAGTTGTAGACAGGGGTTCAGGGGGGACATGGGTAGGGTAGGAGCAGTAAGGCAGCGACAGGAGTTGGAGAGGGATTGATAGGAGCAACGGGGACAGGGAGAGGCAGGGCAGCTCAGGAGCAGAAGGACCTGTTCTTCTTACATTACGTGGAATCACATAACCTGGAATTAAACCCAGAAGTCCTGGATCTCAATATTCCTTTTCTGTCTGGCAACAAGCTGTGAAACACTGGCAAAATGTGTATTTCATCCCTTTCTAGTGGCAGGTCCATATAGAAGATAACAGCCTTCTACTGCTACCAATTACTCAATTAGCTCAAGTGGTAGCGAAAAGTACTGTGGATCTAAACATCGCAACTGATGATGATCCATGTATGGTTTCACATGATGGGAATTTTTAGGTTTTTAATTTCTTCCTACTCCTGTTGTTATCTACAGGCAAGTCAGCAACAGGTAATGATCAAAAGCAACTGATGGGTCTAAAAGTATCAGCACAGACAAAGGATTTTCTTTCCTTGCTAGGAGATTATCTGCTAACACATCCAGAAGAGCCTCTGCTCCTTAGGCTCATTCAAATGTAGGTTAACTGAGATCAAGGATCTCTTAAGGCATCTAGACATTGAGTGTTGTCTCACCATAGTCTTTTAAATAATCCTAAACCAAGTATGGAACATTAGATACAAAGTGATAGTTGGCCAAACTGTCAGCATTCAGTCATGGTTTTCCAAAGCCACGAGCAAACAAGAGCTTAATTGGCAGCAAGGGAGATTTAAGTTAGATATTTGGGAAAACTTTCTAACTATAAGGCTAGTTAAGCTCTGGAATAGGCTTCCAAGGAAGGTCGTGGAGTCCTCATCACTGGAAGCTTTTAAAGACCAGTTGGGATGGTCTAGGTTTACTTGCTCCTGGCACAGCGCTGGGGGCTGGATTGGATGACTTCTCAAGGTGCCTTCAAGCCCTACATTTCTATGATTGTATGAAGAGCTTCTCTCAGAGGCACTTTGACAATCTCACCCAACAATAGCCCAGCTCCTCCCTACTGGCCTTTACCAGCCAGGGGGTACAAGGACCCAAAATACAGGTTGTATCACAAAGTTTCTTCAGTCCTCAAAGGACAGCTAAGCAACTCACACAGGGAACACATAGCATATATATCTATATAGTTTCTCTCATAGACACAGAACATTCAAGACTTGTTCCACAGAATCTTATCTGTAAACTAATATGAAATTTCTTCAGTTGGAGTGATCTCAAAGCAGCCATGGGGGTGGGACAGTCTAAATCAGGGATCGGCAACCTTGGCACGCAGCCCCCCAGGGTAAGCACTCTTGGCGGGCCCAGCTGGTTTGTTCACCTGCCGCATCCGCGGGTTTGGCCGATCGCAGCTCCCACGGGCTCTCGTTCATCGCTCCGGTTCAATGGAGGCTGCAGGAAGCAGCGTGTGAGGGTAATTAACCACTGGAACAATTTACCATGGGTCATGGGGGAATTCTCCATCACTAGACGTTTTAAGATCAAAACTGGATGTTTTTCTAAAAGATATGCTCTAGTTCAAAGGGGAATGAATTCAGGAAAGTCTTATGTAGAAGGTCAGACTAGAGGAACACGATGGTCTCTTCTGGCCTTAGAATCCATGAATGCTGTGGAGCACGTTGCTTATTTGTCCTCCTCATGCTTTGTCCCATGAGTCATCATCCTGCACTAGCAGGATAGCTCCTTAACCCTCAACGATGGCCATTCTGCTCCATATTACCTCTTTCAGCATGCCGTTGATTCACTAGGACAGGATTCTGCTATATGTCGTATTATAATTTGCATGAGCAAGGAAGAATATTTAAGAGAGTTGCTTTAACTCTGTCTCTGAATAGCTTGACATCTGAACTTTTAATGCAAACTGTTATTGTACCACATGTTATAGTTAAAGATTATTCTATCATTTACAGTAATTTATCAAGTGTATGTTATATTCAGTTTCTAAAGTTTTTCTAGTGCATATACCCATGGTACCTAAGTGTCATATTTGTACAATATATTTGATCAAATGCGGTATGTGACAAATGAGAAATATGAAATATTTTCCATATGGAACACTCATTCATTGCGGGAGAATCACCACCACCGACACACATAATTTAACACAAGAAAAATCTAATCAACATAAAATGGCTGTTGATATAATTTTCTGTTTGAAATAATATTTATACCAAGACACTGCCCATTAAAGTTTTCCAGCATTCTAATATAGAACCAAGCAAAAGAATTAGTGTAGAGAAAAACATAAGAATGGCCATACTGGGTCAGATCCAAAGTCCATCCAACCAAGTATCCTGTCTACTGACAGTGGCCAATGCCAGGTGCCCCGGAGTGAGTGAACCTAACAGGTAATGATGAAGTGATCTCTCTCCTGCCATCCATCACCCCGCTCTGACAAACAGAGGCTAGACACACCATTCCTTACCCACCCTGGCTAATAGCCATTAATGGACTTAACCTCCATGAATTCATCCAGTTCTCTTTTAAACCCTGTTATTTTCCTAGCCTTCAGAACCTCCTCAGGCAAGGAGTTCCATAGGTTGACCATGCGCTGTGTGAAGAACGTCCTTTAACTTGTTTTAAATCTGCTGCCCATTAATTTCATTTGGTGGCCCCTAGTTCTTATATTATGGGAACAAGTAAATAACCCTTCCCTATTCATTTTCTCCACACTATTCATAATTTTATATACCTCTACCATATCCCCCCCCTTAGTCTCCTCTTTTCCAAGCTGAAAAGTCCTAGCCTCTTTAATCTCTCCTCATATGGGACCTGTTCCAAACCCCTAATCATTTTAGTTGCCCTTCTCTGAATCTTTTCTAAAGTCACTATATCCTTTTTGAGATGAGGAGACCACACCTGTACGCAGTATTCAAGTATCCATGGATTTATATTAGAGCAATAAGATATGCTCTGTCTTATTCTCTATCCATTTTTTAATGATTCCTAACATCCTGTTTGCTTTTTTGACTGCTGCTGCACACTGCACACATTCTGAAAAGTTATCATTTATTCCTATCCTTTGTTCCCTGTCTTTTAACCAGTTCTCAGCCCATGAAAGGATTTTCCCTCTTATCCCATGACAACTTAATTTATGTAAGAGCCTTTGGTGATGGACCTTCTCAAAGGCTTTCTAGAAATCTAAGAAACAATGGAATTAATTTTAAACAATTACAGAAATTTGTTCTGACATTCACCGAGAGTGGGGAGTGGTGGTGAGTAAACCTTTATTTCTTTTTTGTTTTGGCTAACTTAAATCTGTATAAATATTTTGAAGAAACCCTTTACAATCAGCTTCCCCATTACCTACTGGAGAAAAGTGTATCAACTGCAGCTTCTAAAGCTGATGAATTACAACAGATGTTCAGTGCACGAAATGTACAGGAACCATACAACAAAGCCCGATGCCAACTCTGTCCATATATCCATTCAATTGACACCATCATAGGACCTAATCACATCATCCACACCATCAGAGGCTCATTTATCTGCACATCTACCAATGTGATATATGCCATCATGTGCCAGCAATGTCCCTCTGCTATGCACATTGGCCAAACCGGATAGTCTCTACGCAAAAGAATAAATGGATACAAATCTGACATCAGGAATCATAACATTCAGAAACCAGTAGGAGAACACTTCAATCTCCCTGGCCGTTCTGTTACAGACTTGAAGGTGTCAATTTTAAAACAGAAAAACTTCCAAAACAGACTCCAACGAGAAGCTGAGGAACTGGAATTAATTTTCAAATTGGACACTGTCAACCATGGGTTAAACAGGGACTACGAGTGGCTTTGTCATTACACTAATTGAATGCATTTTTCTAGTTAAGTCTCTTTTACAGATTCTTATCAACTGTTAGACATAGATCCACTAAATTTTCACTACAAAAAGGTTTTTTTTTCCTCCTGCTGATAATGGCCCATCCAAGTTAAACAGCCTCTTAGAATTGGTATGGTAATTTACAACTTTTTCTTCTTCTTCTTTCTGTGTGTATAAATGCATCTTACTTCTGTTTGTTCCATTCTATGCATCCAATGAAGTGGGCTAGAGCCCACGAAAGTTTATGGTGAAATAAACTGGTTAGTCTCTAAGGTGCTACAAGTATTCCTCATTTTATATAAGGAACCACACAGAAAACTTAGTTCTAAAATCATATCAAATAGTTAGATGAAACCAGAGGTGAAGTAAAACTGATCGAAGTACCAATGGTAGAACATTGTCATTTTAGTCAAGCATTTTGAACTATTGTTGAAAGTCACAAAAGATTCATGATTTGGGTTTTACTCTCTATAGGTTTGTCTTCATTAGGATAAAGTGTTGTTAGGATACTTTAGCTAACAAGTTCTAATTAGTATGTTCTGAAAGACAAGTGTAGACAAGGCAATGTATACCTTTAACAATAGCTAGCTGATTGAATAGAAGCCTAGAGGGCAGCCTAGCATTTATATTTACCATACATGTACACCATAACGCCAGCTATTATTGGTCACATACCCTAATAAAAAACCTCTTACTTATCAAAGAATGTGTATTCAGATATTACTGTATCACACAGATAGCAAAACTATTTGCTTGGGGATAAGAACACAATACAGACTTAAAAGACTGTTGAGGGAGACAACCCATATATATATCAGTATCTGGTAATAGAAATGTTCCTATTCAAGAATTTGACTCATTGCTGATGAACAGCTGACTTAAATCCAAATTACCATGGTCAAAGCAACTGCTAGTGTCAAATATACTTAAACCACTTTAGAAATCAGGGATCAAATAAAAGGAAGCAAGCAAAACAAAAAGTTGCATTATACTATGCCTGCTGAAGTGTTTCAGAAGTTAAATATAACAATAGCATTGGTTACAAAGTCCCTCAGCAACTGGAAACCAGAGTGAAGTACGTTCATATGTGCCCTAGACTCCACTAACATTTTGATATTTTTATCACACTGTAATTTTTGCCTGTACCACATAGACTTGGAACATGGAATTTCACAAATGCAGAATTTACTTAAATACTTCTAGAAATGTACAATTTTTATGACCCTAAATCAGAGGTTCCCAAACTTTAACACCCTGTGAACCCCTTTCACTAAAATGTTAAGTCTCGCGAACCCCCTTCCAAAAAATGAATTTCCAGGGATTTTCTCTTTTACTTAAGTATAAATTATAAAAGCAGTGATCTTGGCAATGTAAAATTTGTTTTTATGACATGCTTTTACACACTATTTATTACTAATTACACTGGTCTACAATTTTTTAGAAGTCATCTGTTTCAGAGATAAAATGTGATATTTATTATGTATTTTGATGTGCTGAATTCAAATATGACAATTAAAACAACTGATTGGCTACTGTTTCTAAGATATTTAAGTTTTTACATTTTATGTCTATGTATATTGTGTAGATAGTAGAGTTTTAATCATAAATTGTAAACCTAGGTCTTTTCATGTGTTTGCTTTACAGGATAATATTTCACCTGTCCTGTTTATGTAACACTTTAAAAATCAGCAGAAGGTTTATATAAATAAAATGTATTATGAAACAAAAGGCAAAAAACTATTACGTACACAGTTTAGTCCTATTCAGTGTCTACTTGGCGCTTCTTGGCTTGTCTCTTGTATTCCTTAAATGGAGCATCTCTTGTCACTGTCCAGCAATAGTCTGCAAGCATTGATGGGCTCCATTTGCCCTGATAATGTTTCTCCATTGTTGCAATGTCCTGGTGAAATCGCTCGGCGTGCTCGTCGCTCACTGCTCCGCAGTTCGGTGGAAAAAAATCTAGATGAGAGTGCAAAAAATGTATCTTCAGTGACATGTTGCAACCAAGGCTTTTGTACGCCTTGAGGAGGTTTTCCACCAACCACCTATAGTTGTCTGCCTTGTTGTTTCCCAGAAAATGAATTGCCACTGACTGGAAGGCTTTCCATGCCGTCTTTTCCTTGCCACGCAGTGCATAGTCAAATGCATCATCTCAAAGAAGTTCATGAATCTGAGCACCAACAAAGACACCTTCTTTTATCTTAGCTTCACTTAACCTTGGAAATTTTCCACGGAGGTACTTGAAAGCTGCTTGTGTTTTGTCAATGACCTTGACAAAGTTCTTCATCAGACCCAGCTTGATGTGTAAGGGTGGTAACTAAATCTTCCTTGATTCAACAAGTGGTGGATGCTGAACACTTTTCCTCCCAGGCTCCAATGACTGTCGGAGTGGCCAATCTTTCTTGATGTAGTGGGAATCTCTTGCACGACTATCCCATTCGCAGAGAAAACAGCAGTACTTTGTGTATCCAGTCTGCAGACCAAGCAAGAGAGCAACAACCTTCAAATCGCCACAAAGCTGCCACTGATGTTGGTCATAGTTTATGCACCTCAAAAGTTGTTTCATGTGGTCATAGGTTTCCTTCATATGGACTGCATGACCAACTGGAATTGATGGCAAAACATTGCCATTATGCAGCAAAACAGCTTTAAGACTAGTCTTCGATGAATCAATGAAGAGTCTCCACTCATCTGGATCGTGAACGATGTTGAGGGCTGCCATCACACCATCGATGTTGTTGCAGGCTACAAGATCAGCTTCCATGAAGAAGAATGGGACAAGATCCTTTTGACGGTCACGGAACATGGAAACCCTAACATCACCTGCCAGGAGATTCCACTGCTGTAGTCTGGAGCCCAACAGCTGTGCCTTACTCTTGGGTAGTTCCAAATCCCTGACAAGGTCATTCAGTTCAGCTTGTGTTATGAGGTGTGGTTCAGGGGAGGAGGATGGGAGAAAATGTGGGTCCTGTGACACTGATGGTTCAGGACCAGAAGTTTCATCCTCTTTCTCTTCCTCATCTGACTCAAGTGAGAATGATTCTGGTGCATCAAGAACCGGCAGTCCTTCTCCGTGGGGTATTGGGCGTATAGCTGCTGGAATGTTTGGGTAATGCACAGTCCACTTTTTCTTCTTTGACACACCTTTCCCAACTGGAGGCACCATGCAGAAGTAACAATTGCTGGTATGATCTGTTGGCTCTCTCCAAATCATTGGCACTGCAAAAGGCATAGATTTCCTTTTCCTGTTCAACCACTGGCGAAGATTTGTTGCACAAGTGTTGCAGCATATGTGTGGGGCCCACCTCTTGTCCTGATCTCCAATTTTGCAGCCAAAATAAAGGTGATAGGCTTTCTTAACCGTAGTGGTTATACTGCGCTTTTGTGATGCAAAAGTCACTTCACCACAAACATAGCAGAAGTTATCTGCACTGTTCACACAAGTACAAGGCATCTCTGCTCACTTTGGCTAAACGGAAATGTGTCCCTTTGCAAAATCAAACACTGACAAATAAGAGAGCACGACACTGTATGATTTCTAGAGCTGATATAGGGCAATTTGTTCAGCAGAGTGATGTAATCTTCGTTATGATTGCATCATCCATGACTTCTAGGAATAACATGATGCAATTCATATCACGTATGACGCAATACCAGCTTCAGATTGCATCATTCATTGTTTTGCCTAAAAAGCAAGTACTGTCCAAACCCAGTCAGATTTATTCATAGACCCAGTCAAAGATGTATTTTAGTCATTTCTGGTTTAAATTGAGATCCCTTCCCTTTATAACTCACTTATCCTCCACCATTCCCATGTCAAGGGTCATATATACTGACGCAATAGCATATCTTGAAAACTAGAGCCAATCAACAATGTTAAGCATCATTTTCGTTCTCAGTGACCCAGAATTAGTAAAGTTTGACTACATTTATTTCAGAAGGATTTTGGCTGTAGAGCAGTGTTATTATTTATCATTACAGTATTTTTATTACGTTGGGCAAATGGCAATACTCTTACATGATCTCACTTTCATAGCTTGTATCACTTTGAATTGTCATAAGACAAGACTCCTATGTTTCATCAAGGAGTATCAGAGGTGAAACAGCATGAAGGTATTTAAGAAGCCAACTCAAAGAGTTCCTTCTACACAAGCATTCAGGTCTTGAGCAGTCCAGGCAAACACCACACATTACAACAAAGCTTAAACTTGTTCTTCGTAATAATTTTAAAAACAATACTGCCTATTTAATTTTAAAAATAGCAAAAATAAAAAAAAAATCCACCTCCCCTTCCATTTCTTAAAAGAAGTCTTCAAGTTGAAATCTCCTCAGTGTGAAAGATAAGCTTGCTTTGATCGGCTTATCTCTTGGAAGTCCAGGGGCTCTGGGCTGCTGGCCCCATGCTGCCCTGGGTCCCAAGGGACAGCTCTGTCCGCCATTAGGGACTTTTTCCCCCGAGAACCCCCTGTAACATTTCGTGAACTCCTAGGGGTTCACATACCCCAGTTTGGGAACCATTGCCCTACATGAAAACTCAGTAGTCAGTTTTACTCATTGCTCTATTATCTGAGTGCTTCACAGTTACTGATTTTTAGGCTCATAATATTCCTGTGAAGTAAAGGACGTATTTTCCTCACTTTACAGAGGGGGAACTGAGGCACAGGGTGAGTGTCTTGCCCAAAGTCTCAGGGGAAGTCTGTGGCTGAGTTGGGTTTGAACCCAGGTCTCTTGAATGCGATATGTGGGACCTAACCACCATACCATCTTTTATACCTAATGTACAGTAGGAAATAGAGGAATAAAGGTGTTGTCCAATAGTAATGATTTTACAGGTATAATGCTTGAGTCCAATGGACTTTAGCTCATAGCTATTGGGATGCTTGTACCTCTCCCCTGCTTTCTGGTCCCTCTGAGTATACTCCCTTGGATGTTAGGCCTTGAGACCTTACCTCTTTTGGGGTGGAATTTCAGTTTTCTCTCTCTTAGGCTGGGATCTGTGTACAACAGGGATTGGTGACCTTGGCATGTGACCCCCTAGGGTAAGCACACTTGGCGAGCCCGGCCAGTTTGTTTACCTGCCGCATCCGCAGGGGGGCCGTGTGCCAAGGTTGCCGATCGCTGCTGTACAACATCCTATGTAGTCCAACTGCTTATTACCATGTGGGTCTGACTGGACATTGGTGTATCTTCTCTTGGGGAGCTCATGACAAGTGCCATACAGTGAGGAACAGTTCTTAAAACAAGCAGTTTTATTTACCAAATGGAACAAGAACACGTCCTTATGATGGTTGCTCCACTTTTTGGTAGTGAGACCCATTCAGCCTCAATGGGTCCCAGTCACAGGTCTTGTGTCTATGGAGGAATGTGCTGAAATCTTCTACTCCACCTGACATTCCACCACCACCTCAGGAATCTAGTCTGGGGTACAGATCCACATTCAACAGTAGGCACCTCTACATTCATCACAGTGAAATTACACTAGTCACAGTATCTCATACAATCATTCAGAATTCTACATCCAGTGTGATGTTTCCAAAAGAGACCTCCAAAGCTAGAAGGCAAGTGCCCCCCGCCCCAGCAACTTTTCCTGATGCTTTCATACATGTTAGTGGATTGTCTTGACTTCCTATTTTTGGGAAATATGTTTTCTTAATATTGTGCAGTGAAAATAATACAGTATGTCCTATGTTCTAGAGAATACTCTATTGTTTCTTGTTACAATTTAGCTATTGAAAGACATAGGAAGTTAGTTCAAGAGGGGGCATAATCATTAATAAAACTAGTTATATGCTTATAGTTTTCCATTGACTAGTTAAAGTCACAGGAATTGGCCTATGTATGTACCATGTAAAACTTATTAATCATGTTTATTACAGAAGTGCCTCAGGCCAACTGATAATGGTGCCCCCATTGTGCTAGCTACTGTATAAAAGAGAGTTGTAGATGATCCCTGCCCCAAAGAGCTTATAATCTAAATAGCTAAGATGGACACAGAATGGGGAAGGGGTTAAACACACAAGCAAAGCAAACACTTTAGTTCCATGAATTTTTTTTCTGTGAGGAGGGGAGGAAATTGTTTGGGAGGGAATCAACTAAATGGGAGGCGGGAAAAGGCAAGAGAAGGGGAGTGAAGAGGATATGAAGGACAGGTGTGGAGTGACACTGAAGTAAAAAGACTGGAGGAGGGAGAGGGGGTTGGAGCAAACAGCCAATCTGCACAGGGCAGAGAAAATCCCATGGAAACTGTAGAAAGTTCTCTAAAAGTCTGATGATCCCTGCTTTGGCTGCTTTTGGTCCTATTGGCTGGAGTCTCTGGCTGGCTCCTCACTGCAGTTTTCCCACAGGCACCATATCCTGTATATTAATATTCTCATGAAATTTAGGGATAGTCGGTCTAACTCTGCTTTCACTAATGCAGAGTAGTGCTTTACACTAGCAAGTAGTCCCACCGAGATCCATGAGACTACTTGCACAGATAGGGTACTGTGAAACATGGCTAATGGCAGGTTTTTTATACAAGGAGACTGCCTGGCCCACCCAACACAGAAAGAGTGAGCATAAGGAGGAAGTTCAGCAAAGTTTCAAGCACATGAACTGAAGGCCTAGTCTTCAGTACTGACAAAGGTATATATTTAACTTGGGGGTAACTAATGCACACGAGCTATTCTAAAGTAAAAATACAGGCATGTCGCGTCTTAAGCGTATTTAACATACACGATTTCAGCTTTATGCGGTCCGTAAAAGAAAAGGGGGGGAAATTTTTTTAAAAAAACTTCCTGTAGGGGGTGCGATTTTGCCTCCCATTGAAGCTAGGGTAATTAATGTACATGAGCTATCCCAAGGTAAAAAATACTCTCTCTCAAGAGTGAAGACAAGACTGGAGATGGCACTTGGGGAAAGATGGTACTTGCCATGCACTAGGAGGAAAAGAAGAGAGATGAAGTTCCACAGATTGGGTAGTATTTGCCAAGAGAAGACACAGCTTTGTGGGAGACCATATGAAGGTGCTCTGTCTGGGGCAGTCTGCTATGAACTGTGAAGGAGAGAAAGAACCCCTGACAGGCACAGAGACAGAGGTTGTTGTTACCACCCTTTACCATTTGTAACCTGTATTCTGTGTCCTGTGGCAACGGAGGTAGTTTGTTGGGTATTAGAGCACAGTAAGATGCGTAGTTTTTGAATAAGAAAGTCTATATTGGCTCAATAATCATCCTCTTATATGTCTCAATTAGAAAAGAATTCTATAGTTTTTTCAAGTAATAGTCTGCCATTAGAATCCATTCTTCAAACGGTTCAATTTAAAATAACCAGTGCATAACAAACACAAGCCTCTTGGAAAGCAAAGGGGTTTTTATTAATTAAAAATCCAGAGTGAAACTGTGTTTTTTGGTGAGAAAGGGATACACTGGTACAGACAGAATCTTGCAACAGCTATGCATTTTTTCTTCTTTGGATAATAAGCCTCAAGAATGTTAGGCTTTTCTCATCAAAACAGAGTGTTTTCAATGTGTCCGTGCTACTTTTACAAGGCCAAAAGGTTTGCTAGTCCCTAGAGCCCTCAGTGTTTTCACTAATCTCAGCAATACCTTCAAGTGATGGTAATGGAGATCAGCTGCTAGCTTCCTTTTCTCTGCCAAACGGGACCTGTATCCCAAGAAGAGCAATGCTAGCCAGCCACGCATGGGACACTCTTGTCTAGATTTCTTTTGTGCAGAACTGATAGAAAGAATATGCTCAGTGATACGTACTTCATGAGAAAGCTCCTTAAACAGAAGTTTCAATAAACAGAAGATTCAAGGATTTGAATCAGGAATTAGATGGTTTAATCCAGGAAATCATCAACTCATCCTGTGACCTGAGCAAATCTTTCAAAAATGCTACAGGAGATCTTAATGTAAACTCATGAGTACAAGTGCAATTATGTGTACACTTATTCTGTATTTTCCATATCCCAAGTATGGTTCCTGAGATTAGGGCACTAGCCTAGGGCTTGAGAGACCTCAGTTAAATTCCCTGCCTTGCCACAGGCTTCCTGTGTGATCTTGGATAAGTCTCTGTGCCTGTGCAGCTGCATGTGGAGCTGACAACACTTTCCTACCCCACAGGGAAGTTGTGAGAATAAATACACTAAAGACTGAGAGGGTTCAGACACTAGGGTAATGGGGGCCATAAAAGTAGATAAGTAATCCAGGTAAAAACATGGTGCCTCATTCTGGTTTAGGACCAGATTGTGGAGAACTTCCTCTCATTGGTGAGCACTTATGTGACTAGTCCCATTAGCTAAAGTGAAACTACTTGTAGGAGTAAGTGCTTAAAAGGTTGAGTAACAACTCAATAATCTGGCCCTCAAATTTGTAAGGGATCTGGATATCTATTTCTATAATACCTATTTATTTTGCTCAGTAATGCTAGAATGTCAGATTTGCTTGTTTGACTGACAGTTTATACACACACACACACCCCCCACAGAAACACTGATACAGTATATGCAGTTCAGCTGCCACTGAAGGCATCAAAAATCTCTTTATACCTGCACCAACTGTCCAGTTTGATTCCTTTTTTAATCTCAAAGGCTGGCACCCAGCAGCCTTCATTAACTCTTTCCCTCCAAATATTGTCCTTCTCATTCTCTCTATGTACCTACATGGCTCCCAAATGAGCGACACACAGTCGTTAATTAATGTATCCTCAAGCCCCTTGGGAGGTAGTGAAGAACTATCTCCATTTTACATATAAGAAACCAAGGCAGAGAGAGATTCTGTAATTTGCCCAACGTCATGCAGGAAGTGTGTGGCAAACCTGAGAACTGCATCTAGATTTGCTTAGTCAGTCTAGTGCCTTTAACACAGACCCATCCTTTGTCATCTTTCTTCCTTCCTGCCATCTTATTACATTGGTCAGCTGTATTGAAACTGTGTGGTTCATTTCCTTTTATTATTGGATAGACCTCACAAGCACAGAAGGAGTAAGTTTTACCGTGCTGACTTAGTGGCAGAGAGGGCAATGTGTGATCACTAACTTGGGGACACAAGCAAATGGTAGGTTGTACTAGCTAGAGAACACCACAGGCAGTTCATATTCATAGAATAAAAAATGGGGTTAAAATGTTCAAAAATCATAAGTGAGGCCTCCCAAAAGCATGACCTTTAGAAAAGAATACATTTTTGAAGTTTTTTATTTGCCTTCTGACTTTTGAACCTCTAGGGTTCACACATTCAAGCTTTCTTCACAACCATGAGAGCTAGACGGAGACAGACACAATGTAAACTGAGATTCTCATGTGTTCACCTCACTCTAGGATCCAGGGCTTTCAGAAAAACACCCAATATCACATTTTATATATGGCGTAAAGAGATAAAGGGCTAGAGTCACAAAAGGATTTAGGCACCTAAGTGACACTTTAGGTACCTTAATGCCAGACTCAGGCCCCACTGGGATTCACAAAGCCGCCGCTCAGCTGCTGCCCAACTTTCTGGACACTTAAACTCACTCAACACCTACATTTTTGCAGTAAACATTCCCTAAGCACCTATGGCTATGTCCACAGTGCAGGTGGAAGTGAGCCTGCCAGGCACCTGGTGCTAGTGCACTATCTTGAGCTAGTGCACTAAAAATAATCTTTACCTACCTCACAAAGATATTGCAAGTCCTAATTCATGGTAAAATTTTATGATATTCTTGGATGGAAGATTCCACAGAAGTACAAAATATTGTTGTCTTCTGCAGTTTTCATTTAGGACTTTCCATCCCCTTTACTGGTTCGCTATTTGCTCCAATCCCTTCCACCTCCTCCTTCACTGTCTCGAACACCTTCCAGCCACTCCCTTGCTTTGTCTTTCCATCTAGCTAATTCTCACGTCCCTCCCAGCATAGTCACACTGAAAGGATTTAAACAACCACCAGAATCACAGAACTAACATTACATTTGCTGCCACTGCACTGACTCCTCTGCTCCGCTTGTGCACTATATACCCTTTCCCCTACCCTTTGTCAGCGTTGCTTGTTCAGATTGTAAGCTCTTCAGGGTAGGGCAGCTCTTAGCTTTTATTTGTACTGTACCTAACGCAATGGGGCTCCAGTCCATACTCCGTTAGTCCCTAACCATTATTGTAACTAATATTTTTATCATGTTATTTTATCATAGACTGAAATGAAGATGTCCTATGTTCTGTTTGCTACTTGTGGACATTTCTATTCCCCTTACAAGGACATGGTGAAATTTGTGTGGCCCATATTTTGGCCTACCATTTTTCTGTATATTTGCACTCTCCATGTAATTCTTTTTAAGCATTTCCCCCATCAAACTAATACTACATTCGATACTTCTATTGCTGAAAAAGTTGATGCCAGACTCCATTATAAGCAACCCTACAATAATGAACTTGCAAGGAAACTAATAATCTTTGGGTGCTAGAAAGTGAAATTAAAGACTGTGACCAAAAATTATTTTTGAAATCATAAAAAATATCTCGACAGTGACTATGGTGTTTTGCAGTCATGTCCACTGTCATAATGCATAACAGAATCAATCTCTCCAGCTATTGGGCAATGAATAGACCTCATGCCTGGTGGACACATGTTCTCATATGCAAAAAGTGCGGTACTCTAATATTAATAGTCTTAATATGGAGCTGTGTAGTATCTAGCCCAGGGGTCGGCAACCCATGGCACACGAACCAATTTAGACTGGCACGCAGGGAGAGCTCAGCCCCCCCGCGGCTTTGGGGTTCCCCCCACTGGCGCCTTGCCAGCCGCTGCCTGCCCCACTCAGCTCCCGCTGCCAGCTTGGGTTCCCTATACCCAGGTTGGCAGCAGGAGCTGAGCGGGGCAGGCGGGGACCCCGGCTGGCAAGGCGCCAGCAGGGGAAACCCCGAAGCGGTGGCGGGCTGAGTGCTCAGCCTGCCGCCACTTTGGAATTTCCCCTGCAGGCTCCTGCCAGCCGGAGTCTGAGCTCCCGCTGCCAGCCTGGGCTCCCTATACCCAGGCTAGCAGCGGGAGCTGAGTGGGGCAGGCAGTGGGGCCCCAGCTGGCAGGAGCCTGCAGGGGAAACCTCAAAGCAGCGGTGGGCTGAGCTGCTCAGCCTACCCCCACTCGGGGGTTCCCCCTGCTGGCCCCTTGCCAGACAGGGCCCCCCACTGCCCCACTCAGCACCTTCACCCAGGCTGGCAATAGCGTGCTGTGAAAACCCCAAAGGGGGCGGACTGACCCCCTCAGCCCCTCCCCTTCTGCCCGAAGCACTGCCCCTTCTGGACTGGCACGCGAAGCCCTGACTTGATGAAGATTAGGCACACACCCCCGAAAGGTTGCTGACCCCGATCTAGTCCAATGATGTTGTTTTTTTAATATTATGTAGTTACTCTACAAATTACAACAACAACAAAAAAAACTGAACAGTCACTTCGACCCCAATCCTGAGATTATTTACACACTGGCTTAACTTCCAGCCTGTTAATAACCCCATAACTGTTTGCAGGACTGAGGCCTTCATCAGCTATACTAATATTTATTTACAAAACATATAAAAGAAGCATGAACAATGGCTTACATAAAACAAATGAAGTGCTTAAAGAGAGAAAATCTCTACATCTAGTGTATCCTAATTTGTACCCATAGAGACTACAAGAGAACATGATAGGAAATAAATACTTCCTGATACACCAGGACACATTTTAGGCATGCAGCTGGAGAGATTATGTTTATACTGCATACACAATTGGCACCTCCAGATTCACATAACTCTCACTCATCACCGCCAGCTCAGCTAGAAAAAAATCTGTCCATTTAAGACCAAACATGCAAACTCCAACCAAAAACTAAAAAAAGCCCTTCCTTTTTTAACTGTCAAATAGCATCACTAAATTCCTCATCCTGGCCCTGAATCTGCAAAAGGTTCCACATGTTCTTAACTGTACTCCTATGAATAGGCCCATTGATTTCCCTGGGATAATGTGGATAATGTTAGTGAATGTTCACAAGATTGGGACATTTGTTGTAGCATGTTCTATAAACTGTTGCTATTCCACCGGCTCACATTCCTTCTCTTAAGGGCTGTAACATGACACAGGTACAATACGATTTTGGATCATATGAAACTACAGTGCCAGTGAAAGGCACATTTACGTTCATGAAGTTTTTTTATTCATTCTTATTTTCATGGAGATGTTTGGGGCAGTTATCTTACATGATTTAATAGTTCAGATTGCTAGCTAAAGTTTTTAATTCATAAATTTTAGGGATATTCATCTGAAAGAAAAGATGCAGAGCACCCCAAATGTGCCAGACATCCTTGTGGGGGGGGGGGCAGGGGAGGAGATTTATAAGAGAAAAAGAGTTTGAAATATGTTTCTATTTACTGTCTATAACTGCAATTCTAAGTATTTCTAACTTTAGTCCACCCACTGCCTAGCCCTGCCTTCTCTTTATTTGGATATTTAAATATTTCCAGAACACGCAGTTAAAATATATTTAAATGTGTGATCAGTGCATCTAGGGATAGGTCTATTATGGACATACAAATGTTACTACAATTACACATGGAAACACTTATTTTGTGCTTGCAACAAATTCATCCTACTTCCCTCTCCTCTGCACATAAACAGGACTGATTTGCATTGCAGGGCACTACACATACTTGCTTAGTGGTAATGCTCTGCATGGGTACATGAGACACCTCAGTTTGATGTCTTAGCCTGTCCCTTTGTCCCTAGGATCTGCAAAGAATGCAGCTGAGAACACACAACCTCAGCGAAGAAAGAAGTGCCTCATGACTTTTAACAGTGACTCTTCTACGGTTCTTTGCTACAACTACATTCAATGGCAGATTAACGTATGGGCGCATGGGGCCTGGGCCCCGGGGCTCTGACCAATTTGGGGTCCCTTGCAGGAGCACTGGAACCTGTGGAAAAGTGAGGGGGCCACCGGCACCAGAACCATGGCCCTGCATCTGTACTTCTACTATTACCCTGGGGCCCCGCACCTCATCTTCCCCCAGAGTCCCACTCCCTGCTTCTCCTCTTCTCCCCGAGGCCCTACCCTGGTCAGGCCAGAAGCTGGAGACAGGCATGGGTCTGAGAGTAGTTCCCAGCCTGAGTCCCTGCCCCCTGAGACACACCTCCCTGGGCAGGTGGATGATCCAGGGCTCCTTACTGTGGCCCAGGCTCCCTGGTGGCTCTTACAATGGCTGGGTTCAGACTTCTGGCTTGGCCAGAGGGTGGGGCCTCAGGGGGAAGAGGAGGAGCAGGGGGTGGGGGCAGGAAATGTTCTTTGTGCTCAGAGCCCCAATAAATCTTAATTCACCTCTGACTACATTGCCATGCCATAAGGGGAATCGCATATAATAGCCTCTCTCAGCCAGAAGGAGCTGAGTGTGCTGCCTTAGGTTTGCTCCCTAGCCCAGAGAGAAAGACAATGGAACAGGATTCAGTGTGGTGCCTTTTAGGAGATGTAGCAGAGGAGGAGGGGCAAACATGGCTTTTAGCTACATTTGCCCATTCCAGTTTCTGTGCTGTCTGAGATGCCAGAATGGCCCCTGATATAAGTCACCTGGCTGTCTATGAGCTATTTTGCAGCACAAAATTGGCAGGTCACATGCCACTATGCCAGGAGTTTTAAGGGGGTGCAACATAGACACACTAATCCTCACCTTCTGTGGGGAGAATTCTCCGAGGGCAGTGGTTCCCAAACTGGGGTTTGGGAATCCCTGGGGGTTCACAAAATGTTACCAGGGGTTCTCGGGGAAAAATTCCCTAATGGTGGATGGAGTTGTCCATAGGGACCTCAGGCAGCATGGGGCCAGCTGCCCGAAGGCCCTGAACTTCCAAGAGCTAAGCAGATCAAAACAAGCATTGCTACCACACTGAGGAGATTTAAACTTCAAGACACCGTGTCAGAAATGGAAAGGGAGGTGGATATTTTTTGCTGCTTTTAAAATTAAATAGGCAGCTAGTGTTGTTTCAAAAATTATTATGAAGAACAAGTTTAAGCTTTGTTGTAGCATGCATTGTTTGCCTGGACTGCTCAAGACCTGAACGCTTGTGTAGGAGGAACTCTTTGAGTTGGCTTCTTAAATACCTTCATGCTGCTTCACCTCTGATACTCCTTGATGAAACATAGGAGTCTTGTCTTATAACAGACTTATTCAAACTGATACAAGCTATGAAAATGAGATCTTGGAAGAGTGTTGCTGTTTTCTTGCAATCTCTTGATTCTACTAGCTAAGGCTTTAGTCATAGGACTTACAATAAATCATAAGAATCGGCAACACTGGTAAATTAGCACGTGTGTTTTTGCAGTACTGAGACCTGGAAAACAGCGAAAACAAGACGCACTGAGAAACCTACACTGAGCAGTAATTTGAGGGAGACTTTATGAGGCCTCCCCCTGAGGCTGACATTATAGGAAGAAAGATATGCAGTAAGAGAGAAAGAGTCTAAGATGCGTGTTGGGGAGGATAATACGTGGTGTCTTAAAGGCACGAACAAAAACACCTGGCAAATGTCTCTTATAGGACCTTTAAAGCCCCCTCAGAAGAGATGAGGTCTTATTCTTATCTTTAAATTAAAAAAAAATCAGATAGCCGAGAAACAAGAATACCCAAATATTTTCAAAATGCTGATTTTCACACCTACATCACATTTCTGAAATCATCCAGGCTTTTACTTTGTAATATTTGTGCACTTGTAAAAACAAATCCCAGCTCCGATACAAATGTGTACAAACCAGTCACATGTATTACTTTTTAAAACAAAAGCATTATATGAAAATGTAGCAGATGGATAGGGTAAAAATCCATTTTATAAAAATATAGATTTATATAATGGACAACGATGCCAGATGAGCATTTATGGCTTTACAGGTAAATACATGTACTAAAATAGTCTAACGATGTAGAAGACCAAAAATGGGCCTAAATACATGTTTAATTAGAGGGTCCTCCTAGTGTTATTAATATGCATTTCAAAACTTTCCATGAAAAATGCTTGCTCTGTCTTTTCAAACAAATTCAAAAACAAAACAGGAACATGGGAACCAGATTTTAAAACGATGAAACATTAAAGCTGTAGCATAAAACATCAAAAGCTCAGACATTTCAAGTAATGACAACACCTGAACTTAACTAGGGTGACCAGACAATGTGAAAAATCAGGACAGAGGGTGGAGGGAAACCGGAGCCTATATAAGAAAAGCTGTGCATGCAGGGAGACCTTTTGACTTCATATCATTTGGACATAGCTTTGCATTTAATTTCTCTGGTATGTACATATAAAAGGAGTACATATATTCGCACTTATAGACAAAAACTATCCATTCACAATACACTACACTCTTGCTGTCAATGCACTGCACTCTTGCTGTCAGACACACATATAGAATTCTAAATCCTGTGCAGCTTGATTAACCTGATTGCACAACGGTGGTGGGAAGAAACCTCAAATGCAGTAACAATGAATGATATGAACAAGGACAGTCTTCAAGACAGGCATCTCAGCGTTACCACCTCTGGGCACACATTAGTCAATTAATAATATAGGCCCCAATCCTACAATTAGGTCTGTGCAGATAAACCCCATGTGGAGCCTTGTTAGCTATAATTAGATAACAGAAGCTCATGCTAAGTAACATAAGAATAATGCTACCAGCTATACATTCACATATTGTACTTATCTGCTTAGGGT
The DNA here is from genome assembly GCA_007922305.1 of Dermatemys mawii. NCBI lineage: Eukaryota > Metazoa > Chordata > Testudines > Dermatemydidae > Dermatemys > Dermatemys mawii. The sequence goes on along the minus strand of ML677384.1, from coordinate 7,430,987 downwards.
GACTTGAAACAGGTTTCTGAACAGCATGTTGTTTATGCAAAAGCTGGGGAACATAGACTCCCTTGCACCTCCTGAAAATCTTCAGCAACGTTTAGATTGCGAAGTAGTATCTAGAGAACCTTTCTATTCAGAAATAAATTCTGTGCAGACATCAGCATTTTCAACAGGAGGGTGCCTTGCAAAAGCTGCTAAACTATGTGCACCTCTCAAGTTCAGCATAGCAGCTATGGGCTCCTCTTGAGTTTAAGTTTAGCTGTGAAAAGGAGTTACCAAAACAATTACTCCTGCAGTAGAATAATGTACCAAAAACATAAATATGCTTTAAAATAATTCTGGGGGGTATGATTAGCATGGACTGGAAGGGGGAGAAGATTAGCTGTCCCTCTGGGTTTTAGCTCAGTTAAAGACAAATTCTGCAAACAACTTCAAATGAGTAACTTAACACACATGAACAGTCCCCTGGACTTTGACAGACTACTGGAATGAATAAAGTTGTTCACCTGCATAAGTGTTGACACAAGCAGGCCCTTAGGTTTGCTAACTGCTATAGCATGACATTAAACTAATAGAAACAAAAGTGAGTAACTGCATTCTTAATAAGGACAGAAGAGGCACATTTCTTTCTATAAGCTTCACTAAAGACTCGATTCACTGTGGTTATAAGTGCTCCAGATTTGTTTGGTATTAAAAAGAAGCCTCAAACCTTTCTTCTCAAGTCCTCCATTACATATCTGTGGGGTTTCTTTCTTTTCTTTTTTTTTCTTTAGACTTTCATTATGGATATAGGAAGTATTTCTCATTGACATGTATTTTGTCATTTCCAAAGTGTGGCCGACTATTATTTTCTGTTACACGTCCCTGACCTTCCCTTTGTTTTTCCCCTCCCATGGCAACTTTTTGCGTTTTATGATCCCTATATAGAGCTTTCTGTGTGCAAGTGGAAGAAGCTATTGAGGGTACTCTATTTTTAAGGATTTTAAAATGCTCAGAAGGAAGAAAAGCCTTCCTCCAAATCAGTTTGTGCAACATACAAAGAAAAGAAAAAAAGAATCTGATCAAAAAACTTAGTTTGTTCTTCAGTTTAGTTCCTTCTTACCTGAGCTACTGCAAGTCTTCTCCTAATGAGTCCCCCAGGAGCCAGCCTACCCTCTAGGAAAGCTTTTTACAGATAGATTGTCATCCAAACAGGAAAGCCTCTCTCAGAGAACTCTGGGAAATGTAGTCTTTTTAAAATGTATTTGATTATTGTATTTGCTTTAATGAATTCATCTCATATTAGTATTTCTTGCAAGTATCATCTCATATATAGTGATGTAGGCTATCAGCTGGCTTTTTGTTGAATTTGTTTTTAAATTTGTCATATGATTTTTTTTGGAGCTAACAGAACATTTGGGGAAAGCTGGGGAGAGCCAATAAGTTAGCTGCTATTTTAGTGACCAGAGTGGAAAGGAAAAAAGTTGCTAATGTAGAGTAGAGCTGAGTTAACTGAATAAGAAACTTGTTAAAATAGCATGAATGTTGACCAGAACTGGAGAAACTAATGTTTCTAAATAATAATAGGAAAATATTTAGCGGCTGGGTATTTCAGAGATTGTGTGTTAAAACTGGACTAGAAGGAAATTTCAAAGTATCATAAAAATATTCCAGTTGATTATGGTTTATAACATATGATCTTTATGATTCAGCCATTATGATTTAATTCTTCACTTGTTTTGGGTGTGGGAGCTGCTGGAAGCGTTTTGCTACAGGAAGAGGATAAAATCTTACTATAATTAAATGTACATGTACACACTTATTTAAAAGTTCCTTTGAAAAATTAAATCTTGTTGTTTTGGCCCAGCAGGACAGAGAAAAAGAAGAAGAGAGAGAAAGGCTGTTTTGCTGTTACATACTCTTCTGCTATCTGCAACGGTATTTTGTGTGCAGAGGGTATGGGTAGCATTAGCAATGGGAAAGTAGGCATGAAGGTTACATTCCAACAGTGCAAATCTGCAGGTTGATTTTCAAAGGGGATGATTACTTCCATAACAGAGTCTCAGAAGGCACTTGTAAGAAACTTCAGCATCCTTTTTTCTGGACATTACCAGGCAGTGGCTAGGCCAGACACCACAACAACCTGCTGCTCCCTATCCACTACTCCACAGTGCTAAGTTATTGAAGTCTGGTAAATGGACAGGTGAAAACATTCCACCTCAGAAGTTGTGGTATTTGACTGTGAACCTATTATTATATTAATTCTCCTGATTCCTGAATCTGATTCTTCTAAACCACAGTTTTCCAGCTCTGCCATACAAACGACACTGCTCCTAGATATGGTAGCTGACATAAACAGTCCTCAGAGAAGGTTGCTGCTGTGAAAAGGGCAAAGCAGCCTAAAAACCAGTAAGTTATATATGTCACACAAACCAGCCACCCTGCCCTATCTTCCACCCTACTTCTATTCATTCCTTATGGTATTCAAGGCCTTAGACACATTTAAAAGTATAGAATTGTATTGAACTCTTAAACAGAACAATAGGTAAACAGAAAAAATTAGAAACCAACTTAAAGAAACAGTAACACTTTATTGGGAGAATGAATGCAAATGTATATAATCTGTGTGATTAAGCTGTTCTGTAGTAATAGAACTTCCCAAAAGATGGCACTAAACAACAGCTAGTCACTGCATACCATTTATGTATATATAGTTTACCCAAATAACACAAAGAAATGGTAGATTGGCTTAATTCTGAAATTTTCTGTGCAAAAGCCCAAGTTCTCCTATGTAATTCTGAATTAGACTAATGAGAAACTGAGAAAGAGAAGATTCATATAATCAAAGTCCAAAGAAAGAAATATTGTTTTTCAGTGCCTGTCTGAAAACATTTTTGTTACGTGCATGACAATATAATAATAGGTAATGGCTATACCTTTTTTTAAAGACATAATATTTGGGAGTTTGGAGTTGAACATGAAATTTTCTGGTCTTGAGGAGAATTTAAAATCAATTTATTATGTTTTTGAGTTTTATCTAAATATAAGATTATTGGGCCAGATATTCTGCTCTCATTTGTATTGGTATAAATTTGGAGTTACTCCACTAAAGCTAGTGCAGTTGCTCTGGATTTACATAGCACAATTTGGCCTATTGTGATAATATATTGTCCATAATATGTCAGTGTGACAAGATATCCGGGGTGCAACCTGAGACTGTAGGATTGCTGTGCCCCCTTAACTCACTAATCTGGGTTGTCTCTCACAATACCTTACTCATTACAAGCAGCAAACCTCTTCAGGTTCTGTTACCACTCAGTACAACAGCATATGGAGCCTCACACCCAGACAGATGGCATGAATGCTCCCAGAGCCACTTAATGCTCCCTGGACAGCTCTTACCATGGCCTGGCTCCAACTCCCAGCCTGATCATGGGGCAGGACCTCAGGGGAAGATGAGAAGCAAGGGGTGGGGCTCTGTCGTGAGGAGGATGTGGGAGGCCCAAATGTTCTTTGTGCCCAGGGCCCCAAAAACTCTTCACCCACCTCTGCTTGCAAAGAGCTCTGTCTGAACAGACCTCTGTGTGAGGAGGGTGCACACAGTGCCCCAATGAAGCTAAGGGGACTCTGTGCAGAAATGGATCCACCTGCAAAGGTACTAGGATTGGCACCTAGCTGAGGGCTATTCTTCCCAGACAAAGGAATTCATACCCCATCAGATGTGTCTTCTTTGAGAGGCCTTTAGTTTTTAGGACAGCTAGTTTTGATATCCCAGTGCAGAACACAGAACAAGAAGTCATGCTAATTTAGAAGCCTTATCACTTATGCCATAAAAGGATGTGTCTGAGACTAAATGAGTTACTAAAACATTAATCTCCCCCAACAAATCTGTAGGAAGATGACAATGGTTACCTGAAACCCCCCACTGTGTTAGTAGTTGCTGATGTATCTGGGAAAGGGTTAAGTGCAAATTCATGTAGACTGGTGGCCTGTCAGTGCACCTATATATAAGAAAAGTGGGAATCATTGGCTCTCATTTGAGAGTGTCTAGAGTGAACAGTCCTGAGGTAGGAATCTCATGAACAAACATGCTTGAGGCAGAGGAGGCTTGAGCCCCACTTTATGTTATTGCTATATTGTTTCATGAATAAAACCAGTCCCCAGAAAAGGAGTGAGGTTTTACTATATACAGTACACCGTGTATGGATTTTGTTCTAGAGCAGATCGCAAAAAAGTCCTATTTAGAGAGTCCTGTTTGAGACTTACTAGTTTGTGTGGGGAGATAACATAACATGCTATCACGTGCTATCTGGTTACCTCGTGAATAATGGAACTAGTGTAGAGAAATAGGTTTTAACTGATATTATTTTTCTACTAATGGATAATTAAGATGATATCAGGTGAGAGCTAGAAGTCCCTCCTGGCGAAAGCTTTAAATAATCTCCACTATGTAAGACCTTACTTTCCAGTCACAACTGGTTTTTCATCTGAAATCCATCAAGATATGACTGCAGGGAGGAATCTCTCCTTCCTTCCAATGTGGTTTCCTGAGCTGCTGGCCCACTGAGTCTACCTGCCTCTCTGGCTTTCTGCAAGAGATGGGGGATTGGAGAGAGACTGTCTTCTTTATATTTAATCCCTGCTCAGTCTCTCCCCTTTGGTCCAATGAGAGCTCTCTGTTGAAGGCTTCAGAGATAGTTATGAAGTGAAATCTCTCTCAACAGCATCACTAGGCCAATCAAGCTTAATAAGTGGTTCCAGAACACAGGAAGAGACCAATATCAGATGGATCAGACAACACTACATATTCACAAACTTGCCTTCCCCAAACAGTATTTATAAAACACCTAGACCCCTAGTAGATGTGGTATAAATAAATGAACAGTGTGATGGCAACTCTGTCACTGCACCCTCCCCAGCCGCTAAGGCTGTGGAGTTGTCACCTGGCAAGTCTCCGGTGCTTCCCATCTTACTACTAGAGCTTATGTTGCCACAGACAAAACTGGGCAGAACACAGCTGTTGAGCCTTCCTGTATTCTCAAACACTCAAACAATTTACATGTTGCTAAATTAATAGTATCCACCCAGAAAATGACCTGAGCATCATTGTAGACTTCTCAATGAAACCCTCTACTCAATGTGCAGCTGCAGTTAAAAAAGCAAACAAGATATTAGGATGTATAAGGAATGGAATGGAGAATAATATGGAGATTATTATAATGCCTTTCTCTAAGCAATGCTGTGACCTCAAATGGAAAACTGTATGCAGTTCTAATCACTCCATTTCAAAAAGATTATTACAGAATTAGAAGGAGTTCAGAGAAGGATAACGGTGTTATGCTTATAAAAAGCACACGGGATCTTTTCGGCGAAAAAGGCAATATGCCACATTTATTGAAAATACAACAGTTAGCATATGTATTCAATTTAGGGTGACTAGATGTCCAGATTTTATAGGGACAGTCCCGATTTTGGGGTCTTTTTCTTATACAGGCTCCTATTACCCCCCACCCCTTGTCCCGATTTTTCACAATTGCTGTCTGGTCACCCTAATTCAGTTACATCACACACACACACACACACACACACACGGTCTTTATAGTTACCAATCTGTTTTAGTTTGAGTCAATCTAATGACCAGATAGATAGAGCACAAGTGAGGAGCTGGGCTCTGTTGGTTGCGATCCGATGCTCCTGGTGTTGTGGCAAGACGAACCCAAAGTCCCATGTCGAGGCACCCTATTCTTAAAGGAGGGTGACCATAATCAGCCATAAGAACTGTTCTAGTTTCTTCCTGCCTTTCAATTATTACAATCTCTAATACAAATATAAAATCCTACTCCTACAACGGGAATGACAAGGGGCATAGGAAATCTCTCAGATGAAGGGAGAATAGAAAGACTTTAGAAAGGAGAGAAATAAGAGTTGACATAGTAACAGTATATAAAATAATATATGGTCTAGAGAAGGTAGATTGGTTGATTCTCTTCACTTTATGTCATAACACAAGAACAAGAGAATAGTCAATAACATTAAAAGGTTTGCCACAGTAAACACTATTCAAAACTGTTACAAAGAAATACTTTTTCATAGAATGTGTAACTAAGCTGTGCAACTCGTCACAGGATGTTGTTGAGGCTAAAAACTTTATCAAGCTTCAAAAAGGATTGGATATTTATATGAATACCAAGGATATCCACAGTTGCAATAGTTAATTGCTGAAATATATTTTAGAACAGATAGTAAACTCATGCTTCAAGGTTTAAATCAATCTCTAATTACTAGGAATTTGGAGATCTAACATAGGAGGTAGATTATACCACTCTGTTCAACATGAGGTTTCTTCCACCTTCCTCTGTAGCATCTGGTGCTGGCTATTGTGGGTGATGAGATATTGTACTAAGTGGCCCAAGGGTCTGATCCAGAATGGCAATGCCTATGTTGCTAACTTCTCAGGTATGAGAACAAAACTCTCATGGAATATCATAACTGGGTCAGCTCTCTCTCCTGGCCCCATGCAAATGTTTGGCACTGTGATAGGGTCTTCAATGGCTGGGCAGCCTAGCGGCTAGATTGCTGAGTAGGGAGGCTGTAGAGGGACCTGACCCCCTCCTTTTCCCTGAGTTTTTGGTCCAGGGTCCTGTGCCGCTCACCCCTTTAAGTAGTGGGACTGGATCTTTCTCCTAGCAGTGCGAGGAGGTGGGTGGAGGAAGAGGAAGGGAGGGAAGAGGAAGAGGTTGTTCAGGACACTTTCCTGGGCTGCTCCCTATACAAGTCCTTAAGTTTGGGGTATGGCCCCAGTAGTCCAGTTTCCCCGCAGTTGGGGCTTAGCTGTAGGTTCCCTCAGCAGGGGAATACTTAGGGCTGGTCTTCACTGAGGGTGGGGGGGGGGGGTTGACTGCAGATACGCAAATTCAGCTACATGAAACACGTAGCTGAAGTTGGCGTATCTGCAGCCGATTTACCTGCCGTCCTCATGGCGGCGGCGGTCAGTGGCGCGCTCCCCCGTTGACTCCAGCTTACGCCTCGCGTCAAGCTGGAGTTACGGAGTCGACGGGGGCAGCTCTGGGCATCGATTTCTCATGTCTTTACAAGACGTCTGAAATCGATCGCTAAAAGATCAACGGCTACCTGCGGTAATGAGGACATACTCTTACTTATTTCCTGAGGCTGAGTGGCTGGCAGGGTGCCAGTCTGAGCCTTCAGACAGGCAAACAGAGAGCTCCTACCTCTTCATCAGTCAGCCCCTGACTAATCCAGGCTCCTTCTTTTCTCCCTCCTCTGGGCCTGGCATTGGCTGCAGCTATAAGAGACTGGGCTAGCTCAAACCACAGGTTTTCTTTAACCTCTGATGTGCCAGGCAGCAGTTTCTCTGCTTCTTCACACATCCCTCCACCTCATGACCCCATTTGGGGTCTGCCCTCCCTCAAGTACCCTCCACCAGCCCGGGAGAAGAAGTCTGAATTTAGATGGGCTCCCCCAGTCTGGTGTAGGATACGGAAGGAGAAGGGTTGGAGAAAAAGGTGATTCTGGGGTTTGTATCTTTCAGAGCATGCAGTTAGTGGAGAGGGGCATGGTCAGTGACCAGGATAAAGTGTGTACCTAAAAGATAATAATGGAAAGAGTTCACAGCCCATTTTACCACCAAAGCTTCTCAATTATGAAGTAGGCCTTCTCCCCTGGGAACAGCTTTCTGCTAATGTAGAGGATGGGGTATTTTATCGCCTCCCACTACCTAGGATAAAATGACTCTTAGACCAATGTCTGAGGCATCTGTCTGTAACAACTCCTTAGTGAAGTCTGAGCTATACAAGATGGGTTCCTGACAGGGCTGGATTTCCAGAGTTTGAAATGCCTCCTCACAGGCTCTGGTCAACTGGATCCTTTTAGGACTCTCATTCTTGAGGAGATCAGTTAGTGGGACTGCAATGAGGAGAACCCTGGAACAAAGTGGCAGTAGTAATCGGCCAGTCCAAGAGACTGGAATACTTGTTTTTTTGAGGAAGCAGGGGCACACCTAGAGAGCTGGACTTTGCCATTTGAGGGTTGGACAGTGCCTTTTCCCAACAGGTATCCAAGGTAAGTGGCCTCATCTTTCCCAAGATGACATTTAGCAGGGTTTGCCATAAGGCCGGCCTCCTTGTGGGACTGTAGCGGCCACATGTTTTAAGTGGTTCACCTAGTCATGACGTTAAATCACCATCTCATCTAGGTAAGCAGCTATTCTGGTTATGGGAATGGAGAACATAGTCCATTAGTCACTGAAATGTGGCAGGGGTGCCATGAAAACCAAAGGACATGGTCTGGAACTGGAAGAGCCTGAAGTGGGGTGGAGAAAGCTATCTTTTCCTTGGATTTGGATGTCAGAGAGATCTGCCAGGGTGGTGATATACTCTGCCTTTCCTAGCCACTCGAGCAGCTCATCAACACATGCCATTGAGTATGCAACAAACTTTGATATTGCATTCACCTTGTGGAAGTCAATGCAAAAGTGAGTACTCTCATCAGATTTTGGGACTAGTACCACAGGGCTTTTCCAGTCACTGAAAGACTCCTCAGTCACCAGGGCCGGCCCACAGCATTTTGGCACCTGAGGTGGAGCGCTCAAATGATGCCCCCATGCTCCCTTGCTTGGGCCAAAACTTTGAAAGGTGCCATCTTCATGTTCTACTTCTGTCATGGTACCACTCTGCTACCTACCCCAATAAAGAAGAACTAATTTAAAATGACTTGTCGACGAGGAAGTGGCAGCGGTCGACTCACCGCCGTGAGGACAGCCAGGTAAGTCAACTAAGATACTTCAACTTCAGCTACGCTATTTGCATATCTTAGTTCGACCCCCGCCACCTTCCCCAGTGTAGCCCAGCCCTTAGCTTCTGGAGAAGGGGCAGAGGGCTTTCCCTTCCCTTACCTCCTGGTTCCATCTGGATATAGTGGATAAATATTGCATAAAATACTGTATACTAAAGCTGCATGAAACAAAAAATGTTTTATCGCCCAACGTTTCAGAATTTGAATTCAAGCAATTTTATCTTGATGTTTTTCTTTTATTACAAATTTTTTGCAAAATAAAGTTTTTTAGAAAGGTTGAATTTCCCCCCTCATCCAAAAAATGTTTTAAAGGTGAAAAAAAGAAAAAAAAAAGGAAATATTTTATGTAATTACAATAAAGTACAAAAAATCTCACATTCTGAGGTTTTTGAATTTCATCACAAATATTTTGCATACTGAAGAAAAGATGTACAGTTTCCTATACAACTAGTGTAAAGTAGTAAACTAGTAAAAGTAGAAACCAAAGAGCTTAATAATGAAGTATGAGCGGGAGAAAGAGATGGGGAGGATTTAAATAGGAACGGTATTAAATCTTTCACTCATACCTTGGTGAAAACCTGTAGAACAACATATTCAACTCTGGACTCTTCCTCCTCCAATTCAATTCCCCAAAAGAAACTCAGCCATTTGGCATGTTGTCCTTCGCTTGACAACTTCCTGGAAACAGGATGCTGCTCTCAAGAACCTTCAGAGGCTGCAGTGCTGGTCTCTCCATGACATCTATGGCACAGGCTTTAAAGGGCCAGTGTCCCTTTAACATTATTACTTTGATTAAAAATAATGGGAACACAGTTGCTACAGCTTCATATATTTCAAATGATCACAATTTTAAATGATCTTAAATAACACAAATGGTGAAGGGTACTGCTGGCAAAACCCTATCAGTCTATAGACATGCCCAACCCCCAATGTGTCCAATGCCTTGGGAAGACAACAGACTACTAGTACAGTTTCAGCAGCAGTCGTGTTTGTCTTCATGGACTGGATCTCATGAATGACAATCACTGTGCAATTTTTATAAGGCAATCTCCAGCAGACACTAAGGGCAGGTCTATACTATGGCAGGGATCTAAGCTGTGAGATCGATCTATCGGGGGGTCGATTTATCACATCTAGTCTAGATGCAATAAATCGATCCCTAAGCGCTCTCCCATCGACACCTATACTCCACCACTGTGAGAGGCACAGGCAGAGTCGACAGGGGAGTGGCAGCAGTTGACTCACCGCCATGAAGACGCCGCAGTAAGTCAATTTAAGTACGTCGACTTCAGCTATGCTATTCTCATAGCTGAAGTTGCGTATCTTAGATCAATTCCCCCACAGTGTAGTAGGGTTTAGTCGCTGAGAGCTTGTCTACCCAGTGGAGTTATGTGTTCTACAGGGTTGTGATTTCTAGTGCACTAGCATGTTGCAGATTAATTGGTCTGTGTAGACCCTGCTGGTGCACTTTAAAGTAGTAGTATTTGAAACCTTAGTGTGTTAAGGCACACTAAGGAACCTTTAGTGTGCACCAGCAGGATCTACAGGGACCAATTTATGCACAACACATTTGAGCAGTGTGGAAATCATACCTCTATAGAGCACATTACCCTACCATATAGACAAGCCTTGAGACTTCCACTTTTTTGGGTAGGAATATCACCCATTGATGGTGCGTGGCTCCATTTGCAGGCTGTCAGCTTGAGTTGATAATTTAGCAAGCATTCAATCGGATACTGAAAGCGATAGAAGAAAATCCCAGCAAGAGATGAATGCAAGTACAATGATTTGATATTACTATCTGCACATAAGGAGACATGAACTAAATTCCTAACTGTGTCTCTGATCATTGTTTGAATTTAGGCAGGCACGTCGCTTGACCTTTCCATGCCCCCAAAGTCTTCAGCTGTAAAAATAAGGGTTATAATCAGAGCTGGGAGGGAAGATTTTCAAGATTTTAAAAATGTTTTTATTGCAAATTGGGACCAAAAAGTGGAAATCTCAACTATTTTTGCAAACAGAAAACAATTCAGGGTACTCAAAAAACACTTAATGTTGATCATTTTAAAATGTTTTATTTTGATTTTGACCTACTTAATTTTTTTTACGCTTTTGTTTGGTTAGTTTTGTATTATAAATTAACTTAAATTTTGAAATGAAATGTTATTTCAAACAAAAAAATTGAACTTTTTTTTTTGAACATGTCAAAAATGGGAAATTTGGTGAACTGGTTTTCCATGAACAATCTTGTTTTTTTACAAATCATCATTTTTCAAAGGAAAAAATATTTCACTGAAAAATTCCAGACCAGCTCTAGTAATAATACCCACTACCTTTTGCCCCTTCTTTTGACATCAGCATTACTGTCTGCCAAACAATAGCAGAATTCTGGGGCCTTGCAATTGGCTTTCTCATTGAAGGACAAATCAGTAACATTGGGTCTGTGTGTACCAACTCTGCACTGGTGAGGTGAGAGTTAAGGGTTGTTTGGGGCCCAACAGGCCACATCCCCTCCCTTCTGCTAGGCACGCTCCCATTGAGGGAGCATTTAAAAGGGAACAACTCAGCTCAATCTGGGTGGACTGCAGAGGAGAGCAGTGCCAGACTCCTGCTGGGAAACTACAAGGGCTCCACACTGCTAGGAACGAGCCTCATAGTGAAGCCTCTGGGAGTCAGTTGACCACAGGAGCCAAGGGTGACTGACTCACTGGGGTCAGTGGGAGAAAATATGAAGACAGTTCAGAGAGATTCCATGTCAGTCTATGATGATGCCAGAGAGACTGGAACAGGGGTAGGAAGTCACCCAAGAAGTATCAAGTGGGGCCTCAGGCCCTGAGCCCTGTATGAGGGCTACTGTTTTGAAGGGTCCTGGGTCAGAACCTGGTGGGGTTGGCCAAGCTTCCCTTACCTACCCTCCCACTCTTGCCAGTAGGTGATGCTACCCCTGAACTGTAGCAACTAAATGGAACTTCCTTGTGACCTCACCAGTAGATGATACTACCCCTGAACTATAGCCACTAGGCAGAGCGTCCTTTGGACTCTCGCCAGTGGGCAACTCTACCTTGGGCTGTAACAGCCAGATAAATCAACCCTTGGACTCTCACCATTAGGTGTCATGTCTCAAAGTACTACCACTGGGCGGTACTGCTGAAGTGGAGCACACAACCAACCCCTGACAATACCCTAAGAATAAATTGCTTTATTGACACACATATACCAGTTCTGATATTAAATGGTCAAACAGCTTCTTACAGGAATCTCGGCCCAGCACCAATGACCCTGAGAGCAACTCTGGCTGAAGAACTGATTCTAATCAGAGACCAAAACAGAGGGCAAATTCTTCTGTTGTTCACATAGCTCTCTCTCCCCCTAAGCTGCCTCTGTACAAAAATCTTGCATAACTCCAAAACATATTCGAAACTTGCTCTCACGCTATAAAATTAGCGAAGATTGTGCATAACAGTTCCACTTGCTGACTCCTGACACAATGCCAACCTTTGTAAAGGGATTTGAAATCCTTAAGTGTTGTTGTATTCTATGTGTTTTATGTAATAAAGACTAAAATATTAAATCATTAATCATGTTAATTGAAGTAGGGAAAAAGATAATCATTTCTAAGACAAAAATCTTAGCCAACTTTAGAAGACATGTATATGGCATATATTCCAGCCCAGGGGAAAGAGGTGCAGGCTAATCAGAACAAATTGGGGACAAATTCCAAAGCAATGAGATTTTATGAATGAGCCCTTGGAAACAAAAACTTAATTTCATTGTGTAGTACTGACCTTGCTACCTTATATCACAGTTTCCAATACAGTATCACCCTTGTCTCCTCTATTTCTTTGTCTTCTAGCTGTTTCTTTATTCACCTTGTGTATTGCCTAAAATACTAGATTGTCAGCTTGCTGAGACAGGCACTGTCTTTGTGTAGTTTGTTTGAAGAGAATCTCATACAAAGAGGCTACTGAGATAGAAATTAATAAGTAAAGTGACCAATTAGAGTTAGAACTACAACCTCATCCTGTATGTGGCATAGAGAAACGAGCATAGCCTTAGGAAATGATTTGTTGCAAACAACATGTCTACTATGTATTGCAAACTGTCAGGTTCAAGATCTATATATCTAGATAGATATATCTCAGGAAATCATTGAACAGATACTAATCAGTTTTTTTTAAAAAAAATATTTATCACATACTTTACTGGGCATGCTTTTATGTTTGTATTTATTCATTATACATGAGCTTGAAATGATGATGCATTAAACTATTGGCAGAAACAGTATGCTGCAATTTTGTCTTGTAATAAAGAAGCATGAAACCAACAAACTATTGGAAAAGCTCCAAATTATTTTCAGGTAGGTTAAAAGCTTGCTTACAGTGTTAAAATTATGAATTTAGGCTTCCTACCTGAATTTACTGGAGTGAAATCTAATGGAACAAAGTAAGGGAAAATAACATTTATAAATATAGGGTCATAAAACTAATAATACGAAATAGTTTCCTACTTTCTAAAGTGGAACATTTAAGAGATACTGATTGTAAAGATTAGACATAATGATAATGCCCCAAAGCAAAGTTTCTGTACAAGGCAAAGAGTCTCAACATTTTATTCTTGATTCATAAAGAAAACTTAGGTCTCAAAACAGGATGTACACCAGACTCTTAAAGTCCTGACACCAGCATCTATATTAAGGATAAAATTTACCAAAGAAAGAGGAAACCTTTTACTGTTTTTTTGTTTTTTGTTTTTGTTTTTTAACTGTAACAAAATTTGGGAATATTGAGAGTGTTAAATATACACTGTAGCAGAAAAGAATTTTCCTTTAATATAAGAAAAGGGGAGTTGGCTGGGTTGTGTTTTACATTTTTGCTTGTTTAGATTTTGTTTTAAAATGTGAAAGGATATTAGTAAGAAGTTCATGACTCTCTCAAATCCCATTAGTTACAGATTTTGTTTGGCTTCCAGTTTGCCAGAAGGGAATGGAAGAGTATGTGCCAGCCAGAGAATGTTGCTATCCACTGAAAAATATGTTTGGATGGAGGAGTTCCTTTTCATGGATGGGTTGTGGCTTTTGGCATGCAGAAGGCAGGAAACAGTTGCTATAACTACTATGCAATTTTTAGAATAAACTTCTCTTTAAGGTAAAGAGACCTTTTAAAATACATGTTGTTATTACCAGCCCTGGTGGAACCAATCTGTTCAATATGGTGGGTGACAGTATATTGTATGTGGTCGCTGTGGTGCTGGTACACTAAAGATACACTTCTTTTAGGGCTGTATCCTACCCTTGGCTCGCCTGGGGGAAAGGGTGTGGACAGCCACAAAGCAGAACACAAGCAGCCTTGCGTGGGATGAGAGTGCTTGCCCAGAATCATTTCATGGTGTTGAACATTGTGCTAGGAGATTATCTTTAAAGCATAAGGGTGGGATTTCCAAAAGCAACTGAGTAATTTCGAAGCACAAGTTTCATTGACCATTGATGCTCTAGGCATATATGTGTAATTCAGTACATAAGTACATTCAAATAATAAGAGGCCAAAATGACAACAAACACAAGCAGAGCCAGCTAACACCCCAAACTGAGCAGCACTACATAGCCTCAGCTCAAGTTTCCCTCAGCATTACACAAGCCATTGTCATTATCAATGAGCAACTGGCAACTGCTGAAAGGAGCAGAAAAGAACAATTCAGAGAACATGGAGCTAGGTTACTGTAGGAAAGCCAGGTATTTGCTGACAGAATTTCTTGAGAACAGGATGCACTGGTCGGTGTCTGTATTTCTGTGCATCTAATCTAGCATATTCATATTGGCTCCATCACCCTAGTATCCGAGCCTCTCTGCTTCCCCTCACTGTGCAGCTTGCAGACATTTTGTGAAGGTGGTCAATGTTTATTTATGAGATACATTATTTCTGTCAACCTCTTCTCTGAAACAAAGTTGATGACAAATTGCATTGCCCTCAGAAATAGCGAGTTGAGGAAATCCTGAAGATCTACAGAACGTTTCAATGAACTATGGTCTTCCAAAGCATTCCTCTTCTACCCCACTACCGTGCCTTAAATTCTTATAGGACTGGGAATTTTCAGGAATACCACATACAGAGACCAATTCACTGAGACAGAAGTTGTCTTATCTGTACACTGCATTTATTTTGAACCTAAAGCCATAGTATTTTTTATGTCCCTACCAATACAAGAGAAGATAGAATTCCATAAAGTGCTCCTCATTTCCCCTTAGCTACTGTCTCATGTTTTCCTGTCTCGAATCTACCTGGGCTCACCTACTCAAGGTCAGTAGCAGGCAGCAGAAGGCGGCTTATAGGGGAACCCTGATGAAATGTGACCATAAGACCTGAATAGTTTTGTATCATCATCTTTCGGGACATCACATGGTCTCCTCATGACTGCTGCTGCTAGTAAGCATGTCTCCTTTCCAATATACATTTAGTTCTCCTATAAGCCAACTCTGAGATCAGCTGCAAGATCACCACCTTTTTCTCATTAAAGTCTTCTGAGGAGCCTCTGAAAGATTTCACACAACCCATGTTTATGCCTTAAAGCATGAGGCCTGCTGCCCAGAGGACAGAGGGTGGAGTGCCATGAACAGAGTATTTGACCCTAGACTGAGGAAGAGCCTTTTCCCTGGCTCCCTCTCTAACATACTCTGGCTAGTTTTCAGTATGAGCTATGGAAATCAATGTTGCTGAGTAGGATCCTGTGCTTCCATGTGACCACATAGAATATATACTTTGTATGAGCCCATCTTTTTAGGGTAATTTGAAATCATATAATCACAGAACTATAGGGTTAGAAGGGCCCCAAAAGGTCATCTAGTCTAACTCCCTGCCAAGATGTGAGATTTGTTGTATCTAAGCCATCCAAGATATGTGACTATCCCATCTCCTTTTGAAAACTTCCAGGGACCTTCTTAGGCAGTCTGTTCCATTGTCCTACTGTTCTTACAGGAAGGAATTTTTTCATGAGATTTACTCTCAGTCTGCTGTGCTGTAGTTTGAGCCCTATTTCCTCATGTCCTGCCCTCTGTGGCAGGAGAGAACAAATTTTCTCCTTTTTTTATGTCAGCCTTTCAAGTATCTGAAGACCGCTATCATATCCCCCTTAATCCTTCCCCAAGTGTAGTTCCCCAACGTCTCCTTTTTGACTTTTTTAAAGATGGGCACCACATTAGCCCTTCTCCAGTGTTCTGGCATCTCAGCTGTTATCCGTGAGTTTACAAATATTATTGCCAGTGGCTCCAAGATTTCTTCAGCTAAGCCCTTCAGCACCACCATACACTGACTTGAATTCATTTGAATTTGTCAGAAGAGCTCTGATGTGTTCTTTACTTATATTGATCTTCATCCCTGTCCCTTTATTGTCTATGGTAAATTTGCTAGTCATCCAGTCACATGTTATTTTTTGTGAGAAGACAGAAGCAAAGTAGGCATTGAGGAGCTCTGCCTTCTTATCATCTGCCGTTGCCAGTTCGCCTGCCCCATTGAGCAGTGTACCCACACATTTGCTGAGCTTTCTTTTTTGTATGACATATGTATAGAATCCCTTCTTGTTGTCTTTAATATGCTTTGCCAGCTATAATTCATTTTTTAATCTTGGCTTTCCTGATTTTTGACCCTACACATTCGTGCTATTCCCATGTATACCTCCTTGGTGACATGCCCCTCCTTCCTTTTCCCATATGGATCCCTTTTGGTTTTTAGATAGCTAAAAAACTCCTTGTGCAGCCACATTGCCTTCCTTTGGGTCTGCTTATCTTGCCTTTGCATAGGACTAGTTTGATGTTGAGCCTCTAACGTTACTCCTTTTCTTCCTGCTTTTGATTTCTGTGAGTTGACTGAAATCCTTGTTGAAGTCCAGTATTCTTGATTTACCACAGAATGTCCTCCTTGCCATAGGATCTTGAATTCTATGAGATCATGAGCATTTCCTCCGAAGTTCCTGACCACCTTCATATTTGCAACTAATTCATCTCTGTAATAATCTTCCAACAGATAGTAGGGAAGTTAAAATTAGTATTAGCTTATGTGTGTTGGCTAATTTTGTTACCTGCTTGCAAAATGCCTCTTCTTGATTTGATGGTCTATAATAAATCCTCTCTGTCATGGGTCATGCATGCCCCGTTCCCTTTTGGGATGATACATGGGCTGTTATAGGCCGATGGTGAAGTCTGTGCGACCCCTCTGAGTCTCGGAATAATGTGGCCTAATTGCCAAAATCAATCTACCTGCCCTCTCTATCAAGGCAGTGTAGTCTAACAGAGTCCCTGTCACCACCCTCTGTATTAGGGGTGTGCGGCCTAGCAACCAGAGTCAATAGGGAGAGTCAATAAGGTTGCCCTCACAATCAGGGCCGTGCTGCCTAGCGAACAGAGTCAATAGAGCTGGTGAGGTGGGTCATCACTCAGGGTGGGCAGCAGCCAGGATTAGGGGACCCAGGCTTTCCCTCTCCATCGAGATCCAACTCAGGGTCCTGGTAGTGGGGGGTGCCAGCCACCAACTCGTCGGGGAGCCGGCCGAAACACGCCAAGCTAGTCTCTAGTTCTCCAACCACCTCCCCGCAAAGACTCCCTGGATTATTTCCTACCTACTTCTCTGCAGCTTGTGGTCTCGTGGTGCCCCCCGATCTCTTCTCCCTCTGTGGTATCCAGAGCCTGGGGGTCATGGCTCACTGCTGTCTGGCTGGCCTCCATGTGGTGAAGTGCCGACTGTCCTTCAGCAGGAGTCAGCAGCACATCTACCTCGCCGGCAGTCAGTCCTAAATGAACTGAGCTGCTCCCTTTTATACCTGGCCTTCAGCCGGAGCATGCCCAGCAGGGTCGAAGGGGCATTGCTTCCTTGGCTCAGAGAAAGGAATTAACCCCTGCAGTTCCAGTGCGTGGCATGCATGCCCCACCATACCCACCACCGCATCAATATTATTCTTTTCCCTTTTTAGCTTCATCAGAGACTTCAGTAGGTCTGCTGCTCACTTCCTCTTGGACCTCAGAGCAAATGGTACTCTGCTCTTTACAGTGAAGACAGAATTTAGACCAAATGAAACCTATCGTCCACTGGGTATTGAGATTTAGAAATACAGTAATATATATTATATAGGGGTAGGCAACCTATGGCACGGGTGCAGAAGGAGGCATGCAAGCTGATTTTCAGTGGCACTCACACTGCCTGGGTCCTGGCTTCCAGTCCGGGGGGCTCTGCATTTTAATTTAATTTTAAATGAAGCTTCTTAAACATTTTAAAAACCTTATTTTACTTTACATACAATAATAGTTTAGTTCTATATTATAGACTTGTAGCAAGAGACCTTCTAAAAACGTTGAAATGTATTACTGGCACGCGAAACCTTAAATTAGAGTGAATAAATGAAGACTCGGCACACCACTTCTGAAAGGTTGCTGACCCCATACAATGCCCCTGTCTACTCAATAGTTGTGCTTTTTGACACCTAGCTTTTGTAAGTAATGACTTTATGGTTATCCCACTGCATGCTGTGGAGCAAACCTGTCTGCAATTGGGGCATGGGTGGGGGTTATGTGGAACAAATAATCAGTTATGTGTAAAGCTACTTTTATGTCATGGAAGTCATGGAATCTGTGACTTGCACAGTCCTCCGTGACAATTTCTGCTTCAGCCCTTGGGGCTGCACGACTGGAGCTGGCAGCCAGCAGGACTCCGGCAGGGTTCCAGTGACAGGCGATGGGCCGCCTCAGGGGACACTCATTAGGGTTCCAGCAACTGGGGACAGCCTCGTGGGAAGGTGTGGGAGAGAACCTGCAGTTCCCAGCCCCCACGGAGGCATGGGAAACCATGGAACTGCACCAGCAAAAGTCCCAGACAGGTCGTGGCTTCCGTTAATTTTTGTTTATTGCCTATGACCTGTTTGTGACTTTTAATAAAAATAACCATGACAAAAATCTTAGCCATGTGGTATGTTTCAGCCTCCTCCATCCAGGCTACGCGTCCTTTCTGAGGCGATTACTCACAGCTTAAATTCTGAGAGTATTCAGGAGGGCATAAGAGTGGAGCAGGCCAAGTGCTGAGGAGCAGACATCGTACGTGGTATGCTCCCAGGGAAAATGAACTTATTTTATGTGGAAAATTGCTATATAAGTTAGCATAGTATATTAAACATCTTCCTATGCATTGCACTTGTGATAAATCATGTCTTCAAGTGTTAATTGGCAGTTTTGACCACTCCGCTACTGGTGTGAGTTTTTCTTGCAGGCTACAGAAGGATATAAGAGCAAATGTTGAATCACAGAATCATAGAATATCAGGGTTGGAAGGGACCTCAGAAAGTCATCAAGTCCAACCCACTGCTCAAAGCAGGACCAACCCCAACTAAATCATGACAGTCAGGGCTTTGCCAAGCCTGACCTTAAAAACCTCTAAGGAAGGTGATTCCACCACCTCCCTAGGTAACCCATTCCCGTGCTTCACCACCCTCCTAGTGAAAAAGGTTTTCCTAATATCCAACTCAAACCTTCCCCACTGCAACTTGAGACCATTACACCTTGTTCTGTCATCTGCTACCACTGGGAACAGTCTAGATCCATCCTCTTTGGAACCCCCTTTCAGGTAGTTGAAAGCAGCTATCAAATCCCCCCTCATTCTTCTCTTCTGTTGACTAAACAATCCAAGTTCCCTCAGCCTCTCCTCATAAGTCACATGCTCCACATCTTTCTTGTAGTGTGGGCCCCAAAACTGGACACAGTACTCCAGATAAGGCCTCACCAGTGTCAAATAGAGGACAATGATCACATCCCTCGATCTGCTGCCAATGTCCCTACTTATACAGCCCAAAATGCTGTTAGCTTTCTTGGCAACAAGGGCACACCATTGATTCATGTCCAGCTTCTCATCCACTGTAACTTTTCTGCAGAACTGCTGTCTAGCCATTCGGTCCCTAATCTGCAGCAGTGCATGGGATTCTTCCATCCTAAGTGCAGGACTCTGCACTTGTCCTTGTTGAACCGCATCAGATTTCTTTTGGCCCAATCCTCTAATTTGTCTAGGTCCCTCTGTATCCTATCCCTACCCTCCAGTGTAATTACCACTCTGCCCAGTTTAATGGCATCTGCAAACTTGCTGAATGCAAACACGCATTCCTCCAGATCACCGCTAAAGATATTGAACAAAACCGGCCCAGGACCGACCCTTGGGGCACGCTGCTTGATACCGGCTGCCAACTAGACATGGAGCCATTGATCACCACCTGTTGAGCCTGATGTTCCAGCCAGCTTTCTATCCACCTTATGGTCCATTCATCCAGCCCATACTTATTTAACTTGCTGGCAAGAATACTGTGCTTTAGCTTTGCTAAAGTCACAGAATAAAGCATCTATTGCTTTCCCCTCATCCACAGAGCCAGTTATCTCAACATAGGGCAGGTGTTTTTCTTTTATTCCAAAGGCAAGTGAACTCTTGGGTAAGGAATGGTGTTCCTAGCCTCTGTTTGTCAAAGGGTGGTGATGAATGGCAGAAAGATGCACCTGGCATTGGCCACCGTCAGTAGACAGTATACTGGGCTGAATGGACCTTTTGTCTGACCCAGGATGGCCATTCTTATAAAGGATCTCATTTTTGAGAAGCTGGAATAGGTGATAGAAATACAAAAGGGAAAGATGGGAGAAGCAGAGTGGAACTGGGAAGAAATATACATTTGCAGACTTGCTCTGACAAAAATTGTTAAAACCTAAGGGAGTTGGAGGTCCACAGCACCTCTGAATCAGGCCTTACATTTTTACTTGTCATATGTCTGCTACTTGTTTAGGTGCTCTACCCTATGACAGACTCAGGACCTGATTGTCCCCTACTATGCAAGTGTTTTAGTAGTAGTCCTACTAATAATACAGTGGCCTTGAGCTCATTTGTATTGTCACTCCTCTTAGGGTGTTCTCGACAATCATTCAGTTGTTAATGATGTCACTGCAGCTTTATGGAGCTGCTGTTATAGAAAATATCAGTTAAAGGTTATTTTCATTTAATGTACACTTTACCAGGGAAAGCAAAGTGGTTGGAACATGAAAAAATGTCCTGGCGGCAGTGAAACAAACAAATAAATAATTTGTTTATCTTCCTTATTTCTGAAATTGTGGAAAATAATAGACCTTTTTTCCGCTTTGGCTGATGTTACAATTATTTTTCCAGACGCTGCCTGACCCCATCTTTTAGAATGTCCTCAATATTATAAATAACTCTAAATTTAGCATAAATGGGATTATAATATATGCAATATGCCTTGGTCTTTCTGATGAATTGTGAAACTGCTTTAGTATCTTATTTATCCCAATCAGTTGCTATATTTTGAGGCTTCCAAAAATCAGTTTGGTTAGACTATTAAAAATTTGATTAAAACCGATTGGTGGATTCCTTAGGTGAGACCACTGGGAATACAGTCTTCTCTCATCAGTAGCAATTATTTATGGTTTCTAAAGAGGTGGAATGTTACATTGGTAAGAGATGGAAAATGCATTAAAGGAGAATGAATTCCTCTCCCTTCTACAGAATGGTCTCTCTTCCCCATAACTGGATGATGATAGAGTAGGACATCTGAGAAAGTTTGCCTTGCTGTTCATGCTGTCTGATTTGTGTATGAGTGGCTTTGTGTTCCCAGTAATGATTTTCCCTGAATGAGCCCAAGTACTAACACTGGAGATGAA
Organism: Dermatemys mawii; assembly: GCA_007922305.1. Classification (NCBI taxonomy): domain Eukaryota; kingdom Metazoa; phylum Chordata; order Testudines; family Dermatemydidae; genus Dermatemys; species Dermatemys mawii. The sequence continues at coordinate 7,409,524 of ML677384.1, read as the reverse complement.
TATGGAAGTTTGGGACAGAGAACAGGCCCTATGAAATTAAATCCCTTGGCTTAGAGATAGCGCAGTTCACTTTGCAGGCAAAAATATTTAATCAATGCTAAACACTCAATGAAATATTAGTACTTGTGGCTCCACCTCTCAGGCACTGGCAGATAGCACCGGAGGTGGGAGGAAAGGAAGACAGTAAACGATTGCTTGTGAGGCCCAGTGGTAGATTACTAACCCCCTTGAGCTCAGTATGCAGGACAGATGGTAAAATCATATTCTAGCCCAGCGTTTCCAACGTATACACAGTAGCTACTGTAGGTTTAGTATGTATGATAACCAAAGAGCCTTATAACAACCATATCCCAGTTTAAATCTGTGTTATTTACCAGATTTTGTGAAACTATTTCTGGGTTTGTCTTTTTATACTATTATTTATTAAATATAGGCATACTAAAGCCACTAGGCCAGATTTTCATAGGTGTAGAGGCCCCTTGGTTTAAATGAGAACCACACCCACACTCTCAAATCATTTAGGTTTTGTACAACATGTGTTGCAACATCTAAAGTGCGTAGGAACTCCTCCCACACTCAAATTCCCTCAGAGCCCGCACCCACTCCTGCACCCCAACTCCCTGCCCCAGCCTAGTGAAAGTGAGGGTGAGGGAGAGCGCGAGACAGAGGGAGGAGGGGGAATGGAGTGAGTGGAAGGCAGGACCTTGGAGAAGGGGCAGGGCAAAGGTTGTGCAGGGGCAGCGGGCAGCCATGTGGGGGTCCCTGAAAATTTTAAAATCAAAACAGGGGTTCTTGGGTTGCAAAAGTTTGAGAACCACTGTTACAATCAATTTTAAAAATTGATTTTTTTAACCCCTCCCCATGAATATAAATAGATATATAAGCATGCCCTTCGCAGTTGGAAATTCACATAGTTTTAGGGAAAGAGAACCAGAAACCAATTTAGTTTCACAAAAGGAAATGCAATAACCAAGGAAACAGCAGAAAAAGTTTTGTGTTTTTTTTTTTAAATTCAGTTTAATAAATAGCAACACAGCTGTTGGGTTTAAAAAATAATTTTAGGTTGATAGTGTCCTTTTAAAAGCTGGAATGAGGTTATATTTATGTAGAGTGTGTTTTGCTTTTTTAATCACTGGAGAGTGCCACTCCATCTACATATCAGTTCCCTACTCACAGAGATACTACTGTTTTCTTTCCTTTGTTTTATATATATATACACACACACAAATCCATCTCCAGTGTGCACACCTTATGTTTCCATTATTTGTTTTTGACAATTTCATATTTTAACTATTCTTAGTCTAGTTTATAGAAATGTGGCATAAATTGCGTATTATGTGTCTTATTCTGCAGGACTGCAGTCATTGGCCCTGCTCCTGGAATATGATGCTCAGAGACTAATTCCTGAATTCACTTGAAATCAGTGAGCCTCCAATAGGGCTCTGTGAATGCAGTTGTCCACCTACATTCATCATATTTAAGGACTGGGGCAAATGTGAGCTTTGTGATTGTGAACAGACACACAGGTATTTCCATTTCCCACAGAACACACAAATACTGCTATGGAAGACCCCAAGCCCAACAAGACACAAGAAACATATGCTTCATTCTCTGGATGAAGTCACCCTCTTTTAGCTTGTACATGTTTGGGATACAATTGGAAAATAACACTTCACAGACATACCATATAGAATGAATATTTGAACCTATCATACAACTTATATTTATTAATTTCACTGAAATCACAGAATCAAGTGTTTTAAACTTATAGCTGGTAAATTATACACAGAGAATAGTACACTGGCAAAATATTGTCAGGATACAGTACAGATCTCATACAATGAAGTTCAAACAGATTTAGCCTATATAACAGATTATTTTATGGTGTAAACTGGCTGACATGGTAGTGCTCTATTTTGTTAATTCACCTTGATTAGTCATTTATCAAAACAAAAATAAATTTTAGTAACATATCTCTTAGTTTCCCGAATGGTATTGGCATTTCAACAACACGCTATGTAATGCCTCACTGAATATGTGGTCGCTGGTACAGCTTATTAAGAGGTATATGAAATTAACTGAAGACAATAATTATGTGTTTTTCCCCTAGTCTTCCCTACGACACCTCTCATTTTGGTCCTACATGACTTTATGTACATGCCCCTGTGGTAGAACTGAAATAAGATTATTAAACAACTGCCCCAAAGCGTTTAGATTCAGCATATTTCCTGTGTCTCATGAGACATTAGTAATGTATATTTGCATGACCTTCACTAAGTAATGCTTCAATGATGAACAGTATTCACTGCATACTACATCACATTTTATATGTCAAATTGTGCAAACCAGTTTATGATACCTTACAAGAAATTCTGCATTTAGTTACAATAGTATAAATAGAAGTTGAATCATTCCATGAAATTACGCTAGATCTACACTGGTGTAACGAATCAGAATTTGGCCCTGTACATGTGAGTATATTGGAGACCCAAATACCCATCCATATATACAAAATGCATTTTTATATAGACTGAGTTAATCTATACATATTCATACAGATACCTAATTGATCAATTTTGAATAGATAATATTTCAGTTGATATATGCAGAAGTGTTTTTAAAGTCTTGACAGGTATTGTAACTATCTAAGTAAGGAGATACAACTGTGTAGCTTTTGTTTTTGACAATTAACGCTGCAGTAGATAAAGAAGCAGGACAACAAATCTGCCAAGATATTCAGGAGAAATATTGAGGGTCAGGAAACAAGTTCTCATTTCATTTACCTAGAAGATTGTTATTCTAGATGGGTTCTTCCAGGACTTTTGTGTCACCACAGAAAACTTGAATTTGCAACAACAATGGGCCAGATACTGAAGCTATGTCAATTAACTCCAACTGAAGATATGTCACTGACAATTGTTCTCATGCTAAGAATCACTACAGGTGCACACACTAAAAACCAAAATAGCTGAAGGAACAGCTAACGGAGCTGACAAGTGTAAACATCAGCAAGCATTTGCAAAGTTACTGACAAATGTGCAGAGTGCCAAACCAGCCTTATAAACAAGCCAATAGTCAGTGTACTCATATGGATGGTAACAACAAACAATACCCCCCTTAGGAATGCTCCTAGTGACGTATATTAATGCATAGACATGTGTTGGCAACTATTTACAAACTATGCGCTATAGCAGGGATGTGCCAAAAATAAACTCCCTGTTTGGCTGCAAACTGCAATCCTCACTTAGAGGATGTTCGATTTTGGCTACACCAATATAGCAAGGTGCGCCTTGTTCTTACCATTTCTTTGCAGAGGACAACATATAATTTTTCTTATCAGTCTTAATAAGAGGAGAATGTTTATCCAAAAAAGATTGCTCTGAAGGACAAAATGATTAACTCTCCTTCCCCAAGAGTCTATTATTAGGGTCTGATTCAAAGCTCCCTGAAGTCAATGAACAGGCTTAGATCAGGTCCTAAGTGAGGGAGAACTGTACACACTATCTAAATGATACACAGCTGAATAATTTTGACTAGATTGTGTGTTTTGTGTGGCACTTGCATTAAGCTGGAGTGATCAGAAGGCTATTTTGCATCATTAAATAAATGACTGTACAGATGTTGTAAGTTTGCTTTACACTGTTAATTTCTCGTCAAACAGGGCTCAGTCCAACTCCCATTGACTTAAACAGGAGTTGAATCAGACAAACAGTGGAAGCAATGAGAGCTCATAGTCATTTCCAGGGACACATTGTGGGCTTTTTTGGCAAATGCACATTTGGATGACTTTTTTTGTGTGTCTTTTTGAAGTCCAATAGTGTATGCCTGGCTAGAAAATAATGAAACTAAAATGAATCAAGTGTTTCTGGCCGGATTTTCATTATACCTGACAACAGGAAGATAACAGTAATGAACTACTAGTGCTGATGTGACTGGAAAAGTAGCATATGTCACTGTAAATCAAATCCTACACTATTTGGGGTATATTTTCTAAAAGGCACAAAGAAAGAACTTTTCATAGAGTCCGCGTTAACGTACAAGACATTGTATAACTGAACACTCACATGTCATCTCGACAACTCGGACAAATTTCAATGCTGCTTCCATTGAGTTAAAGGGCAAAACTCTCATTGACTTGAATGGTCAATGACTGAGGGCTCTAATAGAATTTGCAAGAAATGAGAATCTGGCACTTGTGGTTCAATGATTTTTAGGTCAATGGGCTCTACGATTTGGTTGTTATGAGACTTTAGAAGCACATTAAATCTATCAAGGAGCTTTGTGCACTGTTTCACAAAAATTAAAAATCATAACTTCTTTTGGAAAGGAAAAATCTGGTAGCAGAAAATGAATACACATATATACAGTGTGCGCGCATATGTGTATACACACACCTATTTCATGCAGAAAACTTTCTTTAAAAAAAATCCAAACAAAACAAACAAAACTCAAAAGCAACCAGTGCTACTCATCATGTAAACTCACAAAGTACACGTTCCACACAAATATAAAGCATAAATAAAAAAAAAGAAGAGAAAAGATGATAGCAATACATTTTAAATATAGAATTTGCACAATTGGTAATTTTGTTAAATAAGAATAAATAAATTCATTACATCCATTCACATACCAGTTGTAAAAATAATAAATTATTTATTTTCAGTGCTGTGTTGCTTTTTTTACATTTGTGATTAACCCCCAAGCTCCCCCCGCCCCACACCCTGTGAGATAAAACTGTTTCCACAAGAAGGTGAATTTCTTGATCAACTCAGATCAAACGTGATAACCTTTGTCATAGTGAAAATAATTATATTAAATAAGACATCACATTGTTAGAATAAAGGTGCTACATGAGTTAGAAAAAATAATTTTAGTCAAAGGATGAATGACCATGAAAGGGAAATGTTCACTATTTGGTTTGTTCTGATACCTACTTGTTACACAAAAATTCCAGGAAAAGTATACATTTGATCTAAGAATGCTTTAAATTTAGATTCCTTTGTGGCTTCATTTTCTGGAATTTGTATAACATTTAAAAAAAGTTTACACATCACTGTTTAAAATATGAAAAACATGATTCAAACATAACTGCTTGTACATTGTCTTCATAAGTAATGTAATTTTAGAAGTGACACTGACACTGTGGGCATAGTAACCAACAGAGATGGAAAGTTTGGATCTCAACTGTCTAAAAGTTTGGGGATGGTCAATGTCTGTTTAGATTCATTTTATTCAACTGAGTGTAGGAATTCTAAAAAAATTCAATATTTTTTTATCCAGAACCATTTCTAGCAATAAGGCCACACTACTCTTGACAACTGCAGTTGGTCTCATGTCTAGTAACATATCCATACATTCAATTATCACAAATTAACATGTCCTGTTTCTATTAGTATAATTAATATATTGTACAAAAATAGACATTTCTCCAAGTTCCAGCTGTAGTAATTCTCTGCTATTCGAAAATGACTATCTGCTTTCTAGAGTTCAGAGTCCCAAATTCATGCTTGTGCCAGTCCCAGGGGAAATTTCCCTTTTGGGCTTTGCAAACAAACCAGTTTCCTTTACTGAGGGCTTGGCTACACTGGCACTTTATATTGCAATAAAGCCTCCCAGAGTGCTCTACCTTACTCCTCGTCCACACTGGCAAGGCACGTAAAGCGCTCTGACTTCCGGCTGGAGCGCTCCTGGTACTCCACCTCGGCAAGAGGATTAACAGCTGTTGTGTATTGGGTGAGATGCTGCAGCTGCAGTGTAAATGGGTAGAGCGCACTAACTGGCCTCCCGAAAACACCCCCTAATCTCCTTAAGTCAAGTGCCTCTCTTCCCTTTGTTTTGAACTCAGCTGGAGAAATGTGGAAGTGCTTTTTCAGAGCTTGTCTGCAACTGGGCAAATCAACAAAGCAAACACTTACTGAGTGAATGAGTGAGAAGCGGGGGTCGGGGGGAGGAGGCAGAGGGATCTGAACTTACAAGATAGCGTGCTGACACACTCTCAGCACTCCAAAAATCCACTCTCTCTCTCCCTCCACGTACACACAACACACTCCACCCCACTCCCCTCGTTTGAAAAGCACATTGCAGACACTTGTATGCTGGGATAGCTGCCCATAATGCACCACTCCCAATGCCTCTGCAAGTGCTGCAAATGTGGCCATGCCAGAACACTTGCAGCTGACAGTGTGGACACATTGGAGCACTTTCCCTGGAGCTGTTCGACGAAGATGGGTTTAACCTAAAGCACTCTAGAGGGGCAAGTGTAGCCTAACCCTTTGTTACTGGTGATGTCAAAGCTAAGGGTGTCAGATTCCCTCAGTCCCTTAGACTCTTTTGAAAATCCTGACTTAAAAACACCTAATTACATACACTCAGACCATGTGGACAAACTAGTGGATAAGGTCTGGGTCAGAATCTATTTCATTCTAATCTAGGTTCTATTAGGTGCACCAGCAGGTTTATATAGACTTTAGGCAACGTTTATTCTTTTGGGTGCTTTGGATCAAAAGAAAGGACTTCAGTGGGTCTTGGATCAGGCCACTATCTGTTACTTGCCTACAATGAAATGGCCTTCTGCAGTAGCATATCTTTTGTCAGACAAAAACGTGATCTGGAAAGAGTTGCTGAAAAACATTAAGAGCTTCTACCTACTCTGTGGAAACAGTCTTTCTGAGATTGGTTATATCTACCACATCCTGAGGTGGTTTAACTTCCCTGTGACTCTTAATCCTCCAAAATATGCTAGGTGTACAAAATGTGAATAACTTCTACAGCTTTTTAAAACACAATGAAACAAACTCCATATTTTTTTTTTAACAACTTCTACTGGTAAAATGGATACCAGAGTTAGATATGGTGAACAAAACACTGATCAAATACTATTAACTGCTTGCTGTGTTTTTTGACCTTTGATAGTCTCTTCAGTAGATGTAGGTACACTACACATTGTTAGATTTCACATGGAAGCCATAGAGAAAACAACAGAGAAAGCAGCTGAGAACAGTCTCAAAATATCTGAGTTATCTGAACTGTAATTTTTGGTTCTATAACTTGCTTCTATAAAAATAATATATGTCTTTATTTTATTTAAAGACTAGTAGCTACTGTTCACCTGCATGGCTGCTGAGACGCTCCCTCTGTGAGAATTTCTTGGAGGAAGAACATGGTTTATTATACAATTAAGTTCTATTGTCAGGAAATTCCTAGAATGGAAATGCATTTCCTGTTGTCAATAAATTGTAAGAACTCCTAAAAACAACAGCAAGCGCTTCGTTCTCCAGTAAAACATCCACAGCCATTTCTGAAAAATTGAAGAGGTCCACAATGGCTGCCGACATACTTTGGTCAATCACTTTGCTTATAGAAAGATTGTTTTTTTTAATTAGTAAAACCAAGTGATATAAAGTGACATACCAGAGGGAAGATATTTATAAACTGTATAAAATAAGCTACTGTGGTATGATGGGTAAGTATGACAAAGTTGTCTAAGGACATACTGTATTAGAGGTAGGTGAAAAGGGGGAGATGACTCTGTAACCTTCAAATATCCCATGATTGTCCATTTACTGGTTTTTCCTCTTCCTTTTTTGCAGACACAGAGGGCTTACAATAATTCTAATGTTTAGTTTCTGCGACATACTAAGATCACCCCACTGTCACTTACAGCAATGCACATCTTCATTTGGTCCAAATAGGCAGATTCTGCCCATAATTTGAGACTGTATGTAAGTACATTGAAGCCTTGGCTTCTGTCTGTCTAGGTAGATCTAATACTAGTATGTCAACAATGGCTTACTTAGACCTCTTTTTAAGAAGATCATAACCACAGGTTAACATTTTTTTAGTAAGCACTGCTTAAATGCCGATGGTCTCTGAGAGAGAAGACATCCTTTAGCTAGTTTTCCATGCCCATCTTGGCACTGGACAGTCCTGGTATGCCATCCTGTGTCGCATGTTCGAGAACAAGAAAGCCAGGGTCCAGTCACCCACTGTGGCTGCGTGAGCTGTGGTGTTACTTTATTAGTGTTGCTATTGCTTGTGACATAGTTAGTCATCTGCGTTTGCTTCTTTGGCACAAAGAAACTGTAACGGACATCCACTGCTTTAGTTGGGTCAGTAGCGAGAATCTGTACTATAAGAATTTCCTTTGTGGCAGAATGTCCCATTGCATGCAAGAAATCATCCTTGTGACTCCAGCCACTATAGTTCATAACAGTTCCATTGAGGTCAATGATTGTTTCCGAAGTGGAGATCATGTATTTGCCATTGACAAGATACTCACCATTTTTCCTCTTCAGGGCCAGGTAAGCTGTGAACCTGTTCTGGTCTTTAGACTTGAACTGCCGGACTTTGATGTGAGTTGCCCCTATGGGTATTTTCACTATATCCGTGTAGCCCTTACTGCAAGGAGGAAAGGAGCATGTTAAGTAGCCAGTGAGAAATAAATGGACATGCTTTGAAGGCCTAATTCGAAGCTCACTGAAGGCAACAGAAAGTCATCTGTTGACTTCTATTGGCTTTGGATCAGGCCTTGAAATCACTTGGCTTGAGACACATCTCAGACTGAGGCTATCCAATTACTTTTTAACATGTTGTTCATTATATTTTTTAATTCATTTTTATGTCCTTGAAAAAAATTCACTCCACTTCTTCAAATGACTTAATCTTTGGTTTCAGTACTAATTTTATGAGTTGTATTCAAGAAGAACGAACAATAACTGACATTTTATATATCTGAAGCTTATGTATCTGAGCACAGGAGAGGAGATATGAAATTTGAAGCACATTAGGCCTGCCAAGGAAAGCTAAAAAGATATGCATCGGGAGCAGGTAGCCACTCTCTACAGCTGAATCTCCATAGTAATCTTCACTCCTCATGCAAAGAATCCATCCCAGTCACCTTCCTATCCCTTCCATCACTGCCTCCTCCCCCACTCCCAATGCAGAGCACCTCAGCTCTATCCCCCTTCAAATTGAGTTTCTGTCACCTCTGTATTCATTGGTTACAGCTGTTTCATACTGCCTTTGCTATAATGATGATTAAGGAAAGAGTGAGCAAGCTAACAGCTGGCTAAGGTACCTTGGGAACATTTAAAAATAATCTTGATCACTGAGAAAAAACTGTGTTTCCTTTGAAACTTCATAAAGCTAAAGGTTAATTGCAAAATGTTTAATGAAAGACACGGCCAGATGCCTAACTCAGATAATTACAGCATCTTTTCTTCATTTGTCAACCACTGCTTGCAAGGTATCTTATTTCAATCCAGATTTAGAAAGAGATCTCTAATTTTTATACTCAAGGTCACAAACATTCAGAATTGTAGGCTCTCTAGAATATTTAATATCTCAAGAGAGATACAATAAATCTAGAGAAATAATAAATACATCATAAACCTCTAGCTGGACTGTCGACACATTTATTTTCATTTATAAATCTCTGACAAATAAGCTGATGCTGGAAGTATCACATTTGTGTTTGAAAATGGTAGAGTAATATCTTTTTAAAGTAACAGGAAGGGGTCATGAAAAAATGTGGTAAAAAGATAAAAAATGAAGATATCTCCCTGGGAGTCAGTTAGCTGACAGGCTGCTATGCATATGAAGTTTTGAGTATTTATGCAAAGACTAAGTAACTGTGCTACTCTAGATTAAGTACTTGTATTATTCCATTGTTTTGCTGGATTAACCAATGATTAAAATCAAGTTACATTGCCAGGAGTAATGCAGTACAGATAAAGTCTGTGAATTGCACTATCCACCACTGCAGGAAATAATTATAAAAATACATTACATATTTACATAAAATACATATCCAAAAATCTGTGTTAAAAGAATGTTATTAACGTTACAAAGTCAAGAGCCCAAAAGTTAGGAAATGTCAGAATTAAGGTTGCTCATGGAAAAAATGGTATGTTATCATGTAATATAATTAAAGACTGTATCATAAGGCAAAGACACAAGATTGCACAGATAGTCTTAGTTCTGGCATTTTCTAACTTCTGAGTGCTTGACTTTGCAACCTTAAAGTTCTTTAACATTAAAAAAAAAACCACTGGAAAATTACATTAAAACTTAAGGTAAAAGGCATAAACAAATTTTATTATGAGAAATTTTTATGATGGGAATTATTGGGTAAATTTAATATAAGGGATGTTACTGTTCCCCTTATAAATAGAAAAACAACAGTGACTGTTTTACTATGAAGGATATATTGGTTGGACAGAAACTAATAATACCATTAAGATCAGTAATAATTATGTATTTTCTGTGACAGAATTTTTTTTAATGGAGGTTTTTTTAAAAAAATTAACTATTGTATTTGTAATGATGGTGGTAAAACTTTGATCAACAACTTGCTGTAAATAGTTTTAATAAAAATTCTATTCTTGGTGGCCATTATTAATCACGACTGTTCAGCTGCCTGAGAAATAAGGACACCAAAGGTTGACTGCTTTGGTGTCCACAGGTAGAGTGATATACAGAAAATGAGCTATTGAAGGTGATATGCTTGATTTGAGCACATGATTATAGAGGGATGTAATATGCAACCATGCCTCCAGACTGCACACAACCTAGCAAGGGGCAAGTAATACTGCCAGCCCTCCAACAGAGTTGAACAATTTTAAATTCAATTTGTGATTCCATAGGACTCTCACAAGCACACGTCACCTCGGAAATGCACCATACCAGTGCCTCACTTGACTGCTCCAGTCCCAACCCTTTCTGATTGGTTCCCCACATTCTAGGGGCTATTAACCTGGCTCCAGGCCCTCTGGTACATTGATGGTTACAGGTAGCTTGCAAAACTATGCCCCTATTCCGGGCAACCTTTCTATTGCTGGGACTGCAGCCTAGGTTCTCTATCAGAACTTCAGAAGTGAATTGGGTGCAATGTTTTTCTCTGATTATTACATACCTTGGATAGTGTTAGGAAGCTTGTTTTAAACATCTGAGAAATGCAATAAACTTAGGAAATGAGCCTATCTGGGATGTCTTATATGAATGAATTTCATGAACAGAAATCTGGCACCCAGTCAGACTTGTGCCATTACAAGGTCTTACAAGTAAGGCTATGTTTTAGTCATGGATATTTTTAGTAAAAGTCATGGACAGGTCATGGGCAGTACACAAAAATTCATGGCCCGTGACCTGTCCATGACTTTTACTAAAAATACCCGTGAATAAAACTTGGGGTGCGGGGGAGTGCTGCCTGGAGGCCCCGTGGCTGCTGGGGTTCCTGGCCACTGATATCTGTGAAGCTAGCACTCTGGGCGGAGGCAGCCCGCAAAGCTGCCTGGCCATGTCTCTGCCTAGCAGCTGAGCAAGGGGGATGTCGCTGCTTCCAGGGAGCTCCCCCGAGGTAAGAACCACCCAGAGCCTGCGTCCCCCAGTCCTATGCCCCAACCCCGTCTCCTCCCACACCCAGACTTGCTGCATGGGGGTGCGGTGGCCCCAGACTGCCAGACAGCCCCAGATTGCCTTAACTGCTCCTGAGCTAGACGCACCGGCCGCTGCAAAAGTCATGGAGGTCACGGAATTCTTGACTTCCGTGACAAACTTGCAAATTCACTTATGAGCAGTATTTTTATTTCTAACTTAGACACATCTATTCTGCAAGCTTCATTTGCATCTATGATTATAAAAGCCCGCTACCAATTTTGCTTGCACAAAAAGGTTCAATTATTTCCATCCAAAATGATTACCTCTTTTTATTAAAGGTTCCCATGACTTTCGTGCAGCTGGAATTGTCTCCTCCACACACCCCACACTTGTCATACTGGAGCTTTGAACCAATGATGCCATCACAACCAGTTCGAATGCACTTCCCCCGGACACATATTGAATTACTGTACGGCCTACATTCTGTTCCGTCAGTTACCTAGGGAATTAAGTCTTTGTTAGTTAAAACTGTAAAATATATCTATCTATATATATTTGCTTTTGTGTATTTGATTGGCAGGCATTGCTATTTATTTAGCTCAGCAACGGCATACTACTGTGAGTTATCTAAAGCTGTACTATAAAGGAATGTTCAGTGTGTTTTATAACAGTGCCCTCTGCATGTGTGAATTCTAGCTCACACATTTCTGCTTGCTTGGCATTTGGTGTGATTATTTACAGAATACAGTTCTTATGCTGCCAGCTAGGACTGATGCAATCTAACCCCCAGAGCACTAAAGCAGCAGAAATATTAACAAAGGGGCCACAGGCATCTGACATATGGCTCTTCCGTTTACCCGAAGGCACTAAATCCGAAATTCTGATTTAAGGATGATTTTATGAACAGTGATACTTTGTACTTATAGACAGCCTTTCATCTGACCATCTCAAAGTACTTGATAAAACTTGAATCAATTCAGCCTCAGAACATCTAGAGGAAGAAAGGCACATAACTAAGGGATACATAGGAATCACTTCACTCTTGATTCTACCATGTCAGAAATAATTAACTCTGATCATAGGTCACATAACAGACCATTGGCTTTAAGTGAGCTATTCTGGATCCATATCAGTGCAGCCTGGACCAAAATTTAGCAGTTTGAAATCAGACAAAGCAACTCCTTTCAGCTCAAAAGATCCCAAAGTGCACTGCAATCTATAAATAGAGAAACCTTTTCACCGACTACTGATGTGAAAGCAGTACTGACTGAATTCGCAAACACAATTTCATGTGCATGTACATGTTTAGATGTGGAAAACTGTCTCATTTTAGAGGTCAGTTCTGGCCCTAACATTCTGACCAGTGCTCCTCTGGAACATATGATCAAACAAAAGGTAGTCTTCTCCTTGATACAGCCTAGCTATGGAGCTTTCCAAAACCCCCTTCAGAGCCTGGCACAGCAATTGTCACTGAAGGTATATTACCTTGGGAGAAAACACGACGTAGTAACCTGTCCCTTTGGCTCGGCAGGTCAGCTTGCACACGTCTCCAGGAAGCACTCCAGCATACTTAGGGACCCATTCGACAAATGTTTTGACACCCTTTGCATCAGACTGATAGCCGTTCCTCGCTTCACATTGTTCTTGTCGAAAAGCTTTAGCTGGAGAATTAGCATTCATTGCATTAGCGTTATCACGAGATATGCTGCAAATGTCAATGTACACACAGCTACCTTTTTGGTCTTATGATACCATGTTTAATTGACATCGGTCCTTCCCCTTGCCCCAACACCTGTTAATAGCCTCTGAAAAATCCTCTGCATCTTTTATTTTGGCAGTGCTCTCATGACATTATAAGCACCTTAATGACAAAACTCTGCTCGTCTGGTTCATTTCTCCAGAGCAGGGCTGCTATTTATGGAATCCTCCTGTGAGTAGCCACCCTCTCTTTTCAGGGTTAATTATGCTTCTCAATTGAAACTGGGTTACAGTGACTTTGTTATCACTTGTAAGCTAATGTTGCCACATTGTGGTACATTTAGAGGAAGCTATAATGGGCGGCATCTTCTATTTTTTCTCCTGTGGTGGTTAGTATTTACTACAGAACAGGAACAAATGCTGTCAGGTCAAGCAGCTTTGGCTGCTGCAGAACATACCATTTGCTGGGCAGGATGCAACGTTGCAGGAGCGATAGATGGCCCTCTTTCCAGTGCAGTATCGCCCGTTGTTTCTAGGAGCTGGGTTGTTGCAGTGACGATAGGCAAACTGAACGCCTCCACCACATGTACGGGAGCACTGTCCCCACGGGCCCCAGGAACCCCAGTTGCCATGGTTTGAAGCCTAGGACACATGAAACAGTAGGATGTGAAAAGATGACCCAATCCTGAATGAAGATACTATAGCTCAAAAGCACAAATACCTGTCCTCAAAATGGCAGACGTTCTTCCTCAAGTTTAACCCGGGGCTCTCCTCATATTAGGATGTGCAATAACTCTCAGAAAATTTTTCACTTGAAGTCATATCCATTCATTGCCATTGATCTTCATGTGGGTGGCATGATGTCCGGCAGAGTTTGGATGTGGATCAAGGGCAGCATATGGCCTAACTCTGCAGAACCAAATTCTACCCATTTCGCTGTGAACACATACTTCAATTTAAAGGATGCCTAATCACATTTCCATTCTTTCTCTGTTATAATTGTTCTGCCAGGCCCACTTCACTTAGCTCTACTCTGTGTAGGCAATATGCTGCTATTATTGATCATTGTGATCCCTGAATAATTATGTAGTACAGTTATATGGGCACTGCTTGTGGTAAGGAGATATTGTTCTTCATCAAGGGATCCTTTTGCTAGGTTATCAGTTATATAAATAGCTATGACCTGACCAACCTAAGCAAAATTATGTGATTCTGATTTGTATTTTAGATTTCTCAAGAAATGTGAATGGTGTTCACGGTCCTTTTCCAAAATCACTTTTGTTTTCGAAGTGACACTTCACATGCATGCCAGCCATATCACAGATTGCTAATAAAAATATCTTCCTGAATTATATTGCTATAATCTTCCTCAATTAAGTGGCTGTCTTTAATTTATTCAGCACATAAATAGACTTCCAGATTGAATTTCATGGCTGTTCTAAGTTTAAGAGGCAAAGACATGAGCTAGTAAAACAGAGCGTGGCAAAAGGAGCGCAGTTAAAGCAACTTCTCAACCAGTGAGCTAAAGTCCTGAGAGGCATTGGTTTAAGAGAGAGCAATCAGCTACTGTTTGCAGCTAAGCCTGCCTCTCTACTAACTTGGCTCACTTAAGAGAAAAAACTCTGTGCACAATGCACCACTTCCACTGTATTGATACTTCTAAAATGTGTGCCTTTTATACCAGGAAGATGGGAATACGTCATTTGAGAAAATACAGTTATATAAAGAGAGAATGCACTTAGGTGTGAATTATTCTAACATTCCCACAAAGCTCTTTGGGGCATGGACCTTCTTTTAGGATTTGCACTGTTTCTTGCACCAGCGTCGTGCAACATGAACTTCAAGCAGCTCAAGATTTGCACTGCACTGTTCCCCTGTGTATGGAGAAACTTCATCCATGTAAAGCTCGTGGAGGCGGTTCTATCACCTCTTGCACTGGCTCTGATGCCTCCTGCTTGAAAAACCTGCTCTTCGTAATCAAGGGCATGTTGAAGAGGAGCTCCAGTATACCTGATTCTCCACTGGTTTAAGGTTCTCAAAGAACTTTTCTTTTGTGGTGTGAATTAAAGCTATGCCTATTTAATTTACATCAGTGATGCCTGAGAACAAAGGAGCTATGAATGGGAGCCTGACAGCTCCTCCATCTTCTGAGTTCCACCTCACTGCAGAATCAAGGTCTATATTTTAAAATAATGTTTCCAGTTTCCCTAGGGTGAAAGCTCCAATACCTTGGGAGAAGAAAATGTGCTTCCTGACATGCAGCAATTTTTTCCCCAAAGGTATCAGAGGAGGGTCTCCACCAGCAACAATTTAACTGCATATCAAATAAACGAGAAGGCAGTTTTTACTCTACAGACTTTGGACCTAACCCTGCCAATGCTCTGTCCCTTTAATACCCATTACAATCAGCACATTGCAGGATCAGGCCTTCAAAGGTTTCCCCAGGCTTTGGCCCTTGGAGCAATAACATACCGAATAATATTTCTTCTTAGTTTTGTCAACACATTTTCCTTGAAGGCAGATCCTTCCTTTCCCACATGGTGTCCCCTCCACAGCAGGTAGCTTCTTGGTCAGACACACCATTTGGCCTTGGCGAACAACTGCACACCACAGGCGAGAGCATACGTCCATGCCAGGACACACTGTGTACTCAGGTCCAAATGCAAGTTTGCACTGACGAATGGCATCGTACGTTTGTCCTGGAAGCTCCTCAGGGCCCAAGATCTGCTTTCGTGGTTGGTCGAGTAAACAATTCCCTGAAAGAACAATCCAGTTTATTACTCACTTCCTTGTTATCTGTACTATAGGATCGTTAGCTTTCAAGCTAGACAGAGAGATAATGATTATGGACCTGATCCAAACCTTAATGAAGCCAAAAGAAATACTCCCATTGACTTCAGTGGGCTTTGGATCAGGCACTGTTATTGCATCTGGGCTCTCTATTTGCAGCACTCCAGAGAACAGGTATCAAACTCTTGTTTATCTAGCTGTTTATTACGTCTTGCAATGAGCCCTTCCTCCCTCTCCTCTTCCCCCCAAACTATACACACTAGAACACTGAACTGCACTGAGGCAATTTGGGACTTGCATTGTGTGCCACTGTATCTAAGTTCACTCGAAGTGGGTTCTACTCTATTTGCCAATCTGTGATTTGAGGCATGATCAAGAGACACATAAAATAAGCAAAACTGTCATTTGAATTTTGAGCCAGGACATTTGAAAAGGCAAAAATTCTAAAGGAAAACCAGAAAACGCATGAAAAAATAGATCTGTAGCCAGTGTGGTCCTTTAAGAAAAAAACCATCAGTTCAAAGAAAAATATAAGCTGCATATCAAAGGTTATGTTGGTGGTAAATTTGCACTGGGCTCCTCATGTAAAGAATCACAGTTAGCCACTTCTGGCCTCAGTTTGAACAGTTCTATTCATCTTTAAATAAAAAATAAAATAGATTAAAATATAAGATAGAGTGCTGTTATTTGCAAATGTCAAAAATCTGTCTGGCTCCCTCTCTTTTTAAAAATGCAAAGCCACATTCATCAAGAGTACTGTTCTAACAAATTTTTTCACACCACTGACAAATTCACATGCTGACATGGGAAACTCAGTCTTCACTCTAAACTCTGTCATGTGGTATGGGCATATTTCACTTATCCTCAGCCAGAATAGTTTACCGCAACCCATCTTGCTCTGCAACCAACACTAGCACCAATCATGGGTAAAAAAATGTGTAATATAAATACTTCACAATTACTGTAGCTTACAAAATATGAGAATTCAAGGTCTGGCATCATGTTTCAAAACCTAGGTTAGAGGCTTTAAAAAAAAATGAACAACAGGTTTCATTTCCCTCAAGAAAACACATTTACTGCAATTGTTTGCTTTCCCTACAGACAGCTAAAGGCTCTTGACAGCTACGTTCAGCCAAAAATCCTTTCAGCATCATCACTTATTTATTACTGAGAAGATCCATCTCATGAAGTTTGTTGCTCTATTTGTCCTCTGGTAGCCTTGACTTACCCAACACGTTGATCTTATCTTTAGTCTGGACTACACTGACTCTTTAAAAATGAAAACAAGGTGTGCTTCTTATAACAAATAGCCTGGTGTCCCAAGATAAAAGTCATTAAAAGGACCCTACTGTGAAATTTGTCTTGTAACACAAAATATTAAAGGCAGAGTGGAGGGTGAGGACACAGATGTTTTCTACAAGATGGAAGGATGGGGTTTTTAAAAGGAAAATAACAATTAGCAGCAGTTTCTGTCAAAATCTGTGTTCAGTAAAAATAAAAAAAGAGCAAATGTCTGCCCCTGTCACACCATTCCTGATGATGAAGTTAGCACCACTCTGGGGTGCTGACAAGAAAGAGGGCCAGCTTGTTAGACTTAGCTGTATTCATTACTATTAGATACACATAGTGCTTTTCAAATTCTATTCAGTATTTTAAAACATATGACAAAATACAAAACTGCCATAGTATTAATACTCAAACATTCCTCATTCCCCCGTGGCTGTCTATACTTGAACTAACATTTGGGTTTTAACATGTGTTTACTGACATGACTGAAAATTCTAATGTAGACAGGACAGAATCATTTTAGTTGACACTTGAATTAACCATGACCAGCTAAAATGATTGCGTCCTTCTATACACTAGAATTTTCTGTTCTCTTAGTTAAAATCAAATTATTCATTCAAGAATAGACATTCTACATATGAGCCCTCATGCCCAAAAAAATCAACACACTCAAGTTTTTCCTAACTAGGTGGAGAGTGTATTCCAGAAATGAGTTCTCTTTACTAAAAGTGTCTTGTCAGCAGCTCTTGGACAAATGTATCTAGGGACTATAAAAGTAGGCAGAGCGAGCTTCAGCCAGTTTAGCTCTCAGCCAAGCCTTTATCTCAGCCTAGATCTGTGAACACAACTGCATTGTGACTGACTGCACAGTCCAGATCTGATTAAACAAAGATCTAGAATTAAGTGTTATTAGCATTTGATGTCAATGCAGTCCACGCCATCTCACTATCTCTTCTAGGAGTCTTACACACATGTTGCACATGAGAGAATTGCACAATAAAACTCTGCATGAGGCAGATGACCAGCGGCTGTAAACTTCTTGGGATGGAGACTCTCTGTGTCTAGGCTACAGAACACACTGGTACTGAACACACTGCCTGAATGCAATAAATAATGACCAAAAATACAGATAATCAGTACAATATGGTAGAAAGAAGGTAAAAGCAAACAGAAGGAATTTTCTCCTGTCTTCTGAAGAGTAACCAGACCTTTTCTTCCACAATATCATATTAGTGCCTAAAGTCAAATCAGGGACATACAGTCAGCAGTTAAATCATAGCTGCAAAAGGACAAGAATGATCCAGTGGTTAGGCTACTAGCTAGGTGTTAGAAGACTTCGGTTCAATTCACTGCTCCACCACAGCTTTCTTCTGTAACCTTCAACAGGTCACCTAGTTTCTCTGATTCTTTGTCAGTAACATGGGAATAATGACACATGCTTACTTCAGAGAGGATGTTGTGAGAATAAACATAGTAAAGATTGTGAGATGCCCAAATACTATGTAACGGGGCCATAAAAGCACCTTAAATAGATGGGGGAAGAGGGAGGAACTATACAGGTTAACTAAATTCTTAGAAAGGAAGTCACCCTTCTTTTATGAAGGCAGCCTACCAATAAGTCCAGCAATTTGGATTTCATTTCAGTTTCAACATGCTCTAGTTGTCACAGTTAATAGTTGACAAGCTTCTGTCTGTCCAGAGCAAATACAGTGCTAGTTTACTATATTCCAAAGAAAGAAAGTAAATCTCTTCTTCTTATACAATCTCTCCCATGTTAGAATGCAAATGACAATGTAAAATCCAGAGACAAACAACTCCAAAGTATATGGAGATATTCTCCCTCTCTCAGAGATGCTACAGTGTGTTCTGCAAGGTATCTCTTCCTCTATAGTGTGGCTTCGCATTCATTATGTCTAAATGAATGGATAGGTACCTCTCTCTGCTTGATGGCATTTTGGAGTCACAGTCTTTTCACCTGTCTGCATGGGGGAATGCAGAAAAGTAACTTCTTTAAAAGAAAAATTCAGAGGAAGCCATCCTAAACTTCAGCCACCAGGCACGGGCCAAGAGAGGAAATGGGGCAATGGGGAACGGCTGGCACACAATTATTTTGGGGACCCCTGAAAATCTGATGTATCTAGGTCAGCGGTGGGCAACCTGCGGCCCCTCAGGGTAAACCATGACAGGCCGTGAGACAATTTGTTTACATTGACTGTCCGCAGGCAGAGCCGCCCGCAGCTCCCATTGGCCGGGAACGGCGAACTGTGGCCTCTGGGAGATGCAGGAAGGTTGCCCACCACTGATCTAGGTCCTGTTTACTTTTAATACACTCTGGCCTTCAAACTGGCTTCATGATCCAATAAGGTTCAGTGGCTGAAGTGACATATGCATAGCGCATGCTGGGGCATTAATCTAAGTGGGAACTGCTGATCTGTGATTTCAGTGAGCCTGAAAAAGAATAAACTAAAAGATTCCCATTCCTTGTACACCGAATATCCTTACAACATTGTTATTTAGGGAAATTTAACAAAGACTGTTAGATGGTATTTTTTGGGAGAGGGGCTTGATTTCGTAGGTTACGTTTATCTTTTGTTAATGCAAATCTTTGATTTAAAAATAGATGGAAGATCCCACCCACAGGGGATACAACAGAATGCAACAAAATGGTTAAAAAACGTCTTCTCTGTTTAGAAAAGATGTCTCAAAGTTTAGGCGATCAAACAATCAGACTGCCCGAGTTTCCATAGGGACTCCAGTAGGATTTTGAAATGAATGGAGTAATGCCAGGCACGAAAGCGGCTCGCAGCTCACATTGTGGAGCAGTTCACCATGTTGGCGATTTCAATGGAACTATTGGTGTTAGTGACTACGTGCTCATGGGGATGAGTAAGGGCAACACAACCTGACCCAATCATGTTAAACGAAAGCCAGATTCTGAGAGCCTTCCTCACTGACTGTATTACGTTACTGTGGGAGAAGTGGCACCAAAGTCTTGGGGATGTCTTGTGTGGTAAGGTACTACTCAATGTGAGACGGGGATTGGAACATGGGCCTTAATGATTTGGGTCCCAATCCTGCTCCAACTGAAGAAATGGCATGAACCCCTCGGGCTTGATTGCCACAACTCCAATTACTCTCCAGCTCCGATTATGATTCCAGCCATGGGATAGGGTGCAGGGACTTTTCACTATATACTTCTCTGTGCAAGGAAATTGGCAGTGAGGAGAATGGGAGGAGCCCTGTCTTTGCACCCACACTTGTTGCCCTCACAGAGTAGCTGGCTGGGTTCACAGTATAGGGAGAAAGGGAATTAAGTAACTTACTCTCTCCGCAGAGAAAGGTGGGAGGAAAGCGGATAAACTGTGGTTCTGAATCACAGTTCATTCTTTGGTCTGCTCCAGGCCTGACACATCTCTGTGATACAGATCTGCTCTTGCACATGTGGAAACTAACCTGTTAAAATTAAATTAATGCCAAAGCAAAATGTACCATAAAACAGGACAACCCTAGATTAATGGAGCTCATAAAATTAGGAGAGAAAAAATGAAGTAATTTTCCAGATACAAG
This sequence comes from Dermatemys mawii, assembly GCA_007922305.1. Lineage (NCBI taxonomy): Eukaryota > Metazoa > Chordata > Testudines > Dermatemydidae > Dermatemys > Dermatemys mawii. Next base: position 7,388,806 of record ML677384.1, on the reverse strand, counting down.
AATAGGATAAAACATTTTGGACAGCCCTGAAATTTGCCAATAAAATATTTACTTTACTTGCTTTAAAAATAAATCTTGTACTTCTGCAGGCATGTGGTACCTTTAATCCATAAGTATTGCAGTTACCATAACAACTTGATCCATTCACTCAATTACATAATTTTTATCTCAGTATTTTGGAACTTTCATGGTTTGTTTAAGAATTGCAGTTGCTTTGCAAGCAAAATGAACAATGTAAAATGCATATAGGATTATTGATAATGCTTTTTTTAAAAAAGCTTTTTATTAAGTCAAAGTTGCAATAAAATGTGAAAATACTACATTGTATAGTACTTATTCAGGTTGAGATTAATAATCAAAGACCCTGACTAACGACTCTGGCAGCTAGCTGAGGAGCCCTTCTCCCCTGAGTATGCTAGAAATTTCTAAATAGCTACCTCGTTTTGGCAAGAGACAGAATATTAGTTTTGTCTTCTAAAGTACTGTATAGTAGACTGTAAGATCCCTGGGGCAGAGGTTGTCTTTTTGTTAAGTGTGTCAATAGTGCCTAGCACAAAGGAGTCCTAATTCCTGGCTGGCACCTCTAGACACTAACATGATAGAAATAATAAATACACCTCTACCTCGATATAACACGGTCCCGGGGAGCAAAAAAATCATATCGTGGTATAGGTGAAACCGCATTATATCAAGGTAAAGGAGCTCACAGCCATGTCCCCCGGAGCGCTCCTTTACTGCATTATGTCAGAATTCACCTTATATCGGACCGCGTTATATCAGGGTAGAGATGTAATAGTAACTAAGAGGAATGAGGCTTCTAAGTGTAGCAATAACCTTTAATGCCCATTTTAATCACTTGGTGTTCATGCATCTTTTGGGTAAAATGCTCTCTGGACTTTCTTCTTCTGTATTTGAAAACTAAAAGGAATAGTGTGGTTGTTAGCTAAACTTCACAAATGTTCCTAGTGAAAACTTTACTGACCATAATCCACCTACATTCTATCCATGCTTATCTGGGTTATCACGCAGACTACTCAAGGGGCTAGATTCTGCCAGCCTTAGGGCTTGTCTATATGACTGTCACGGAGCTCCCGGCGCGATGGTCTGGACCTGCTTCTTAAGAAGCCAGTCAGGACTCTGAGAGGAAGCTTCTTCTCCGTAAACAGCCTGTCTCCAAGGCTAGGAGCTTCACAGCATACAGCTTCCACCTTCCTGGGTCTGACCTCAGAGCATTCAGCACCTTCTGCCCCTCCGTGCGCTTCCCCCAGCAAGCCCAGCCAGGCAGTGTCCTGGGGAAGCCCGTGGGTCCTGCACCCCAACTCCACAGTCAGACGTAACTCTCAGCCAGCCAGTAAAACAGGTTTATTAGTCGACAGGAACATGATCTAACTCAGAGCTTGTAGATGGAGCGAACTGGACCCCTCAGCTGGATCCATTTCAGGGGTCCAGGGAGGCCAGACCCTATTTGGGCCTCCCTGCTCTTCCTTAGCCAGCTGCAGACTGAAACTCACTCCCCAGCTCCTCCCCTGCTTCCTTTGTCTCCTTCCCAGGCAGGAGGTCAAGTGACCTCTTCCCCCCACCTGGAGTCAAGTTACAGCTTCAGGTATGTCAGGAATCAGAGGGGAGTATAGACACCTTCACACAATAGTCAGAGGAGCCATTGAGAGCATTTCTATTCCATCACAATGACCGGTGAGCATGCAGTGCAAGCTAGGCAAAAATCTATCTTGCACCAGCCTACCGTATACTAACTGTCCACATGGATACCACAAACTAAGCATTCCATAGCGTGCTTTGATCTACACTGCTTTGAAACAGGAGTAGATTTACACCTCAGCTTGCCACGTGCTAACTGTTCATACATACAAGCTCCCAGGCATGCTGTGCACTATCTACTGCTTGCAAGTAGCTGCTTGGTACTGCTCAATAGGAGTAAGGATGGCAGAATCTGGCTCACAATTTTCCTGACAACATAAGAATGGGCCTTCTGTCAACAGTGCTGTCATATATAACAGGAGTTTGCAAAGCTGAGATCTATATCTGACATCAGGTTTATTAATACGTACCATGACCATCATCCAAAAATTCAGTTATGGTTGCTGAAGTGCATTTGGACCAGGGTTTGGAAGCATCAATGCTAGTCAGGATGGAGGACATTAAGCGCTTATCTTCCATGGAGCCAAAGTTCTCCTCACAGAATTTGGAGTCATCATGGGAAAGCCCAAGCAGGTGCCCTGTAGGAATGCAAGTAGGAAATGTAATTATATTATTTCCAAGTGGATAGGATTTTAGCAGGTGAAGTGTATATTCAGAGTGGGATGCATCAATCTGAAACGACAGCGTGAAGATGGCCACTTTTAAGCTTCCCATTGGTCAAATTCTCATCTTGAAGTCAATACAGTTCTGCTGATTTACACCAGTTAAGACATAAATGGAGCAACAATGATTCACATCAACTGAAGATCTGGTCCTTATTGTTTGCAGGATCAGGGATAAAGTGTGTGACAAGGAGGACAAACAGTGATCTCTACAAATACACTGATATTCTGTGACTAACTGGTCAGGAGGGCGTTGAAGATGAATATCTTTGAGTGTGCTCAAATACCAGATTTACTCAATTGCCAAATTTAGCAACAACATCTACTTCTCAGTCTCTAGGAAGAAAGGTGCTTGTTCTATTCATTCAAACACATTTTCTATTTCAAGAAAACATATAACGTATTTCCACATACTACGGCATAAGTGTTTGACAAAATTTGGCTATACAACTCTCTTTAAATTTAATTAGTCTCATATAGTTAAAACCTGTACATTGCAATGAAAATTGATCCACATTACTATCTGTCATAGTAATGTGATATTATGTGGTAATACAATGAAAATAACAATTCTATATAACAGTATCCTTGCATTCATTTAACATTACTGTAACAATATATTAAATCAAATATTTATATGTAATGAATATCTAATTATAAACTTGTGATATCTATGACATGTAGGTATTGTTTTTTTCTCTGTACATATGAATATTTTCCTTTGGGCATTTTTAATTTGTATGAGCCATATTCTGCTACTCTCACTCTGTAATAAGTTAGTATTCATGTTTTAGGGTGGTCAATTCTGGCCCTATGTTACTATTTAAACACCCCATGCAAACACCAGTTTAAAAGAGTTGACAATTTTTTTGTTTAAGGCAACTTGATAAATAAAACTTCGTAGCAATATTATGATGATGAATAAAACTTAGTGGCAGTATTATTATCTTGAAGAGATGCGTCTCATGGAGAGAGCGATTGAATAATCGATGTGCCATTGGTAACCTAAATTACAAATACTATGATGTTACAGATTGATAGCTTAGCGGATCAACTATTAATTTAACAATGAAGGCTCTATAATGTTCTGCTTCTGACTTTGCCAAAAGCCCTGGAAGCCTTTACTCAAACAATGAGCTTCTTCAAGAAACTTGAAGACCGTGCTTCGTTTTGCTGTCTCACCAAACGATGTTATCAGCTCACAGTACTTGTATCATATTAATGAAATGCACAGCAGGCACCAGGGCGTATTCAATGTCTGAAAAGAACTCAAAGTGCAATCCAATTGACAATAAAGGCTGACTCACACAAGCCTCTTAGCCACTGTAACTAGAACTGCTTTGTGCTGACTTGTTAAATCACTGCCTCGTAACAAATTTACACCATTAGTTCCCACAACTCTGCTGATATGTTGCAGGAGCGTTGGTCAGTTTCTAATGAGAATGACTGGCTATTACTGTGACTAAAGCTAAATGAACTTGTTGATGTATTGATTATATATATTTCCAATCAAAATAATAGGAGTATTAACACAAAAAATAATAATAGCCCAACAGCCAAGAGAATGCTATGCTGATGAGATCTAACAACATAATAGATGTCAGCTTTAACGGCTCAAAAACAATTGACAACATGATGTCTAACTATCAAAGTCATCAGAGGGCACTAAGGTTGCATTAATTACTTCCAGGATAGGGTGTTTGTGAAATAAAGCACTCAAATCCCATTAAAACAAGAGGAGATGCATTTCTAAGTCTTTGGGTATTGTGCTAATACTGTATTTGCCATTAAGTGCCTATAAATATGATTACCACAGAAAGGGATACATAACATTAAATGACATACGCTATACATTAACTATTTGGATATGGATAGTTAGAGTGTGAATCAGCAAGTCAACAATAAAAAGGGAAGACCCACTGAAGTTAATATTAAGCATCAGTGAGGTTAGATAAAAAAAATTATGTATACATTTTTATATATTCCCCAGTATGTCCCAAGGTAACATAGCTGGAGCACTACAAAGCTGGCCCTATAAATATATGCCATTTGCTCACATAGTCCAATTACTGCCCAACAGAATTAACGGTGACCTAAGTCACCCAATGGACTAATAAACTTTTCACTATTGCAAGTGCTGTAGTGAATCAATGTTTCACACTGTCCACTGAAACTATTCAGGATTTAGGCCTGTGTAACTGAGAGCAGAATCTGATGCTAATCCAGATTTACATCAATGTAACTGACAACAGAATTTGGCCTATTGTTTTAGGAGCAATATAGCCTCCTGTTATTTTTTCATTTAAGAATATTGCAAAACTCAGTACTCTAATTCATGAATGACATTGATGCTGCTTGGGAAACTATTAATCACCTTTAATTTAGATTTTACTGGGTTTCCTGTCTCAAAGTAAAAGGCTCAGATGATTTTGGAGCTTGTTCATACTGCTACAATTTTATCAACTAAAGCAGGGGTCTCCAAACTTTTTGAGATGAGGGCCATATTAGACTTTTGAAGGGGCTTCACGGGCTGCTGCTGCGCTCCCCCGCTTTGCTCCTCCAGCCACTACCATGACCCCCCCCTTTGCTTCTTCAGCCATGCCGCTGCTGTGGGCCCCCCTTTTGCTCCTCCTGCCTCTGCTGTGCCCCCCACAACTTTGCTCCTCTGGCTGCTGCCGTGACACCCCCCCCCCTTGCTCCTCCAGCCGCACCGCAGGGGCACTCACCCCTCTGCACATGGGGCCGCCAGCAGCAGCTTGTGTGGGGAGGGAGAGGCAGCGGTGGCTTTTCCACATGCCTGCTCAGCTGGGGCCCAGGGGCCAGAAAAATTGACGCCGTGGGCCGGATCTGGCCCCCGGGCCATAGTTTGGAGACCCCTGAACTAAAGCAAATTTAGAGAATGAAGAATCAATGTTTCTTGTACATTTAAAAATGGGAGAAATCAATGCTGTCAGAAAACAATTTTAGTAGCTTACTGATTTCTGAGATGTAATTTCAAATTTACCAATTTAATTGGGCAAGACAAAAAAAGAGTGGGAAAAAGGTAGAATTATTATCTCCATTGTACAGGTGGGGAACAGGCATTATGCTTCCCTTGTGCCATTACCATGAGCATACCTTCCTTTCTATCCATCCATCCATTCAAAACACACACACACACACACACACACACAGCAGGGTAGCAAGGTCAAGCACTCAGAAGTTAGGGAATGCCTGAATTAAGGTTGCACATGAAACCTAAAAACTACAGGTAAGAACAGAAACCTTGGAAAAATATTCTTCTATCAAGTGTTTTTATAAATGGTGCCAACTGCAGCATGACACTAGTTTGTACTACTCTGAACTTCAAGTCAGGAAAGAATAATATTAACACTAAAAAAGGCTCCCAACAGCTGTCTGACAATGATTGACTCAGACTAAGTTAGTGGATGATCTTATGTTTTTTACTTAATGAAGCATCTTCCTGGTGTTGACAGTTCACACTGAGTGAAAATGACACAATATCATTTTCCCAGAAGGATGGTTTTTAGTTATGTTATGCTGCAGGAATGCACAAAAGGGCAAAAGAAACAGCGAGTAAATGATGCAAGATTCCCCCTGGTGCATGGTAGTCTCCTTACACATTAAACTGTTCTCTTCCAAAACAGCAAAAGATAATTTAAAGGGACTCACAGCCTCATTAATCCTTCTGCTTTGAAATTAGGGAAGGACTGCTTATTTTCCAAACTATTAAAAGCAACATTAGAGCAGTATAAGGACTTTGTTCTAAGAAATGCTGAATGCCCTATGTTAATGTGCTCAGTTCCCTTAAAACCTGTTGATGCCAATGGGAGAGGATAGAACTCAGCACCATGGAGGAATTCTTAGCACCTCACAGGATTGGGGCCTATATTCTCAGCTGGACACACAGAATCTTGCAGAAAAATGAGAATACTCCTAAGGGACTGTCACAAACCCACCGAAGCCTAAATCCTCTCTGAAAACCAGTGCACAATAGGCCTGATTCCCAGTTACATCACAATTCCTTTACTATGCTCTGGCAGAACAAAGGGGTGCAGAGGGTCTCTCTGACCAGCATGGAGCTGACATAAAGGGCTTTATGCTAGCTTTGCTCACAGCACCTGGCATAAAGTGTGGTTCAGGGGCAGATACGGGGTGTGTTGGAAGCTGTGGCCAGAACATTCTGGCTGTTCTCTTCTTCCCAGGGATTGTGAAACGAGAAAAGAAGTTTGAGCGCTCCATGTCTGTTCTAACACAAGTAAACCCCAGCTGGGCGTCTCTATATGAGGAGTGCAAAGGTAGCTTCAAATCACCTTTATTCCCCATCCCTGTCCCAAGCACAAGAACAGAGTAAATGAGAACTGGGCCCAACATATAGCATGTAAATTACAATGTAAAATGTAATCAAAGATCCAAAATGGTGTTGGGGAGTAAAGTCTGTTGGGGTATACATTATAGATTAATCCAAGGACTAAACAGCAAATTAAAGTATAGTCCCTAAACTAAATTTGACCATTGAACATATGCGATGACAGAACATGCTAAAAATGTTATAAACATTATAATTTGTTTACTTTGGAAAGCTCAGCTCAGATGAAGCATCTGTTCAGTGAGGTCATGCCTTTCACCTAATTTTCCAGCTGGGATGATTGAGACACAAGAAGGTCAAGAGACTTGCCCGAGGTTACACAATGAGACAGTAGCTCACATGGGAATAGAGTCCAATGATCTCCTGGCTCAGACGTTTTTGCTCTAATCACCACTCCATACATTTTGGACAATCACTTTTTTCACTTCCACAGATCAATTCATTTAGAATAAAAACAAGTTGTTTACACTGGTCTTTATAAAGAGCCACATCCTGCTACCACTCACAGGGAGAGATCACTTTGAAGTCAATGGGACCTTTACATAAAAACTGATGACCCTTAGGAATAGTGATTTACAAAGTTCTGTTTTATAAGGTATTTTAAATTGTAAAAGCACAACAAAATGCATAGTGAGAATCTAAAAATGTGCTTTCTCCTCTATTTCCATTTGAATCTTCATTTTCTCTGACTGATATTCTTTAATTATCATAAAAATACTTTTTAATTTAAATCTTCAGCCCAGAGGCAATTTTAAAATCTCATAGTTAATAAAGCTCTGGATCACTGATCTGAACCTTAATGATTGCATTAAAGTTCAGTGCAATAGCAGACAAAAACAGAAAACAACACACGGCCAAAAGGGACTTGTCTTACAGACCTCACATACACAACTCCAGTCACCAGTCACATATCATAACAGGCTTCAGTGGGAGTTCACATATACATCCAGGATCTATATCTGGATCTGCTGGTGTTGACCTCGATGGAGCACATGGGTGGCAGAAAGGCCACTGAGGAATGGTTCAAGAGAAGAAAACAGCTGCCATCTTGCCTCCATGGAGGTGGGTGGGGAGGGTTGTAAAAAAGTAGCTCATCCCAAAAAATGTTAAGTATTGCCTGGGAAGAAGGCACGGCCAGGGGATGCACTGATTCAGCACATTCTCTCAGAAGCCTCTGTCAGCAGGATTCCTGTGCCTTAAATCTGTTTCCCTCAGCTCAAATTTTGAGGAACACCACATGAATCCCCTTATGAGACGCAAGGAGATTAGATATTGCAGGAATGTATAAATTACATCTCCTTGTGCCAGGTTCACTGGTTCTCTGAATACAACATAAGGACTACAGGGATCAGGACCACAATGTTTATCTTCATTTACAGCACTACCAGAATATTAAAAAATTCTTTGCTCTCCTCTGGAACATGAAAGGCTATGGGATGGGACACATATGCTCAACATACCCTTTTACTGATAATAATGATCATGTTGAAACATCAGGCAAAACCTGGTTTCATTCCCACTTCCCTTCAGATGGCTGGGACACTGATATTTGACTCTGTGGGTTTACTTTATGATGTTTCAAGATCCACTGCAGCTTATCAAAACATAGCCTTGTTTAATCGAATCATGTAGGAGGGTATATTCCTACCTAGATCAGCACAACTCCCGAAAACCTCTAACCACAGCAGCAAAACTCGGCAGTGAGGCTGTTGTGTCTGAGCCATTTCCAAAGTCTCTGGCTGAACATTTTGCTCTGATTTCGGATCCTCTCACTTCTTCACAATCACTTCACAGCCTTCAATAAAGCAAGGAACTTAACAGGCTTAAAAACAAGCAGCAGAGAAAGAAAAGGCTTACGCATGTTCAGAAATTTGAGGATTCAGGTATTCTAAATTATATCAACCTCCTTCCGCCAACCCACCTTCGACTCCCACCTATATTCAATTACAAACTGGCCCAGCTTCAGGAAAAGGGTTATTTTTAAGCCCCATGTGCGCAGCAGGTGGAACAATTATCATCATTACAAGTTAATAAAAATATTTCTGGATGAGCCAAGATTTTTTAGTAAAAATTTAACCTGGCATTAACTACAAACCTTTTGTACAGCTCGTGTTTGTATTTTGAAACAGTAGCTGAAATCTCTGTCCTGTTCCTTACCTCTCACCAGGACTTAGTGTTGAGGGCTCAACTTGTTTCTGAGCTTTTAACCCAGATGCTTTGATAGCATCAAAAGTTAAAATGGAAGCTTCAAAAACAAGATACAAAAAGATTGTATTAAGTAATTCATCCCCTGGATACCATCAGAGAAGATTTGGATGAATTATAGTCTCTTGGTTTTAGAAAGGATCTCAGCCTAATTATAGTCACCTGGATATTTGCCCCAACTTTATCTTTCACGTGGGAAGAGTAAGATGAAAGTTAGACACCCTTCACCATTGTTTCTCCTGCTATGAGATTCTGCACCCTTGGCAATGTATCCCCTTGGGATGGAAGGACTATAAAAGATTTGTTCCTATCTAGCCTAGGGCTTTTTCTTATCTGTTTTATCTCTACGGCATTAAACTAAAAGGGCTACATATTCATCAATAAAAACAAAAATTACTGTGAATTTAATTACATTTCGTGCATATACCAAATAACACAAATGTTAAAACACTGACATAACAAAGAAAATGACAACTTTGCTCTGCTTACTCACAGATGTGTCATATAGTATAATTTATCTGTGAGTAAAACTGGTGCTCAGATATCAAGCAAAACTCACATTGACTTCAAAGTCTTGTGGAGAAAGGTCAGAGCTGCAAAGTTTGCATGGAGAGTTTAAATGCCTATTTCAGTGTGAGGGAGGTTCAGATCCAGGTTCTTGGTTTGGCCTTTATGGAGATAAGAGACAACTATCAAATTTACAGCTGAGTCCAGGTTCTGAACCTGCACTCAAGCCTTTTCTCATTTTTGCATCTGGGGTTTTGGTTTGTTTTTCCTGAGTAAGGATTGCAATACCACTGTCTGTGAGGTGGCAAGTACTTTTACCCCCATTCTAAAGTGGGAGAACTGAGACATAGGGAAAAGTAAGTGAATTGCTTTAGGTGACAAAGGAAATCTGGAGCAGGGCATTTCACTCACGTCTTCTAAGTCCCAGGTTAGAGCCCTAAACTCTAGACCACTCTTCCCTAAGAGGAAGGACAAAAAAGATGCAACTGTCAGGAAACAACCTAGTAAAATAGATCTAAAGTAACAGGGAAAAGTTATTTACAGACCTTTTTCCTACATGTATTTGCTCACTTTGCTACTAGGAACTATTTGTCATGGAAGGAGGACACATTGCATAACCACTCCTAGAATTGTTTTATTTTTAAAATTGAAAGGTAAAGATAAATCCCAATCAGGGTGTGCCTGAGTAACTTACTGGTGACCTTTATATGTTGTTTAAGGCATTAGACCTTTGGCCTCATACTTTCCAATACACCCATGATGTCCACCTGTTTCATATTAGTATGCAACCTGTGGGTTTATGGTTATAATTAACCTATTTCTACAGTTGCTCATGTTATCAATCATATAAATAGTATCATCCCAATTACACATCCAATGCATATTTTAATACAGGAAAATTAGTACATATATATTTACCTTCTTTACAGGTTATGTTTTAAACGTATAGCCCATACTTGCTGCTTGCTTACGTATGGCAGAAAATGAACTAATACCTTCAAAGGTCTGAAGGGCTCTTCCATAATACTGTTTTTGATGCATCATCCTTAGCATGAAGAATGTTGTTCCTGATTCTCTTTCATCATACGCCTGTTCTATGTGAGTCTAACTTCACTGGGCTTAGTTAAATTATTCCTGTTTTACACCAGTGTAAAAGTGTATAAGTAGGAGAAAATTGAAGCCCAACTTTGCTGAGTCACCTGCTATGAAACTTTCTCCAAGTCTAACTTACTGTCTGCTAACCAGTGCTCTATGAATATTGTTATTTCAAGACTCCACCAGTTTGTTTCTGCTTTCACGTTGAGAGTCCTCTGTGGATTTCACCAGTCATTGCTACACATTCACATTCTTTCAAAAACCACTGCGCAAAATTCACCTATTTTCTCTTTTAGAGGTAAATCCAACCCTGATGTATGTGGTCTGAAAGTCCTGCTGGTAGCAGAACCACTGAGGTTCCATGCTGTAGCAGACAGATGAGTCCCCTTCTGTCCCCCTATGCATTTACCCAGCCCCAGACTGTGTACTTGGGCTGCACACGGAGCTGTGGATTTGATCCTTATTTCCATTTATTTTGGCGATCTTCCTAAGAGAGGTCACAATCCTGCAAAAAGTCCAGCACCTTCTGTGAGGTGGCACGTGCTTTCAAATCCTGCTGAATTCAGTACAAAGTAAGGGCGTACAACAATTCACAGGATCAGTTTAATTAGTTATAACACGTAAAACAAAATGTGATAACACATCACAAATCCCTCTTAAAGAACTGCGGACAATTATTTGGATTTGCTTCATAGCTGGCTTGCTTAACCAATCCTGTTAATAGAAAAGATCAGCTAGCTTTGGAATATTTAGAATACGCCTGTCCTGAGGGTGTTTTCTGCTCTGCTCGGTGAATTCCACTGAATAACTAAGTTACTGTAAAATTAAAGCCACTCCCTTCCTGCAAAAAAAGGGAACTGTAAGACTCCAATATGGTAGGAAGGAATTCAGCCTTCAGCTTAGACACCTCAGGGTTCTTCCCAAAGATTTTAACTACAGGGTAGTCCCTCCACACTTTTATTTTTCTTAACCTTTTCTGTCAACTAAGTACCAGACTAAGCAATGTTAGCATGTTTTTTGCCAGCATTGCCCACTTTGGCTCTCTCTCACACACACACACACTTCCCAGCATCTCACACTTTGTGTGTGTATGTGTGTGTCTGTTACCCAAAGACCATTCTGTGCCTGGACACCCCCTCTTTATTAAAATCTTATGGTGAGGAAAACCTGGCTATTAGTTTAAATAATAACTAGAGCTCTTGTGTGCAGTGGGGAACTTATTTATCCACTAGTTTCAATCCCTGTCCTTTTTATATTTAAAATTACAGCTTTTACAGGTTCATGGTGAACCTCTAGGTAAGAAAGTGGTGGGATTTTTTTTTAAAGAAAAATCTGCTTCCAAATCACTAAAAATAATTCAAGCATGTTTATATTTTCTTCTCATTGAGTTCAAAGGTATCATATTACTCATTCATCTCTCTTCTCTTTAATGTATAAGATATTTAAAAATATTATATGAATTTATTGCTGGTGTAAAATATCCACAGAACGGATCAAGTATGAGTGTCAGCAGTGCAAGCTTCCACCTCATTCTCTGCCAGTGTGCATTAACCTTTAGCTGGAGGTGCCACCTCCGGAAGTCAGAGGATAATTCAGTCTATATGCTCCTTAATTCCTTGGCCATTCTTCTAAGGGTGTCAAGGAGGGAATCAATCAGCTCCAGTTTTGAAGGTGGGTTTTGTGATGTGAACTCTTCTTGCTGGAAAATGAACTAAGCAAATACATTACCTATAGGATCGATGAATAACTATCATATAGTGGCATATATCTACCAATGTTTTGAATTTGTGACTTAGAATGGCTTTATCTTCTGTTATAATTCCAGCTCTACTGTTTAAGAACTTTCAGGATCAGGATCCACTCCGACATCATTTTATAGATTTTCCTAGAGCAAATGATTTAGCTCAAGCCATCTGTAGTTTCATTTGACTGTGTCACTGCAGGAGTGCCGGGTTTGTTTCTCCTTATTATCTGAGGCTGTCTGGTAGAGAGGCTAGAGCCACAAACATGTGTGAGAGGCCCATATCAGTGGGATACAGGAGTCAGGTAGAAGGCAAATCCAGTAGATTCTCGATTATCCAGGATTGGGTTAACCAGCTTGTGGATTAACCAGGATGTCAAAAAAAATACGCATAACTCGCAGGGCTGGCTCTGGCTTTGCTGCTGCCCCAAGCACAAAAAAAAAAAAAAAAAAAAAGACATCAATATTTTCCCTCACTCAGGCCCTGCTACTAGCCTGCTTATTTGTTCCCTTCAACTGAGTGTCGAGAGTCACTATAGCTGGCCAGAACAGCAGTAATGAGTTAAAGAAGAAAAAGCCCTTCTGGGGCAACATTCAGAAAAAGAAAAAAGCTTTTCTACCTTAGCAAGAAGGAACTCTGCTGAGAGATGTAGACACAAATGTTCAAGGTGAGACTTCCAGTCCCAGTGAGGACCTAGCACTGTGTGGCACTTCAGTTCAGCTGTACGTGCCAAATAATGGAAACTTCCTTAAAATTGTGGAGCTGATGGCTGAGTCTGATGCTGTACTCCAGGAGCATCTAAGAAGAGTCACCATCCAAGAAATGTACACACACCACTACCTTGGAAAAACAATTCAAAATGAGATCATACAGTTACTGGCAACAAAAGTCAAACAGGAGATTGTGGCAGATCTGAAGTCAGCAAGATATTACTCTGTTATTCTGGACTGCACACCTGACATCAGCCATATGGAACAAATGACTTTAATGGTGTGTTTTGTAACAACAACAGAACCTAGTGAAAATGTCCATGCAATGGTGACTGTCAGAGAGCATTTTCTAGAATGTACTGACATTGATGATACTATAGGAGCTGGTATGACAAATGTCCTTCTTAAAAAGCTGGAAGATACGGGAATTGCGATAGCTGGCATGAGAGGTCAGGGCTACAATAATGGTGCCAACATGAGAGGACAGAACAGATGAGTACAGGCACGGATCCGAGAGCTATACCCTCAATCTTTTTTTGTCCCATGCAGTTCTCATTTATTGAACTTGGTGGTCAGTGATGCAGCATAAGCTTCTAGTGAGGCTGCTAATTTTTTTTTAATGTAATTCAAAGCATTTATGTATTTTTCTCTGCATTAAATCATCAATGACAAATTTTGAAGCAACATCTGGGAATATCCTCCCTGACACTGAAACCAACGAGTGTCACATGATGGGAAAGTCAAGTGGAGATGATAAAGCCTTTCAAACACCAAATTGGGAAGACAGATGATGTCATAGTTGCCATTATGGAGGATAATGCTAAGACAGGAACTGTTCATGGGAGAACAGTGGCAGAAGGAAAAGGAATCACCAGAAACATACATAACTTCTTCAAATTTCTGTGTGGCTTAATGTTGTGGCATGACATACTGTTTGAAATAAATGTTGTAAGCAAGAGACTCCAAGGTGTTGACCTTGATATATCTGGAGCAATGGAACAACTGGACAAAGAAAAATCATAGCCACAGTCTTACCAGGCAGATGAGGGTTTTCAAAACATTCTGAAGAGTGCACAGAAGTTGGCAGAGGAACTTCACACTGGAGCTATTTTCCCACCCATTCAAGAATAAAAGAGTCACTGAAGAAGATGACGTTTTGATTATGAGGCACAGGATAATCCCGTAAGAGACCCCAAACAACAATTCAAAGTTGAATTCTTTAACCAGGTGCTAGATTGTGCAATACAATCAGTTGAAGAATATTTCATGCAGCTCAGGGAATGCAGCAGTATATTTGGGATGTTGCATGATCTTCCAAAACTCCTCACTATACCTGAAGAAGACCTACAGCAGCAATGCAGAGCACTAGAGACGGTGTTGACACATGCTGACATGCACAATATTGATGCGAGTGATTTAGGTGATAAACGGAAAGCGCTTTCAAGATACATTTCAGCAGGATCGACTACAAAGGCTGTTCTGGAATATACGTCCACAAATAATATGACCACCCTCTTTCCAAATGCTTTTGTTGCTCTGCACATACTTCTAACGCTTTCTGTAACAGTTGCCAGTAGAGAATACATCTTCTCCAATCTGAAGTTAATAAAAACACATCTACACTCCACAATGACACAGGAGAGGCTGGTCGGCCTTGCAGCCATCTCAATAGAGCATGAGCGGGTCCTGACAGTGGACCTTCAGGAAGCAGTTCAAATCTTTGCAAGCAAGAAGGCATGGAAAGCACCACTTTGATTATTCAAATAGATAAAAATACCAGTGTTTACTACGCAGACAAGAAAAGTTACATTTGCTGTTCAGGCATTTAAAATTTTTGAACAAGGCATTTTAAGTCATTAGTTCTCCTTTACTGGGGTAGGTAGCAGAGCAGTACTATGAGAGGATTAGAACAGGAAAAAGGCAGAAATGAAACCTTTCTAAGTTTTGGCCCAAGCAAGACAGCCTTGGGGTATCGTTTGAGCTCCCTGCCTCGGGTGCCAAAATGTTGTGGGCCGGCCTTGTAACTCCCTGATGAGACACAGGAGGAGTTGACCTGGTTTATGAGAAACACCAGAAAGGAAGGTCTAATTTGGAAAGGAATCTTGCCTGTCCCTGACCCCCTAGGTGGAACAACAGAGACTGCGGAGATTGTTTTCTGTTCCTCCATGCTGCCAGTGATGAGGTTAGCTGAGTGAATGATAGGTTTGAGCCTCTAGCAGAAGTGGCCAAATTGAGGGCTGCCGTGAACCTCTGAGACAAGCAAATCTGCCAAAAAGTGCAGGACCCATCAAGGCAGAGGAGGAACTTTGTCACACATGAAAACCATGAGTAAATCCCAATTGACTTCTGATTGCCATTCTAGGGATATTAGACACAGGACTCTTTCCCCCTACCTGCTAGCTATTTGAAAATTGAACTAGTGCAATGATACTCCCAAAACAAACTTTACTTTGGTTTGGCATGAGGTACAAGGCAATTCAGAAGTTGGCACTGCCTGAAAGTCTCTTGCCTTGTTATTTCCTTCCAAGAACATTAAAAAAATTATGTTTTCCATTTCCATTACCGTTCACGCTGCAGAGCTAATAGTTTTTATACAAACAAATCTCCAGAAAATCACGATAGTGTGAACGACTGAGGAGAGTGAAGATATGAAACATAGTGTGGAATCTACCGGTAAATTAAAACTGATGAAGATGTCAGCAATCTGTCTTGAGGAATATATGATACCAGATGTAATTTACTGATATGCAACCCCTCCTCCATTATTAATGCAGTCTTAAATGTCACCTTTTGAAGGCCACAGAGTGGATTTTTAGTGTAAATTATTGCCTGCTGAGGACCAACTGACACATGGTTGAGTGAGTTTTAGGACTAAGTCTCGGGCACCTAAATATTATTTTCAGCTATTTCAGAACTGATTTTAATATTGCATTTCACCATAAAATTGGAATGTTAATAGGGTGAAAATAATATCAACATTTTCCCATTCCATGAAAGCTGATTTCAGCCCACTAAGCAGACAATAAAAAACATACTGAGTGAATGTTCATAATGAGTGCTCCTGAAAGCTCCAGTAAGTATTCTGCAATGTAAGTTACTTCCCACAATATGTGTACTAGATGCATATAAACAATAATAGACTGGGCCAATACTTTTTCATAAGGGACATGTACTGACATTTTTGGACAGTAGCAGTCCTTGAATTTTCACTTCAACTATTGATTTAAAATGACATTGTCAGAAAGGAAACACCTACTGTGCGCCTTCACTTGCCTTCTGATCTCTTATTAGTTAACCCCAAAGTGCATATGTATACAGCTTTAATCCCCAAGTGTACATCTGAACCAAGGGAAATCTGGAATTAATTGTGAAGTATTTGGGTTACTAATGCAGCTGTTACAAGTGTTTGATTTGGCAAGGGAACAGAAAAGGCACTGCATACCAATTTCGTGAGCCACTGTAAAAGCTGCATGGAGGCCATCATCTTCAATCACTGCACAGCTGCGCTCAGGAGAGCATATGGTCCCAACGTCTGCCATTCCCAGAGTATCACATGAATGATGCCCACATAAATCCTGTCAAGAAAGGGAAAAAAAAGTCATTAAAATAATTTTTTACACCCACAGGTAACAACAAGTAGAGTCCCTGGCCCTTTGCAAACGACTGGACCCGGATGATAATTCTACTATTTTGGACAGTCATCTAAGGATCTCAGTGCACTTTAAAAGCATGATGGCCCAATCCCACTCCCGTGAAAGTCAATGGAAGACCCATAAGACCCATAATTAATTATTATGGTGCTTAAAGGCTCCCACTGACATCAGGGTCCCATTGTGCTAGGTACTATATATATTCATAGTAAGAGATAGTCCCTGCACAGAAGATCTTATAATCTAAATAGATGAAACAGATAAAGAAAGTGCAGGAGAAATATAATCCTCATTCTACAGCTGTGGAAGAGAGAAAATGAGCTGACACAGGAAGTCAGTGGCCAAATTAGAAACTGAACCAAGACCTCCTGAGTCCCAGTCCAGTGCCTTAGCCTCAAGAACATCATTCCTTTCTAACGAGGTTACTTTTTACCTACACCTAAGGAAATGAGATGGCCTCCAATATCTCCTATGCAATATTAAACCTCATAATATATGTAGGAGATAGGTGCAGCATGTATTAATTGCCATTTTACAGATGAGGTAATTGAATTGTAAGTGATTTTTTTTCCAAGGTCACTTAGAGAGAACTGGGTATGAAAACAGATTTCTTGACTCACAGTTTCCTGTTGTAACCACTAAACTATGCATTCCTATTCCTTAACGGCACTTACAATTAATAATACCTATATTTTTCATCAGTTGATCTCAAAGCACTTCATAGTCTTTAATGTATTTATCCTTTCAACACGCCTTTGTGGAAGGGCAGTGCTATTGTCTCCATTTTATGGATGGGGAGCTGAGGCACAGAGAAACTCAGTGACTTGCCCAAGGTCACACAGGAAGTCTGTGGCAGAGGAGGGAATTGAATCCAGGTCTTCCAACTACTAGACTAGTGCCCTGACCATTAAACCTTTCTTTCGGTCCTTTAGATTGTCTAAAAACTATGCTCTATGCAGTGTAGTTGTAGCCATGTTGGTCCCAGGCTATTAGAAAGACAAGGTGGGTGAGGTCGTATCTTTTATTGGACCAACTTCTGTTGGTGAAAGATACAAGCTTGCAAGCTACACAGAGCCCTCTCACCAACAAAATTAACCACCAATATTAACTTTTACAACGCTTCTGCTTTCAGATGGTAGCATTAATGTTACATCGAGTGGCCATGCATGTACATATTTGGCCTGATGTAAAGGTCAACAGAAAAATTCTCACTGAAATGTCAATGAGCTTTGGATCAGGCCCTTATGTATTTTGCATATATGTAGTCTGCTAAATCTGTCAGAAAGTTTAGCATACTGTAATGTGCAAAATGCAATTAATAGACCCTGTGCAACAGAGATAGTCTGATGGCTTAAAGGGAAAATAACAAAATATGCCTATTCCACAGTCCATCTACCACTTACACATGGTTAGATGAAAGTGCCATTTGATGACACAACTGTATTTTCAAATGCATCTGTCAAAGAAATACCTCTGCTTGGTACCTTTTCTCTCTAAAATCATTCAGATTCTCTTTCTTCCTTCAAATCTCCACTTAAAATGCACCGCTTCTATCAAGCCTTTGACAATTACAAAAGCTGTGTGTAGATCAGGCGTAAAGTTTAATGGAGTTTGAGCAGTCTAAGCTACAGCTTAGATGCAGAGGGAGGGAGAGGAAGGTGCACATTGCATCTGGCTACTCTGGCTTTTACACACACTTTTTGTATCAGTATATCTATTTTGTTAAGAGGGTGTGATTTTTTTTACCACTATAGTAATATCAGTAAAACCCATAATGTGGATGCTGTTATATGGGTATAAAGGTAGGGTGACCAGCCAGCAAATGTGAAAAATCTGGACCGTGTTTGGGGGGTAATGGGAGCATACATAAGACCGACCCCAAAATCGAGACTCTCCCTATAAAAGTGGGTCATCTGGTTACGCTATACAAAGGTGACTTATACCACATAACTGCTACAACATTAGGGGCATTGCACTGCTTTAACTATACCAGTATAGTTAAAGAGGTATCACCTTTGTGTGTAGAAGGGCCCTTAGATTCACTTCTGAATTTTCCTCTGTAAGTTTGTAGATTCATGACAGGGATGTTAACTACAATATTTCACTAAATGAATTCTGCCTGAACCTATGTATTACTCTTAAATTTCTAAAGTAGTACACAGGGATTTCACCTTGCTACTTCTATTAATGTCAAGACTGCTACATATATAGAAGTTGGTCCAATAAAAGATATTACCTCACTTACTTTTTGTCTCACATATATACATGTGGCTTTCAACACACCAGGGCATCTGTATTCAGCAATGCTTTGTTAATATGGACATGTTGCTGACATCACATCAGACTGCATGCTGTGTGTCACCATACAACAGACAGGTTTTCAGAAATTTTGCACCACCACTCAAAAAGTGTATTCTCATCTCGACTAGTTGCCCTCAGTGCCGTACATGCCAAAGTCACCAACAAATGTCACTACTGTGCTCGTCTTCGTAATATTTGAATTTAGCTAAAATAAAACAGGCGTGAAAGATGTCCCCTATATTTTCTTTAACCCTTTTCCCTGTTTTTACAGAACTTCACATAAGGCAATTTGAGTCCCAGATGAGCTTCATTAGTTAGTGGTCACAATCAGGGAAGAGATCAATTACTCTGAAAATGCCATAGTTTTCAAGCCCTGGTGTTCTTAAGATTTCATGCTATTAGGAAGGGGTATATGTTCCCTCTTAGGGAAGGAATGAAGCATGTGATCTTAAAACCCTAAATGGGAAAAAGAAGGAATGAAGGGAACAACCGAAATTGTGGATGTAGAGAGCAGACCCATGGATCCAGTATTTGGTGGTGGTAAAAACTTTGGCCATTTGGGTCATCTAAATGTGCATCCCTGTGACGTAGTAGGTGACAGGCAATGTGGAAGGAGGGTGGATGTATGTTGCAGGCTCAATCTATGAATTTTGGTAGAGAGTTGGGCATGAGAGGTGGCAGATGGGAGACTAAAAGAGGACCTGTGGTGGGGAGATTGGAACTGCTGTCTGGTGTTAGCTTCTTGGTGTAGAGAGATTATTGGAAGAGCGTGGCTGTGGGTTGCTCTTTTACAATGCGTGTAACTACAGTCAAACTTGAGTTGGCTGGGTTTTGGAGATTCACATATACATACTGCCAGCAGTGGTTTATCCTGTTTTTCAATTCTGGGTAACTGTGCATAGATGCATTTTTTTAAAAAACATAAGTTAATGCTATCATTATCAACATTTACTTAGGCAGACTTTTAGACATGCATTTCCATGCTATTCTCAGCTCATCGTCTCAATTACGTTTCCTTTCCCCTGTCTCTGCTCAGACTTGACCCATGTAACTCATTTTACTGTGGTTCTGTATAATGTACACTCTGCATTTTTTTAATCCTACCGAGTGATGATTCTGAGACAACTGTTCTGCAATTATGTTGCTTTCATACTCTTTAGCTCAATTTGCTAACCATTCCCTAGTTGCTTGGTCTTTTTCAATAGCAAAGACTTGGATGTATATTATTAAAAACCTAGCCTGTTTATACTTCTGTAGATTGAAACTTTTAGGACACATTTTGTCCTGATGTATACACCCAGTCCCATTGATTATTGATGGTTAGTTGTAAGTATCAATAACACTCTTAGCTTTCCTGGGAAGTGTCAGATGCAACCTCAGATGTTCTAAAAGTTGCTGTGAGTATAGTAGAGGTTTTTATTGCACCTGAAAAGTATTCTTGCTTAAAATCAGGCCCTGATGTAATGATGTAACCTAATAAATCTGCAGGCTTGCTCAATTTTTCAAACTGCTTCAAAAGCACTAAAACAAGCATGGGCCCATATCATACTTTTAGTTAGTTTCCAAGCATTATTTCCACATAATGTGTGGTTCTCATTTAAAGAGTTAGATACCCATTCATATCTGTCTAATTTCATCTGACCTTTAGCTCACTTAATTACCTCCAAATAGTGGTGGAAACTTTCAAGAATAAACATTTCTTGCTGTTTCTAAAGAAAGAATTCAGTCTGCCCTTTGATCTAGATTGCAGTAGTTTCAAAATGATGCATCAATAGGAAATGCATTCACTGTACAGGAGACAATAGATGATAATCCTAAAGGCTTGGCAAAGAAACGATTTAGGAAAAATGAGTTGTGCATCATAAGATCAGTAGTTAATTAGACAGCTCATTAAAGGCTAAATTTTCTCAGCATTCTTGAAGTGCATTAAAAAAAGTCCGGTCTTTTGCCACCTACATGTGGCATTGTTGTGAATAAAGACAAGTGTGAAGTGTCCCTATTGAGACTGGTAACTAATTTCACTTGAAAATCTTTAATTCTAGTTGTACATCTGAAAACTGGAATAAACTGATCTGTAACAGATGCAAATTTTGAACCAACATTAAATAGTGCCTTAAGATCTAGCTAGATAGACTTTGAGCAAGATTTAACATTTCCCCACATTTCTTCCATTCATAAACCCTGCTCTTCAGTTTTAGCAAACACACTTAATTCTTCATAGTGTAACATCTTTTGCACGTTAGAACTGTAAAAGCGGTTTCAAAGCATTTGAAAGAGGTTTCTGGACATGCCAGAAAAAGAAGTGCCTCAGGCTACCAACTTTCTAATCTGGCAGACAGTTAGGTCTAGCTTTTTTTGGCGGGGGGAAGAGGGGTAGGGGAGAGGAAGTGAACATAAATATTGTGAAATATTGCAACGGTTTGCTCACATCTACTTACACACACAAAATTACCACATATTATTTTCCCCAATGACATTTCCTACACAAAACATAAGGTCAATGGAACCGCTCTGCAAGTAAGAGTGACACCAAATGTTGAAATTGCTTAGTGTAATAAGGATCAGTTACACTGGACATTAAACATCAAAAACCTATGTAGATATACTGCTGGCAATTGGCACAATGACAGAGTGACCTCTGGCTTACTCACAGAGGATAGTAATTTGGATAAAATGGTAAAATTAAAAAAAAAATAAACTGAGAGCCAAACAAAGCACAGTCTCCATTCAATGAAATTATCATCCTATGAGCTGAGATAATCCAATGCTTGCTGTTAAAATTTAACAGCACTGTCAGCTCGATAGTTAAACTAAATCACATAAGCAGGACCCATATAATTGCTATGTGGAAAAGGGCAGGACTGTGGCCTCTGGCTCTAATGTGAACTTTTTTGTTAGAGCCAGGCGTGACGGTACTGTCACTGACTACGCTGACCAGAATTTATGAAAGACTTCTTCATGTGCTGGTTGCCTGTATTTGTTATAAGAAGTACCTATTTTAGTTTTCACATGATTCGGGGTGGAATGAAAGGAAAGAAAGAGAATGGGATTTTGTCCAGATGTTTTCAGTAGTTCTCCTCTGGGAGCTTGCACTGAAGTTTAGCTTAGGTCATGAATGATATAGTTTGGGAGAATTTTACACAGGCCCAGATTAAATAATTTTAAGACTCTGTGTATTATGGAAATTACCCCATCCTTAAACTACACAGAGCATGTGATATAGATGACAATTGCTGCCCTAGGCAAAACTTCACTGTGCCGCTCCCCACTTATAAATTCTTAACAATACACTCTTAACAATGCTATGCCCTTGAAGAGACTGGAGGTGGGGAGTGGTCAAATTTTTGCGGCAGGAGGGGGCACACAGCAAAACTTCTGTTTGATTTGGTGGTTGTGGGAGAAGTGGAGGGCCCAGGCACAAGTTCACAGTGCTACTCACACAGGTTTGCCGCAGCCACCGCTCCATCACGACTGGCCAAATCTGAGTGAGTAGTGTTGCGACCTGAAGTAGGGGCTCACAGAATCAATCAGGTTCCATGGCTAGGGTGGTTTGGTGGTTGGCGAACCTCCTGACGTGGCAGCTGTATGATGGTTGGCCCATCCATCAGCTTGGGGAAAAAAACCAAACCAGCCACAGCTAACTCTGTTTTAGCTTTCAGCAGAGGCTCTTTTATTCCTTTACACCACAAAGGCAAAAAATAGTGACAAGAAAAAAGAGTAAAAGTCCTGAACTGGACTAATACTGCAGGGTCCTCTACCACCCAAGGCCCTCAAAGCCCTCCCTTACACTCAGGGGGGTACCACAGGGCCTTCCTGCCCTGCTTGCAGCCTTCCACTGTTGCTCTGGAAAGTGTTTGTCTCATTAAAGCTGCTGCTTGGCTGTATCAGCTGGTTCTCAACACCTGCCTGATGGATTCTCCTTAGACCAGGACTTGCTGCTCCCTGACCCTGCAAGCCCTTAAAGTGGCGGACAGTGCTGTGCAAGTTCACACTAGTTAATTTGGCCTGATTTTATTGGGTACATGCTGAGAAAACAATGGTGTTGGTTCAAGTACAGTCTGGAAACTACATCACTTGTGTTTGTGTTCTGACAAATAGTCTGAAATTTACTGTTAGTGTCAATAAGCATTGTCAATACAGCAAATAAATAGTTTCCAGAGTCTAAGCATTAGACCTAAACAAAAGAGATTTAAGCAAAACAGACTAAATTCTTCCTTGGTGTAACTCCACTAAAGTCAATGAACTTACAAAAAGGGTGAATTTGGCTCAGAAATTTAGAACCATAGTGAGAGACCCAGCCACAAAATAAACAAATACAATAACAGATTTATGGAGAATGTATTTATCTGCCCTAATGAAAAGTCCTTCAGAATTTAATGGAAAATTATCACCTATTATTTTTGTAACCATTCTATAGAATTCAAATACCCTATAGGGCCTGGTTCTCTCTCAGTGAGCAGTAGTGGCAGAACTAGGCCTAAAAAAAAGAATATTTTTCTTTATGAAATTGTCTAGGCTTTGAAATAATATCTGTAGAACCCTCTCACATTTCTGTGGAACCCAGTGATTTAAAAATTTCACTTCTATTAAATTCTATAACACTTTTCCATAACATTGACAACAGAGGAGCAAATCATTAAATTTGTCATACAAGAGATAGGATTAATTGAAACTAATGGGTCTAATTTTGTAATCCTTAGGAGAAGCACTGGTTGATATCAATGCATACTGTGGATTCAGGTTAAGAATTGTCACTTAAAAATTTGGGCCAGAGTTTTAAATACCCATGCATATTATGGTGCCTAGATACTTTTGGAAATCCCAGTAGATTTCTAAATACCTTTCAAAGCCTGGCCATTTGTCTATATTAGCTAGAGTTAAACCCAAGTTCCTTGCAAATTATATATTGACCTCTTGTGTTATGCAGCATGGCTCATTTTGAAGCACTTATCAAATAAAATACAGATAACAGATCATCTATCATTGAGCCATAAAGGTCAATTGCTTTTTCTAAATCAGGATTCAGCAGGTCTGCTTAAAAACAGATTACATAGGCACTACCTGTAATTTAAATACTAATAACATAATTACTGTAATTCTATACTGAGGGGAAGCCCTCAGTCCATTCAGTACTATGAACATATACGTGTTGATTTGTCTTTTTTAAAAAAAAAGTGAAAGGAAAACAAGAACAAGGAAAAGACCTTGAAAGCACTTTCACATTCAAGCAAGATCAGTGTGACTTTAAAATATTTTGCTGTGTGTAATGCGAGTTCTGGAACAAAAGTCCTTCCAGAATCAAGGTAAGTGTTAGGCTGGAGAGCTACATGGTAACATACATGCTTAATGTACACACTGATGATGCATAATGAGTTACTTAAAGTTTGTGAAATGTGTTAGTTTGATAAATGAATTGCCAATATTATTCTGTTGACACACAGACTCAAAGTTCAAGGTGGCCTTGGCTAATAAACAGATGGAAAATGTATCTCACACATCTGCTCCATGCCTGAAAAACAAGCCATTTAGAAGAAGACATCTGAACGTACAAACACTTAGCACAGCAGCATTCAGAGCCCATGAAAACATGGAGCCATAGCTTGGCATCAAGTTGCTAAGCAACCTACTTCATACATT
The DNA here is from genome assembly GCA_007922305.1 of Dermatemys mawii. Taxonomy (NCBI): domain Eukaryota; kingdom Metazoa; phylum Chordata; order Testudines; family Dermatemydidae; genus Dermatemys; species Dermatemys mawii. The sequence continues at coordinate 7,364,272 of ML677384.1, read as the reverse complement.
CAAAACACAGTTGTAAAAGTTGGATCCTCATATCAACTGCTGCTTCTTCTCATTGAAAAACAAAACTGGGTGTGTGGGGAATCTTTCTTTAAGGTTAAAAAACCCTGTGTCTAAGAGCTGTATCTCTCCTGCTTGTTGATCCTTTAGCCCTTTTTCATGTTTACATTCTGAGGTCTCAGATTCATTTTGAACCTTTCACCACCATGAGATGAAAGCGCTATGGATCTCAGCACATTCCCTTCAAAAACAGTCCAGGAACGCACATAGTAAGAAAATACCTGTGTTTTGTCTCATTAAGCCAAATATACTTGTGATGCAACCTCCAGGAGTTTAAAATACAGGGCCCGATCCTCAGCTGATGTAAATCAGTTCATTAAGTTGAATTGAGCTATGCTAATTTACAATCAACTGAAGATATGTCAAATAATTAATTGTGTCAAAAACCATATACCAAGCAAACCACAGCCAATGATTTTTCTTGGAACATATTTCCTGCTTGTTTGGTAACAGTGCAAACTATTTTTCCATATGAAGGCTAATATGTCATATGAATATTGTTAATCATGAAGATCAAACTGAGACTGCAAATTTGTGATATTTTGCTCTTTGCTGTGAAATTTTCAAATAAAATAAATGTTTAGGATCAGATTCTACCACCTTTGGTCCCTTTGAATATGAGTAACTCAGAGAGTGAGATATTATGCAATGCAGTCCAGTCCTTAGTGATCATCTCAAAGTTTAGGGCCATAATCTGCCATCTTTATTTGCGTGAAGCACAATTAGTCCCATGGAAATTGATGGGAGTACTTACAGAGAAATTTAAGAGCGACAGAATTTGGCCCAGAAGCACCATTCAGTATTGATGTTTATAACAAAAAACAAGAGCAGTCTGATACAATCAAGCTCACATCCTCTCCTTCAGATTGTAATTAGCAAGGGGGCTGTTTTAAAATGAGATCTGATATAGCCTTTAACAAACAGAATGCAGGGGTCTGAAAGCACCTGTTGTACAAGTTTGGGATGACAGAGACGGAGCCTAATATTTCAAGTATTTATGGCTATAGAAGTCAGCCAGGCTTTTTTCCTTCCCTTTCCTCTTGAGCACCTCCTTCCAGAAACCATCCAAAGAATCCTTTTTGGCAGCCTCCTGTGATGTAGCAAAGCAAGAGAATTCATACTAACAGAAAGTCCTGCAGTTTTTTAAATTATTTTCTTACTGAGGAAAGAAAAAATATCACTGAAAGGGATATTCTTACAGAAGATCATTGCATAAACTACACCACATGTCCACAGGAGCAGTACCCCTTAACTACGTATGGCAATGCAATTAAGGCATTCATGCAGAGTTTTGCATGGATGAGAATTGCAGTATTGGGTCTTTAATTGATTAGGAGACCAATTTTTCACTATGTGGATAGCAAGGTACTACATGCTCCTCCACAAACTGAGTTGCACTGAGTTAGTGGGGCTTTGTTTATGTGTCTTATATTTAAGTCCTAGTCTTGTACCACAAGTTCTGTATTCTTCCAGGCCTAGTGCCATTTTTCTGTCATGCAGGGAATACCATGTTAAATTACAGCAGCCAAGCAGGGAAGTCATGCGCTTCTTAAGGTGTTAGCTACCAATTCATTCTGTTTTCCTAATCTCAATCAGTCAAATTTATTCTTGGATTAATTTGGTCCAATGGGTGTTATCAGTACTTTACTGTGACTATACACAAATGATGAAAGATGCACTACTGATAACAAGGATATGCGAAACAGACTATGACAGCAATGCAATATCTCAAGTGGAGATGAATTTGCTGATCTTGGTCTAGTCCAGGGATCGGCAACCTTTGGCACATGGCCTGTAGGGAAAATCTGCTGGTGGGTTGGGCCGATTTGTTTACCTGCAGCGTCCTCAGGTTCTGCTGATTGCAGCTCTCACTGGCTGCAGTTCACTGTTCCAGGCCAATGGGGGCTGCGAGAAGTGGCACAGGCCGAGGAATGTGCTGGCCTCCGCTTCTTGCGGTGCCCATTGACCTGGAACGGCGAACCACAGTCAGCAAAAGCTGCAATCGGCCAAACCTGTGGACGCTGCAGGTAAACAAACTCCCAGCCTGCCAGCAGATTTCCCTGACTGACCACGTGCCAAAGGTTGCCAATCCTTGGTCTAGTTTCTAGTAGGCATGTGTCCAGATTATACAAATTAACACCAGCCCTAAACACTTGCAGTCTCTATTCAAGCGTGGCCCAACTCTGGAATAAACACAGGGTGCTGCAGGCCGGGGAGGCAGTGCATCAGCAGATGCACCAGAAAAACTTGCACAACACCTGCATTCATTACACCTCGGTTTAGACAGCACCGCTCATAAGGGATGGAGGTTGGTTTTTTTTAAAAATCATAATGATTCTGTGGTGTTGTCAACTAAGCAACTTGTTAGGAGATGACAGAAGGACCTCACACAACCAAGGTTTGCAATCAGCCTTGTAGCTGTCCAGAGCAGTGATCTACACACCAACAGAAACGAGGGTCAGACAGCTACCCTGCAGACTGGAGAACTGTAAAGATGGCTGTCAAAGAAAGGGAAACAACAGAGGAGGAAGGAAAATCAGGCCAGACAAGAAAGGAGGGTCATTAACCCCTGAAGAATTGACCAAGTGCCATGGTGGCTTCTCCATCACCGACCACTTTGAAATCAAGATTGGATGTTTTTCTAAAAACTCTGCTCTAGGAATTATTGTGGGGACACTCTCCTGCCTGTGCTCTACAGGTCAGACTAGACGATCGCAACGGTCCCGTCGGGCCTTGGAATCTATGACTCTAGAGACCACTGTCCCTGGTTGCTGTTGCCTCATTGTGCCGAGCCCTGGTTGGGCTGGGCAAGGGGTGCCAGCGGGGCCTCAGGCCACCTACCTCCCGGGTGAAGAGGATGGCAGCATCGTGGTGCTCCTCGTGCTGGTCCTCCAGCGGGTTGTGCTGGTGCTGCCACTTGCAGAAGTTCTTCAGCGTGGTGGCCGCGTTCTTGTTGACCTCCAGCCCCTTCTCCTTGTCGCCCAGCACCACCACCTTCACCACGGCCAGCCGGATGGGGTTCTCGATGCTGGCGTGCCCGTAGAGCCGGGAGGCGATGGTGGCCAGGGTCAGCAGGTAGTGCTGCAGGCCCTTGCCGTACTTCTTGGCCATGGAGCCATCGGCCACCAGCAGCAGCTCCACCTGGCGGGCTCTGGAGATGGAGCGGCGGCTCCTGCGCCCGGCGCCGGGCGGGGCAAAGGGCCCCGGGGCCAGCGCTGCCCTGGGGGCCAGCTGGGGCTGGGCGGGGCGCTCCTGGCTCCCCCGCAGCCCGCCCCTGCCCTCCAGCGGCGGGGCCTGGGCGGAGCCGCGCGTCTCGCAGCTGGGGCGCGGAGGCACCGTCTCGAAGCTGAAATGGTCCCTGCGGAAGCGGTGCGGGAGCCGGGCGGAGCCGGGCCCGTAGACCCGCCGCGGGGCCGCCCCCTTGGCCCGCCGCACGGGCTTCACCGTGTAGCGGGCGTGCTTGACCGCGAAGTAGCCGTCCAGCCCCCCGCAAAGGTTAAAGACGGCCAGGGACTGGGGGCTGCCGTCCACCGTGCCCCGGTAATAGCAGCGAGCCCAGCCGCGGGGATGCTGCAAAGGGGCCCGCGGCCCCACCAGCTCGTCCCGCTCCAGGTCCAAGAGGAACCGGCTGCCCCCCGCGTAGAGCAGGTAGCCCGCCTTGCCGCCCCCGGCGTAGAGCTGGTCAATGCGCTGCACGAGGCCGCTGGGCCGGGGCAGCTGCGGGGGGCCGCGGCCAAGGGACGCTGCTGCTGCAGCTGCTCCGGGAGGCGGCGGGGTTTTATCATAAGCAGGTGCTGCCGTTGTTGCTGGTGGAGCTCCGGGCTTGGCCGCCGCAAAGTGCAACTCCGCAGCCAGCAGCAGGGAAACAAACTTCAGGACCATATTTGCCTCTTTAAACGCAACAGAAAAAGGCACCCGGTGGAGACCAAATGGGGGGGGGGGGGAATCCTCCCAAGGCTGAAGCGAGCGGGAGTGGGAGGAAGAAGAAAAAAATGTCAACAAAGGCAGGTCGCGTGTGCACTTGGCGATCCTCGGCAGGGAAGAGGCAGGAAGGAGCACATGGAGGAGAGCACCAGGATCCCACAACAACTGCTGCACAGGAGGCAAAGCAGGGAGGCGCCCACCCGGCGAGCGGAGAAGTTTGAGCACTTTCCACTCTTCTTCCACTTCTCTCCTGTAGTCACCGCAGCATCATCCCGGGCAGAGGCAGGGGGGAGCCGATACCGCCCGGCACTTTCAGCAGCTGGTGCCTTGCCTTCCTTTGCCCCCTTTTGTCTGAAGAGCGGAGGAGAAACACACACGCCTCAAAAAAAAAAAAGGGTCGATCGGCTCCCGTGAGATGGTTTAAAAACAAAACAGCAACGCCCTGGATTTTGTAAAACAACTTCTCCCTTGCTCGTGCGGGTTGTTAACCCCAGTCTGCCGATGTGAACAAGAGGAGAAGGGAGAGAAATGTGAAGATGAGAGGAGGTGGAACAATGAATTTATAGCGGAATGCCATCCTGCAATGGCAATTTCAACAATTCGTCACTGCAGGCTGCCTCTTAAAGGGAGAGCTTCAAAACCACCACTCCCACACTTCCTTCTCATTTAATCAGACACAGAGAGAAACTGGGGGTGGAGAGGGGGGGAGAAAGAGAGAGGGACTGAGGGGGGAGGAGAAAAGGAGAGAGAGAGAGAGGGACTGAGACAGGAAGGCAGGAGAGAGAGAGAGAGAGGAAGGAGCGAGGGGAGGAGAGAGAGAGACCGGGAGAAAATGTTTGTTTAAGAAAAACACAAGATTTCCTTTGGATCATTTAAAGCCACAGAGTCGCCGGGAACTGTTTGATATTTCACAACGGATCGGGTTGACTAAGCTTTGCTTACTTCATGTCCCACAAGGTTCCTTCCCTACCTTATTGTTGTTTGGGGTTTGGGGTTTTTTTTTAAGTGGATGAGACAGATTTATGCTTTTTTTTTTTTTAATTGGGGACAGGAAGTTGTTGGGGCTTTTTGAAGTGATCCTTTTCACAGAAGGCTGTAAAGTACATGATATCACTTGGCTGGGGTTGTGCAACCAGAAAGAAGGATGAGTTGCTATGTTTAACGGGAAAAAGAATCAGCAAGCCGGTGTTTTACAGTGACTTGCTGTTTGTTTCCTGTATTTACTGCAAGGATACATCTCTGCAGGAGGTTTCCTGTGACATTTGACTTTAGAGAGTCTGGTATATGGGGAAGTTGGGAACATTCATGCCTCTCTTCTCTGGGCAGAAGCTGCCATATTTACCGGCTCAGAAGAAAATGCAAAAAATGCCCTCCCTTTCTCTGTATGACTGTGATTCTTCTGCACACATGCCTGTCATTATTTCAAGCAAACTGCCATTTAGCCTGGGTGGGCTGTAATTTCCCTCAATTCCCAGGGAGGAGGGAGGGTGGGGAAGAGTTAGCACTTACTTTAACCTTTGGAATGCTTTCAGATACTTAGATCATGCCCCACTTCCCTCTACCCTCTGCATTAACCCCTCTACCCTCCGCCCTCGTCCTTGTGTTCCAGCAGGAACACCACAAAGGGAGGATTTCTGAATTAACTGACAATTTACTTTTTCATCTGACCACAACATGTAAAACTATCCATACCCAGCCAAGGTGAATTGTCTGGTAAACAGTACAACAGTTCCTGAGAAGGGAAAGAAGACTCACTAGACGGCCAGGTCTACAGAGAGGAGGAGGGGAAAGGGGGTTGACCTAAGATACTCAACTTCAGCTATGCGAATAGCATAACTTAAGTTGACATATCTTAGGTCGACGTACTTGGGCATCCTCATGGTGGCGAGTCGAACGCTGCTGCTCCCTCGTCAAATCCACTTTAGCCTTTCGCGGTGGTGGAGTTCCAGAGTTGACAGGGAGAGCGCTCGGGGATCGATTTATTGCATCTACACTAGACGTGATAAATCGATCCCTGACAGATCGATCTCGGTAGTGTAGACGTACCCTAAGGCAGCTCTCAGAGAATCAGAAAAATACAATTGAAAAGGACCTCAAGAGGTCATCTAGTCCACCTCCCTTTGTTGAAGCAGGATGAAGTACCATCCCTCATGCATGTGCATCTAACCTGTTCCACTTGAAGAAAAGGAGAGCACACAGACATAGGAGGGCATTGCTTCTGCTGTTCCCATTCACTTGCCTGAGAAAAGGTCAAATTACACACTTTCATTTGCAGTAACTCAAAGATAAATATTTGCTGGAAGCAACGGAGTCTAACATGATGCATTTTCTGTGTGTCCTTTGAGGTTCTCCAGAAAAGGACAGATTGCATCAGGAACTTTATAAGGGTTCCAAGAGCTCATACTACTTAGCTTTCCAGTCTTTGCAGGTTAGGACATCTAGGTGCTATCACACACAGGTGTTTAACTTGACGTACTTCAAATAGTTCATGGAACCTAATGGAACTACTCAGAGAAATTATATTTAAGCATGTGTAAATTCTTGCAGGCTCATGACCATATTATCAAGCAATTAAAAGAATGTCAGATTAGGGTTTGAATTCAGCATTCCTGGAGACTCCTTAAAGAATAGAATACTTCTTTAAATAACCATCTAGATCACAAGTTAACATTTGTAAACCATCTACAACACAAATATTGCCATATAAGTGCTAAGTAGTATAACTGACATTTCCATAGTCTTAAATTATATCATTCAATGAATGATTATGCCAGGATGAGAGTTCACAAATGAAAGTTTGCGGCCATTCATTTCTCTATACATTTCTTTGTTTTCCTGGAGATACTAGTACTTGGATTTAATAGTTAATTTATGAGACCTGTTGCTATTTATTTCCTTTTACAGGAATTTGCAAGCATCAGAAATTGTTGGCTTTGAAAGGTAGGCTACATTATTAGAGCCATGCATGGGTACAAAACTTTATCCGCAAAAATGATCCGCTGATATCTGCATTTGCAGATACCAATATCTGTGGATATAAAAACACAACGACAATGAGGAGTCCTTGTAGCACCTTAGAGACTAACAAATTTATTTGGGTATAAATTTTCATGGGCTAGAACCCACTGCATCAGATGCATGGAGTGGAAAATACAGGAGCAGGTATAAATAAATGAAAAGATGTGAGTTACCTTACCAAGTGTAAGGTCAGTCTAACGAGACAATTCAATTGACAGCAGGATACTAGGGAGGAAAAATAACTTTTGAAGTGGTAATGAGAGTGGCCCATTTCAAACAATTGACAAGAAGGTGTGAGTAACAGTAGGGGGAAATTAGAACTGGGAAAATTAGTTTAGGTTTTGTAATGACCCAACTCCTCCCAATCTTTATTCAGGCCTAATCCGATGGTGTCCAGTTTGCAAATTAATTCCAGTTCTACAGTTTCACGATGGAGTCTGTTTTTGAAGTAGTTTTGTTAAAGAATTGCCACTTTTAGGTCTGTTATTGAGTGACCAGGGAGACTGAAATGGTCTACTGGTTTTTGAATTTTATGATTCCTGATGTCAAATTTGTGTCCATTTATTCTTTTGCATAGAGACTGTCCGGTTTGGCCAATGTACATGGCAGAAAGGCATTGCTGGCACATGGCGTATATCACATTGGTAAATGTGCAGGTAAACAAGCCCCTGATGGTGTGGCTGATGTGATTAGGTCCCTTGAATAGATATGTGGGCAGAGTTGGCACAGGAGTTTGCTGCACGGTTTGGTTCCTGGGTTGGTGGTTTAGTTGTATGGTGTGTAGTTGCTGGTAAATATTTGCTTCAGGTTGGGGAAGCTATCTGTAAGCGAGGGCTGGGCTGTCCCTCAAGGTCTGTGAGAGTAAGGGATCGTCCTTCAGGATAGGTTGTAGATCCTTGATGATGCACTGGAGAGGTTTTAGTTGGCAGCTAGTGGCATTCTATTACTTTCTTTATTGGGCCTGATTTGTAGTAGGTGACTTCTAGGTACCCTTCTGGCTCTGACAATCTGTTTCTTCAATTTACCAGATGGGTATTGTAGTTTAAACAATGCTTGATAGAGATCCTGTAGGTGTTTGTGTCTGTCTGAGGGATCAGGGCAAATGCGGTTGTATCTTAGAGCTTGGCTGTAAATCATGGATTGTATGATGTGGCATAGATGAAAGCTGGAGACATGTAGGTAAGTACAGGGGTCAGTAGGTTTCTGGTACAGGGTGTTGTTTATGCGACAGTCACTTATTAGCACTGTAGTGTCTAGGAAGTGGATCTCTTGTGTGGACTGGTCCAGGTTGAGGTTCATGGTGGGGTGGAAATTGTTGAAATCTTTGTGGAATTCCTCAAGGGCCTTCTTCCCATGGGTCCAGATGATGAAGATGTCATCAGTGTAGTGCAAGTAGATGGGGGCATAAGGGGATGAGAGCTGAGGAAGTGTTGTTCTAAATCAGCCATAAAAATGTTGGCATACTCTGTGGCCATGTGGGTACCCATAGCAGTCCCGCTGACTTAAGGGTATAAATTGTCCCCAGATCTGAAATAGTTGTGGGTGAGGACAAAGTCACAAGGTTCAGCCACAAGCTTTGCCATGATAGTATTGGGGATGCTATTCCTGATGGCTTGTAGTCCCTCTTTGTGTGATATAAAGTGGATATCCACTGATTTCCAGGGCTTTAGATATAAAATTTGGATCTGCATCCATCCACAACCTGCAAAAATGGTCCGTGAATATCTGCATCCACGTAATCTGTAGATATAATGTGGATATCTGCAGCTTTGTGGAGCTATATACGTTATGCTTCAGGAATGGTTCATCATTTAGAGGTTTCTTGAGCTATTAGCCAAAGCTGGTCAGTATTGTCTGAATTTTGTAATTTTATGAAAAGTTAACATTTTCCTGGTTTTCCCACCTTTCAGTTTGACGAGCCACAGAATTGACAGAAATATTTACATTTTTTGACATTAAAAAAGTGGGGGGAGGGGAGGAAGAGAGGAAGATTTTGAGAAAATACTCACAATTTCCTTCCTCCCCTTTTTTGAACATCTTGCATCAGTGTGTTTAGTCATGGGTAGACCTAGTCACCCTCAATGAAGTCTTTTCTTAATTACTTTAGTAAGAGCTGGAATGGGCCCTTGGTACATTTTTAGCACTGGTCTGAACCCTCAAAATACCTTTGAGAGATGGGCTAATGACGAAATGGATGACAAAAAAAAGTCGCTTGAATGACCAATACAGAACTCTTATTAATAGTGTGAGTTTTCAAGGAAGAGAAATACAGAACTGAAGACGCCAATATAATGTTCTTCCACTTTATAATATAATTCCAACTGCTTTATTATAGCCCAGGAAAAAGAGAAAAATGTTAAAGTTATTATTCAAATTGGTTTGTGTTATTGCTTATGGAGATATGCCTATCTCACAGTTAGAAAGACCTTCAAAGATAATTGAATCCAGTCCCCTGCCTACACTAGCAGGACCAACTACTCTCCCCTGACAGATTTTTTTGGCCTAGATTCCTAAATGGCCCCCTGAAGGATTGAACTCACAATGCTGGGTTTAGTAGGCCAATGCTCAAACCACTGAGCTATGCCTCCCAAAATGCTTAGCTATTCTGTTGCCCTGGATTGTCCTATAGCTAGAGAAACTCCCCCAAATTTTAGCATATACAAGACACCATTTACCCCCAAAAGGATCTAGATTCTTCTGAAAGACTTGGGCTTATAACATACTATTCCATGGAAACAGTATTGGCGAACTCTACAATTTACATTTCAGAATTATAATAATTCAGTACTGTGATAACTGAAAGTTAGTTCAAATATGCCTTCTATTCTGAGAATTTTCAAGTTTCTGTAAATCATTTAAGATAGTATTCTTTTCCTCTATATTTTGCTTTCTTGGCCCCTTTTACTCTTACCTCATTCCCTTTAGACTAGAGTGCCTGGCAGCACATCTCGAGTTGTGGATAGCAATAAATCCTTGTCAAACAGTTCTGACCTGGAAATCACAGGACTGACCTTTCCCAACTGAAAGATACAAGGCCACAAATCCTCAATTAGATCTAAGTAGTTAATCCTCAATTAACTTAAGCAGTTAAATACTTTAGACCAATTTCAGCAGTGATTGAAACAGACCGGTCCTATTGATTATAGAGCAGCAGGAGCTACTTAAATTAGGGTTGTATCTCACCCTTTCTCTGTTGACCAAGAAAAAGCTTAGAATCCTTCTGATAAAGTTGTACCAGTAGCATGGGATTTCTGATTAAAGGGGTTTTGCTGCATGGGAGATATTTCACCATGAACTAACAAACCACAGCATTAATGTATTTTCTCTAATCATTGAACAATTTAGGCTGCCTATATTTCTTGAGAGGACATTTCAATGCTTAGTTTCAAGGATTCCAAGACCAGAAGGGACCACTGTGATCATCTAGTCTGTCCTCTTATATAATACAGGCTATAGGACTTCCCAAAAAATAATTCCTACGACATATCCTTTAGAAAAAACATCCCATCTTGATTCAAAAATTGTCAGCAATGGGGAATCCACACAGCCAACAGAAAATGTTGATATGATGTTAATCCATTTAGCTGCTCTTCCCTCAGAAGTCTTTCTGTAAAATGTCCCTGTCTTGTTTTCTCACTTTTTGGGTTTTCAATCTTATTAACAGAGATGGGCCTGAATGAAAACCATGGACCTGAGATACCAAAAATAATTTATCATTAATCTGTGTATATTTTATTGGATTTATATCTCCAATGGGTCATTTTAAATCTAAGACTGGTGGCACATTTGTTTCTTGCGTTGATCAGGTGCGGGATATTAATCCCATTTGTTTCTCTTCTTCACATATGCATATTAAACTGATAGCCCTAACTTTTTTCTTTTCCTTTATTGATTTTCAGGAAATCTCCCCATTAGAAAGCCTACAAAGGAGAATAAAAACTGCCATATAAAAATGCTCTAATTCCCTTCATAGTTTAATAACACATTTACAATCATGACTAATATGGACGCTTCAGCGGGGGAATAAACGCCATACTGCACCTATATGTGCAATATCATCACAAAACATGTTTTCTGATTCCAGTTGATCATCTTATGCTGTAAAGCATAAAGACAGACTTTTTCATTGTATTCTGGACATTGTTACTATTTTGATTGTTTTTAAGTTTTGAATTTGTTTTATTAATTTATGATAACGTGATACTTTTACGTAAATCCCTTCATCCAGAAGTACCTTACAAATGAATTGCAGCCCCACCTGGGTTGGAATAGGGCAATTGCTAAACATCACACACAGTAGTAGTGTTCAGTAGTTTAAAACAGGAAGTGAAAAAAATCTAGAGCTGAATATGATCCTTAGTCTTTATAATCAGGGTTGGTCCTGCAAATACTAAAGCCCCTGAATAATTTTATTCATTTGAATAGTCACACTGTGTAATTCATTGTAGGATCAGACCTTGACAATGGACTTAACTAATATTAGAAAGATATTGGAATGGAAAACTAAGTAGTAATAAGGTGTACAATGGAACTACAGTACTCACATGCGATTAACTCATCTCACTATGTTACTCACATATTTCAGTGTTCTGAGGATGGGGCCCATTCATTTCTTTTTTGAAGAAATTACTGTAGTGATAGCCTCTGACGATTTTTTTAAAAAATGTCATGAGTTGGTTTCTCTTTGTTTTTTTCTGTGGAGCAATTGCAATGACCTTAGTTTAATATGCGCTTGATAAGAAGTCCTTTACTTTGTGAAAATAAGTTTCATATATTAAAATCCATATGTAGATTTTATACAATAATACAGAAAGTTTTACCGCTCTTATTACGGCACCTTCTTTCTTAGACAGCGACGTGTCTATTATCTTCGTTCTTAGACAGTGACATGTTTAGATAGTAATTCAGTTCTGCCTCTTTGATTGTAGTGAAACACAGCAGGCCCGATTTTCCACTGCCTAGCACAGGAATCAGCAACCTTTGGCACACGGCCCACCAGGGTAAGCTCCCTGGCAGGTCGGGCCAGTTTGTTTACCTGCGATGTCTGCAGGTTCAGCCGGTTGCAGCTCTCACTGTCTGCGGTTCGCTGCTCCAGCCCAATGGGGGCTGCAGGAAGCGGCATGGGCTGAGGGATGTGCTGGCCACCGCTTCCTGCAGCCCCCATTTTCCTGGAGCTGTGAACCGCGGCTGGTGGGAGCTGCGATCGGCCGAACCTGCGGATGCTGCAGTTAAACAAACCAGTCCAGCCTGCCATGGAGCTTACCCTGGCGGGCCTTGTGCCAAAGGTTGCTGATCCCTGGTCTAGCACCTTCTGTAGCTAATTACACTTTTGCAAACATTGCCATTCTGGCTTAATTTTAAACAATTTATTTTGATCATTTGGAATAGCTATTCCATATTTTGGCTTATTTTTATAATTTTGGATTTAACAAAAATCACAAACAAAAAATAACAAAAATCAGACAAGTCCTTTTGGAAGGAGAAAAGTGCAGATAGATTTCCATCTATGGAAATCTCTCTCCAACGCTGTTTGCTGGAATCCCTTGGTTGTAGTCAAGGCTTAGGGTCCGGTTACACTATCTGAAAAATCGGCAGGTGGCACTTGATGTGTCGGGGATCAATTTATCGTGTCTCATCTAGAGGCGATAAATCAATCCCCGAATCAATGCCTGTACTCTACCTCGGCAGGAGGAGTAAGTGGAGTCGCCGGGGGAGCGGCTGCGGTCGACCCGCCACCGTGGGGATGGCCAGGTAAGTTGACCTAACGTAGTGCAGCTTCAGCTACATCATTCGTGTAGCTGAAGTTGCGTGTCTTAGGTCAACCCACCCGTAGTGTAGCCCAGCCCTTAGTGTAAAGACTTCCTATTCAGCACAATCTGGCCATCACCATTTTAACTACCCTTCTTCATTAATTCTTCCTTGGGAATAAACATTTTTTGATGCTAAGAATAGCTGAGACCCCCTAATTCACTGGGTGGAGACTATTTTAATTATTAATTTATGTAAAAAAAATGTAAATCTGACTGTTTTTAGTGCAAAGAATGTCAGCCCAAACCCAGATGTTTCTACAATGGGCTTTTTAGAAAATTCAAAAATAATATAATCAGACACACAACATATAGGCAACACTTCGAAAATTTTGCCTTATACACCCAAGCTTTTATGAGTACTAGGCTTGTATCCTATCAGTTACAACATCCTTTCTACCCACAAGATACCTATAATCCTTTTCTTCTTCTTAATAATCTACAGGCAATTCTTTGTAGCCTTTGCAATAAAAATCCATCACTGCAGCATATTGATTCAATCAGTGATTTTAACAATCCAAGCATATAGACTTTAATGCTTAGTCCATTTGTTTTAAACATTTCTTATGAAAATGTGTTCAAAAGCAATTAAGCAATTTCCATGTAAAGTGCTCACTATGAAAGAAATATGTTACAAGATCATTTTCAAACAGTTCTAAGAGATGTGTTTTTGTTTGTTTTGTATTTTAATAAAGACTAGGTGAGTCGAGGTTTGTACTGTAGTGGAATATACATCCTTTCACCTATAGGTTGCCAGGCTAGGGTTTTCAAAAGCCCCTAAGTGACATAGGAGCACAAGTCCCATTGATTCTCCTTGGGACTGTGCTTCTAAGACAGTTAGGGGCTTTTGAAAATTCTACCACTAGTTTATATTTAGCCTTGCTTGATAGTGACTAAAAATTGTTACCAGTAATCACTGCTAGTTGTTACCATTTGATACTGAAATGGGTTTGTGGGCATGGTCCAGTCTCTAGAAAATAAGTAAGTCATCACCACAGTTGGCACTGAGCTGCACTCAGATTGGCAGTTTCAGCAGACAACCAAAGATTGAATATATCTGGAGATTGAACTAACATCTTCAACTCATCCACCCTGCACCTGGGTGGAGGTAACATAGAGAAGCTTGCATTCCAGCCGCCTCTGTTTTACTTTTTTCATTTTATAGAGGAAGGACTTTAGCTTCCAAGGCTGCCAGTTCACCAGTTTTTGCAGGCCCTGACTTATTTGTAATATTATTTTAAACTAAGAGACTATATTTGCCTTATAAAGCATTAAGATTGAAATATTAATGTGGATTAAGTATCATCACAGTGAAGAGCCATACACTGGCACTGATTCATGTTATTTCATGACCACCACAATTGTCCAATTGTTCCTTTCATGGGATTGAAAAGTGATAGTTAATCACCTGCTTTTATTGTAACTGAATTTAGTATTCCAAGATAAACGTGTTCAATTACAAGAAGACAAAAAATTTACAGACAACTTTCCTTACTGAGGCACAGCTAAGTCTTCTTGATGTGAAACGCTATAGCTTTAAGGGGAAATGTTGTACTTTCTTCTTTATGGTCAATGACATCTTCCTCAGCTACAGCCATGTGGGAAGCAAAGGAGACGCCTTTGGCTTAGGCCTTATGTTTTTGTAAGTGGTGTGTGTAAGTAACATAGCATGTGTCTAACAGTTTGAGCAGGCTGAAAATCCTGTATTTGACATCAGTTTCATTTAGCCCCTAAGGGCTACGGGAACTGGCCTTGTAGGATATGGGTTCATGCTGGATTCAGCAAAATTTATAAGGTTTTATTGTTATATTACAGCAACAGAAGGGTGCTATGAATTTGCCAGCACAAAATAACATTAAAATTAGGAAGCTGAGTTGAGGCCCTGCTGAAAATCAGGTTGTTCAGAGTATCCACTTTTGGGGGAGGAAAAAAAATAGTAGTTAGTGTAACTGACTATAAAATTAATCATGCAGAATAGTATCACATCATATAGTATGGCATTTACTTCCATAACACAATCCAATTTAACTGACATCCCACACTCTGTATCAAAGGTTCAAATTTCTCTCCGTAGTACAATATTTTGTTCAACGTCCAAAGGAACACTCTTTGCCCTGTCCACTCAGAACTGTACAAAAGGAGACTAGTAAAAGACGACTCAAATGACAAAGCGTACTTCCTCTATATTAATCTAGAGCACCTTGGAACAAACGAGGTTCTCTCACCTTCCTGCCTCTGATGCAACTGCTGAACTCACAAGCCATAAAATAAAACAAAGAATCATGACTATTGAACCTAATATGAATTTTGTTTAAAACATATGTTGGGTGGAGGAAGCAGTCTGCAGGAAGTATCAGATGCTGCTTCTGGACGCTTATCCTTTTTCTCTGAACATCAGCAAGTTAATGAGAGGAAGGGTAAAATGTTAAATTTTCCTTATAAAAAATGACACTAGTTATAAGGATACATTTTAAGACTACAAAATATGCACATGATGTATTCTACAGCTGTTTCTTCAGCAGACTGGAAGGACTGAAAAACTCTAGAGGCTATTTTGTGTGAGGAGCAGCAGAGATTTAATTAATCTCAGCTCCGGAGTTTAACAGCCATGATGTGGTTTTTTGAACATCTCTCTTCTAGTTAACAGAACATCTGTGGCACAAAAAGCAGAACTTAAATAAAATCTGAATGTATTTTAAAATCTTCCATATTTTTACTATTATTTCCTTAAATGGTTTTCCAAAGATCTGAACATTCAACTCTTTCCCCGCTCATTTGCAAGCTTACCCTTTCAGTCAGTGATATGTCTTAACATTTAAATGGGGCAATGTCACAACAGAGGGAGTTAAAAACTGATGTAGCTCCAATTAATCCAATAAAAAAAATCTACCTCACACTGTTTTTTCCTAATGTTGGGTATATTCTTGAAGCACAATACTGGTGCTTTATTATAAAATAAATGTCAAAGGATTTTTAAAACGATGGGGCAGATTCTCAGCTGGTGTGGATTTACACCAGGTGAGGGTTTGACACCATACATGCAGGACTGGTGCCAGCTTTTTTGCCACCCTTAGGCGGCGAAGAAAAAAAAATTGCCGCTGGCAGTGAATCGGCAAGGAGCAGTCGCCATCAAAATGCTGCCGATGGCAGAAGAGGCATTGAGCTGCCACCAAATTGCCGCTGGCGGCCAAAATGGCAAGGAGCAGTTGCCGCCAAAATGCTGCTAATGGTGGAAGAGACACTGAGCTGTCACCGAGGCCGCCAATACGCTGCCCCGCAATTCCTGCCACCCTAGGCGACTGCCTAGGTTGCCTAATGGCTAGTGCCGGCCCTGCAAATATTCCAGTACTGGAGGCTGAAGTCTTTTTCTATGTTATCAAAGACATAAACTAGAAAATATACTTCTCTGTACTTCAGAGGTAAAACTGAAGGAGTCATTAAAGAAAATTTAAAACAAAAATTCTGTTGCTAGCTCTTACCTGGCAATAATACACACAAAACACCATTAAGGGATCAAGTTCTGGTTGCCATATGCACAAATTTTCCATCTGAATTCCAGTTCCTCAAAAACTAGCAGAGAGAGAACTTTGCAGGTCTTCAGCAACAACTTTCAGAGAAGAGTATTCTGAGTGGGCTGAGGTTTGACAAGTATTCACGTAGCTTTTTCTTCCTCCCAGTAGGAGTATCTATACTATGTACTGGACTTGGTGGGAGATGAAGGGAACAGTACTAGTCAGAACACCGATGCTCTGTGATGTTGCTTCTGCTGCTAATGTGCACTCATTTTGGTGCTATTTCCATGTTGGTCCAGAATTTGGTGAAGGGTTTTTTGTTTGGTTCTACCTTACAATTCAAACTGAGCAGACAATCGCAGATGAGAATCAGAAGACAAATATATAGAGACAACAAGGGTGGAGTGCCAGCTGAATGCTGAAGTACGAATAGTTCTTTTCTGTTGCATAATCTCAGACAGTTTTGTAAACTATTCAAATGATAAAAAGAAACGAAGTCTTTCTCAATATTTTATTGTCATTAATAGTGAAAATCATAGACCTTAATGATAACGTTCATGTTTATGCAAATGACCAGAAGGTATATGCACCATTCAAATCTCAAATCCTTATTTTGAGGGCTTAAATGGAACTCAAGAGTTGTATATGGCTTAATCTGCCTGTGCACCAGGATAAAATTCACCCTAAAAGGAGAGACATGTCTCATCACAGCTGCAATATTCATTTCTGGAATGAACCCAACTGGTGTTATCCAAGCTACTACAGACAAGGAGTTTGAGATTTTCCAGTTCCTAATGATTATACAGTAAATTGGAGTCACTTGGCTATTTTCCACTGAGAGCAAAACTCATTTTGTACTTGATATCTCCCTGAAATAAAAGTGGTATAAGAAAAGACTGTCTTTTTATTTATTTATTATTAATTATGTTTATTATTTATTGCTTCAGTAAATCAAGGAAGTTTAATCCCGGTTGTTGCAGTGCAGGGCAAAACTACACAATGTGCAGCGCATCTTGTAATACCATTTTGAATGCAACCTCTATAGGAACAACCAGCCTGGTAACAACTTGAGGCCCTGTCTTGTTTTTCTGAGTGTGCACAATATCTCAGACTGGGTTTCTATTTCAGTTACTGGAACAGTGGAACTCCTTGTGTATTCATGTATTTCTTCCAGGCCGTTTCCTCCATTCTTTAAGATATTTTAGAGGGAAGGGTAAAGTCTGGAGTGACCAGATGTCATGATTTGATAGGGTGAGTCCTGATTTGGTGGGGGTTATCTTATATAGGCTCCTATTACCTCTCACCCTGTCCCGATTTTTCACATTTGCTGTCTGGTCACCCTAGGGTAAACCCACCCCGACCTCCAGCGTGCACCTGAAAAATTACATCATACTATACTGTACTACAGGAAATCATTTCTCTGCAACCCCAGCCAGAGACCAATGTAGTGAAATGTGATGCTTGATAGTTTTGAACAAGTACCCATTAATTTATGAAGAAGTGAAAAACTGATTGCCAAGTAGGTATACAGTTTATGCAAACCATCGGCTTGATTTAGAAATGCGTTGAACACCTACCGCTCCCACGGAAATCCAAGAGTAGTGGGTGCTCAGCGCCTCTGAAGATCAGTTCCCAAGTTATTTAATTCTCATCTCAGTGAAGTCTCTGGCAGAAATCTCATGAACTTCAATGGGAGCATGATCTCCCATTTCTTTCTCCTCTTTCTCTAACCCTTGGAGTTTGTCAGTTTTAGATGTGATCCTGCATGTCAGTCACTAGCTCTAAGTCAGATTCATCAGATTTACATTACATTATAGGGCATGTGCACATGGGGTAAAGGACAGCCTGTCTTTTGACATTAGTGTGAAAGTAAATATATAGGGAGAATACAAAATAAAGCAAGGAAACTCTCTGAAACAGCCCATACTCCTGCTTTCCTGCTTATTTGGAGTCCTAAACATTTTAACCACTACACATTTTAAAAGATACTTCTTAAATTCTCTCTCACTGTACCCTCTCTCGAGTTCTGAGAAATCCCCCCAGCCCTCTGCTCCCACTTGATTTCTCTGTATTATCTTCTGTGGCTTCAGATTGTTTTAGAGGGACATTGTGACATTTACATTTCAAGGTTCAGATCACAACCAGCACTACCAAAAAGAAAAAAAAAAAAGAAAAAAGCAGCATTTGCCAGTTTCTGTGTTCTCCAACGTGAACTGAAAAATATGCATACTGAGCTGTATCATTGAGAAGCACGACCTTCCGTTGCTCATAAATCTCATTCATCCCATTTGTAAAGGGTCTGTTCTCCTTTGTGAAGAGCAAGAGTTCACAACTTCAAAACAAGGAACCATATGGCAACACATTTTTATACAAATCTTGGAAAATTGACCAGTTTGGGCACCTGGTTAACCGCGTGGCTCCAGCTGCAGTTACATCACTTGTGCTAAGTGGTGATGTCGTATTTGCCATGGACACTGCAGCATAAAATCAGCAAAGTGTGGGCCCAATTCATGGCTGCCCTGTACCTTATTTGGTTATTTATGCCTCATGAAAAGTCACAACAGTATGACTGTAGAATGATGTCATTCTGACTTGGTAACATTCCACAATCACTTTGCCCTTATTTGAAAGATTATGCAAAGTTCAGGACAATGGTGAATCAGGTCCTTAACTGTCAAATATTCAGAAACGGCTGTATTTTTAAACTTCAGCATACAGATGGAACTATACTGACCGGAAATAACATACGGGATTTGTTCTAAGGTTTGGTTCAAACTATCAGTATAAATATAGGGCTAGATCCTAACCTGATGTAAATACATAGATTTGAAGGCCAGAAGAAACCATTGTGATTGTTTAGTCTGACCTTCAGTATTACATAAGCCATAGTATTTTCTTGAATTAATTCTTATTTGAACTACAGCCTATCTTTTAGAAAAGCATCCAATCCTAGTTTAAAGATTTCTAGTGACAGAGAAGCCACCATGACCCTTGGTAAGTTGTTCCAATGGTCAGTGACCCTCACTATTAAAAACGTGCACCTTATTTTGAGTCTAAATTTGTCTTGCTTTGACTTCCAGTTACTGGACCTTGTTTTTTGTTTGTTTGCTAGACTGAAGAATCCTGTATTATCAATTTTCTATCACCCAAGTAGGTACTTATAGACTGTGATCTAGACACCGCTTAACCTTCTGTTTGATAAGGTAAATAGATTGAGTTCATTGAGTCTTTCTTTATAAAGCATGTTTTCCAATTCTTTAATCATTCTCGCGGCTTGTCTCTGAACCCTTTCCAATTCTGCAACATTCATCTTGAATTGTGGAAACCCAAACTGGATACAATATTTCAGTAGCAGTTGCATGAACTCCAATACAGAAGTAAGATAATCTCCTTATGCCTACTCAATATTCCCCTGTTAAAAATCCAAGGTCACCTTTCACCTCTGTCTTCTTCCATGCCATCCGTTATGTTTGGAATTCCCTTTCAATCCTTGTGTAAGGGGTAAAAACAAGCAAAACAAAACAAAATAAAAAAATAAAATAAAAACATAAATAAAAACATAAATAAAAAAAATAAAAAAAATAAAATAAAAACATATGTGCACATCCTTGACATATAACCTCAATATGTGTATTGCATTTGTCCAAACCATATTCTCTGTTTCCGGCTTAGACTGGGAGCAACTTAGAAAAGCTGTGCAAACAACAGATTTTTCAAGTCACTGGTTGTACCCCAGCCCCAATCATTTTGGGTCAACCCCAATTTTTTTTTTAATTTCATAGAATCATAGAATATCAGGGTTGGAAGGGACCTCAGGAGGTCATCTAATCCAACTGTAACTATATGGCTTTTCTGTAGCCATGCTGGAAGGCCTGAACCAAAGCCACTTTCTGCAGCCAGACTGAAGAAGCAGCAGCCATTAGCTGTCGGCCTGGAGTCACATACTCACATTCCATCTAAACGTATTTAAAAGATTCACACCAGGCTGGGAGGAGGGGACTCGCTCTAATAGTTCCCACTGTCACCAGATAAAGCATTGTCATTACACTTTCCTATTGTCTGACACTGTGATCTCTGTCTGGTTTGTAATTGTTTCTGTCTGCTGTATAATTAATTGTACTAGGTGTAAATCAGTTAAGGTGGTGGGGTACGATTGGTTAGGTAATTTTGTTAGGATTGGTTAGTAAAATTATACTAAGATAATTGGTTAAGGTAAGCAAGACTCAAATTTCATTATAAGAACTGGGGTCCAAGAAGGAGCTGAGGAGAAAGAAGATCAGAAGTAGGAGGGAGGGGAAAAGAGCTGGAAGAAGACCAAAGGAGACAAGGAACCCTGAGGAAAAGAACTCAACTCCAAGACCCAGCTAAGATAAGAGCTGCCAGGACTTTTCTGCACAACCGTGAGGTGCAGCAGCTAAGATCCAGAGACTGACCTTGCCTGGCCAACAGGGGAAGCCTGCCTGCCTGTCCCAGGATTGGTGAGAATGACACGGTGTGCTTAGCTTGAGTATTCTGCTTGTTTGGGAATTGTCAATAAATAGAGGATAAGGATATTACTGTGTGAGGCTCTTTCAGTGGCTAAAGATCCTGCCAACCCGCAGGAAGATGTGCCCTGAGCCCTAGGAATTGGGTAAGGGTGGCTGTTTATACAGGGCTGCACCTTGAGCCCTAGGAACTGGGTAAGGGTGTGTGTCCCTATAGTGTGGAAGGGATAGAGGAATTTGTGCGGGTAACACAACCCCTGCTCAAAGCAGGACCAATCCCCAGCTAAATCATCCCAGCCAGGGCTTTGTTAAGCCCTTAAAAACATCTAAGGAAGGAGAGTCCACCACCTCCCTAGGTAATCCATTCCAAGTGCTTCACCACCCTCCTAGTGAAATTGTTTTTCCTAATATCCAACCTAAACCTCGCCTTCTGCAACTTGAGACCATTACTCCTTGTTCTGTCATCTACTACTGAGAACAGTCTAGATCCATCCTATTTGGAACCCCCTTTCAGGTAGTTGAAAGCAGCTATAAAATTCCTCCTCATTCTTCTCTTCTGCAGACTAAACAATCCAAGTTCTCTCAGCCTCTCCTCGTAAGTCATGTGCTCCAGCCCCCTAATCATTTTTGTTGCCCTCTGCTGGACTCTTTCCAATTTATCCACATCCTTCTTGTAGTGTGAGGCCCAAAACAGGACACAGTACTCCAGATGAGGCCCCACCAATGCTGAATAGAGGGTAATGATCATGTTCCTTGATCTGCTGAAAATGCCCCTACTTATACAACCCAAAATGCCATTAGCCTTCTTGGCAACAGGGGCACACTGTTGACTCAGATCCAACTTCTCATCCACTGTAACCCCTAGGTCCTTTTCTGCAGAACTGTTGCCTAACCATTCAGTTCCTAGTCTGTAGCAGTGCATGGGATTTTTCTGTCCTAAGTGCAGGACTCTGCACTTGTCCTTGTTGAATCTCATCAGATTTCTTTTGGCCCAATCCTCTAATTTGTCTAGGTCCCTCTGCATCCTATCCCTACCCTCCAGCGTATCTACCACTCCTCCCAGTTTAGTGTCATCTGCAAATTTTGGCAATCTAAAAACAGTTTTTTGTTTCAGCCATTATGTTCAACTTGAAATGAAATGTTTCATTTCACTTGAGGGACTTTTGTTCTTTTTCCCACTGTTTTTAAATTTTATTTTAATAAAAGTGAAGTAAATTTCAAAATGAAGTCATTTTGTGCTGAAAAAAATCATTTTGAAAATGTCAAAATGTAATATTTAGAATACCTTGGAATTTTTAAAAACTTTTTTTAACTGTACCAATTCAGTGACTTTGACATTAATTCAAAAAAATGCTTTGGTTGAACCAAATCTGCATTTTTAGGCAAAACAAGTTTTGTCTGAAAAATTTCCCCCAGCTCTATTCTTGAGATCAGGATTGTGGGCCTGATTCTCTACTCTCTTCACCTTATGCAGTTATTTACATTGGTGCAAAGTGGGTATAAAAAACTACCACCATTAAAGTTTTGTACCCACTTTGCACAGGGGTAAATGACTAAACAAAGTGCAGGGTCATAGAGAATCACCTCCCTTATTTTCTCTCTATCTGGACAGTGTTTAATCTAGCTCCCAATTAAGACCCAAAGAGGTTCTGTGAGAATGTCTACACCACAATTATACATTCACAGCTGGCCCAGGTCAGCAGACTTGGGCTGTAAAATTACTGTGTGGACATTTGGGTTTGGGGTGGAACCTGAGGTCTGGAACACCGCGAGGGAAGTGGGTCCCAGAAACCGAACTCTAGTCAGACCCTGAATGTCTACACTGCAATTGTTAGCCCCATAGCTCGAGCCCTGTGAGCATAGGTCCTGGAAGTAAAGGTGTTGGGGTGTGGCAGCTCCCCCTGGCTTGAAGTGGTTTCCATCTTAAACAAGGTTTACAGTTTGATTCAATGGTTCTCAGCATTCCTGCCCACGAGCCAGAGTCAGCTGACCTGGGCCAGCCATGGCCATGCCATGGATCTTTTTCTTCAGTGTAGACAAACCCTTTGTTACTACCCTGATTTTACAGAAGAGTATAATGAGGCCCAGAGCACTGAAGTGATTTGCCCAAAGTCACACAGAATGTCAGTGTCACATCCAGGAACAGAATAAAGGACTCATCTCAAACATGTATGTGCCTGTGGTACCAAAGTATTAAAACACTTCAGTTAAGATCTTTCTGCTCCACAAACCTTGGATTTGACTCCTTTATATATTTCTCTGGAAGCCGTGACTTGCATAGGCAAAACTCCAAAGCAAACAGACACTGTTGGGGCTGTAAACACTACATAAAGTTGGAGCTCTGATGGTATTAATTGCGGTCTGTTTTGAACACCTCTTCATTCACGTGATCTTATGAATTCCAGTAAATCCTGCCATTATTTTGAATGTGATACTCTCATTGCCGGTCAAAGTGCATTGTGTGTGTATGTGCACTTAATTAATTCATCCACCCACAAAGCTCAAGTAAAATGCATATTTGATGGTGATGAGATTTTCATTTAGTTCACATGTCTGAAAGCAAATCTCTTTCATTCTCCAGCCTCTGGGTTTGCTGGGTTACAGAGAAACCAGAGGAGAGCCTTCAGCCACAGCATGTATATAGTTGTTAGCATTCTAAACATTTACCAGCAAAATGAGTTTTGAGAAAGAAATGCAATCCTTTAGAGCTCTCCACAGCAGAATTCTTCAGATCCATACCACTGACCTGGGGAATTCCAGAATGGTGGGTTTTGCAATGATATTTCTAGAGCCACCCACATCTGCACCATAGTTTGCAAAATGCTGCTTTAAAACTGGGATGAATACCCCGGCCCCACCCACACCGCCACAACCAAAGGAACATTTCAGAGCTTCCTTTGTACGTCTTTACCTGAGAAGATCAAAGCTCTTCACAGAGACCAACCTGATGAGGTAATATCTTTTGTTGGATAAACTTCAGTTGCGGAGAGACACATGCTTTTGAGCTTGTCTCGCTCATCAACAGAAGTTGGTCCAAAAAAAAAAAAAAAGATATTACCTCATCCACCTTGTCTTGCTAAGATTCTGAGACCGACAGGACTACAACTACACTGCATAAAGCCCTTCATAATCACAGCACACCTGTGCACTGAGCGTGGTGCAAAGTTACACTGACTCCATGGCAGCTTCTGTGGCATTTTGCCTTGGAGAGGAAAGATACCTCCTGGAGTTCTTTGTTGCATGAGACAGTATAAACACTTCTATTTTCAGTTAATGCATGCAGCATAATCTCTCCTGGCAGATATGGTTAGCACATTGGAGCTGTGGGGAACTGTACATTTAAACGGCTCTGGCAAGAGCTAGTTGGATCTAGTAGTTATATTCTGCAGAGGTTCACGTTATGCAATGCTGATCAGTTAGAACTCAGATACTGCATGAAGTAGAGCTCTGTTGAGACTCCTTGGCTCAAAGTAAACACTGAATACTACAAGACCATGGCTTTGCCTACACCCTGCCCCCTTTGGGGCGTTGGTTTCCCCAGGGGATGCATCACAGCAGCAGCCATGCATTCTCCTGAGCACAGAGAATTCAACTGGGTCTGGTCCTCCCACAGGCCATGAAGTGTAAGGAAGTTGTCTTACTACTCCCTCTCACTCGCTGCATGACTCCATAGGCCTGGCCAGAATCTATCCCTTAATTAAGCCTCACAGGACCCCTTTATTACTACCCTGATTTTACAGAGGAGTACATGAGGCCCACAGCAGTCAAGTAATTTTCCTAAGGTCACACAGCATGTCATTATCACATGCAGGACTAGAATTCGGACTCCAGTCCTTACAGGCAACTGGTTTCCTCTTCAACCGTTTGGACACAAGGGCTTTCTAGACACAGCCATATGGTGCACACCACAGTATGAGCCACTTTGTTTCATTTAGCTGAACCCCACTTTAGCTTTTTCATTCCTCAATACTCTCCCACCAGAGAAACAAATCTAGGTATTTCTTGATCTGAACACTCCTCACTTCAGCTCCCATCCATAGTAACTTATTCCATATGCTCACTACCATTTATATGAAGTAGTTCTGCCACATTCCCTATTTACTTCCAATGCCTAGAAACAGATGGATAAACAAAGCATGGAATATCTGTGTCTGGCTGCACCTGATTTTTGTTTGAAATCTACACAAAATTTGGGTCTCATTAGATCAATTTAAAATAAGGAAATATTCCCATAAACCCCTCTTCCTTCTCCAAACAAAATCAAACATGGATGCATTCTGGATTAGAGTACATAAACTGATTTGGAGATAAGATTGCCTATGTTTTGTTCTAGACTTAGAAAGCCACAAAGTATTTTAAAAGGTTTCTTGTTGTGTGTTATGTACTTATCTTATTGATTTGGAATTTAACCAAGGTTTTACTGCAATTTAAAGTAATTATTTCCCAATATATTTCATAGGCTTTCCCCCTCCCCCTCTAGAGTACTTTCTATGCAATGTCTGCTGAACTGAATATGAAATAAAAATCTCTTTTTGCAGTTAAAACAAAAAACTTACTTCATTTTTTCCCAAGAGATCAGATCACCAAGATGTGTGGAAGTTTAATACAGGTCTTTCATGTTATGCTGATACTCTCCACACTTTTGAAAACTGCCTGTGAAAATGATTATAATATTGAAAATGAAGGAAACTCACTGTTTCTCTGGACAGAGGCAGATAAGAGAAGGACATAGAATTATAATGCTACAGTTTGAGCCTGGGAGACATGGTGTTTTACTGACACAGGTGATTAACATTATCTGGCAGTATGTTCAACCTACATTTTTTCCCTCCACCTTAGCCTCTGACTCCACTAAGAAAACAGCACTGAAAAGCACTGGGCAAGCTTTGTGACCTTTCAGCATATTTGTTACATTCTGTCCTTTCCAAATCTCCTACATCAAATTTGCAGTTGTTTTAATAACATGTCAATAACAGGTGCTGTCTTTGGAATCTGGTTTCTCCTGCTCGGATGCTTCATCACAGGCATTTAGTGTTTCCCTGTTCAGGAGAATGAAATAGTGTGGCCTACTACCACCCTGTTTATGTGGGCTGCCCTTCTATTTCTGATCACCAGCAGGTTGTTTGCACACCGTCAGTGTCTCTCAAGGAGTGTGGTTTTGGCTGACATGGGCCTGAGCTTCCTTCTTTTTGGCCAGCAGTCATTCTGGAAGCCCTGCTCAGGCTTATGGCTTCAAAGGAAGCAGAGGTAAGATGAAATGTTCTTTTTATTAGAGAGTGAATGGACAAGTGAGAAAGGAACTTAGTTAAGATCAGAGTAGCCAATAGGATCTGTATCAGGACCAGGACTGTTCTACATATTCATTAATGATCTGGAAAAGGGGCTGAACAGTGAAGTGGCAAAGTTTGTGGACGATATAAAATTATTCAAGATAGTTAAGTCCAAAGCTGACTGTGAGAGGTTACAGGGAGATCTTACAAAACTGGGTCATTGGACAATGAAATGGCAGATGAAATTCAACATTGATAAACGGAAAGTAATGCACATTGGAAAACATAATCCTAACTATACATATAAAGTGATGGATTCTAAATTAACTATTACTACCCAAGAAAGAGATCTTGGAGTCACCACAGATAACTTCCTCTCAGTGTGCAGCAGTGATCAAAAAGGCTAACAGCATGTTAGGAACTACAGTATTAGGAAATGGATAGATAATAAGACAGACAATATCATAATGCCACTATAAAAATGCATGGTACTGCCCACACATTTTATAGATGCCATTTGAAAAATGCATGGTACTGCCCCATCTCCAAAAGGATATTATGGAACTGGAAAAGGTTCAGAGAAAGGCAACAAAAATGGTTAGGAGTATGGGATGGCTTCCATATGAGGCGAGACTAAAAAGATTAGGGCTTTAAATGAGCAGGGTTAATACAAACAAGAGGAAGTACTTTTTCACACAATTCACCTGTGGAACTCATTGCCACAGAATGACAAAAGTACAACTGATTTAAAAAAAGAACGGGATAAATTAACAGAGATTAAGCCCACCAATGCTATTAGCCAAGATTATCAGGCATGCACAAGCCGATGCTCATGACAATCCTAAAGCTCAGCAGCCAGAAGTGGAATACAGGGAGAATCAAGTCACAATTGCCTCGTTCTGTACAGTCCACCTGAAACTCTAGTATGGGCTACTGTCAGAGACAGGATACTTGGCGAGATGGACGATGGTCCGATTCAGATGGCAGCTCTTAAATTCTTGTTATGGCAGTATAAAATGGCCTTACAAAACGGAGAAGACTTTTGAGGGTGAATGACCACAAATCTGTTTGGGAAATGGGGACTTTTTGTTGCTCAGCATAACAATATAAGGTCTTGAAATTTTTTTAAAATGTCATTTAAAAATGTATTCTAAACCTGGAAAACGCCAGGTTCTACTACTTGGATTCTGAACAGAAATTAGGCCAGATGGGCACGGCGTAAGGAACTGTATCTCTCCGTTTGGAACATTCTAAGGAATTCTCCAAGCTGAAGGTGGGGAGTGAATTAGTTTTGAAAATCAGGCCACTGGTCTGGGCATTGTGGCCCTAGCGACATCCTTGGTGAACAGGATTTTCAGGAGTCACCTTTCCCCACGAGGCCTAGCTACTGCTATGCCCACTAGTTGCCAAATGCCAGTTTCCTTCTGCTATGGACTCCAAACAACAAGACGACACACAGGCTCAGGTCATAAATACAGGAACAGAAATGCAAAGGTACTTGGTTGAGTAAGGCAAACCTTTAATCACTCGTATTCTGTGTGCTCAGGCTAAATACAGGTGCAATGCTGCAGAAAAGGAACGTACTCAAGGTAAGGGGCCATAGCAGCATCTATCTGTCTTTTAAGGTATGTATACGGTCCCTATTACCTTAGTATGTGACCACCCCTCCTTGTTTAGTATTTTTATCCTCACCATGCTTCTGTGAGATATGGAAGTACTATTAACCCCATATTACAGATGGGGTACTAAGTCCAGAGAAACTGAGAGTACATCTGCATTGTAATAAAAAACCCTCTACACTGAGTCTCAAAGTCTGGGTCAATTGACTTGGGCTCAGGAGGCTCAGGCTGCGGGGCTAAAAATTGCAGTTCTTAAGCCAAAATACGGGCACTGCAATTTTTAGCCCCTTGCCCAAGCCCCGCAAACCCAAGTTAGCTGACCTGTGGCCAGTCTTTTATTGAAGTGGATGGCAAACATCCTATGAACCACAGCTGAAGTGAGCCACAGCCCACTTATGAAAATTATGGCAATAATTCCTCTAGAGGCTCAAACTCAGATGTAGAGAATGAGATTTTTCAAAGAAGTTCGGCACTGACTGCGTCAATGACAGGTGAGTGTGGGATTTTCAAAGAGCATCTAATGTGATTTGGGAGCACATTCCAATGTTCAATATCTAAGAAGAATTTCAGTGGGATTTGGTCACTTCTGAAAAATCATACACAATGGAGACTTGTGCACCTAAATCACGTAGATGCTTTGGAAAATCCCAGCTGACATCTTCTACTCTTTCCCACCACAGCTGTAGTTACCTCACTTTCACTTTTTTGTATACTACCACTTTAAAATAGTGCTTCAGTACATGAAGTTACATTTCTAAAGCACGTTTCTTGAGCTTATTAAAATTATGACTGTCACATTAAAACAAAATTCCAGTTCAAATATTTTGGACTAGAACTATGCAACCAAATATACAGACCTGCCTAATAACAGTAACGGAGAATGTAAGATCTCACTAGGCATTCATTTTACATGAAACAATTTTATTTTTATCATGATGTTTCTCTAAACACAAGCAAATTTGCTCTGAGTAATTTTTCTTTTACTGATGTTAGCTGTACAAATATTTACTGACTGCTGAAGCAGGGTTTCAGTTAAAACTGCTTTCATCCAGCTCAATTAGGTAATTTACTCTGTCATATACTATTAAAAGAGAAGAATTTTCACACTTCCACTCCAAAATATAGTCTTTATTCATGGTGAAAGATGATTTACTACATTTGACCTTGTACTAATGGGTTGTTTTTTTAAAAATTGTATTGGAGCTCAATAATGCAGTCTCCTAGCTATCAGTTTAAACCTGATCTTCAATTGGCTGAACCGATTGACTGGGAAAGAATTGGAGGCATAGGGGTCATTTGACTTCTATATTGGAGGGAGAGAGGGGAAGGTGGGCTTCAACCAAGCCACAGGGCTGCACGGGGGCGGGGATGGGGAGAGGGAGGGAGGACTTGGAAATTCCATGGCTGCCCACAGGGATGATGGGCAACTTTAATGTGATTCCAGGGGCTACTTAGGCAATTGAAAACTCTAGTGTCTTTGCAGATAATAACTTAGAAATATCTGAGAGGAGCATGGTATCTAACTCCTATATCAAGAAAGAAAATTAAATACATATTAGACCCACTCAACTCTAATACTAACATGTTTTGACATCGTGTGGCAAGTCACTTATGGGACACCGATTAGGTTTAAAATTGTAATGTATATTTTTACTCAGATACTCTTACTAAAGTCAGAAGGGTCAATTGTGATTGTCTAGTCTGAACTCCTGCATGTTGCAGGCCACAGAACCTCACACACCTATCCTGTAATAGACCCTAAGCTCTTGCTGAGTTACTGAATTCCTCAAATGGTGGTTTAAAGATTTCAAGTTACAGGGGATTCACCATTTATACTAGTTTAAACCTGCAAGTGACCCATGCTGCAGAGGAAGGTGAAAACCCCGCCACGATCTCTGCCAATCTGACCTGGGGATAAATTCCTTCCCAACCCCAAATATGATGATCAGTTAGACCTTGAACCTGTGGGAAAGACTTACAAGGCAGATACCTGGGAAAGAATTCTCTGTAGTAACTCAGAGCCCTCCCCATCTAGCGTCCCATCTCCAGCCGTTGGGGATTTTTGCTACTGGCAGTCGCTGATTGGTCACATGCCACTGTAGGTAGTCCCATCACACCATCCCCTTCATAAACCTATCTAGCTTAGTCTTGAAGCCAGTTAGGTTTTTTTGCCCCCACTGATCCCCTTGCAAGGCCATCACTCCTCTGATGGTTAGAAACCTTCACCTAATTTCAAGCCTAAACTTGTTGATGGCCAGTTTATATGCATTTGTTCTGAGGTCCACATGGATGCTTAAATTAAGTAACTCCTCTCCCTCCCTGGTATTTATCCCTCTGATATATTTATACAGAGTAATCATATCTCCCCTCAGCTTTCTATTGGTTAGACTAAATAAGACAAGCTCTTTGAGTCTCTTCTTATAAGATAGGTTTTCCATTCTTCAGATCATCTTAGTAGCCCTTCTCTGCACCTGTTCCAGTTTGAATTAATTTTTCTTAAACATGGGAGACCAGAACTGCACACAGTACTCCAGATGAGGTCTCACCGGTGACTTGTATAATGGTACTAACACTTCCTTATCTCTACTGGAAGTATTTCACCTGATACATCCTAGGACTGCATTAGCCTTTTTCGCAGCCACATCACATTGACGGCGCATAGTCATCCTGTGATCAACCAATATATCCAGCTCTTTCTTCTCCACTGTCACTTCCAACTGATAAGTCCCCAGCTTATAGAAAAAATTCTTGTTGTTAGTCTCTAAATGCATAGTTTAGCAGTATTACATATCATCCCATTTCTAAAAAGAGCAAGGAGTACTTGTGGCACCTTAGAGACTAACAAATTTATTTGGGCATAAGCTTTCATGGGCTAAAACCCACTTCATCAGATGCATAGTTTACAAGGTCATCCAGATCTTTTTGTAGGCTATTCCAGTCCTCCAAGATATTGGCAATACCTCCCAACTTTGTGTCATCTGCAAATTTTATTAGCATACTCTCACTTTTTGTACCAAGGTCAGTAATAAAAATATTAAATAAGTCTGATCCCAAGCCTGATCCCTGAGGAATTCTATTAGTAACCTTCCTCTAGCCTGAGAGTACACCTTTCAGTATGACCTGTTGTTGTCTTCCCTTTAACTAATTCCTTAGCTACCGTTTAGTTTTCATATTATTCTCTTTCTTCTTCAATTTAACTCATAATTTCCCATGTGGAACAGTATCAAATGCCTTACTGACATCCAGGTAGATTAGACCTACTGCATTTCCTTTGTCTAAAAAATCAGTTATCTTCTCAAAGAAAGATATTAGTAAACTTTGTTGCTATCTCTTTAATACAACAATTGAAACAATTGTAGAAAAATCTGCAATTACTTTCTCTTCTTCAGGCTATTTACTTTTTTCAAAAAGAATGAGGAGTACTTGTGGCACCTTAGAAACTAACAAATTTATTTGGTCATAAGCTTTCATGGACTAAAACCCACTTCATCAGATGCATAGAGTGGAACATACAGTAGGAAGATAAATATATAGAGAACATGAAAAGATGGGGGTTGCCATACCTACTCTAAGAGGCTAATCGATTAAGATGGGCTATTATCAGCAGGAGAAAAAAAACTTTTAAAGTGATAATCAGGATTGCCCATTTCAAACAGTTGACAAGAAGGTGTCAGTAACAGTAGGGGGAAACTAGCATGGGAAAATAGATTTCAGTTTGTGTAATGACCCAGCCACTCCCAGTCTTTATTCAAACCTAATTTAATGGTATCCAGTTTGCAAATTAATTCCATTTCAGTAGTTTCTTGTTGGAATCTGTTTTTGAAGGATTTTTGTTGAAGAATTGCCACTTTTAGGTCTGTTACTGAGTGACCAGAGAGATTGAAGTGTTCTCCTACTGGTTTTTGGTTATACTTACTTTTTGCAGTTCACCAAGCTTGGAACAGATCATTTAACTTTAGGAAACATCCTAACAGCCCTTTCTTATCTTAATTACCTGTTAATCACTCTGTTTATAAACAAAAC
The DNA here is from genome assembly GCA_007922305.1 of Dermatemys mawii. Classification (NCBI taxonomy): domain Eukaryota; kingdom Metazoa; phylum Chordata; order Testudines; family Dermatemydidae; genus Dermatemys; species Dermatemys mawii. The sequence continues at coordinate 7,332,558 of ML677384.1, read as the reverse complement.
TCAGACTTCCTGCCTCAGGGGTGCAAGGTTGGAGAAGCACATCTCCTGTCTCCTCTGCAGAACTTATTATATTGCACACTCAGGCTCCCTGCCTGACGCTTGTGGGGACCCTCTCATATTGTCCCCCCGATCCACCTATGAGTGGAGCAGTGGAAGAGGAGCTCTGCTTTGACTTACCCCCTTTTTGAACATGTCCCTCAGTTAGTGCTTATGGCAGTTTAAACTACTGCATGCTATAGGCCTGGTTCCACAAAGTGCTGGTTACTTCCTGGGAGGTGCTGAATGCTTTCAAGTCACATTGCAATCAGACACAGAGAAATCAATAGGAGTTCTCTCTGTGGAGGCTTTTGTTTCTTTCTCTCTATATTGTTCTTTTTCTGTTTCATGAATATTTGTTAGAGCTGCTTGGGGATTCTCTTGGGATATCTTTCAAATTTTGTACATCTTTAATATAAAGGAGATTAAGAAACAAAACCAAAATAATACAAGCAGGGTTTACAGGATCAAATACTCCTCAGCCATGTCTGATGCACTAATCAGGTTTTGAAGTAATTACTATTACTTCCTGGCCCTTGCAGCCCTTCCACTGAATTACATTTACTCACGTGAGTAGTTCCATTTAAATGTGGTGTTTGCATGAGCACAGGTTTCCAAATCAGGTCCTCTGAACAAAAGAGAGAGGGATGCAAATTCAGACTCAAGAGGCAAAATTTATAAACCATTAGTTAGTCAAGCAACCCGGGAGCAGTCCTATTGGTTTGACCGGGACAACCCATAGGAGTAAGAGTTACTTATGTGAGTTTGCAACAGTGGGCTCTTACATAGTATCTCTGAGGAGGGAAAGGAGGAGTTGGAGAAAATTGTTCAACTGTCGTGGTAATTAACATTTTGGCACCTCCATCAGTTAATATAGGCTTTCACCTGTTAACAGCTCTTTCTTTGGGTATAAAAACTTTGCTAGTCTGAATAAAAAGGAAAGAAGGATCTGTTTATATGTTGTAAATAGAGATAGCAGCAGTTAGGGAGAAAATTGGACTCTAATCAGTGTGCACATTTTCTTTCTTTTTCTTTTGTATTATACTTGTTCATCTCTGACTTATACATGCAGTAGGAAGGCAGTTATTTTCAGTTGTTCTAAGTGCATAAAAATTGACCGGATTCACCATTGCTTTCCAGCTCATGCAGTCATTTGTGAGTGTAAAAGTATATTAGACCAGAGTGGCAGCATTTTGAACCCATTTTGTACTGATGTAAGTGACTGCACAAGGTGTAGGGCAACAATGAATTTATTTATAGGATCTCGATTCTGCAAATCCTTACTTATTCAAGTAGATCTTAGACAAAGCAGTCCACTGATTTCTCTGGGACTAGTAAGGATTTGTGGAATGAAGCCCTACATTTGCACTTACTTGAACCCTACTCATTGCACTTAAAACAAACAAAAGATATTCTTTGAAAATTTTAGCACCCTTCCCTGCCCCCCTCAAAAATATCATCTGCTATTCTGTGCAGCTAGCATAATGTACAAGTAGATAAGAACATGAAATTATACTTGGGATGAAGTAACTGTAATTTAAGATTTAAAGCAAAATATGTTTCCTAAAGAAAAATGTTTGGAATATCCAAATCCTTTAGTGCAAACTGAGTTAATACTTAAAAGCTTTTCCCTAGAAAGACTGTATTCCAGGACACACAGTTCCTCACAGCAGCTTGAAATTAGAAACAACTTCTCCTCCCACCAGCTGAATACCAAAACACAGTATGTTCATCCTCCCACCATGGTTTATTACTTGCTGGACTAATTTAAACCAGAAAGAAAAACTTTAACTAGGGCAGGTTCACACAATGCTTTAAAGCTCGGTGAGTTGCTTTAAACAACAGATTCTTGGCAGCAAAAGCTGTTCAAGATGCTCTTTCCTTTATAGAATGTAGTAATATTAGCCAAATATTGCTAGTTAATTTCTTCAGAGTCCTCAAAGGATGGAAAACACTGTCTAGAAGAGGTGGAACCCTTCAAAATGCACAGAAATCAAGACCCTACTGGGTACTAACATTCTTTGAAATGTCTGCTTTTAATTATGCACATAGCCTTTCTGCCAGATAGCAGGTGGACTGGCTTTCAAATCCAGCGGGATCTTACATAAACTTCTCTCAGCAATTTTCTTTAAAGGATTCTCTTTTAAGGCAGCCTGCATCAAGATGAACTTGAGCAAATTTTCTTCATTCAGATGCTGCTCCTTAGAAAGTTTTCATTCATTCTCACCTTCAGTTCAATCTGCCAGGGTTACTATTTTTTTCTTTACAGCAACTTGGTTAGGTTTTTGCTGCACTGTCCATGGGCGGAATGAATGCAGCTGCATACATAAGCATGACTGAAAGATGCAGAAATTCAAACTCCCTATTTCATCACTTGAGTTTGCATGTGCCACCAGGTTTTTGTGCGTGGGCTCTTTGCTGACAGACGTAAGGGGGTAGAGGTTTGAGAATTCCTAGAGATATTATTACACTATGCCAAAAATATCTGTCAGGAATTTGAAGAATGGTATACATGTTGTATTTAATCTTTTGACGTGACTAGATATTTTGGTAATGAGATATGTGTATCTCTGAAAAGTACACATTTTATAGTAGACTATGTGCATTTTTGTCATTAATGCCCCAATTCAACAAAACATGGGATTTTAACACATGGAACTGTGCTTTGCCGAACCCGGGGCTACATCATTTTATAAACAACCATCCCATAAGTGTCTCTTCTCCCTGAATACATGTACAATTCTCATTAGCATCGCTGGGGTGTATATGTGAGAAAGCGAGGAGAGCACATGCTTAATGAATCTACTGTTTTTGAGAAGGAATATTGCTTTCTGTTAAAAATCAAATGAAAAATACAGGTTATTTGAATAACTATAGATCTTTCTGAAAATAATAATACTGGGCTTATTCGTGTTATCTTGGCCTCCATTACCTATGATATATAGCTAAGGATCAGGGATAGGCAAACTATGGCACGCATGCCAAAGGCGGCACATAAGCTGATTTTCAGCGGCACTCAGACTGCCTGGGTCCTTGCCACCGGTCCGGGGAGGTCTGCATTTTAATTTAATTTTAAATGAAGCTTAAACATTTTAAAAACCTTGTTTACTTTACATACAAACAATAGTTTAGTTATATATTATAGACTTGTAGAAAGAGACCTTCTAAAAACATTAAAATGTACTACTGGCACATGAAACCTTAAATTAGAGTGAATAAATGAAGACTTGGCACACCACTTCTGAAAGGATGCTGACCCCGGCTAAGGAGCTCTCTGTAAGCCATTACAAGGCTTTGGTTCTCATATCTCATAGCAAAAAAGGAAAAGCTCAAAAGTGCAGCTTTCCATAAAAGAAGCAGATATTGAACACTATATAGGGGCTTTGATTTTGGATGCAAATTCAGCTAGTACAGAGGGACAGAACAAGTAGGTCTGTGTACCACTTAGGTCTCTCTCAGGGGACCAGATTCTCAGCTACTGTAAATTGGTGTAGCATTGCCAGTTTATTTCATCTGAAAAGTTTAAGACTATGTCTACACTACAGACCTTACAGCAGCACAGCTGAGAGGTCTCCCCTGTAGCCTCTATGCTGATGGAAGAATGCTCTCTCGTCGGTATAATTAAACCGCCCCCAACAAGAAGTGGTAGCTATGTCAGCGGAAAATGTCTCCTTCCGACATAACACTGTCCACACCGGCACTTCTGTCCATGTAACTTATGCCAACAGAGGTGTGTTTTTCCACACCCCTGATCAACCAAAGTATTACTTACAAAAGTGCTAGTGTAGACTGGCCTAAGTGGTGCATAGACCTTATGCTGGTCCTCTCCACACAAGTGTCAATCCTCTTGAGTCAATCTAGTCACCAAACATAGGTATCGTCCTGCTATTAATCCCCACTTCTCCAACACAGAACAGCATAAACAGTGGGAAATCCATACCAGCAGCAGCATCCACATGTCCAGCAGGATGTATTGACTGCTTTTGCTTATACAGATATTCTCCCTTCAGTAGCTTCAGTCTGGTAATAGAATAGGATTAACTGGGAAAGGAAATGTATCGTGATTATGTGGGACACCTAAAAGACCAGTATATCATCGGAGCTCTCTTTCATCCTGTATCATATGCACATTCATTTCAAACAGAGTTCTTCACTACCTAGGTTCTCATTTGAGTACTTGGAAAATTAGTGACAACTTTTGAGAAAAAATGTCTCATAAATTTTGAATTTTTGAAAACTGACCGGCCTGATATGACAATTGTTTTCCCAAACAAATTTCAATAATCTGTGTCAACAGTTCATAAAAGTCAGGGTTTTTTTTGACACTTACTACTGTAGAACTGGAGTGCTTCCTGAGAGGGAATAAGAGAAAGCAGGAAAAGTCATATGATTTGAGCGAGATGTATAAACCATTTATGGAAGATAACACATTGGGAATCTTTACAGTATAGAAACAGGCATCTGGTGGGGCGACAGGCCTTAATTACATCCATAAGGAAGCACATGTGTGGTTACTGTGCCTTGTTTCAGATGCGCTTTGCACCTTTTCAACAGCTTTATACCTGTGTTGCACTTTAATATAAAACAGGTATTTCAAAGTTGGTTACTTCAGAATGTGAGGTTTTCTTTAAGAAAATAATTTAAAGTAACTTAAAATATTAATTTAAATGAGCTATTTACATGAAATAAACCAAAAAGGCTAGAAAAGAGCAAGTCTGCTGCTGTATCCATCGCTCATTCCATTGTACCTCCACTGCAGCACCTGGGCCTGATTTTTAGGTATGCTGAGTATCTATTGCTCACCTTAAAATCAATGGGAGATATGGAGTGCTCTACGGCCTGGGTTACACTGGAGGGGGTTTAAGGGGGGTTTTGAACTAAAATACGTAACTTCAGCTACGTTATTCACGTAGCTGAAGTCAAAGTATCTTAGTTTGACTTACCTGGCCGTCCTCATAGTCAACCACGAGTCACAGTCAACCACAGCAGCTCCCCTGTCGACTCAGATTACTCCTCTTGCAGAGCTGGAGTTCAGGAAACGACGGTGAGCACATTTGGGAATCAATTTATCACATCTAGATGAGACGCAATAAATCGATCCCTGATACATCGAACACTACCAACCAATGTAGCGGGTAGTCTAGTTGTACCCTGAATCTCTCAGGCTTTTCATGTTTAGTACAGAATATTTCACACTGTTCTGAGATGCTCTTCTAGGCGTAGCAAAGTGAATCAGAGACAGAGTATTAACCTTGCTAGAGAAAGCCTTTGCTTAGAACTTTAATGTTATTTTAACTTTTTAAAAAATCCACCATGGCATTGCACAGTAGATAGAGCTGGGTAAGTGTGGCAAAAGATATAATGGAAAGAATGTTCCTCAGTTCTCACCTGTCCTTCCTAAAATGCATTGGCAAATGAATGAATGACATTTGACACTCTTTCAAAGGAATGCTTCTCTTCTCCTCATATAAACCCAGGCTTAATTTTGATACTCTCTTTAATTCCGACATCCAGAAGGAGTCACTTAGCAGAGCAGAATCTGGGAAGGATTGAGACTGAAATATTGTAGCCAGCACATTTGTTACATCTCCTTTTGGTGCTATAATAAAAAAATGTTATGCACAATAAAGTCAGTTAAGGACTTAAAACTCAGTTCTTCCTGTGTGACCTCAACTCCCAATAGGGTGACCAGACAGCAAGTGTGAAAAATCGGGACAGGGGGTTGGGGGATAATAGGTGCCTATATAAGAAAAAGACCCCAAAATCGGGACTTTCCCTATAAAATCGGGACATCTGGCCACCCTAACTCCCAATGAGGGCATGAAATTGAGGGTACTCAGTTTTTCAGGAGTGCTCTGCACACACCTTTTTGGAATTCAAGTCTGTAGATCCACCCCTGCGAAGATCTGAGGGCATCCAGTTTCCACTAATGTCAGCAGAACAGATGCTGCACAGCACTGCTCAGGACTGCTCAGGAGCACCACACTCCCACAAGATTGGACCTTTCAATATTTCTTTAATTCAAATCGAAATTAGCATAAGCATTGGTTTTGCTCAAATTTAAGGTTAAACTTCCAGTCCATAACTGTGGATTGCAAACAGATCCAATTCCCTTGGAAAAGGCGCTCTCCTACCCCGGGACTTTCATTTGATTTGAAATGCCTTTCTCGAGTGCTGAAAAAAACAGCATCTAGCAAATGCACCTAAGATATATACAAAATGTGATGCCGCCGCATGTCATTGCAATGTCACGCACTGTGATTGAATGCAAACCTGTATTCACATCCTACACACCACTGTAGTAATCTTTGTACAAAAACTAATAACTTTCTGGTCTATAATACCAAGAGGCAATATGTGTGGCAATATTAAATATAACGTTCACTACATAAGCTGAAATCATGACTGAAATATGATTACTAGACAAGTCTAGGGAGCTGGTATACCTGTTTCTTAAAGACACAGGGCATGCTGACACTTCTAGCCAGGTGTCATCAAAGTTGATTGGCAATCACCAGTCAAGTGGCCATTCTTTGGCATTGAAGAGAGGCATGATTTGCATTCTAACAACATGGAAACTCTTACCAGGATACCCCACCCATGTCTCCATCTTCACAGCTGGAAGGAACCTTGTCTGGGGGTAACACCCAGGAAAATGTATTTCAAAGGGTGAATGGACTATAAAAAGGACAGGGAAAACACTCAAGGGATGCTTGTGCGCTCTCTCTCTCTCACACACACCCACCTGAGAAGACAAAGGAACCAGCCTTTGGTCTTTGGGAAGGGTTCTGGCCTAACAATTTGGTCACCCTGTTGCTGGGAGAATTTTGTTAAAATTTTACTTTGAACTAAGTCTAGTTTAATTTAGTTACTAGAAAGCGTTTTGTCTTTATTTCTCTTGTAACCATTCCTGACTTTAATACCTTGTACTTATACTCACTTAAAATCTCTCTTTGTAGTTTAATGTATTTGTTTTATTCTTTAATCAAAACAAATTTTTTGATTAAAAAAATCAGTGCTGTATTTAAATGGAAGTGTTTGGTAACTACCATTAAAGTAGTAAACTATTGTACATCGACTCTTAAAAATATCTGAACTGTCCAGGAGGGGACTGGACAGTGCAAAACACACTTTTCTGGGGTGAGAGGGAATTTAGGAGTAGAAGTGAGTTGGGATCATTCTGCAAGTGATTATCAAAGCTGGTGAAAGCCAGAGTGTGACAGGATTTGCTGGCAGGCCACAGCTGTACACAGACACTCAGCATGTGACATGTATGTTCTTTGGTTGTTTGTAAGGGACCCAGGGTGAGAGCACCAGCAGCAAAGCATTGTGAGGCACCCGAGGTAGCAGGGCAGGTGCTTACACAACCCCTCACTGGTCTGGATTGCACCCCGGAATGTGATATTCATAAGGCTGGTCAAAATTTTTCCATCAAAATTTATGGATGGAAATTTAAGTTTTCAGTCAAATGGAAAAATCTGCTTTTCTGAAAAAATAAATAAATTGAAAAACAGAAAATCAGAAAGCCAAAATCTTTCAGCTGAAACCTCAACATTTTTAGTTTTCAGCAGTTTTTGGATAAATATTTTTGGTATTCAATTTTCATTTTTTAAACAAAAATGAATTTGTTTTTATCTTGTCAAAGATTTCAGTGAGGAAAAAAACTAGTGTCTCAGTGGAACCTATAATTGGACCATATCAATCACCCTCACTTACAGCAATATTGCAATATTTAGTGGGAAATTAATACTAAACAAGGCTTAGATTCAAACCAACCAAAGGTCTTAAATCCAACCCTGTGAAAAAGTTTTGTAATACTCCTGGCTATGCCTGCCCTGCAAATACTACTTACTGCACGTAACTCCCATGGCAGGCCCTAAAATATTCTGGTGATGGCATGCAGGGCCCTCCTTACCCATACACAAAGTACACAGCTGTGTAGGGCACTAGGAAATGGGGGGCACCAAATTCCCAAGTGCCCTGCCCTGTAGATACAGTTCTAGTTCTCCAGCAGAGTTCAAGTTTCCATCAGAAACCTGCCTGTTTCCTGCCAAGCCATCCATCCAGCTCCACAAAGGCCTGAATAGTGAGTGCTGCTCCTGCTTTTCCCTAGCGCCCCCACTCCACATCCCTGCTCCGCTCCACTGTGCCTCTTCCCACCCCTGCACTGCCCCAGCCTCACCCCCTACTCCTCTGAGCTCTGCAGCAGGGCCAGACTTGCACTCACCAGCGGTGATAAGTGCCCCAGCCGTGCCACCGGTGAGTTCTGGGGGATGGTTCTCCTTTACCCCCCAAGCCAGCCCAGCCTCCCCATCAAGGCCTGGGGACCACCCCATGCTCTCCCTCCAGCAGAGGCCTGACTCCCCGGCCCCCCATGGCGGGGCTGCGTAGGGCCCCAGAATAACTAGGGACGGCACTGATGGCACGCTTTTGAGGATCAAAACTTTGTACATCCATGTGCTCCTACAGAATCCATAGCCCAAAATTTAATAGTACTTAAGCATGTGCTTAAATCTTGACCTGAATGACAGCCCAAACTACTGCTATTAAATAATTTTATGGCATCATAATTTTGTGTTGCTCTTTACAGAGATTGAGAAAAGCCATGTTCCTTGCCACAAAGACCTTGTGATCTAAATTAGATAGACAAAGAACTTAAAGCAGCTGGCAAATCAAGGGAGCAGGAAAAGGAGCAGAGGATTAAAACCAAGGAGACCCTCACTTTTGTGTTATTCCATCAGCTGCAGAATTAGTCACGGGGTTCGCCGATGTACACAATTGCAGCGCAGAATGTGCTGAATTTGTATAGGAGCACAGCAGTGGAAAATCAAATCCTAAGTTCTTACTCACATGACCAAGGGACCACAGGACCTGGCTTAGCGTTGGCTAAAACCTTCAATTGCAATGGTATCATTCATATTACTAAACCTGTTGTGGTTTTTTTTGACAGTATGCCACAAAACATTGACTAGCCTATGAAGTATTATCATAATTACAGCTAAAGTACTTAACAAGGGACATATGTGTTACACACTAGCCTTGTTCTATTTTATTGTGCTATTTACAGCAGGTTGGACAAATTCTTATGAAACAAGGTTCCATTGGGATTTGCTGATTTGGAAAAATTGAAATGTTTTGCAGATAGTTCTATTTCTCCGGCAAGATTCAAGTTTCCATCAGAAACATGCCTGTTTCCTTCCAAGTAACCCATCCAGCTCCACAAGGGCCTGCATAGTGGGATGCTAGTGAGTTCATGGCTTCCAGGGTCTGTGGATTCAGAGTCCAAGCTCCATTCCTTTTCATGGAGAATTTTGAAATTTTTGGTTTTTGTTCCCAGTTGGAGTGAAACCATGTTTTGATCTACTGAAATCCTCCCCAAAATGGAATTACCTTTCTTTGCCCTGTTCTGACTGGTTCATTTACTTACTAATTTCCCAAATGCAGCCTCTCAACAATGGGTCATTAGAATGATGTTCTGGTATGTCTGAAAATGGTGCAGAGCAATGAAACCAATGAGCCATTTTCCTTACTTCTACCTCTTTTCTATGTCAAATTTCTATTTCTTTCCCCAGCCTTCCCATCTCCAAATGTTTTGTCTTGTTACTTCTTGTATTTTCCTTCTATTTTTTGTGTAGCATTCTGTACAAAGCTATACCCTTCACTGGTGGGGTGAAGGTCTCTAATATCATTGCAGATCTCCTTATGATGCAGACTAGCCAATACCAGCCATTGTTCCAGCACTATTTACTGGCTCAATGAATCATAGTTATACAGAACTTGGTATTCCAAGATTTCTCTTCCCAAAGAAGTAACTACTCCCCAAAAAGGCCATTTGGTTTGGTGAAGACGACGTCTGGAAACTCTACATGTATTGCTGTACTAATTCACCATCCAATCAATGATGCAGAACATTAAATACGTTTTTTGGAATGTAAGGAAGTTTCAGTTCCTTAGCACAGTTGGTACCTGTGCTGGTCTGTGTTTCTGTGCTTTCTTAAAGGAATTCATGAAAAGCTTTCAGAGATGCCAATGAAATGGACCTGTTCTCTTTTAAGACAGATCAGCTGTGTTTTTCTAATTTTTATTTTAGGGGTGGGGAGTCAGTCTCTTAAACAACTTCCTTTCTTGCCAATAAATCACTTGCACTTTCTTGCTTCACACTGACCTTTGTAAATAAGGACGTATGTAGCACATATCATATTTTAAAATCTTTTGAGCTCACAGATTTGCTAGTTTTAAAGCTCTCTTATTAATCCTTTTCACTTCTCAGTGTCACTGATTGCTGAGAAGGCAGGTGATTTATTTTTAAAAAATGTGTAGATATGAAACCCACGTCAAAAGTTATGCAGACACACTAGATTTTATATTGATATCAATAGGCATTGAGAGCACTTGGCACCATGCACTATCTTCTCCTTAGTGTCCAAGACTGAACTTATCACTTCCATTATAGGCATGAGGCTTGATCCTGATCTCACTTCTACTGATGACACTCTTGACTAATGCCAATGTGACAGAGATGGTGATCAGGTCTTTGAACTCCACAGGTTGAAAGTTAACCCAGAGTCACGGTTCTTCTGAGTAGGATACGATTAATGGCCCTGCAAACTTGCATCAACACGATTCCAATGGTCAACTTTCTCACTCCAAACCGGTTAGTAACTGATCGGTAGCTGTCTGGAGTTGCCAGCTTCCAGACTGCAAGAGTCACCCACTTTTCCACCATCGGGGCAGCTCTCAATCTCGTGTCCTTGCACCGCAGGGTGAGGGTGAGCTCCTCACACAGTCCCACAAATAGTGACTTTTCTTATCTGAACGTTCTGCAGCCAGTGCTCGTCATCCCAGACTTACATAATGATGTGATCCCACCATTCACCGCTTGTTTCCCAAGCCCAAAAGCAGTGTTCCATGGCAGTGAGCATGACCGTGGATGCCACAAGCAATCTCGTGTTGTATGCGTTACGCGAGTCGACATTGTCAGACTCCTCACTATCAGTTTGAATCTTAAGAAGTAACTCAACTGCCAAATGTGACATGCTGGCGAGACCCATCAGTATATTCCCCAGCACTTTGGACTTCAGTCCCTCAGACTGAAAGGGAAGACAGAGCATGGAGTATCAAAAACATTGAAAGATGGCACCAAATATGGACAGAGATTGCTGGGATGCGAAGTGATGCATCATGGGGCATTGGGACAGGACCCAGAATGCCCCACTTCCCCTGCCCCCTTCCCACAAGCCACAGCACCAGAATGGAAAGAGGTACTCTGTGGAATAGCTGACCACAATGCACCGTTCCCAATGCTGATGCAAGTGCCACAAATGTGGCCACACCAGTGCACTTGCAGCTGACAGTGTGGACAGATGGCAGCGCTTTCCCTACTGCACTCTCTGAGGGCTGGTTTAACTCACAGCACTCTACATCTGCAAGTGTAACCATGCCCTGATAGTGTCAGAGCTATTTAGACGTGATTATAGTGGGTGTAATTTACAAGCCAGGATACTAGAGAATACTGTAAGTTAAAACAGAGTGAAAGCTCTTATAAAACTTCCACCTTTTTTGGTTCCTTGGCATGTATGTTCCACCATCTTAGACACTCTGGCATAGGAGTAAAATGAGTGCAGGTAGCTCTGAGTGTGAAGGAGTCTGAGTCTAAGGCTCTGTTTACACTACAAGCCGGGGTGTGATTCCCCACCTCGCATGCACGTACTCACAGTAGCTGTCATTGAGCTAGTGCAAGTATAAATAGTAGCAAAGTCATGGCAGCATGGGCAGCTGCTGAGCCCATGGCAGCAGCGGCACGGCTGAGCCACACCGAGTACGAACCCACTGGTTGTCCTTGGCACGGTTCAGCCGAGCATCTGCTGCTGCTGCCCATGCTATCATGGTTACATTATTTATACTCACCCTAGCTTGATGCGAGCAAGCAGGAGTATATGTGTGCACAAGCAGGGAAATCACACCCCTAGTTCATAGCGTAGGTATAGCCTACGAGAGTCTAACTTACACATCATCTCTGAATTTGACCTATTTCAAGGCAGTGGCCCCTGGGCCCATTTCCAAAAGCCTCTTAGCTGGGAGCAACTATCTTTGGCATTGAATATGCCACACTTGCATAGTAAAACTAGGTATGTTTATGAAGGTGATGAGTCTGCAAAGTTTAGAGTTTTCATTTTAAAAGCCGACAGAGAACATTCCTTATTTTGTTCCATGGGGAAAATTTAAGATGGAAAGAAAAATTAATAATGGTCCCCATGATTGCTAAAGCTTTCTAAATTCACTCTCCTTTCTTGTCTGACTTTTTCTCATTGCCATGGGGGGAGGGAGGAAGGGGAGAAGAGATTAAATGAACAGAAATTACTTTACCTTATTTTTGTGGCAATTAAAGTTATTTTCTAGATTCTGCCAATTTGGCAGTAAGGGAGCTGCACTGTATTTTTTTAAGCTTGAGAACCCCCGTTGTGCAATTAGATCTTAGATTGGTGCCCTTTAGAAGAGAACAAGAGAGATCAAAATTAGCAACACAGAAAACCTGGTGGATATAAGAGGCTGCTCAGCTTTATGGAGACTGCAAAGGGTTAAGCAAAGGGGCCTAGTGACTCCCTTGTTTTATAACTTCTTTCCTACTACCAATGCTTGCAGGAAGAAACCTCTTTTGTTAGGCAGGTGGTCCTTACAAAGAAGGGTCACTGGATGGTAATCCAATCTCAGAAAAAGAGAGTGGTTTTACTTGCAGTGAAGAAGAAACCACAAATCAAAAGGCTTGATGGGAAAACAAAGTGGAAGCCAAAAAAAAAAATCTTGTTTAAAAATCATCATAAACCAGATGAGATAGTGTGGGCAGTCTTTAGCATGTGTTAAAATGCCCAGGTGCTAAGTGACATTGCATTGGAAATAGTGGTATCATATTAGAAATCAACACCCAATTAAAATCATTGTACACTATTGCTGAAAAGCTTGAATAGGGGAAAATGACTCCAGTAAGAGAGAAAGCTGTCTGTCAGACTATTCTTCCCGAAGAGGTCATGAGAAAAGCATCTGATCAGGTGGTCATCTGCATTTCTCACACAGAACAATTTGCTTGCTACAAGTATAGTACTAATAAAATATCCCCACTGATGATTTGCAGCAGGTGTTGAGGGACATCTTGCACCATTGGTCAGGCACAGAAAGTTGAAGCAGGATTTCACAAAAGCTGTAGGTAGAGAAAGTTAATAGCACTGCCATTGTTTTGTCATGGTCACCACTGAGGGTCACTTTTTGATTCTCAAGAAAAGCTAAGGGTCAGATTCTGACGACCTTACTCAGACTAACTACCACCTTGCACCAGAAGTGGCTCCAATGACTTCAGTGAGACTAACTGAGGCACAAGGTACTAGTCAGCAGGAGTAAGGCAATTGGAATCTGGCCCTTCAAAAAAAAAAAGACTAGGAAAATTACATGGGGAAAACACTATTACATATGGAATTTTATAGCGCCCTTTCTCAACTTTTACATGGATATTTGATATTTTTATCAATACTTTATATACAGATGAGAGAGAGATTTCTATATCTATTTAGATATATGAGTTCATAAAATTACATAGTCCAGTACAGTGAGCCAACACAGAAGCAGAATATTACCATCACAACATGGTTCTACTGCCAGCAAAATGGCCCAACTCCCGCTGACTTGGTTGGGAGCATGATCAGGCATTTATACAAGTTGAGGAGGAAACATTCTTATTTGTGTTCTGGATTAAATTACAGTTTTAAATAGGTTTAATTCTTTTCATTTATGCACTGTTTTCATCCCTTGCTTGGCTGAAGTGGAACTGTTAGGTTTTCCATATAAAATTAACAATAACAGTCTTGCTAAGGTACATGCTCAGACAGGAAATCTCGGAGACCAGCCCCCTTCCTGATCTGGGTCTCTCACCAAAAGGGAAGCTTGGGAACATATCAGGAAGTTAGTTTTAAAAGTCTTGGTTTTCTTCATAAAGCAGAAACCACTTCCTCAGAGTATCATATTTACCACTACAACTGCTTTCAGACAGGGATAAATCCAGAGCACTCCAGGCACTATAGATGCACCTACATGTGAGGATTGTTTTCTTGGAGCTGGAAGCTCTGGTTCCAGGTTGCAAACCAAACTGTAATTGATCCCCCAGACCAATATTCAATTTCATTGCTAGTTTTCTGTTTCTTGAAATGTTTTTTTCTTTGGTGGAATCTCAGCTTCCTGTTCGGTAATGTACTCACTGTGAGGAATATTACTGCCTTCTTCTGAGACAAGACACTGTAGGCCACTTCTTCAATTTCTGTAAATTGGTGGCGCTCCAATGATTTGAAAGGCCGATTTACATCAACTGAGAATCTGGTCCATGCATCTGTTTTTGTTCCCCTGTCCCTTGGATGCTTGTGCTATTCTATACAAGAACATAGATTTGCTTAGTGATATTTAGCAGCCTTTTTCATAGTCACTGGTGCCACCTATATCCGGATTACAAAGAAACTGAATCTCATAGTTGTGGTTACCCATGGTCCATTATTTTATATCTTGCTTTTATTTGAGCACATGGTTCTGTCCCTCCTGTGAGGACTCTCTAGACTCTTTGTGGCATGTATATGTGACCAGTATATCTGCCTCTAACAGCCCATTGATCCCGTTAGCCAGAGTTCACTCAGGGCATTCATTGAGTTTCATGCACTTTGCTTTGTATGGATCTTTTACATCACACTTAAATGACAAGACAAAGTTTCTTCTGTTGCACATTAAAGAGCCCATATGCTTCCTGATAGCGGGTGCACACTTAGCCAGTACTATCTGTTGATAAGCTGTTTACTTTTTGTTGTACACTACGTGTTCAGCATGTTAAGAACTTTTTGGAGGAAAGGAGGAGCTATATAAAGGAATGAATGTATTGTAAATAAAATGTGGAAAGGAAAACTGTTTCCTTTTTTCTTTCCAGAGGGGATGCATCTTAAATATTCCTCATTTTGACAAATGCCACTTATTTTAGTCCTAAATTTCCTATGTTCCTTACTAAATTGCCTCTCTTCTATACTTGGGAATCATTTACATCAGAAATAAAGAATTATTTACATACAATCAAGGAGTGAACCCCGCAGCATTTAAAATCTCCTGCATGAATAGTTTTTGTGTCCTTCAGTTTGTCACACATTGCATCCCATGTTTTGGCCTTGGCAGCTTGAGAGGTATGATAAAAGTACAGAAATACTATTCTCACAAGTTAAGCTGTTGATTCGGAAAAGGAGTAATGACATGGCTTTTGTCACGTTGACAATGAATACTTTTACAGGTTTAGCAATGTATAATTTCAACATGTAGCTGAAAGGACATGCAGTTTGCTCATAACTGTCACAGAGAAATCATGGCCAGGTGGACAAAGTAGCTTAAAAAGCTAATCAATTGCCTATTCATACAAAAGCTGAAAATGGCAAGTTCCTGAGGAGTGCTTGCCGTAGTCGTAGATGTCATGGGAGGGAGAACGAATTTCAGAGCTTGACATCTTCCAGACTTCCTCCATGATCCTCATCATGAGAGAGAACTGGACTCCAGTACCACCTGCCTTTTAGGTATCCCAGCACCATGCCTCTGACGAGCAGGTGATTATAGTCCCTCTGGTGCAGAACTCTGTCTTCCCTGATATATTCTCTCCCTCACCATTTAAAAAGAAAAACCCACCACCATGGCCTGAATGCCAACCTCATTTATATAATCCTGTATACAGTACCATTGAAACCAAGTGCATTAAAACCTCCAGGATTGGGACCTACTTGCCTATGTAGGGAAAAACTAAAATGTGACTTTATAAGAATGTACAGAGCAATCACACTGGGCAAAAATGCTAATCTCTTTTGAGTATAGTAATTTCACATGTAACATCTCATAGTACGTGCTTTTTAAATAGATGGGTTCCCTTTAAATGCAACAACTTTATGAGGACTCCAGAAAGATTCAAGTCTTTTACATACTATTTTATATAATCTTTTAATGCCTGTAAGATGAGATGTGAATAGGGTCTAGCAACATTTGCTATGTTCAACTCCATCTGAAAGCCCTTGTGTTTGTTCTTGCTCAATAGCCACTGTAAGAAGATCTCTCTAAACAACACTGGGCAATTCTAAAAGATAAAAGAATCTTAATCTACCAGACCATGGAGCTTAATATTCTTCCTTTTTGTAGCCTCCTGCATTATACGGTCACTATGAAATTCAGCTTACAATGCTGTTGCTTTAAAAAAAAGTATAAAGAAAAGATTTTGAACAGCTCCTTTAAGTATATTGCATGGTATGATTTACTGTAGCTTGTTTGAAGGCACCTCTCATTATACTGAGTTTTATCATCACTATTAACATTATAAATGTGTGCATGATATGAAGATTACTGTTGTATAATAATGAGTGTGATGAAAGACCTGTTTCTGCCTCTTATATCAATGCACTGATGGTAGTTTGAAAACTAATTACCTTTATGAGACAGCAGCCTGCAAATACAAAGCAATCTAAAAACTGAAGATCATATTTCTTTCTTCATATGGAAATATTTTCAATAGCAGCCTTAAATTAACTCTGCTTTCATTTTTGTGAGTCAGTTTCTCCAGAGTAATTCTTTTTACTTCAGTGGAGCTCTGCCCAAAAACAGGGGTCCTCCCACACAGATCTAAATGCAAAATTGGGGCCTACATTTGAGAGTTCAATCATGCTAATGTATCATTTAACTCTTAGATTTTTGAGGGTTTAGTATTTTGGCTATTGAAGTAGTTCTCAGTGTAAATTGCAATAATTATGACCACAAATTTTGGTTCTCCCCCGATCCCATACTGGTCTTACAGTAATGGGTTTGATGTAAATCAAGTATGTAGGTGTGCACGGATCATCCCTCACTGTCAATCTCAGAGGGAGGCCACGCCTCTTTGTTGTCACAGACCTAGAACAGCAATCTGTATAAGGGGGAAGTTAGCTGTTGTCTAGTGCTCAAACCTTCAGGCAGAGCAGAGCACTGAGTATTCTAAGAGCCCAGGTCCTTAGGCAGGCTGGGGCACCAAACAGTTTCAGGGTTCAGGCCTCAGGCTCAGGAGGAGATTTCTCTGACCTCTGCGGTGAAGCAGAGCAGTAGACAATCTCGGCTCACGTAGACAGCAGACAGACGCAAGCCTTTTGGCCTATAGTGGGGAGGCTGCCACCCCAAGGGTAGGGTGGGAGGGGGTAAGGGTACCTGGGCCCATATGACTCCAGCGGGTCACAGTGCAGGGCCCTAACTGTGATGAAGTGCTCTGCCCCTGGGTCAGCGGAGATCCAGCCTCAACATGCCGACCTTAGATCAGGCAGTAACACAGCCAGACTGTAGTTGGCTGTCCCTGGGCTACTTCCTCCCCTCTCGTCCCCTCGGGGTGTACCTGAGTCTCGGGGTTGTCCCCTGTCTCCACGGGATACACTGCTAGTGGCAATTCCAGCAGCTCGTCGACATTGGCTGGGTCTGGTAGCTTGGGAGAATCCTCAGGACAGCAGAAGTCTTCTGCAGGCTCCCAGCAGCGGTGTGGAAATGTCTGTCTCCCTCGGTGGCTCCAGCCCAACTGAGCTACAGGGCTCATCTTTTATATTTCCTTTACTGGTCTCACCCCTCTGCTTCTGGCATGGCCTTCCTGGTTCTACCCACCACGGGGCATCTGGCCATCCATTGCTGTCAATCTCAGAGGGAAGCCACGCCTCTTTGCTATAACTAAATTATTATTTTATCATTCTGTAGCACCCAGAAGACCCAGATCAGATTGTACAGAACCTAGTACAAGAAAGGGGGCAAACATAAAAAAGACATGGCTTAACCACCCGGCTCTGAACATGAATCACACATGTTGCACAAAGTCAAAACTTACCTTCCTTCCTAGGTTTGTTTACAAAAGGAGCTTCAAATTAAACAAATAAACAAAAATCCAGCTCAAGTTGTCTTCTCAGTTTGACTGCTCACAGTTTTTTTTCAGATCCTAAATCCTCTTTAAGGAGCTACACCTTCCTCCCTTATGGTGAACTACCAGTAATAACGAGTCAGCAACGCACACAATATTTCCCACTGGAATTGTCCCTTGCTGACGGATGTGGTTTTCAGTCAAGCGCTGCCAGAATGTTACATGGGTGCAACAAACAAAAGGAGGGAATGGGGGAGGGCAGACCGAGGGTAAGAATGATAGGAGTGGCTGGATACATAGATTAGGTGTGTGCACAGCTTCATGATTCTGTATCCAAATATTTGTGTTGCTTTGTATAAATTATAAAAATAAGATCTCAGCAATCCTCACTGGCTAGTTACCTAGTCACTGCCATCTGACAATTTTCCATAAGCATCAATGAAGAATATAAAGGCATTCCTTGCAACAAGGGCACAAGGTTACTGAAAACACAGTGAAAGTAATGGGGAGGATGGTCATATTGGTTGGCGAGTATGGCACTGTTCTCAGGAAGTGATATATATTCAGAGAAACAGAGGTGGAACTGCAAAGAGCCTTAAAGATCAATGTAGAGAAAAAGCCAAGAGTTGATTAGGTGGAGAAGGAGAAGCCATTGGAGGAGGCTAAATTTGCGGGAAGGTAAATGTGTAAGGAGAAAAGAATAGGTTGTGATAGTCAAGATGGAGGATGATGAGGGCCCTGAGAAGACACTGTGCAGACAGTGAGAAAAGGCCAGGACTTAGAAATACTTGGAGAAAACTGAAAGGTTTTTTTGGCCAGAAAACTGGATGTGAGGTGAGAGAGATGATGATTATCACCTAGGTTATGGGCCTGAATGACAGGGAAGACGATAGTATTGTTGGCAATGACAGAAAATGGGGAGGCAGCAGATGAAGACAGTGCCAGAATTCCAATTAAGCACAGTAGGCACTTGTCGAGGGGTGCTGGCTTTCTAGGGACGCCTTACCTCTCTAAAACAGTGCACAATATGAAGGTCAGTGATGGCAGGGAGGATGATGAAGTTG
Source organism: Dermatemys mawii (assembly GCA_007922305.1). NCBI lineage: Eukaryota > Metazoa > Chordata > Testudines > Dermatemydidae > Dermatemys > Dermatemys mawii. Next base: position 7,313,547 of record ML677384.1, on the reverse strand, counting down.
CTGTGCCTAGAGGCCCATAAGGTGTAAATCTGACCCTGAAAGAAGAGCTCAGTTTCGGCCATGATAATTTTGAGTTTCTGGTGAGATACACAGTAGATGATGTCAGAGAGACAGGCCATTATGTGGGATAGGGTGCAGGGAGACAGGTCAAGAATGCAGAGGTAATTTTGTGAGTCATAAAGCAAGGAGAGAAGATTGCTAAGAGAAAGCACATAGAAGGAGAAGAGGAAAAGGCTAAGGACAAAGCCCTGTGGCTGAGATGCTGAAGGAACCACCTAAGATGCTGGAAGAGAAACAGGAGGAGAGAATGACAAAAGGACAAGATTTCAAAGACAGTGTGACTGGCAATGTCAAAAACAGCTGATAAGTCAAGGAGGATGAGGATGGAGCGGAGGCTTTGAGATACGGCCATGAAGCAATCAGAAGGGACGAAGAGAGAGATGGGGGATGTCATATCAGATTCTGACCAATATTCATGGAGAAGATTGACAGGACATTGCAGGGAACAGGAAGGGAAGGGCACAGAAGAACAGCAGGTGGCTATGAAGGTGTCAAAGGTGGCTCTTTCACCTTTTGTGTAACCTTAGCACATCCTTTTTCATTCCACAGATTCAATCATTTCAAATCTTCATTTTAGACTTTGCTTCAAATTCTATGCACACATTCAACACACTCCAGCACCCAAGTATTGAATAAAAATTGACTTATTACTTTCAACTAACAGCACACATGGTTGTTCACACAGCTTATGTCAAAGCAAGTCAGAACTCATTATGAATTAAAAGACATGCGTGCACTGCGTTCTTTAAACACTCAATTAAAGACAGGTGCCTGGCTCCTCATCAGTACTAGGTGGTCTGTTCCTTCCTTGCTGTTTTTCTTTGCCTTGCGAGGGTGCAAGTTCTTTCTTCACTTCTGAAATCTGTAAAAAAAAAAAAAAACCCTCACAATCATATCTTAATATTCTCCCTGGTTACTTGTGCAAAAGTTTCCAAGTTAAAGTCATTCCTCCTAGGTGCACACTTCATTGCAGATTTATAACAGGGGTTAGAGATTGCAAAAGAAACTGAATAACAGATGTAAAAGCTTAGATGGCAAGACTGCCTAATTTCCACTGATGGGTTCTGAGGGCATCATAAACCAGAAGCACTGCTTAATGCAGGTGGAACACAGAAATGGAATATATGATACAGAGATGCTTTTCCTGTTTTCTTTTACAAGATTAGGAATTTAACCCTCCTTCATCTCTACACATAGACTGAGAGGTACTTGGATGTAGCGGTTTCCGGCACTAAACTCTCATTGACTTCTTTTCCATCCCAGGGATCTGTGTTGGGTGTATGCTGACAGAAGCCAGCATAGACCTTGGGCTGATGCAGAGCCTAAGTTTTCTCCAGCCAGCACTGCTTTACATTAAACAAAATAATAGAAGGGTGTTGTGGACTAGTGACCTGAGCACCAAACTGGGAGTTAGGAATTCCTGAGATCTAAGCCTGGCTCTGATTTCAGTAAGGACTGGGGGATCTCAGCGTGACACAGAAGATGCTCAATGCCTGGTAGGACAGGGCTCTTGAAGGAGAGTGAGCATTAAAAAGAGTCCTCAGCTTGATGCAGAATTAGTGGAAAGAATTTCCCTTTTAAAATGGAGTCCCAGGTCACACAACCCTTTCCTAGAGGAGACCCAGAGCTTTTAAACACCAAGGTGAGAGCTCGGTCACAGCTTCTGTTTTGCTTCACCTGAACTTGAGCCACTTCACGTTTTTATCTGCAGCTGAAAATACCAGCTTTTTAGGTTTTTTTTTTAATTAAAGGGGTGGGAGCACTGTGTAAGGGAGGGCACAAGGAGCCCTTTCCCCACCTTTGCACTTTGCTCATGTATCTGCCATGTATTTTTCACATCTGCAATTCCTCAGAGTGCAGATGTGAAAAATCAGGACAGAGGGTTGGGGGTAATAAGAGCCTATATAAGAAAAAGCCCCAAATATCAGGACCGTCCCTATAAAACCGGGACATCTGGTCACCCTATATTTCCATTACTTGAGCGAGTGCGAAGACTCTCCTTTCCAACTCCTCTACAGGCATACAGCAACCTAAAAGGAATGGGGAGAGATGGAGCTGGGTTCAGGGCTTAGCCCCCTCCATACCAGTCTGCACAGCAAGACCAACTCAGGAGACATAAACTGAGCCCCCTGGATGTGTGTAGCAACAGGGGATCTCTGTGAAGCTTAGGGAAGAAAGCTCCATAAGGCATAATTCATTCCAGAGTCACCCAGGAGCAGAATAGCTCTGCACAACTCTGGGAGACGCCTACAAGGTACCACTATGAGGCCCAGTAAATATGGAGTTTGAGTTCAGAGTGGTTCAGCTGTGGATGAAGCAGTACTGAGAAGGGCGGTCAGAAATGCAATTCTGGCATTCCATTCCATCCTCCAGGGATGGAATGGAATGCTTTCCCTATCGCTCTTTTTGTGTACCCAATTACCTATACTTTCCCAGACAAATCTAGGCTCCTATTTGTAAAATATTAGCCTTGCATGTCCTCATTTTGTTACATGGGTTTAAGAAAATGTCAGCAAGGCATACTGAACTGGGCATTTGTAGGCTGAACCAGAAAACACCTGATAAAATACCATGGATTGCCATTCTTCAAGAACAGATTTTATTAACAAAAAACTATCAGGAGTCTATTAAAGAAGGAATTTTCAGCAAAATTAACATCCTGTTCACATTCTTCTCTGTGAATTAGTCTGTGTCACTCTGTGTTCTCTCACCTAGGAGTAGCATGGGAATTTGTTGGGGGGCTGTGTATGTTACACACAGGATCTGGTTCTCCTCACTTTTAGTGATATGAATGAGAAGTAACTGCACAGAAGGCAATGGAGCATAAAGTGATGTAGGTGATCAGAGAATAAGAATGAGGCCCATAGTATGGGAACATAGAGTACAATCAACAAATGAGATAATTGAAAACTTTTATGTTTATTAAAATGGTTTCTCTGTTATAGCTAATTTGTGCACTAGCTAATATCTACAGCCAGTGAACTTCATGTTCATGAGGAAGCGGTGATCTGGGTTAAGACACTGTTCTGTCACAAACTTCCTGTGTGACCTTAGGCAAGTCATGCAGCTTCTCTGTACCTCAGTTCCCCACCTGTAAAATAGGGATGATACATCACTGGGGTGCTGTGAGGAGAAACACATCATAGATTCTGAGGAGCTCAAGTACCACAGGAAGACATAAGTATTTTAGATAGAGAGATGTTTCTTAAGGACAGAACTTGTAGAGGGAAATTTTCAAAAGGTACAAATGGCAGTTAGGGACCTAACTCTAACTGAAAGTCACTGGGAGTTAGGCATTTAGCTGCCATTTGTGCCTTTGAAAATCCCTCCTCTGCCCCAAGTCAAGATTTTCCGAGAAACACTGGTCTTTATCCTTGAGGGATGGTAGTAAGTACATGAGGCTTTTGCTATCTGATCACCAATAAAATTGCCACACATCTCAATATTTTCGAGACGGTGCTTGTTTTCAGCAGACTGCCTGGCAACCTTCAAGCCACAGTTGTACGAATGAAAAAAATATTTGTTTTACTTCCAACACAGATAACAGCAATGAAACTGCTTATGTATCATTTAATGAGACAGGACAACATTGACTTTCTTCATTGGTCCACATTACAGTAGTGCTCCTAGCTGAGACAGGGTGGCAATTATGGAAGTAGATACACTCTAGGCCCACTGGAAATGTTTTAAGTGGAAACCCATTGGTGAATAGAGAGACTCCACGGGGTCTAACAATAAGATTCTGGCTGGTATAGAGCTATCGACAGCTAACAGAACTCAAGCTGATCTAAAGGAACAGGAGAAGGGAGAGAATTTTTTTCTCTTCAAGGATCCGCCTATGGAAAATTTTGTGGAAGAAAACCTGATGCAATCTGGAAATACTGCAAAGCCAAAAGAAGTCTGACACTATTTTTGTTCTGTTTGGAGGAACAGTAAGAATCTGGAAGCAAATTTTATATATATATATATATAAACAATCCTACTTGTTTATTAGGACAATCAACCCAGCTGCATGAGCAGCAGAGCTTGAGTGATCAATTCCAATTCAAAATTCCACACCCACACATGAGTTCACTGCAGAATACAGAGAGACAACATGAATAACCAATAAAACACTACACAGAGAAGCAAAACATCTTCAGCTCCATTCTCACTGGCTGATCAGCAGTACTGAGCACAAGACTTAGTAGCTTCTGAGAGCCAGTTAACTCTCTTGTAGATTTCCCTTTCCACTTCACCTTCTGCTTTTAGATTTCCTATATAAGGTTAGATGGTCAGACCCTTGTCTATCACGCCTATAATTCCTGATGCTAGAATTGACTTTTATTGAAGGAGGGTTTCCTGTCAGTAACAAAGCAGATGCACCACTTCTGAAAAGGTAGTTTTCTCCATCTCCTGTCAGTCTTGTCTTCTGTCTTTACCTTATATTTTGTTTCCTCATATTATGTCTCTTATTCATTCCTCTCATCTTCCCCAGGTGACTGTCTGATCTCTCCCCCTTCTTGCTCTCTGCTGTATTCTCTCCCTTTCTTCATTCTATCTCTTCACCCCCTTCCCCAACCCTCCTGTCCTCCAAACAGGTTACCTTTATTCTTTCTATAACCCTTCATTTTATGTTTGTCTCCTCCTTACCCTCTTATCCCACTCCTGTTCTCCCTACTTACCTCTAATTTTTGCTTTACCCTACATCCCTATCTCCATTAGCCTCCTTCTTCCTTTGTTTAATTTTCTCCAGCCTCTCCCCCTTACCTGCTGTGCCTCCTCTGCTAGTCTTCTGCAGCAGTGGGAGGAGGTCTGTGTGGAGGTCCACTTCCTGTACTGGCTAAACCAGGGTATGGCAACCTTTCAGAAGTGAATTCATTTATTCACTCTAATTTAAGGTTTCGCATGCCAGAAACACATTTTAACATTTTTAGAAGGTCTCTTTCTATAAGTCTTTAATATATAGCTAAACTATTGTCGTACATAAAGTAAATAAGGTTTTTAAAATGTTTAAGAAGCTTCATTTAAAATTAAATTAAAATGCAGAGCCCCCCAGAGCAGTGTCCAGGACCCAGGCAGTGTGAGTGCCACTGAAAATCAGCTCGCATGCCGCCTTCGGCACCCGTGCCATAGGTTGCTACCCCTGGGCTAAACGTATGTATCAGGCAAAACCCCAGTCAAAAATACTGCAATATTCAGAAGGGGAGTTGATGGTTTGTGAGCAACTGCTCCTGTATGACAGGCAGAAAAGTGAGGCACTGTTCTGTTTTTCCCACAAAAAGTCTTGAAGCACAGCTCTGGTCCATCCCAATCCCACTACAGCTATGGGTCAATACGCAGATAAAGTCAAAATGAAGAACACTTGCAATACATGGCAGCATCAACCACCACAGCATCATCCGCTCTCTCACACCTCTCCCTTCTTTTCCTTTTGGCTGAGTTGAGGTGAACAGAACTTATCGCAGCGAGAGCAAGTGTGACTAAGGGCTTGTCTTCACTAGAGCCGGGAGAGATCGATCTTATGGCGATCGATTTATCGCATCTCATCAGGACGCGATAAATCTATTGCCAGGGCTGCCCCCGTCGACTCCATAACTCCAGCTCACCAAAAGGCACAAGCTGGAGTTGACGGGGGAGCGCGCCACCGACCGCCGCCATGGTGAGGACAGCAGGCAAGTCTGCTGTAGATATGCCAATTTCAGCTACGTTATTAACGTAGCTGAAATTGTGTATCTACAGTCGATCCCCCATGCTAGTGAGGACCAGACACACGCTGTTCATGTCACAAGGTTGCAGTTCAGCTCAGATACTCAGCAGCTGAGTCAGGGAGTTCAAAAGAGGACAGTTTTGACAATCAGAAACATATTTTGGGCCTGAGGACTAGAAGAGTTAAAAATAGGAACACCTGGCCCTAATTATACAACAAAGGAAAAGGGGATAGAAGACAGAACAATTTGGGGAAATTAGGAACAGTTGATCACCCAGTGCCTTGAATGCAATGACAGTGGCTGCTCCTGCTTTCTACAAAGAAGACATAAACAATTTAACCATCTAAAGAAGGACCCTGTGTTCCCTACATGGGAATAAAATACATATTTTGGGAGTGGGAATTCTGACTGTGCACTTGCAAAGTTTCCTCCAAATGTTTCCCTGGGGAGAGACCCCTTCTGTATAGAAATTGCAGGGGTTCGGCCTGCAAAGCCTGCAGAATCCTAATCTGCAAGAGGCCAGTGAATAGAAGGATTAATGGAGCCCTGCAAATCACTACACAACAATTGTTATGCATTGTGCGGAATGACTCAGATACAAGGAAATTCTGTAATCCTATGGCACTGTCACGGAAGAGATAAAGGCTATATCCAGCGTTGCCTCCAGGCACCAGCTGAGCAAGCTCGTGCTTGGAGTGGCAAATTCTAAGGGGCAGCGTTCCGTCCCATGGCCGCCCTTTTTGTTTGTTTGTTTTGTTTCACCGCTCTGGCTGCCCTGTGCCCTGGGCTTATTTATTTATTTATTTATTTTGCTTCACCACTCCAGCTGCCCTCCCCACACTTTTTTTGCTTTTGGCGGCAAAAAATCCAGAGCCGGCCCTGGCTTACATCTAGACTTGTGTCTGTACCTGTGTCCAGGCATGTACTTGTGCCATAAGCACCCTATTTTCCCCATCTAAACCCTAGAAGCACATATCTGAAGGTGAGTAGAAGGCAAGTAAGCTAGCAAATCTGAAAGGGAAAGTACATATCTCAGACTGTGGCATGGCCCCATACGTAGGCCAGTATAACAGATCCTGAGTTTCAATAGTCCTCCAAACCTCGTCCCACAATGCAGTGAACCTTTCCTTTCCGACTCTTACCCAATCTAGAAAAGGTCTCTGTCCCACCATTGTCTTTGATAGTAGCAAGCTGTGCTGACCACTTCAGAGCAGTTTTCTGTTGCACTGTTGTGATCAGTACAGTGACCCTGTTCTGAAAGCACCCTCCTGGTTCTGATCAATATGTGGTCAGAGTACCAGGAGTACCACAGGCTGGAGCAGGCGGGCCTTTATGAGGTGCTGGGAAGCAACTGAGGATCCTGTACCAAAAGACAAAAAGCTCTGACAGCTGTTCCAGGAGGGATTGTCTCAATGCCTCTTCTCTGATGAGCTGGGCCATATGCTCTCAAGGGCTCCCAGTACAGAGCCTGAAGTGACTCATGATCCTCTTCTGACCTTGTTGTCTGATGGGATGCCGAGGAATGCCAGGGTAAGGGGGCAGCAGTCACCATGCAGGATGCCCCAGAGGATCTGGAGGAAGAGAAGTATATCATTTTTGCACATCTATCCAGAGGACCCTCTGGCTCCTCCCCTCCTCTCACCTGAGGAGAACCCCAAGCTGTGGCAGGAACCAGAACATAAGGCTGGTAAATTATGATAGGCCCTCCCCACACCTTCCCTTCACAATATCCCCCCTTGCTTCAGTGCTATATGCCTGATTTTAAGTTCAGCTCCGCTCTGCTCCACCATGAAATAGTCCCAGAGCGAGACAGATATAAGACTGTTTAAACAGATTGTGTGCTTCTAGTAACATAATGTTAACACCTGTTTGCAAGACTAACACAAAAGCATTACACAATGATCACAATACAGCTTGATTGTTATCCTCCATAGCACAAACCCAACCCATCAGGTGTAAAACCAGTGGAGGTGCACAGCAATAAATGTCTGTAATGGGTGAATAGTCACAGGAACGAACAGCTATTGACCATCAGCTATTGACCATACTGCTATCCATGGTCCCACGAAGTCACGAGGCCTTGTCGTCAGCCTCCTCCTGGCCTTGGCCAAGGTCACCATTTTACAATACCAGGAGGAGATTGCTGGAAGAGAGGGTGCTCTGCAATTGTGGGGCCTATTTTGGGTCTTCCCTAGTCTGATGCCTCCAGGCAGAGTTTCACTGGGCAGCGCCCACTGGCTCCCAAGACAAGGAGGAGCTGTCCTCTGTTCAGTGTCCCCATCTGGATCCCTCAATTTGAACCTCTGACCAGCTCTCCCAATGCTGTTTTTTCATTAGCTGTCCCAAGTATTCATTTGGAACCTGGGTCCAGTGGTCCCTCCCGCTACCCTGCGGGAGGGCCTTTAGAAGTAGGGTTGTGAGGCAAATAAGGCCTCACTATAGCGAGTGGATAGTCTACTCTGACTGCCTTGCTGACTGGAGCTCCCTCTCTTGTTCTGCTGCTGGCTGGAGCTCTCCCCACCCTGGGCTGTGGGCTGGTTGGAGCTCCCTTCCCTGCTGCTGCTGTTGTGTGGAAGAGGGGGCCCTGCTGGCCTGCCCCCGCACCCCACCTCTCCAGAGGGAGAATCAAGAACCTCTTTACCACCATCTCTGCTACTCCTGCCCTGCCTGGGGCTTCACCTGGTTGGCTGCTGCCTGCCTTCTGCTGCTGCTCCTGAGCCTGCTGCTTTTGTAAAGGAGGAGGAAGACTGCTCCGAGGCACTGTGGAGGGGGTTTGTGGCTGCTGTTGAACTGAGTGACTGTAACACCTGGGGTGGTGGTAACCTCTGCTGTGGAGAAGTGCAGAGACAGTGTGGAGAAAACTAAATGCATATGCACAATTTATGCCAATCTCCAGCATAGCATATGTGAACACTTGGTGCACGGTATGGGGAATATGCGCAAGCACATACACATCAACTCCCTGAGTCCGCATGCAAGTATTGACATAGCCAAAGATATCCTGCTTCTTCTTTTCCATAGAAGCAGCAAAATTCCACCTGCCCAAGTTTTCCAAACTGGAAACCACTTCTTAAAGCCAAATTGCTGCCACCAAATCTCAGATCCAGCATTGCCACCTGTGAAAAATCACTTTTCTTTCACAGAGAAGTTCATCCACATTAGGAATGTCTCCAGAGGACATAAGAAACCAAGCTCAGGCACAACAAAATCTTCCTTCCAAGAATTTTGTCTACTGACACAAATGGAGGCTTGGATGTATGCTCTACAACTGACCCACACCTGTGACTCTGGCCCTTACCCCTTCATAAATGGTAAAAGAGAAAAGAAAACATCTGGAACCCTGTAGCAGGCTTCTTCTATAAGCCTAACATTGGAGCTGAATCAAGACATTGGATTCCCTAGATGAAGGGATAAGAATGACCATTAATATCAGCACATTCAGAACTAAATTCAAATCTCATCATTACTTTAACCTCGCTTTCCCTCAAATAGCTCTTCTCACTCACAAAAACAATGCTGACAGTGTCCCACTAATTTAATCAAGCTACTTATTACAAACTCACTGCAAAGATAAGGAAAGGGAGAGATGCTGTTATGACTTTTTAATTCCTTGGAGCCATTCAGATATTACATAGTATGAAGGGCACCCAAAAAGAATCTAGATAGATTTCTTTTGCATTGTAAGTCCACTTCCCCTATTTGTGAGGCAAAAGAACAGAAACACATTTTTTTAAAATAGTAAAATTTGACCAGAGAATCACAAAAAGTGGAAGGGGAACTGAAGGGCAGATATATTACCTGGAACTACAGTTAACTTTTCTTTAAATGACTAGATTTCAATGACAATATCCCTTTAATTAAACTATTCAGGCTGACATCTACAAAAGGAGTCATTGATTTAGAGTGCCTCAGACATTGGATACCTAACTTTGATACACCTGAGATCTGATCTAAAGAGCACCTGCAACTCCAACTGACTTCAGTCCAAGTTGTAAGTGCTCAACTTCCCTAAAACCTATGACCTAAGTGTCTGCAGTTGGGCAAACAAAATTAGAGGGAAATTGAAACCTTGTTTTCCATAATTATAGTGTATAACCTATAACATGTCATCCTTTTTAGGGAAACTTTTCCTAAGGAAGGGTAATCAATTGACTGGATTCTTCACTTATTGCACCTTCTATTTTCTGAGCTCATTTGGTTGTTTCATATTTGTCTATGCTAAATAACTGGATAATATTAATTGTTATAGCTGTATTTTTAATTGCACAGAACATGGTTCAGAGAATATATAGTACTCCTTTGTTGAACATTTCCCCATAAGTTACATCTACCATACAGATTTCTGAAGAAGGTGGGAATTATTAAATACTTTCCTTGTGTCCCGGATGTCTCCAATTGCTTCAAAGCACATATTAACATATAATATGTGGGAAATTTCATCTTTTCCTCTATTCATTTTCTTTCCAAATTATTGAGTTAGCTCTTCTGACTGCCTTATGCTCACACCTCTCTTTCTTATTTAGGGAGAGATGATTCAGCTTTGTAAAAGCTGCCTCTCTTCATGAAACTTAAGCTCTGCGGACAGCCATTGACAATTCTAACTTCCTGACATTCCAGAGATGTTCGTTATTACTAGAGCTGGTCAGGAAAGAATATTTTTCACTAGACAATTTGAAAGAAACATAATTATCCTCTTCCCCACAAAGCAAAAAAACATAAAAACAAGGACAATTTCAAAAGAAGATTTCAACTTGCAAAAACAGGCCAGAATTTATAAAAAACAAAACAAACCCATTCCAAAAAAGACAAACAAAAGATTTACAATTTTTCCCCACAATCTCCGATGATTAAATTTCCATATTTGTTTGTGTGACTGTTTCATAATGACTGCATTTTTTAATCTACAGTCACTGAATGTGGAAAGACACCACTAATGTTACACAAACTGTTACATGCATTGCATATTTGGAGAGCTGATTTTAAAAGAAACTAAAGAAAATATTAAAATACATTCAGTTCAAGGGAAAAATTAACTGCTAAAATAAGATTGGAGCTGTTACAATTTTAAATGCTGAAATGATTGCATAAGGGACTGGTAGCTGTGTCTAAATCTGTTACTGAAAAATGTAATATTCAATTCATCTGCTTTTCTGAATTATTAAAACATATAAAATAGGGAAAGACTGATTGCATATACAGGCCTTAGCCTTAGGGTATTATTTTAAAATACGACACAATACAAAATGTACATTAACCAGTTAGCTGCTGCTCAATGTACAGAACTAGATATGTTCAGCAGACACATACTAGGGTGGCTAAATGTACTACTATGGCTTAACTTCAGCTTTTTGCTGTTGTTGATTCAGGGACTGGATTGAGAGAGGTACCAGCTTGATAACACTGGAGTCTGAAGTCCATTATTTATCTGTAAGATAGTTACAGTGTGGGCAGCAGCAGTGCTAGCTTACCACTTCTCCCACAGTCATAGACCTTTAACCCTGACTCAATGGGATCATCTTTAGGAGCAAGAGAGTAGGTCCATTTTCATGCCAATATACTCCTTTGACTTTCTGTTGAGGCTACGATGCCAACAAGGATGCCAACTGCAATGTGGACATCTGTGGTTAGACTACTAAGGCCAAAGAGACATCAGATGTTAATGACTTTCCAGTACTACTACCATGGGATGTATCTGAGCTCAAGCATTAGGGGTGCAAGGGTTACTTTCCCATTAACAGTTTCCTGACCATTTGTTTTTAATTACCAATATGAAAAGCACAGGCTAAGAAGTTAAAATCTCCAACAAGAACAAAAAATAAACATGCCCAATTTTCAGCCAGGCCTGAACCTGGCCTCTAGTTTTGCAGTGGCAAAACTGCACCCACCTTCTAAAATAATCAGACTATACCTTTCAGCTTTCCCTCTGTGTTCTGTTTAGGTCCAATCTTGCTCCCAAGCTAAGCTCACTGCAAAAAACTCTCCCAGACTGAGATGAGAGTAGGATCAGTCCCACAGTGAACAGTGCTATAGAAAAGCTACCATCCTGCATCTGAATCAATTATCATGGCCTTCTTCTGCCTGTGTGGAACCCCGTTTACTTCAGTTTGGCTTTGCATGGAGTCCAGGCTCATGGATCCAATCGCAGGACCAATGCCAAAAAGGAGTTTAAATTGAAAGAAGTCTCAGACTTCAAGAACATATTGCATATGTGCACTCACTCAACCTATCTACATATTTCTCTTGCAATTTATATTTTGTAACCTAAACTCCCTTTGTTAACTAAAAATCTTGAAAAGGTATTTAGACAACTGAACATTTCTGATATTAATAAATAAATAACAAATACTGTGTTGGTGATAAGTCTCATGAAATAAAATTATTAGTGTTTGAAATAGGATAAAGGGAATTTGAGGAGAAATCATACAGTTCTATAACAGGGCTGTGCGCTAGATAAAATGAGTCACATAAGCATGTTAACCCTTCAGAAGCTAAGAGGACAAGTATCTTTCTGTGTACACCAAGTTATAGATTTCCATAATTCTAAACTTTTATTTTCTGTATCCTTATACATGTGAAATGTACTTTTTAAAAAATTATATTTTGTTTCACCACAGAATATCTTGCAACTCAAATATTAAATCAAAGCCAGAAATAAATACTACAGACTACATTAACAGAGATAACTAATCCACCTCCGCCATGATTTTTGAGAAGGCTGGGATTCTTTAGGAACTGGAGTGAAAAGGACATCTATGTGAGAATTTGTATTCTTTCCCTATTATAGAGAATGTCTGTGGTTACTCTAACTCTATAAATGAAAGAGATTAGAAGAACAATTATTTTCTCTATTTTTTCTGCATTACTTATGCATTTAACAGCACTTTGGGCCAGAACCACAAAGGGATGTGGGAATCTAAAACACAGATTTTGGTACCTATGTCTCATTTTTAGGCACCACAGTGATTCACAACCCGCTAAATTCAATTGGCACCTAAATTTCCACTGTAAAAATTCCCAGGATGCTGGAGTTAGGGTATTCAACTGAAAGGCTCAACTCCTTTCTCCTTATCAGGTAGAGGAGGGAATTTAACCAGGATTTCCTACATCCAGGTAGGTACTCTGACCATTGAGCTAAAGGTTATAAGGGAGGCACCTCCTTCAGCCATTTTGAGTGGAGTTCTTGCAAGAAAGGGCTTAGGCACTCAAACCCTGGCTTAATTCCCAGCTGAGACTGCAAGCAGAGATAGGTGCCTCCCTGCAGTCTGGACTTAGACACTAACCTCTGTGAGAAGGATGGGGCTTAGAACCCATCCTTTCATCAGCATCTTCCATTGGCCAGTGTAGGCAGCTCTCCACCTACTATGCTGGCATACTGGATCCCATTCTTAGGTGCTTCTCTCCCCACATTCATTGTAAAGGGGGATCTAAGCACCTCACTCAGGCTTTGTGGATCTCATTGTTCTTCCCGAAGCCTAAAACTTAGGCACTGCAACACCTAAGTCTGTTTCTACAGTCAGTTTCACTTCTCTGTTGAGAGTTAGCTGTGCTTCTTGTCTCATATACTATTCTAGAAGTAGCGCTCTCTCATACACACTTCCCTAGGCTTTGCAGAAAGGTGTTACAAGTGCTACTAGCAGCAACAAACCTGAAACTGAGTAGATCGTTGGTGAGAGAGTGGAAAGAGAAGCAGAGTAGGGAGAATGGGAGTGGCCGGACCATATCTGATGTTTGTGCTCTTAGATCTGCCAAGCAGTCTCATTTAAATAATAGCAAAGGAACAGAGACACCCTTATAAAGCATTTCTAAAAAGAATTTCTAAATACATACATAAATGCATATTATTTAAAAGGAGCCTGTCCAAAACTGAACTTTATGAATGAAATCCATTTTAAATAGACCAGTTAAATAGTACAGGCATGTCATGTCTTGTGCGAGGGTTCCATTCCGCGGTTACCGCGTAAAGCGGAAACCGCATATAGCCAGAACCCATTCACTTCAAAGGGAGGCGAAATCCCGCTTCCTACAGGAAGTTTTTTTAAAAAAATTCTCCTTTCTTTTTCTTTTTTTGCGGACCGTGTAAAGCTGAAATCGCGTATGTTAAATACGCTTAAGACGCGACATGCCTGTATTAGTTATTATTATTTCACATTTGTATGATGGTAGGATCTAGATGTTCCAGCCAAGATCAGGGCTCCATGGTAGGCATTGTACAGACACCTAGCAAGAAAGACCTCCTATCCTGATGAGTTTACAGCCTAAACATTCGACACAGACAAAGGATGGGAGAGGCTGATAATGTCTTGAGGTCAGAGGCTCTGTACTCTGCACTGTACTCTGCCAAAAGAAAGTCCCACTAGTAGAGCTTTTCATCAGTTTATTTATTTTGACAACAATTGCAGTGTTGAAATACCCGCTGAAAGGCAGTGGGACTTAACCTCCCAAGTCACTTTCAGATATTTTACCAGTTCCTCATTTATAGTCTGGGGAAAATAATACTCTCTCTGTTTGTCTGGTCTATTTCATTTGTAAGCTCTTGAGAGGCAGAGATTTTCTCAGACTATGTCTTTTCAATTCTTAGAGCAATGGAGCCCAGATATCCCTTAGGGTTCATAGATGATATGTAAACTGGATTAATAGACAACAGAATACAGGTTAGCTGCTCAGATGCTTTAGTGCCTGGCTCAGCATAAACGACCAAACAGAGAGATGTAGAGATGCTTGAGAAATGTATTTCTGCTTCTAATATCAGTTTGACTTCAATGAGAAAGGAGGAGCACAGAAGAGGTGCCTTTGCTCTTCTGCCCCCCCTGTGCAGTAATTGACAAGGGACATGTGTTTGGATTCCACACAAAGGGAAGCCTAGTGAACCTTTTCCATACTCTGAAATATGTAGAAGGGAAAATTGGTAGTGTTGTTACAAGATTGATGGGAAAATGAAGAAATCAACAATAGTATTAAATTATATATCACTTGCAAAAAATACAGAATGAGCTGGAAAATGCCAAGAATGTAACAAAGGCTTTAATGAAGGATAGCATTTTCCATTACAGGAAATGGAAAGGATGCTGGAAAATGTTTCTGAGAGCTATAATTTAAAGTATTGGAGTTAGTGGGAAATGTAGAAGGGAACTATACTCGAGTCTTATAACTACATGTGAGAATGTGTTCCCTCTTCAGTTTGGTCCCTTTTTAAATAGGGACCCCTTACCCACTCTTATTTTCTATCCACAATTTTATTGAGTGCTTTGAAGAGCAGACTGATATAATCCTCCTTCAGTTTCCATTCTCCTTCCTCCTCACCTCTCTCCTTTGCTTTTTTTCCTTCTTTAACCTGGTTTCTGACTCAGAAGTGTCCATCCCAGCCTTGTCTGTTATCCACCCCAATCCTGTACCCTCCTAGCTTCCTCTGCTACCTCTTCCTTAGTCTCTGTCAAGCTTTTTCAGCTGGCACCTTTCCTCTGCTTTCATTCTTCCACATCCCCAAACTACCTTCTCTTGATCCCATCAGCTTCTCAAACTGTCACCCCATTTACTTCATTCCTCCTGCCTCCAAATCTCTCACATGTGCACTCTATTCCCACAGCCTTGTCTTACTCTCCCTTTAGCTCTCTCTTGGAACCCCTGCAACACAGCTTCTTCCCACTGCTCTCTTCTGGAACTACACTCCAAAGTCACCAGTGATCGTTCTGGCCAAATCACAGGGCCTCTTTTACATTCTCCTCTATCTGCCATCTGTGACATGGTGGCTCACTCCTGACTTTTAGACATGCCACACCCTCCTTCATCTTGAGAGACCCAGTGTACTCCTGATTCTCTTTCCACTTCTCCATCTGCTCCTTTGGCAACTCTTTCAGTGACTCCCCTTCCAATTTACTCCTCCCTTTAGGGCTCTAGTCTGTGATCCTCTCTTCTTTCTCCTCCACACTTTATCCCAGAGTGACCTCATCCAAACACAGTACTTCAGTTACTCTCAGCTGTTTGCAGATTTTCTTCTCCACCCCAAACTTCTCACTCTCTCTTCAGTGTTTCATCTTCTGAAGCAAGCTTAAGCTTTTGCAAGCTCAGGTTCATTGTGATTAAAACTGAACTCTGTTGTTCATGCTTCTTTCTCTTTAGCCTTCCCACCTCTTGCTGCAACTTCCTCCAACTTGTCCTATCTCCAGCTGAGTGCTATTGAAAACCTCATCCTTAAAAAAAAATAATATTTACATTTTCTTGGAGAAGCAGGCAGTTTTTGCTTAACATGTACTGTCATACTTCAATATTCATGTTATTTTAAATTCTGTTTGACTAGCTTCTTTATAATCTCTACTTCAAATGAAAAACAAATTTCAATTTAGCTCAGTTTAGTTTTGCAAAACCAGCTTGCCTTTTCTCATTGGCAGTCACAAAAGATCATGAAATATTTCAAGCACCGTGACCTCTGAATTACATAAACAGAAAGAAATTCAATTGCTTGGAGCATATGAAAAACAGCTTTTGACCTTATGTTGGAAGCAAACTTGAAAGATTAATTATCATACACAAAAAAAAAATGACTCAGTGTTCCACCTTGAAAATGTTCTGAGAGAGACAATAGATGGATCATTCAATGTAATTAGGATATGATAAACAACTACTAATTTTTGTAATTCCTGGTTTTTCTAATAAATGTTGGCTCATTTTCATTTGGTTTGATTTGAAATAGATAGCTCAAACTGCTACTCCCTATACTTTTTAGAATGTTCAGTAGAAAGCAGAATTACTTCTTCAAAAATCAGAGGGATAGCCATATTAGTCTGTATCCACAAAAACAACGAGTCCGGTGACACCTTTAAGACTAACAGATTTATTTGGGCATAAGCTTTCATGGGTAAAAAACCACTTGTTCAGTTGCATGGAGTGAAAATTACAGATACAAGCATAAATATACTGGCACATGAAGAGGAGGGAGTTACCCTACAAGTGGAAAACCAATGACGACAAGGCCAATTCAGTCAGGCTGGATGTGGTCCACTTTCAATAACTGATGAGGAGTTGTCAATACCAAGAAAGGGAAAATGGCTTTTGTAGTGAGCCAGCCACTCCCAGTCCCTGTTCAAGCCCAAATTAATGGTGTTAAGTTTGCAAATGAATTGTAGCTCTGCAGTTTCTCTTTGAATTCTGTTTTTGAAGGTTTTTTTGTTGCTGGATGGCTACTTTAAAATCTGTTACTGAATGTCCAGGGAGATTGAAGTGTTCTCGTACTGGCTTTTGTGTCTTACTGTTCCTAATGTCTGATTTGTGTCCATTTATCTTTTTAGGTTGAGACTGTCTGGTTTGGCCAATGTACATGGCAGAGGGACATTGCTGGCACATGATGGCATATATCACATTAGTAGATGTGCAGGTGAATGGGCCCCTGATGGTGTGGTTGATATGGCTGGGTCCTATGATGGTGTTGCTAGAGTAGATATGGGGACAGAGCAGGCAACGGGGGCTTGTTACAGGGATTGGTTCCTGGGTTAGTGTTTCTGTGGTGTGGTGTGGTGTGTAGTTGCTGGTAAATATTTGCTTCAGGTTGGGGAGCAGTATATTTAAGTCTGTATCTGTAATTTTCACTCCATGTATCTAAAGAAATGGCTTTTTGCCCACAAAAGCTTATGCCCAAATAAACGTTAGTCTTCAGGGTGCCACCAGACTCATCTTCTTCAAAAAAGATCTAGACCTACGATCATAGGTCTCCACTCACTAATTACAAACATACAAGGGATATAATCTTTCAAACTTTAGTTCATGAAGCCCTAAAGTCACTAACTGTCTCAGATTAGCAGAAATTTTCCATATATTCAGGTGTTTGCAAATTGTCCATTGGGGGACTATTTGCCTATAATATTTGGAATAGTTTTGAGCTCTTTCATTACTAATATTTTTTCTTACATTTTACTAGTAAGGAAGATTGGTCATATGCTTAAGGCACTGGATTGAGATTCAGGAGATCTGGGTTAAATTCACAGCCTGGCCACAGACTTCCTCTGTGACCTTGGGCAGATCACTTAGGCACATGCTGAACTTTAGTAGTGGTGATTTCAGTGGGACTATAATCTCAGTTCAGCTTGTGCATAAAAGTTTCCAGGATCAGGGTCAAAGTCTAATAGGGACTCAGTTCTCCATCTATACAATGAAGATAATAATTCTTTCTTTCTCCCACCCTGTTTTGGTCATGTCTATTAGACTATATGCTCTTTAGGGCAGGGATTTTCTGTTAAGACTTGTCTACACTGGAAAGTTTTACCACTTAAACTATATTGGTATAGTGCAGGGGTTGACAACCTTGGCACGCGAGACCTCAGGGTAAGCACCCTCAGCGGGCCCCGCTGGTTTGTTTACCTGGAGGTTCGTTGATCGCAGATCCCACTGTCTGCGGTTCGCCGTCCTCGTCCAATGGGGGCTGCAGGAAGGGGCGTGGTCCCACGTGCCAAGGTTTCCGAATCCTGGTATAGTGCATCCCTAGAGTGCATGCAGTTATATCCATTTACTAGTGCTTATACTGATACAGCTTTTTCCAGTGCTCGGTGCAGAGTTATGTTATGTTGTTTGTGTGACAAATTCAATGTCTGTACACGAGATCATACTTTTAGATTTTAATTCCCTCCATCACTTTGCTTTTAGTCTTTATCCTTTAGCTAGACAGAACATCTGCCCTATTACCAGAGGATAAGCAAATAGTACAAACTGGATCATATTTATAGACTTATTAAAGTAAACAGTGGTGAGTATTAAGATCTGGGGACCAGAGATTGTAAATCTCTTCTGAGAACTACCATCTTGTTATGAACAATGCCCCTGGATAACCCCATGCTTTTACATCCAGGAATCTCTGCATTATATATGCTCCCCTTTACTTGTTTATTTTACTTTTTGATTTTGATGATCTCTACTTATTTTGTGTTTATCTTCTCTAACAGATAAATCACTGGTGAATAGACCCAGAGACAGATGGAACGCTGCCCAAAAACTGGTTGTGAGTGAGGTTGAAAGTGAAGCAATTGGGTCCCTCCCTTCATATCTGCTGTGTTGTGAGCCTAGGAATCCAGACTGATTCATTCCAAAACTGAGGTCTCTGAGTTCACAGTATAATGTGCTGCAGTCATGTCCCTAAACTGGCTTCAGCTCAGACTTTTAAGTGAAACAGTGTGCTTTTTCTCTTCAGTTCTAGTCTTGCCAGTAATGAGTTCTGCTAACTGAAAACATTAAGTTAAAACAAAAGTGGAGAAAATAATAGAAAGGAAGGGGACATTTGTGTCCTGTTACCTATCCAACAAGCGGAATAGTCATTAATAGAGAAATAGAGGATGCACAGAGAATAAACAATTAATTCAGCCTTTTTCTAATGAAACAAATCTCACTTGCTCACTCTTCTGTTGATTACAAATATTGCACAATTACTTTTAGTCCAAAAACAACACATTTTTTTTGGAATCTTAAAATGAGTTCTAGTTGTTTTTTTCAGTCTCTGATTTACTAAACACTGGAGAGATAATAGCTGACATTCCATATTGCTGGCTTTTAACATACTACATCTTTTTCAATTCTTGCTTTTATTATGTTTCTGTTTACTCAAATTCCCTTTGCTGACAAATTAAAGCCAGTAATGATTTTCTTTGACATTCTAAAGTTTTTCCTCCAACCTTTTTCTGTTTTCCACTTCGGCCACCTATGCAATGCTATGAATCAAAGATATTTCAGATCACACAATATTAATCAAAGGTTGGAATCTGAGGCTACTGAGTCCCACTGGTGTTATTCACAAATCAGACCAATTCAAATATTTACCCTGCCAGCAAATGCCAGGCGATAATAGAAAATTGTTTTAGGCACTTTTAAAACTTTAGAACAGACAGTGATACTAAGAATGATATCAAACAAGTCTAAACTCATATCCACCCATTTCTTCCATATGCTACTGGTTCCTACAGAGGTAAAATCTCATTCCCATATGACAGGGTGCTTTGCAAACCCTCTGTCACCCCAGCTACACTGAAGGGAGGTAAATTGGAGCTGGGGAGGCCGCCTTGCCCTGACTGGCAGAGCAGGAGCAGCTGCTGTCTCTGTCAGCTGGGGAAGAGGAAGGAAGCCGGAGGGGGGCTGGACAGGAAATTACCTGCAAAGGAGGAAGAGCTAGGAAGAGGGGAAGCTGCTCTGTGGGGAAGCAGGGAGGAATCGCTTGCCCTTCTCTTCTGCTGGGAGATGAGCAAGAAAGAACTCTGTACATAGTGTGATGTGAAGGTGGTGGGAGCACATCTTGTACAATAAAGCACAGGTGAGCACTGCAAGCAGTGTCTCTGAGTGACTTTCTGGGACAAGCGGAGGCAGGAGCCAAGAGGGCCCTGCAGGAACCCCATTACACCATACCATACAGTGATGTGGATAAACTCTCATTGAAAAATCTGGTTCTGTGAGAATTCAGGAAAAACAGTACATGAATTTCCCCAGTGTTATAAACAAAATGTGCCATATATATTAATTTAGTGTTGTGGTTGTTATTTTAAGTGCACTGAAGTTGGGACGTTCATATTTTTAACAACACATCAGCTTTAACAGAGTTTCTTTGTGCCATATATCATCACATTTTCAACTGTACCTAAGAAGTACTGGGTGCAGCTGAGGAAGAGGAAGTTGGGGGACACAAAAGAGCCATTTGTGCCCCCCATTCCTGGGGCCAGTTCAGCACTGCTCCAGACTATGCTGCTCCAAACTATGCTGACTGCCAACTATCTTAGGTGTTCTGCACACAATATATTCCCCATGGAATATTTTTTGTGCTTAGAGATGCTGGGGAATTCTCTGTTAGGTTTAACTCTACTTAATGCCATGGAACTGATACAAGAAAGACTTAAAAAATCTGAAAATGTATTTTACATTAAATTTTGTGAGCCAGATGTTCAGTTGATGCAAAAATGTAGCTTCTTTGAAGACAACAGAACTCTGATAATTTAGATCGGCTGAGAATCTTGTCCAATGTCCTACTCTATATATGCAACATACCAGAGTTATGGTTACTGTGAAAGAAAATAGAAAGAACTGTATGCATTTATTAGAATGATTGCACTTTGCTCATGCAAATAAATGCATGACATAATAATACTCTAATCTAGTAATCTAATCAGCTAATATATAGCTATTTCTTTTTTATTTCTAACACACATGTTTAAGAAATGCCTGACTGAAGACTTAAAATATATGTTTGACTTATCCAGATGAAAAGCATTATTGTAAAAACACAAATGTGGTCACTGTTTCCTCTTTTTAAATCAATTGAAGTCTTTCCATAACCCCCACACAAATGAAGACGTGTTTCACACTTTCAGCAGAAAGATGTTGTTCTATCTTAACTTACTCTATAAGTTCTTCTAGCTGTATAATGCACAGCAAAATGGAAGCCAGTGGGCTTTCTGTGAGCAACAGTAATACAAATAATAAATAAGAACAATAAAACTCCTCAGAAGCTCACACCCTGGACATGAAAGCTCTTTAATTTGGGATACTACCGCACTTCATCAATGTTAGTACTGTGGAGCAGAACTAGCCATTTACTTTCAGCTTGGGCACAAAGATGATCCACACCAAATGGTCAAGAGAAAGAAGATCTTTACCCTTTATTCCCTTGTGATGCTCTGTACCTTGGGGGAACACTCTGCACCCCCATGTTGTTAGAGTAATGTTATAAGTGGTAATTTCATGTATACAGTTATGAGGCTGAAGATGTGTCCTCATGGCTTAAAATGAGCCCAGGCAAAAACTCTCCAGGAGCAGAAGTCCAGGCAACACTCTCCTGGAGTAGAAGGGCAGTTCATATCTCATCAGGCATGTATGGGACAAACCTAGCCCAGCCTCACATGAACAAAGGATACTGGCGTAGGCAGCAATAAAGGATCTGCTGGAATCTCGAGTGAGTTATCCCACTTCCCTTGGTCAGTTTGAGACTACGATGAGGTAATGCTCACCTGACTTGGGTGGGAGGGTGGGAAAAGTCAAGAGTGAAGAAAGAACCTGATACAAGGGAGAGACATTCGCCATGCTCTCTCTTTCTTCCACCTCCAACTACAGACACCATCACCAAGCGACTGAAGCGCTGATCAAAGGGTTGAGCCTGGCTGAAGGGCAACCAGCCAGCTGTGGTGAGAAGCATCTAAGTTTGTAAGGGCACTGAAAGTGTTAAGATCGGTTTAGAATGTATTTTACTTTTATTTCATTTGATCAAATCTGACCTCTTGTGCTCTGACTTATAATCTTGTAAAATCTATCTTTTGTAGTTAATAAATTTGCTTGCTTATTCTACCTGAAGCAGTGCATTTGGTCTGAAGCGTGTCAAAGACTTTCCTTGGGATAACAAGCCTGGTACATATAATTTCTTTGTTAAATTGAGGAGCGCTTATAAGCTTGCAGTGTCCAGCAGGATTAACTGGACACTGCAAGACGGAGGTTCCTAGGGTTGTGTCTGGGACTGGAGATATTGGTTAGTGTCATTCGGTTGCACAGTCCAAGCAGTGGCTGGTCAAAAGCACTCACTTGCGTAGCTGGGAGCAGCTTACATGGTAGAGGCTGTGCGTGAACAGCCCGGGAGTGTGTGTATATGTGGTGGTGGGGGTGGGGACGGAATCTCACAGCAGAGCAGGGTAAGGCTGGCTTCCGGAGTCGAGGATTGGAGTGGCCTAGCAGATCATCTGTCCAGATAACATCAGGAGAACATCACATCCCTTCCCACCCCAGCCTGGCCCAGTTATTTCCCATTTGCTCTGAATAGAAAGTCCTTCCTGAGCCCAGTCTCATGCTTGATTAGTTTTACTTCGTGCATGTAACGATCACATTGTTGTTTATCCTCTAATACCACTTGCAGTGGGGAAAAATAGAAAGGTAATGAAGAGTAATAGAAAAGCATGAAAACAGAATGGACAAAATCCCCCGTACACCCCAAAAATACAAACAACAATTAAACAATCTTTTGACCCCAAGAAGCAAGTTAGTTGTAATTTCACTGTTTCTTACCTGCTCTTGAGCTATCACTCTGCATCTTCTAGACTCATCAGTTATGGGCCTCAGAGTCTCACTCACAGTCAGTCTGACAGCTTTTCTTCCTGCAGCTCTGCCGTGAAGCGCATTGTGGGCTTCTGGCTGATCTCCCATTGACTGTGCTACAGCAATGCATAGTTAGGATGACCAGATGCCCTGTTTTTAAAGGGACAGTCCTGTACTGAAGACCTCTTGTAGGTGTCCCGACTTTTTCTTAAAAACAGGCAAATTGTCCCATATTTTCTGTCCTCCCCGCCATCAGTACTGGTGAGTATTGCTGCTGGTTGGATCCCTATTCACCAGCCGCCCACCCACCAGCAGTGAGTGGGGGAGGGGTCCAGTGGATGACAATGGAGGTGGGTGTGCAAGGCCGGTGGCTATGAGGCTGGCTATCTCAGATGAGTCACCTCTGCTATCCACCCATCGGCCCTTTACATGCTCTCCCTCTCACTGTCTTCTCCCTGCTTTTCTCCTTCACTCCCTCCAGCTCTGCTACTCCTCCATACCCACCCCTCCACCCACCACGGTGCGCATCCTGCTCCCAGCACTGTGCAAAGAACCATCCCCTGGTTGGAGTGCTCAGCTCACCAACAGCCTGACCGGCAGGCTCTTACCTCCCCCACTGCCTCCGGCTGGGCCAGCGCCCAGGGAAAGCCGAAGACCCTCTGGCCCGGGGCGCTGGCCAGAAGGAGCTGAGCTCTGATTGTGTCAAAGTTCCACACAGCGCTAGCACGGAGAAGCCTCTCCTCCCCTCAGCTAAACTCTGGAGTGGAGAGGAGGAAGCAATTTCCTGCCTGTTCATACCCTGACCCTGCAGGCTCCACAGCAGCCCACAAACAGGGGCTTAGTATCTTCTTCGCCTCCTTCCCGCCTTGGGTCCTTCCCCCAGGGAGCATGGGGGTGCTCCATCCCCTAGGCACCCTCCCTTGCTGAGCCACCTCTGTAGCTGGATTTGCCCCTGCAGTCAGGTTTCCTGGGCCCCAGTGCACAATGCATACTTAGGGCGTAACCCCTTCTTGTGTGCGCTGGGGGAAAGGAGGCCACTGGGTTATGCTGGTGGCCAGCAGGAGCTTGGAAGTGTTAACTGCCTTTCAATACTGTGCTGGCAGTAATAGACAAGCCGCTTCCAGCCATAGAGTGGAGGGGATGGAAAAGGGTGGAAGAGATGAGTTCTGCAAAGACACAGGCCAGGTCATCCCTTTAACCATGCTCCTCCCCTGTGGCTGGAAGCAGCTCCCATTCCTTCCTCCTACACAGTGCCAAAAGGCTGCTGATGGCCATGTTCTGGTGCAAACTCAGGTAGAAATCTGGGGAGGGGAGGCATGTGACCCTGTCTGCCCCCCCGACATGTTGCCTCAAGAAGACCCGGTGCCAGGTCCCATGAGATGTGGGTCCATCCTGGGGATGAGAGAGGTGTACAACAGTTTGGGCGTGTCACCTCTCCCTGTGTTAATCCTAAATCCTTAAGGATAAGAAAGTAAATGAAAAGAATCCAACTCTGCAGTATTTGTTTTAACAGGTGCTCAGTCAACGTGATGTTAATTTGAACATTTGTACTGCATAGTTCTGACTGTTTGCCATTGAACTCGCTTGAACATGAGTAATTTTACCAGGTGTCCCATATTCAGCATAGGGAAATATAGTCACCGAATGCATAACTGAGATGCCCGACAGCATGAGAACTCCTCAGGTTTGATCAGAGTCAAAGAAAATCTCCAGTTAACTCTTTGGTTAGCCAAGAAGGCATCAGTCCCCTCTTGTGATGCCTAGGCCATCAAAGCCACTTATGCAATAGGTAAAATCATACTGATGTTGTCTAATAGATCTGAATAAGTGTGTGTCCCTTAGCATTTTATACAAAAATCATCTAAAATTAAGATTGCTGAACAAAACAGACTCACTATCGTCATTTTTTATGAGATGTAACTCAAGAAACTGCTGGACTCCTCACTGAAACTGAGGAGTAGCTGTAAGTTTCCCTCATCACAATCTTATGAATATAATAATTTAAAACATACCAGAAAGCTGTTCTAGAAAACAAATGAGGTTGAAGAGTGAGGGCTTATCTATATGGGGAAATTGACCAGAATAGCTATCGTGGAAAAAGCTGAAAGCAATAGCTCTCCATGTGGATGATCTATTGTGGAATACTTTATTCTGGAATAATTATTGCATTTTCAAAGTGAAGTACTTATTCTGAAATAAAATCGCTTTTATTCTGGAATAGTGCCCAGAGGCTATGGAAAAATAGCTTATTCTGCACTAGCTATTCTAGTCAATTTCCCCAGGTAGACAACCCAAGGAAAAAAAATGTATTTTCTGTCACATAATTTACAAAATATAAGCATTTAAAAAGTATGGAAATGTATAGTTCAGGCCATTATACATCCTATTCTGCCCACATAAAAAACTATTCTTATAAAGTACAAAGTAATGTATATTTTACCACATCACAATCCTAACTCTGATCCAAACTAAATATTATTCATTCACCAATAATTCCAAAGTATAAATCCAGTTCAAAACCCTTTTAGAAAAGAAATGTAGAAGTTGTATAATCCTCAGATACTATATATAAAATATAAGCATACATACAATTTTTTAGACATTTAACAACTTAGCGATGGTCAAAAAAGGGTAAAACAATTTTGCAGGATGTGAAATGGACCCATTTCCACAAAAGTTTCTGATAAAATTGTATCAATATTTTATGTTAGTAATTATAACTATTTCAAGTGTGGTTTCATTAACAATTCTGATCAAAAGATATAAATATAAATGCGGAAATTTTCATGAAAAATGGAAAATTTCCAAGATGTCCACATTTTTTTGTGAAAACTTCCATTTTCTTAAAGACCATTTTTTGTCAGAAAAGCTTTCCATGTGTAATTTTGACAAGTTCCATAAAAATAAAAAAGTTTGCAGGCAGCATTATATGAGAGACAATTTCTTCACAGGAATTAAATTACAGCAAACTCTATTTCAAGTACACTATGAAATGTAAAATTTTCTTGCTCACCATCATTCATTAGTATCTTTGACACTCCTCAGTGATTCAGTTTTATCACACTCCAGAGACTAATTTACATGCTTTTTGTGAGGAATCCCTTATTAACTACAGATTACATTTTCAAAAACCTTTGATGCATGGTCTTTTATAATGGTCTGTCCTTTGTAGCAATAGTAAGCCCCCAAGAATTCTTACATGTTAAAAGAAACACTATAATCAATCACTGCGGGCAGAGTACTAATCAGATTATGTTGTCTGATCCTGTTTCCTGATCCTCTATGGTGGTGCCAATAATGCAACCTATCGTAACAATAATGAAAGCTTTGTAGGAAATTAGCATGGGAAGAAAATGATATTTTTGTTTCCAGTACCTACTTCTTTAATTCTCTCACACAGAAGTCACTATAGAAGTCACTGAAGCTGAGCCAAACATGACAATATGCCAAATAACTGTAAAATTAAAGACTGAGGGATGAATTATCTGATACTGAAAATGAGAATTTATAATGGAGAAATATTGGTGACTTTTAATCATTCTGTTATGCTTTCTCGGGTTGTGGGGGAAGGAAAGGAAACCTGCCTTTTGAAGTTTTGAGAGATAGCTTAGTGGTTTGAGCATCGACCTGCTAAATCCAGGGTTATGAGCTCAATCCTTGAAGGCGCCATGTAGGGATATGGGACAAAAATCTCTTGGATGATTTAATTAGGGATTGGCCCTGCTTTGAACAGGGGGTTGGACTAGATGATCTCCTGAGGTCCCTTCCAAAGCTGATATTTTATGATTCTATCACTTTGAGATTGGGTAGACATAACCGCCGAACAGGAGAGACATACAACATCAACCAATCCCATATAGAGCTTTCCCCATCCATCATTTTTAACCATTAATTACAGCTGTTTGGGAAAATGATATTCTTTCCTGTGAATAATGTTGACTATTTTGGGATGGAGAGATTATAAAAATATAATTTCTTACTTTTCTTACTGAAATTTTTTATTATTATTGATGGAAATATTTGTAGTTGAATTGTGTGTCTATGACACTTACCAATAAATACTGAATCTTTCCAAGATTACCCATATTGTAGAAAGGCTAGGCTGCCTGCAACAGATATTCTAGCTGCAATGAAAAAAGACAAAACTCACCTGGAGCAGAGTCTTTACCTAGAAGGAATCAGTATATCAAATCTAGTGGCCACGTGCCTCTATGGAGGGGGATCCAAGTTCTGCTCCAGGCTGAGCTAGCATTGATTAGACAGTGCCTTCCTTGAGCCCTCATGTAGAGGGAGTGCCCCATATCCTCTCTGGCCTTTGAGCCATAGAAAGAGTACATGGTCTTCAGCCAGAACCAGGGCATCTGGAGAGAGAGGAATATGCATGAGAAAACAGTGTGATTGTGTTTGAGAGAGAGAGAGAGAGAGAGAAAGAGAAATTGATGTACACAAAAATGTATTTTATATGAATAAAAAATGTTTAAAAAAATCACATTAAAGTTACTCTGGCTCTTTCATTTACAAGATAGGATATTACAGATTGTGACAAAGTTCCAAGTCTGTATTTGTGGGTCCTGCGCTTCCTGGCAGATTTAGGGGCCTCAGAAACTCATCTAGGCCTCAGAGTGACCTCCCTTTCTCAGTAACTACTTAGGGGAGGCAGAAAGGGGGAGCCTGGGCCTGCCCTCTACTCCAGACTCCAGCCCAGGGACCCTAATAGTATCAACTAAGATGGCTGACCTTTTATCCACAAAACAATACAATTCCCTGGGCTACTTCCCCGCAGCAGTCTCCGCTTCTTCAAACTCCACTTCACTCTTACCTCAGGGCCTCCTTCCTTGCATATGATATGTTGTCTACCACTCAGTCTCACCAACAGCACAACTTCCTTCCACAGCTCCTGACATCCACATCTACCTGACTAACTGGGAGGGTTTATAACTGGTTTCAGCCAGCCGCTGATTGGCTTCAGGTGTCCCTGAAGCTTCTTCTGCTTTCTAGAAGGTTCTTAATTGCTCCCAGGTGTCTTGATTGGCCTGGAGTAGCCTTTGTTTGGCTATCCAGGGAACAGGGACCTGCACATCCTGAGGCTGATATACCTGCCTTCCAGCACTCTCTTATACCCTTCTGGACTGACTCCATCACAAGATGTACAATAAGTTTCTCCCATCAACAGTTTAATTCAGATTTTTTAGCGTATGGTCTTACTGCTCCTGTATGCTACTGACTGATCATAAACAGATCATTTATAAATACCTATATAAAAGCTACATTTAAACAAAGTAACACTATACTAAAATGACTTAAGACTATAGAAATAAATTATATAAAATAATAAATAATTAATAAAGGAGTTAAATCAATAAATAAATATATAAATCAATATAAAAAGAAATTTAAATAGGGCTTGATCAACTTCCACTGAAATCCAATGGGAGTTTTTCTTTGGACTTCAATAAGAATTGGATCAGGCCCATATCGCTTAACCATCCATGGTGACATCATGATCTTATCTCACTCCAGTGAGGAAATGTTTCTATAAGAGGGTAAGTGGAATAACCATTGATCTGCATTTCCTCGCCTTTGCTGGTTTAAGTTAGGCCCCTGGGGGTAAATTTCCAACTTGATGCACAAAGCTATGTCAGTGTAACTTTTCTGAATGTTAAAGTAATCTATCAGCAAAGTAACATCCCAAAGTGAATTTCCAGCAGCATCTGTTGGGGATAAGATCTGCAACTCCCATTATTTAGCTTACTAGTCTGTTGTATCTAATCTATTGGTTACAGAAGTGAATATTTACCCTAGTATTATGACTAAAATAGAGAGGAAGCAGAATGAAATCACCCACTGTCCATTTGCACATACTCCAATTATTTACCAAATTACAGTGCTGTGGTATTGATCCTTGAGGTAACACTAGCAGAAGGGGCACCACTGATCTAGTAAGTTATACATTGCCAATAATGCCATTCCTGGAAGATCACATAGACAACAGCACAGCCAACAGCTATTTGAAAGGGATGCCGGTAATGAAACCCTAGTCATTTGTAATCTGAGGTGCCAACTGTAATTTTCCAAACCTGTTCAGCCTCTCAGAAAATGAAATTCACACAAAATGGTTTCCAAGATATGCTCCTATGATTTTGCTATTTTCAAAAGCCAAAATATAGCAACAGTTTAAGTCCTGGGGTCCCACTTGGCTCAGTTTTGATGGTTTTGGTATGCTAAGTTTCACTCTCAACTTTATCTTCACTGCTACAGCACCAAACTAGTCATATCCATTTCCTCTCTGAAACTCTGCTTTGATGTTTAAATCCAAGGTCATAAGTATTATGATGTGACATGCCCAGTTAGCATGATGCTGCCAATCTGAAGCTGACAGGCACTCAAAGAGTCTGGCAGCTTTTATCAAAGGAATTAAGTCTAGTAGAGGGCAGAGACTAAACAACCCTCAATTCTTATAGATATGACCAAATTCCACATTGATCTATCAAATTATGCTAACGTCATTTGAAATACTTGACTGCAGATATCACAACATTTACAAACCAAAGTGTAACTTCTGACTGATAAAACAATAATTAGATCAGTATACAGTGTCAGATGCAATGATTTAGTCTACCAAGGATAATGTATTCCTCCAGCTTTAAACACAAATGCAGTTCCCTTGGAGAACTCACAAGCAAAACCGGTTCACATATCATCATACTTTAATATCATCCGGTATGTTATTGCAATATTTTAACACCATGCAATGCTTTTGTTTGCTTGCAAGGCTATATCCTGTCAGCAGTTCAATATCTGTTAGCCAAAAACCCTATCTACACTAGGCACATTTTCCTAAAAAATGTCATGACAGGGAAAACTATTGCAGATCCACTAACATTAGCAATGTTGGGCACTCTAGTATAGAAGGTCACCAGCCACTGTAGACATTTTCAATACTGCATCAATTCTGAGCAGGGTTGAAAGACACGGGCTTAAATCCTGACTCCCTTTAGTCAATGGCAAAACTCCCATTCACTTAAATGAGCCAGGATTTCATCCTATGTGTTCAAAACACAAGGAATACCTGGTGATCCAACTGCACTAAGACTCCCAGTGTTGCCAATACTGGTGGAATTGAAATGGCGTAAGCAAACAATGCAAAATTTTTAGAAATGTCCCTTTTGTAGACATGGCCCAAAAGGGACTCAGACAGAGAAAATCAATGTTATTGGTGATAAGATCAGGGTCTGAAAAGAATTCCACTTCACCTAAGAATCAACATTCCTCTCAGGCCTAACTCCTATAAAGTCGGCTAAATGAACATATAAAACCACCGAGCAGAGAGACATCAGATAACTCCCAATGTTATTACACCCTTTGTTACAGAAAAAAAAACATGTTTAATATTAAATATTTGCTGAAACCTATTTTATGTCCAATGTTTACAGATTCACTTAGGTAGTTTTACCACACAGTCAGGACACACAACATGATGGTTGTCTGTGTCTTTGGTTTCTCTGTGGATTTTGGGGGAACACAAAAATGTGTAGTCAAAAGCGTCATCAAATCCTCCTGGTGAATGAAACTGTTTTGCAGTTTGTAAGAAGTACTTAGTACAGAATGGAAATCAGCACCACTTGGATTAATTTTTCTGAAGACGGAGCCAATGTTTTTTTATTATGTCAAGACAGGCTCTTGGTGTGTGCAATTTGCCTTTGACATTGCCAGACTGTCACAGACTGATATGATTTTGCACAAACACCCTCTTTTCCCTCCTACCTGAAGAAGAGGTAGGACTTTAGTGTTCCTGTGGTTATGTCTGGAACAACCCTACTCATTTAGCTTTATGTTTGCCCTGAGCTATAACAGGACTGATCACTTTTTTAAAATTAAGCTCAGCAAACTGATTTATAAGCTTTTTATGGACTTTCAGCAAATTTGTGCCAAACATTATCCTGTCCTTAGTCATTTCAACTATTCCAGTAAATTCAAGCTTTATCTAGAAACTTGAACTATGTCACGAGTATTCTGTGGGCTCATTTGGCTATAAAATGTTCATTGTACAACTGTTGGGTTAATTTGCAAGAGGTTACATGAACCCTCCACTATTTTCTTCATCTTCAGGTGTAATCTCTTTCAGGGTAATATAAACGTCTCTACACTTGTCCACATTCCAAAGTGGTAGATAAGAACATTTTTCTTCCTCATATTTAGGTTTTAGGGCACCCATGAAAAGAAGTTCTCCTATTTGGTTTAAATTTCGTCCACTGTTCAGGAAAAAACACATTTTCTTATATGGACTTGATGTCTTTTCTTAGGCTTCCTTTGCAGTTTAGAACAATGGTTTTCAACTGGTTTCATCTGCCGACCTCAAGCATTTTGAAGAGGTGAGAACCGCTTTGGAAATCTTAGACATAGTCTGTGGACCCCTGGGGTCCATGGACCACAGGTTGAAATTCACTGTTTTAGATGATTTCTGACACTACATAATGCTTCTGGTACCATTCACTGTTTTTGTTTCTTTATATGATGGACCCTGAAGGCAGCAGCTCTGCCCCTAACAAAGGGCTTATGGCCAGATTTCAAACGTATTTAGTCACTTAAAGACACAGATAGGCACCTAGTGGGAGTTGGGTACCTAAAATGCTCAGGCACTTTTGAAAGTCCCACTAGGTGCCTAACTGCACCTTCAGGCAATAATACCTTTGAAAATCTGGCCTTTGGTCAATGAAAGCTTCAACTCCTCTAAGTTGTTTCAAAACCCAAGGAACCCAAATCACTACATGCTTTTGAAAATCTTGGTTTCCTCTAGTCTAGCTGTGCAACACCCCTATATCAAGCTGTGTTTTAGTATGCTGAACCTTGAAATTAGGCAAAGGTTTCTAACCATCAGAGGAGTGAAATTCTGAACAGCCTTCCAAGGGAAGTAGTGGGGGCAAAAGACCTATCGGAATTCAATATTAAGCTCGATAAATTTATGGAGGAGATGGTGTGATGGGATAACATAATTTTGGCAATTACTTGGTCCTTGACTATTCGTGGTAGATGGGCCCTGTAACCTGTGTCGAGATGCTGGATGGGATGGGATCTGAGTTACTACAGAGAATTCTTTCCTGGGTGTCTGGCTGGTGAGTCTTGCTCGCATGCTCAGGGTTCAGCTGATCACTACATTTGGGGTTGGGAAGGAATTTTCCTTCAGAGCAGATTGACAGAGGCCCTGGAGGTTTTTTGCCTTCCTCTGCAGCGTGGGGCACGGGTCACTTGCTGGAGAATTCTCTGCACCTTGAAGTCTTTAAACCATGATTGGAGGACTTCAGTAGCTCAGACATAGGTGAGAGGTTTATTGCAGGAGTGGGTGGGTGAGATTTTGTGGCCTGCGTTGTGCAGGAGGTCAGACTAGATGATTATAATGGTCCCTTCTGACCTTAAAGTCTATGAGTCTATGTGAACTTTGGAGTGTTTTTCTTTCTCTCGGAAAAAACTACTTTATTTGTCCTAGGCTCTGGCTGAGGCTCTCTGTTGGTTTTTCAGCTGCAACAGAATGTGCTAGGAAAAGTAGCAATGGGGAACAACGAGAAGTCTGGCAGACAGGTTTCTTCAAGTGTGCTCTTGAACTTTGTGAACACAGGTATTTCATTTTAGAGCAATGTAACATTTTCAAAAGGGATTTTAAAGAGGACTCAGTATCCACTGCTTGAAAATATATACACCATTAGTTATCATTGCTATTAAAAAAAGAAATGATTTCTCCAGGCAAAAACACACACTTTCCCTTCATCTGAAGGCATTAGCTCTAAAACTTGTGATATTACCTTTCTACCTCAATAAAGGATGAGGGGGGAGAGGAAGTAAACAGCATATAAGATTTCTGGAGCCTACAGTTAATGTGAAACTGGCAGTACACAACGTCTACTGCTGGAAAGCTTCATTGCTCTTTGCTGCTGAAAAGGCCTATCCCAGCTTGCCAGATTGAACACTGTCTGCTTCTTACAGATATATTGCACTGGTAAAGACTATTTCTTTTTCTCCCAGTGGAAATTTCATAGAATGCACAACTATAGATGAGTTTCAATTCAGCCTCAATTTTGCTAAGAGAGTTGAACTCACAAGACAGTGCACAGATCAGAGACATCTGCTATATAATATTGACGCTGAGTTGACTGAAATCACAACAGAGTTTTCTTGACACTGTTAAATCCCTAACATGGCATCTAAACAGACGAGGGTTCAGTTATGGAAAATGAGAGTAGAGAACAGCCTTGTAAGCCTGTGTGCTCCAGCTCTCACCAGTTGATCACCTACCATGCAGTGTAAATCACCCCTGGACCACATGATATTGCCTTAATCAAGTCCACAGTGGAGTTGGACGATCCAGAAATGTGATAATCACTTGATGCTACATCAGTGGCCCCAATACCTCTGACCAAAGTGCCTCAAAATATGAAACATCTCCTGTGATGCCAGCTCTTTGAGTGTGAATGCTCTTTCAGTGATCTGGGGCAGTGGCTCTCAACCTTTCCAGGATACTGTGCCCCTTTCAGGAGTCTGATTTGTCTTCCATATCCCAAGTGTCACCTCACTCAAAAACAACTTGCTTACAAAATCAAACATAAAAATACAACAGTGACACAGCCCACTGGTACTGAAAAATTGCTTGCTTTCTCATGTTTACCATGTAATTATAAAATAAATCAATTGGAATATAAATACTGTACTCACATATCAGGGTATAGTATATAGAGCAGTATAAGCCAGCTATTGTCTGTATGAAATTCTAGTTTGTGCTGACTTTGCTAGTTCTTTTTATGCAAATATCTAAATGAGTTGATGTACTCCTGTGGAAGACCTCTGCATACCTCCAGGGGTACATGGACCCCTGGTTGAGAACCACTGACCTGGAAGACCATGATGATTGGGCAATTTCACATGCACAGATGTGGCAGGAAGCAGTATGAAGACACAAGAAGAAGAATTCAGCTTCAGCAAATTTCTCCTCCATTACAGAAAATATTTTAGCCTAAACATGGTCACATTTAAATAACGCTGAAATTTTCATATCTGAAGTTGTATCCTGTTCAGAAAAGGACAGACTCAAAACTTTCAGTTTGTAGTGCAAGAGTATTATTTTACTTTAAAAAGAAATAAGAAAAAGAACAAGCCCCAATAGGAAAGTATAAAGAGATCAGTTGAATCCTAATGGATGAAATGAATCTCATGTGCTACTCTGAAAAACCTAAAAAGATTGGCTTCTAACAGAGTTAGTAATTTCTTAATTCTTGTCTTTTTCTTGAAAGACAGAAGACTCCAGCTCTCAGGGAACATGCTTCAAGGAGGAAGCTACTTCAATCAGATTAAGAGGGTAGGAGAACAGCTGGAAGTCCCAGATGTTATTCGGATAACAGTTCATACCAGTCACCTAGGAAAGGCTGAAAACAATGGGCAGGACTATACCCTACCCTTACAATGCTATTCAGGGGGATAAGAAGGAAAGACCCTTTTCACTCCCTACATTAGCTACCTGCATTGCAGGGAAGGTAGTAGTCTCTGCAGAGCTGCTTCTACCCCTTTCTGTGCAAGTGGCTGGGGAACTAGCAGGTGGGGCTGGAGCCTTGGCTCTTCCCCTCTAACATGATGGCTAGCAATTTATTTCACCCTCAGAACAACAAGAGATTACTTCTCCTTTGAGGCTCACAATGCCCTCCCTGGTCTTGTCATGGGATGACACAGCTACATGCCTTACTCAAGGCGGGTTGTACTGTCATAACCTAGTCCAAAGAGGGAATGTTATTTAGTAATGTAAAGCAATCTACAAGCCTTTAAGGGTCAAAATATAATGTTTTATACCAGATTGCTTTTTTGCCAGTCACTTATTTAAATGCATTACCCCGAAAAGTACAGAAACATGTTGAAAAAAACTCTCTCAGGCATCAGCTATTCAAAGTCCATAGAACCTGAGATTTTATGAATAGATCCATTTCTGATCAGCCATAATGACTTGAGTGGAAGAATACGCTGCATAGCTGCTGACATCTCGAACTTCATGAGATGGGGAATCCAGGAAGTTGCTGGGCTTTTCTTTTAAATGGGGTATAACATTACATTAATGGACCAGGAACTTACGGTCCAATAATGCTTTACAACTTCTGAAATGAACATCTTGGCTTTGCATCAGTCAGTAGTAGGCACAAACTGTATTCCATTAATTTTATCAGCACGGAAAGACAAAAGTCCTATTAGTGACTTTTTAGAGGATGATAGTAATGTTCCAGTAGCTTAATGTAGATTGAAGAGGCTGAATAATGATTGAAAGGAAAGCCTGCCTGCAATCCAGCAGAGCCGTTTGCTGGACGTTGTTAACACAGTCAGATTATGTTGTCAACCTTGCAGAATTTAACATTTAACTTACTAATAAGAAGTTATCTAACTTTAATATGCAATAAAGTACATTAAGTTTATAGAAGAACTCATGTCCCTAGGAGAACTTAGCAGCGAGAATAAGTAATTTTGCACCTTTGCATCACATTGGGGACCATTTAAAAAGCTATCACATTAATAACTAGGTAGTTTAAGATGAAAGCTGCTAATATTGCCAAGAGACACTTACATAATACAAGAATGGAATTAATGAGAGAATAGTCACCAAATGTCTTTCAAGTTACAAAATTAATTTAGCGCTACTTGTGGAAAGGTTTATGACTAGACAGATTAATAACAGGAAGCCCAGATCCAACTTCCATTGATGTCAACAGGAGAATGTTCAGGCTCTTAGAGAGACTTGGGCTATGAAAATGGAGTGTTGGGATTTATTTATAAAGAAGTTGTCTGAGGTTGCTGAGAATTTAGCTTCACATGGCTACACTTGCTCATGAAACCAACAGTTCAAAGTTGTTTTGCACTATTGGCAATTGCAGTAAGACCTGTGTCCAGGAGAGAGCATGAATGCAGTCTGGCGGAAGGCAGGAATGACATCAAAGAGTGAAGCAGTGAGATGTTAAGACAGTGTGGAGTGAGTGTGTATGGGCAGGCCCCCACCTCATCTACTCTTTGTTCCTGCTGGAGCTGCTCTTCTTTAGCCTTCTTTGCCCTTTGATATTATACCTGGCATAGCTTTTCAGCTGTGATTCACAGTGACTACACCTTCCAAACAAACGCCAGACCCTGGCTAGACTCAGAAAATTATTTCCCACTTTGTTTTGATTGGAAAACTACAATACAAATATTATACTTGCAGAAAAGTTCCTCTCCCCTTCCCCAGGGCAGAACCACAGGTTCCTTGATGAGCACATGTATGTATATGAATTTGTATTTGAGCCCATGTCATGCTGGTGCCCGAGGAGACTGAGGGCCCCAAACTAGTTATATTACTCAAATTAGGGCCACATTTGTTTACAAACAAGAGCAGAGTGTACAGTAGCTCTAGATCAATTATATCATCTCATTTTTAAATGTCGGTAAACATGAGCTGAAAACCAAAACTATAGAAAATAAGTGCCATTTACAACAAAATCAAGGAAAATGAATGAGCTAAACTGCAAGCAGAGAGAAAAAAAATCAGATGCAGAGACTCTAGCCACACAGCATAATCTTCTCTCAGCTAGACCAGACTTGGGCAACAGGAACCTGATTCTCCTTACCCAAGGTCTATCCTGGTATATTTCCACTGATTTCAGTCAAGTTATGTTTGATTTCAAGTACATTGGTGTGACTGAAAAGAGATTCAAGCTCTCTAACTCTATAAATATTTTACTGCCAGGCCCGCACCAACCTACCAATAGAATAAAATGTTCAGAGCTCAAAACCTTACTCAACAGAAACAATTACTCAACCTAAGATGCTCTGAATTTTGGGTTAGATTCCCTCTTGTATCGAGGGCCATTCAGCATGCACTGGTGGGGAGGAAGAGGGAGCGTGTTACAGGTTTCTGATTCTCAAGTCACATCTGCTCACATCCTGGCTCCAAGGTAAGCTGCAGCATCTTAGGGCTGCAGTAATTTATGACAATTGCCTAAGATTCCTAAAGGACAATACATAGAATTTACAGGTCAGGGAAGAGATTTTCCCCTTTTGCTTCCTCATTCCAGCCACATATACTTGCTAGGGGTCAGGAGGTATCTGAAAGCTCCCTCTGGAGAAGAAATTCTCAGCCAATCAGTTACAAGCAGCATTCAGATTCTTTGTGCTACACAAGTAAAGCAAAGAAACCAGTTTCCTGAGAAGAACATAGCCCTTTATATCGTGACTAATCAAAACTAAAGTAAATGTTGATAGAGACAGTGTGGGTGTCTTTTATTGGATGAACTTCTGTTGATAAAAGAAACGAGCTTGTGAGCTCAACAGTAGTTAAACTGACTTAATTTCGTGTAGATCAGACCTTAATGAGACATAAAACCATGGTCTCTATTGAATCCATGATTTCTGGTGTCTAGCGGAGTTGTGAATTTAAGCTCCCAGGCTTGTCTTTTGAAGGTGTTATGCAGATTTCCTTTGAAGCCTTCACCAATAGATTGCATCATGGTATAGGCCACTCCAGTTCTCTGAGAGAACCTGCTTCAACACAGGACAATAAAGCCACTGACCACACAACCTTCGCTGTCACCTGCCAGCCCATACTGGAACTCATGTCGGGTATCATCAAACAGTTACAACTGTACTTGATAGGGACCACATCCTGAAAGACACCTTTCCAAAACCTCTTCTTATGGTCTTCAAATAACCCTCCAACCTTGCCAAGCTAATCATAAAAAGCAAGCACAGACCAAGGCACACCAACTCAAAGCAGCACTAGACCATGCCATAACAACAGATGTAAAACCTTCAGTCACATCTCCACTGCTATGATAATCAACAGCCCACACAACACACATTTCAATATACATGGGTCTTACACATGCCTATCCTAACGTGGGGTGTACTTCATCCAGTACATCAAATGCCCCAACAAAAACTATGTGGGTGAGTCTAGATAATCTCTATGCTCTTCAATGAACTCACAAAGAAAAATGATAAAAGGCAGAAACACTCACTCTATCACCCCTGGGCAAACACTTTCACAAAATGATCACTCTGTATCTGACCTCTCAGTCCTCGTCCTCAAAGGAAACCTGCATACCACCTTCCAAAGACAAGCCTGGGAGCTTAAATTCACAACTCTGCTAAGCACCAAAACCCATGGACTCATATTTATTAATTGTATGTCTCATTACAACAAATCTGCAACCCACTAAGGGCTGGTCTACATTAGAAAATAAATATTACCTCACCCAACTTGTATCTCTCATATCCTGGGACCAACATGGTTACAATAACATAGCAAACACTAATGTAAATATTATTTTGACCATTTCATTTGTGTTCTACCAACAAATCCATCACTTCTGGGATTATTCCTACCTGTCCAAATGTCTAAATTGGCTTCAAATGGGCACAATTAAAGAAAACAGCCCGTCAAAGGAAATATTTGCTACTCGTCTACTCAGAAAGCAAAAGTGGAATTTTCCTACCAAAGTTAATCTGGACCAAAGGCTGGATGACATTCAATCTTAAATCAATGACATCTTAAATTCTGACATATTGCTAAAGATTAAAAACTATAATTATCAGCTTTATATTAGAGGCAATTTGAAAATTTCTATAACATAACATTTTTCTGTGGAAAAATTTTTGATTGCCAATTTTTTTCAACTTTACATTGGGAACATCAAAACAAAATATTTAGTTTTGGGTTAGACTGACCCAAACTGAAACATTTCAATCTGTCAAGCGGAATTAAAATATTTCATTTTGGGATGCATCAACATTAATCTGTGTTCATCTGAGCTGCTGTGATGAGTAACTGGGTGTTATAGTTCAGGCATCTCATGCCCCCATTCTTCCCGATAGGGCATGCTCCCAGTCTGGACTACCTTTGTTATGATACACCATGGCCTCCTCTCTAGTTGAACTGCCATATTGCATCATAAGAACCATATGACCATGGTTCATCATAAGATATGTAGTTCAGCTAGAGAGTGCAGACTACTGACGAGAAAGTGGTCTAACTACAACTTCCATGAGGCATCACAATAGCGCAGCGGGACATAGATTAATGTTGAACTGAGCTAAAAGGAAACATTTCAGCATTTACATATCCAAATATTCTGGAGCTTTACGATCTGCAAAACAATTTTGGCATTTAATTTTTTCTGGTCCTGATTCAGGTTGAAAAGAAAATGTCAAAATATTGGAATTTCCTATAGGATGAAAAAATTGATTTTTGATGAGTTCTGCTTTATATTATTAGGAATGGCAGATACTCAGCTTTCTAGTGGGACACAGCACTCATTTGTAGCCCAGGAAAATGCCAAGAAATCAAGCTATAAATATGTAACATTATTATATAGCTACTATGTAATTTGTAGAGGTTTGTGAAATGCTGTTTTTCTCTGAGTACTGTATAGTTACACCTGGTTTTATAGCAGAAAGAGACTAAAAAATAGTCCCAATGATTTACCAAATATTTCCATAATAATAGTTCTGTGAATTTTGTGACATAAACATATAATGTTCTGCGGCATAAAGATTTATGGACACTTGTTTGTAATGACTTGCACAACTCAGTCATGGCTGAGTCACTCACACATGCATCTCCAATCCAAGTGCTTAAAATCTTTGATTTTAAATCACCATAGCATCATGTATTCTCTCTGTACATATACGAGGACTTTTCATTGCCCAAACAAAATAAATGTATGGAAAGTTCTCTGTCCTTCTATAGCCAAGTGGTTGTGCTTACCTTATTCTATGCTTTGCATTATATTTTGCTTTATTATATTTAGCAGTATTCCAAGGAACCTACAGACTTGTATCCTATAAGACATTGGCTTCAGCAGCTAGCATGAGGCTTGAGGCCTACAAACTTCGGCATAGATAAACTTCAGTAACTCATAAATTTTGGGGAACTGGAAGTAGAATTTAAGGGGGGAATTTTGTCCATAATGACATTAGCCAATCACAGAACATGAACTGACACCAGCTTCTGGAAGGTTTTGGATGGAATATCTGACTGCAAGAGTGCCATGGCAATGAACTGACGTATGTAAAAATGGGGTATAATAATAAATACACTAACCTAGAGAAGGAGGACACCTTAACATTGGTAAGGGGAGGAAATATAAATAAGGAAGAGGGGAGAAACCCATATTGAATATCCATTAGACATGATAATGTCAGTGTAACATATTATAAAAGTGGTATCCCCGCCTGGGGGCAATAGGAGAGAGAGAGAGAGAGAGAGAGATGTAGCTGTTGGGAGGGGCCAGGATGAAGGCTACCGGTGAAGATGAGGAAGGTGATGGTGATGAGGAAGATGATGGCTAACATTTCATGTTGTTCTGCAAGGGGTGGTGTGAGTATGGATGTTCAGATGTACTTTCTGTATTATCTCTATCTATTGTACTGAGTTAGAGTGTGGTGTGACTTTGCTAATTGTATTATTACAATACATTATTTATTTGTAAATATAAAAGAGTTCCTATAGTGTGTGTTTTGCAACTGTGCACATCAGGGTTCCCAACTATAGAATAATTTTAATAATACTGAGCCTGATCTTGGGACAAGAAGCTGTCAACTCCCAAAGTGATAACTCGGATTTTTTATTCAGAATCTATAGATTAGGCTACACTTGTCTTCATGTAAATACTTTCAATTTCTCCAGTGTATCAGCTCTCTCATGAAGGTAACTACCTAATTTCCTTATTGGGCAGGACAAAGGGAATTGTTATAAGGGTAGACCTGGATGGAGCATGCCTTACACCCATATCTCTCCTATAAATCAGGTCAATCTTTTGGTCTAAACCGGCAACTGTTTAGTTGGCTGCTGTCCCAGGAAACCACAATTTCAAATAAATCCTGATGGAAAAGAAAAAAAATCTGTTTTTCTTTTAAAAACAACAAAAACTACTGATGCTGTTGCATAAAAAAAGCAAGGATTTTAGGTGACGGAAGTAAGAATGTGTTCAAATTTAAACCAGAGTGTAAAACTTTTTCCAATTTCCAATTTAAAATTCAGTGGGACAGGTCTCCAGCTGGTGCAAATTGTCAGAGCTTCTTTGGAGACTTAGAACAACGCTTCCTTAGCTCTCGTTCCCCAGTGCCTCTACTCTGCTTGCGCTATACTGATGACATCTTCATCATCTGTACCCATGGAAAAGAAGCCTTTGAGGAATTCCACCATGATTTCAACAATTTCCATCCCACCATCAACCTCAGCCTGGACCAATCCACACAAGCGATCCATTTCCTAGACACAATTGTGCTAATAAATGATGGTCACATACACACCACCCTATATCAGAAACCTACTGACCGTTATACTTACCTACAGGCCTCCAGCTTCCATCCAGGACACACCACTCGCTCCACTGTCTACAGCCAAGCTCTAGGATACGACCGCATTTGCTCCAATCCCTCAGACAGAGACAAACACCTACATGATCTCTATCAAGCATTCTTAAAACTACAATACCCACCTGGAGAAGTGAGAAAAAACAGACTGACAGAACCAGAAGAGTAACCAGAAGCCACCTACTACAGGACAAGACCAACAAAAAAAATAACAGAACACCATTAGCCGTCACCTTCAGCCCCCAGCTGAAACCTCTCCTATGCATCATCAAAAACCTACAACGTATCCTGAAAGATGATCCCTCACTCTCACAGATCTTGGGAGACAGACCAGTCCTTGCTTACAGACAGCTCCCACCCCCCAACCTGAAACAAATACTCACCAGCAACCGCACGCCACACAACAAAAACACTAACCCAGGTACCAATCCTTGTAACAAAGCCCGATTCCAACTCTGTCCACATATCCATTCAACTGACACCATAGGACCTAATCACACCAGCCACACCATCAGAGGCTCAGTCACCTGCACGCCTAACAATGTGATATGCCATCATGTGCCAGCAATGCCCCTCTGCCATGTACATTGGCCAAACTGGACAGTCTCTGCACAAAAGAATAAATGGACACAAATCTGACATCAGGAAATATAACATTCAAAAACCAGTAGGAGAACACTTCCATCTCCCTGGCCATTCTATTACAGACTTGAAGGTGTCAATTTTAAAACAGAAAAACTTCCAAAATAGACTTCAACGAGAAGCTGCCAAACTGGAATTAATTTACAAATTGGACACTATCAACCAAGGGTTAAACAAGGACTGTGAATGGCTTACTCATTACACTAATTGAATCTATTTTCCTAAGTTAAGTTTCTTTCACACCTTCTTGTCAACTGTCAGACATAGATCTACTTGATTATCACTACAAAAGGTTTTTTTCTCCTGCTGATAATAGCTCATCCAAATTAAACAGCCTCTTAGGTATAGTTTACATTACCAGCTGGATCGATGGGTAGAGATCGATCTATTAGGGATCAATTTGTTGTGTCTCGTCAGGATGCAATGAATCAATCCCCAGAGGCACTCCTGTTGACTCCGGAACTCCAGCTCGCCAAAAGGTGCAAGGCAGAGTCGACAGGGGAGCCTGCTGTTG
The DNA here is from genome assembly GCA_007922305.1 of Dermatemys mawii. Lineage (NCBI taxonomy): Eukaryota > Metazoa > Chordata > Testudines > Dermatemydidae > Dermatemys > Dermatemys mawii. The sequence continues at coordinate 7,271,238 of ML677384.1, read as the reverse complement.
ACTGCTGCTGCCGTGAGGCTGGCAGGTAAGTTGACCTAAGATGCGTCGACTTCAGCTATGCTATTCACATAGCTGAAGTTGCGTATCTTAGGTCAACCCTCCCCGCTAGTGTAGACCAGGCCTTAGAACTGGTATGGTAATTTCCAACTTTTTATGCTTTCTGTGTATATAAATGCATCTTACTTCTGTATGTTCCATTCTATGCATCCCATGAAGTGGGTTATAGCCCACGAAAGCTTATGCTGAAATAAATTGGTTAGTCTCTAAGGTGCCACAAGTATTTCTTGTTTTCTTTATGGTACAGACTAACACAGCTGCTAATCTTAAACCTTTGGAGACTCTGAGGCTGAATGTATACTTGATTTAAAAGATTTGTCTCCATCTGTGTACTATGAAGGGCAAAATGACGGGAGAGTCCTTGCTCAGTGGCCACATCTTCACTGCCCAATAATTTGATTTAAGGTCATAACACAAGAACGGCCGTACTGGGTCAGACCCGCAATGGTTCACCTAGCCCAGTATCCTGTTTTCCAACAGTGGCCAATGCCACCTGCTTTAGAGGGAATGAATAGAACAGGTAATCAAGATTTGTTCAACAGCAGCCAGTGCTAATTGCAAAATTAACCTGAAAAACTTTAATTACTCTCATAGAAAATGCTCCAGGTATGATTGCAAATATCCAGTGTACAGTGCATACTTCAGTAAATATTTCATAGCTTTTAATGGCCTTTTAAATGTATGTTTGCTACAGATTTAAATAACAATTATAGCCAGATGCCACCCTTAATTCATCCAAAGAATTTCCATCAAAAGTATTGATAAAGGGTAATAAGGTGCTCTAAATTTTGCATGAGGGAAAATGAATCTGTCAGAGGTACAGTGACTCCCCTTTGGCTCAGGAGAGTGTAATTTGTATACCAGCAAGTGTGAACTGAGTCCACAAAATAAATAAAATACACACCAGCTAATTACATTTATTGAACAGAAATGTGCAACTATCAAAGCAGCAAGTGAAGTGGATGGATATTTGAGTCTCACTAACAAATTCTATATTCCTAATGGAAATCGGGCAGATTGTGTTGTTTTATGGGTCTGTACTGCAAACAGTCTAGTGAAACTTAATCTTGAAAAATAATATTGAAGTGAGAGGAGGATGAAAATGTGGCATTAGTACAAGCTGGGACATGTTAATAAAGCTTGTGGATTATCTTTAACAATGTCACATCTTGCCAATTTCTTTCTAAAGGCCTTTCATGATGCTACACCCTTTTTGAAACATATCAGTTTTCACCATGTGAACTTTGCACTTTTGAATGTCATCTCCTTTTTCTTTTCTGGAAGATGGTAGTCTATTTTCTAGCATCTATACCCCACATGTGTATAAAGGTACATATATGCCTGAAGGAGATTTAAATGGAAGTAAAAACATTAATGATAGTTGTTCTTATTATTTTCTACATTTGTTATTGGTCAAGTCTGCAGATAATTTGGAATAGGTCTATAGCTTATTTATGAAATAACAAAACAAGATAGACATGTTCTGTGTTGTTGCAAGTTGCAGAACTGAACAAAACTGTCCATATTATATGGATTGTAAACAACATATATTTTTTTAAACTCAGTTTGAAGCTCTGTATTATACCGAACGGGGTACGACAGAAACAAGGTATTTTCCTATATTGAATCCCAAGTCTGCAAATTGCTGAAATTTCAAAGAGTTGGGTGCTCAGTGCCTGGAAAAGCAAGGCCTCACTAGGAAATTTTATTCAGTTGGAGGGTTAAAATCCAACATGGATCTTAACAGCTCCTCAGTCTTATTAGACTATAGTACCCACAGAAATTGCTACAACTTGCTCTTAGGAAATAGTCATAAACACAGCATGCCACCACCTAGTTTTATGAGGTCTTTTCCTGAGGAAAAGTTAAATCACTTCACTACATAAAGTAGACTGAAAGGTACACAAATTATGCAAAAGTTGGATGTGTGTGAAGTGAAATATGAAATTGATATGCCATCGGAAAGGAGACAGTAGCGAAACACTAAAATATTCTCAAGGAACATAATGGACATAAGGACCTGTAGCCTCTTGATGGCTTGAAATGTTACAAAGAGTTTCAGCAACTTCTAGGGCTCAAATCTTCCCCAGAAGGTAATTTTGATCATCTGTGTTTACTCTACAGTGATCGTAATAATAATATGACTCTTCTGGGAAAAAAAGGCAACAACTGGAAACTGCTACTGATTTGGAAACTCCATGTTTACAAGCCAATCTAAACATTTCCTGGAGTCAAGGAGTTTCTACACAAGTTAAATTCTTGGTTGTGTTTTATTTTTAGTTACAAAGACATAGTGATTGGAGGAATACTTGGGTATATGTTTTTTCCATTGCTCCTTTATTGTAACAACTGGGAGGGTTTTAAGAAATGGGCTTAAAAGTTGTGTCCAGAAGGACTATTTTCATGCGCCATCATGGAACTGAACATTCATATACAGAGTTACAGTTACATAAGGAACTATAGCTGTCACCTCAGTTCCTATCTACTGCAGAAGCAACCTAGTTGGGACTTTAATTTAGTCACTTAAAAGCATGTTTTGTTTTGTTTGCAACCATACCTATCCTTTTCAGTCGTGCTTAGTATACCTTAAATCTCTATCCTTTGTTAATACATTTATTTTTGTTTTATTATAAAACCATCTCAGTGAGGTGGGTTAAAGTGAAGTATGTCAGCTAAACCAATGGGCTTGTGTATGTTCTGTCTCTTTGGAGGCAGCAAACGATCATTTCTGTGTGTCACAGTGAGAGGGTCTAGAGACACTGCAGAGATGTGTCTCTTGGGAATTAGGGTTCACTGATTTGTTACCTGCAAGGCAAGCTTTGAACTACCAGAGTCCTGAAGAATTTGATAGCTAGACAAGGCACACAAGCTGGTATCTCAGGGAGCTGACACACAGCTTAGCAACAGCAAAACTCTCACTTGCTGGGTCAGAGAGGGCGTAACAGTGGCTCACACCTGAAGAAGAGCTCTGTGTAGCTGTAAAGCTGGTCTCTTTCTCCAACAGAAGACGTTACCTCACGCACCTTCTCTACTATATAGATTTTACATTAAATATGTATTTACTACTTACATTTACTACTACGGTAGCTATATCATATGTAAAGTAAAAAGACTACAAATAGTAAACATAGGAATATATACCCAGAACAACAGTAACATACTGTAGACAATGATGGGGTTTTTTTAACTGCTCAGAGAGGTGCCAAATTGACAGAATGTTCTACAATAAGCCATGAAACAGACATCGTATCTATATTTATTTATATAAAATGTTCCATACTGCTTGTATTTTAGTATATTTGTTTAAAACATGTAATGTTGCAAAGTAGTTAATATTTTCTGTATACATGGTATTCCCCTCTCATTTATTTTCTTTGATGATTTCAGACAGGGAGGTTTCAGTTGCTGAAGTTTGGAATTTTGGGGGGTTTTCCTTTTGAGTCAGGCTCAAGCTTTGCAGTTAGGGTCATCAGTGAAATGTAACTGGTAAAATATTTTTGCACAAGGAATGCTCAGGTCTTAACCCACTAATTTTAGAGTAGAACTATTTCTGGGCATGCTATGAGCCTGTGTACTGATTAACCTCTTATTCTGTCAGTGCAAATGCTTTGGTTCAACTGGTCTACACACAGATGTTTTCCATACATCGGATGAGGTGGCTTGGGGTTCCTAGAATTGTGAGTTACCCTTACTATGTGACCCTTCTCAGCCTTAGCAAGTGCTAAGCTGTGTGACAACCCCCTGAAACCCCAGCCTGTCTGCTTTGCCAAACAAACTCTTCAGGACTCTGCTAGTCTAAACCATGCCTTGCAGGAAACAGAAATTTCTTCCTGCACTGTCCAGCCCTCCCCAGGAACACTAACAAGATATTAATTTTCCTACTCCATTAGAGAGACAGTAACAGCAGTTTACTAATTTAACTGGGGTTTGACAAACATTCTTAATTCAACCACGGCACTGAATTTGTTTATAGCAAAAGTAAAACAAGTTTATTAAACAAAAAGTCATAGGTTTAAAGTGATACCAACTATAAAGATTAATGATAGAAATAGTTAAAAACAAATAAAAATACGCTTCTAATTTCAGCAAGTTATAATCTCTGCCTATGCAAGTTTCACCAATGTTCAAGTTCCTCCCTGGCTGAACAAGCCAACTTCCTGTGATATCAAGAGCTCTGGCCCCTTGAATCACCCAAGTGATGTACAGCTATGGGGTTTTCTCTTTTTTCTTTTATAGTCCAGTAAACCTTTAAAATGTATTCTTTGAATAGTAAGCACAGACAAAGCTTTTCTCTCCACTGGGCTCCAGATACAGCATGGGGACAATGTAGATAATATTGTCTGTCTGTTTTCTGAGATGGTTTAGCAAACTTGCAGTCCAGTTGGCACAGAACTGCAGCCCACGTGACATCCCCAGGGCCACACAGGTAATATTGGATGTGGCCCACAATGGAAAATAGATTGAGAACCCAGATGAACCTGAAAGCTCTAACAAGGGATGATGCCTGTGGAGCAATCAAAGAAAAGGCTGCGGCCTGATTGTTCCTTGGCCAAAACTGAAATTTCTGGCAAATTAAAAATTCAAAACAAATCTTATTTCTACAAAATTGAAATGTTTTATTTAGATTTTCCATTTTACATTTTTTTTTAAATTTAAGGTAAATAAAAAAAAAGAGAAATTTTAAACAAGGTTATTTTAAACCAAGTAAATCAAAATATTGTCTTTCAGAAATGTCAAACCTGGCCAGCTCTGTTAACTATCTCTTATGCCGAGTTCCTGCCTGTGGAGTTTTGTTTCCCTCTAACAGGTTGCTTCCCCAGTTGCTGTCCTTGTTGCTCTCCAACTCCTCTAACGTGGTAGAGGCAGGAGGAGAACGAAGATGCACAGAGCAGCATCACAGTTCATGCAGCTAAAAGAGGAGTGTTAAATTGTTTTTTGGACACCACTTCATCTTGGGCTCTGTGCATTCTGGACATACCTCAGCAACTGGCCCTTAAATATAAAGGGTTTCTTTTCTTTTACAGTTTTACAGAACATATGGAGAAAACAAAGTCATTTGCAAAAAAAGTTAGAGAACAGAATACTATCATTCAGTTTTAGTCTAATTGCCGGATAGAAGGAGCCTAACACTGTATATTTTTGGACTTGCACATTTTAAAAGAGGATTTAGAGCCTGTGAAAGGTGTTCGACTGACAGCCCTCGAGACAGAACCACCCCCTCCCAAATAAGACTCGCATACCACCCTTTACAAAAACGTCATAGAACTCTCTAAAGGCCCTGATTTGCCAACAGATAAAATACATTACAAGCCAGGGAAGTTCAACCTTTCCTACACACCCTGCAAAAGTGCTTCATCCTGAATGTACAAGCTTTCCTCCAATATTGAGAGGATAATGCCACTCTATCTCCAGGCCCTTATAGTCTTTGATCTCATGGCTTAAGACTGCCGACACAAAAGTTCCCCCAGATAGCACTAGTTATAATGATGGGTTTTATTATACAGACATCCGTTAAATGGTAATTGGATTGAGATCAGTTTGTGGAAGAGCCATGCAATGGCAAGAACTAGTCACTAGTACCTTACGTTGTATTTGAACTAGAGATATAAAAGGGAAAAGGTTCCATATCCTATAAAGAATTGCCTGAACTAGTCAGTCCCTCTCATTTTGCACAGACTTTGAAGGCAATGTTAGTAGTGTGTTATTTTACACAGTACTACAGATATGATGATGGAAGAAGCAGAAATTCTATTGTTAAATACGTTATTTTCTTAGAAGAAATGAAGAAAATATGCAACACATATTGACCTTGCTTTGAAAAAATAGAATTGCCACTGGTGCTCAGGATTAATAATTAAGATTAAAAATGCAATAGAAAAAGCATATCTAACAGGTGATGAACTGTCACTATATGGAAATGACAGATTATGGCTTTGCTACTGCATTTTTAAACCATCATAGATTAGAACATTTGCTCTCACTTTTTTGCTTATATTCTTCAAACATAGTTTTGTACCCATTTGGATACTCTCTTAATGCCTCTTAGGGAGGCAAAGCAGGTGGCAGTCCTGGAACACTCTGTGGTTCAACCCCTACTAAGAAAGCAACTTTGAACACACAAACCAAGCAGTGCCTAACCTACCTTTTTCTTGGAACAACATCTGATATCTTCAAATTCCTTGGATCTCTTCAGACTGGAGCATTGCCTGGGAACAGTATTCATTTCATTTGACTGCGATCTTATGGCAAAGAGAGGCCAAATTTTCTCACTACTTTACCTTTCCTTGACCTTTGAATTCAATGGAGTGTGTGATGCACTTGGTATTGACTCAGTTGTGGATCTGTGTTGAGGTAGATAGAATCCTCAGAGCATGGTTCAGCTCGTTCCTTTCAGGCCTGGTCTACACTGGGTGGGGTGTCTACCTAAAATGAATAGCATAGCTGAAGTTGGTGTATCTTAGGTTGATTTACCTGGCCGTCCACACGGTGGCAAGTCGACCGCTGCCACCCCCCCATAGACTTCGCTTCTGCCAGCGGAGGAGTACAGAAGTCAACGAGGAGCACGCTCGGGGATTGATTTATCATGTCTACACTAGATGCAATAAATCGATCCCTGATAGGTCGATTACTACCTGCCAATCCAGTAGGTAGTGTAGACGTACCCTCAGTGTAATTCTAGAGGTTGAGGATGAACAACAGCTCCTCCTCCCTAAGGGCTCTCAGCTGTTGAGTCCTGCTTGCCTCAGCTCTATCGACCCCTTTCTGTTAACCATCTATGTGAAATCCCTGGTGGGTTATTGTGAGGCAGTATGAAATACAGTGCTATCAGTATGCTGCTGACACTCATCTCTGTTTGCTTTTCATTAGACCTGAATGTAGCTGTTTCCATATTCTCCCAGTGTCTGGCAAAAGTCTAGGATCTGGATGAAAGTCAGCCTGGATTAAAATCAACATAGATAAAATGGAGTTAATGACAGTTAGCTGGGGAAGCATTTTGGCAAAATCTTTAAATCTGCATTCAATTCAACATATCTATCCAATCATTATCAAAAAGATTTGCAGTTTCAGTGTCCTACCAGGTTTATCACTGAATCAAGGAGTGACATCATGGCCCTGTTGAACTCAATGAGAGTTCTGCCATTGACTTCACCTGGGCCAACACATCACTTTAGATTTCCAAAATGTGTTAATGGCCAGAATCATTTTTCATTTGTATCTGGGCCTGAAGTTACCACCTTTCCTCTCAGATGCAAATCTATCTGTGCTTATTCATTCCTTCATTACTGCTAGACTAGAGACCATTTCAGTATGTTCTACCAAGGGCTAAGCATGAAGGCTTCTCAGAGTGCCTAATACAGAACGTAACTAGTACCCTCAGAATGAGATGGACTGTAAATGCTGTACCTGTGGCATATTGAAATTCTAACTAGCTAGGTTATTAGTAGGGTTGGTTCAAAGATGGTAAGGGTTTCTGTGAAATATTAGAAAAGAAAATTGTTAGGTTTTGTCAAAAAATTTTTGCTATGAATGTTTGTCAAAATGAAGATGTGGGGGGTTTATTTTTGTCCTCCCCATTGCTCCCCCTCTTTCTCCTACCTTATTTCCTCCAGAGGAAGGAGTGGGGAGAAAAGCCATTTTTCATTGTATAAACAATGATGAAAATATTTTGATTGCCTCTATTTAACAGTATTTACTGGGATTGAAAGACTTGCAAAAATACTTGTGTAGAGTAACTGCCTGGATGGGGTTACAGAGATTCATAGCTCACTGCTGGGGGGTACTAAAGGCTTGTGTGTGTTTGTTTTACTCTTCTATTTTCATTTATTGGGCCAGCAGACTTAGTTTTGGTATGACCAAGGTAATGCTGAAAATTTCATAACTTACCATGACATAAGGAGTATATTGAGTGAAAGATAGTTATACAATATTCTGTATAGGCATTTGAGTATTTAAGGATTTCTCTCTGCGAAAAGTAAATTATTTTAAAGGGCCAATTCTGTGAAGCAAACCAAATGACATATTGATTAACAAAAAGCTACCAGTCATTTATGTTTGATTATATGTGTGTGTGTGTGTGTGTGCATTATACATTTTCAAAGGTTACATTGTTATTTCACCTTGACTGATTAAAGAATAAACATAAAAAGACCACAATATTTATAATGTGATCACATCTGCATTCCAATGTGATGTGCAATTTACTTCATTTTCACTGGTTTTTGACAATTGGCTTTTCTGACATTTTGTGGAATAGACACAATGGAAAATGCCCTTTTCAGATGAGTGCAAAATTATTCTTAAAACTGCAAGCTGATAGCCTTATTCTGAGTGACATGAGTGATCTGGAAGGGATTTGGAAACTGGCCTCCCCAACAGGCTTGTCGACACACTCCACTAATAAAAATAAAACTTATAGTTGTGATGAAAAAGTCATTTAATAAAACAAAGCTGCCTAGGTAAGAGAAGAACGAGACTGGCTTCTCTGTATTGTATTTAGATCAAGGCCAGCTGTAATCAAAGGGCAACTGTTCTCTTTTTATGTACTGTGTCACCTTCTTATTTACATGCAGTAATTTAATCATTTCTACTGGATCAAATGCATAATGTGCTACACTAATATGCCAGTCTTGGAAATGCATGAGTAAAGTTAAGCATGTGCACAAGAATCTGCATGACTGGGAACTGAATGACCTCTTGTAAAGACTCATGCACATACTTAAATATACATTTTATGAGATGTCCCATGGACATCAATGGGGCTGCTAGTCTGACTAAAGTTAAATACATGTGTAAGTCTTTGCGAGATCAGGGCCTAGGTTTGTTAAGGACAATGGCATTTTCAGTTTAAGCCCAAACAGGGCAACAAACTAGGAAGATGCTTTCCATGCTATGTCAGATTAGAGTTATACAGAAATGCTGATTAAAAAGTACTGGTCTATTTGCACACTCTCATTTATAAACTCTTTGGACAGGAGCAAAATGGAGGAATTTTTCTAACTGCTTAAATGTAATAAACCAAAGAAAAAAATGTATAAGGGAAAAAAATAATGATTTCCTGCCTTTGCGTTTGCTTAAAGTAAAGTAAATAACAGTCAGCTACTACAGCTATATAATTTACAATTCTGTCAGGAATAGAAGGTTGGTTTTTTTTTTTTTAAAAAAATGTTAATTCACAACATACTTTTTTTGGAAAAAGGTTGGTAACCACCATCATGTTTCTGTTATTCAGTTGTCTCATAAATCTGTTTCATTCAGTAGAAATACTGAAAGTTCTAAAATAAGGAAATAATTAGTTATGAAATTTTAAAAAAGAAAAAAATGGACTGATTACATAATGTATAAAATCTAGATGCCCTATAATTGCATCAATCAAATATTAAGGCAGAGTTAATAGATGAGAGAAAAAGAAACTGAATGAATATTCTTAAGGACCATTATAACTTCACATGCTATGCTGAGCATATTACAAAATGTGCACCAACAATATAACAGAATACGACAAAAACATTCAAGAAATCAGCAACCCCTATTAGAATACAGACCACACCATGGTAATTCCTCTGAAATAAGATAATGCAACAGGAAATTCTGCTTTTATAAGGTGCTGAGCACTTTAAATGCAGCCTATATCCTTTTGTAGGTGAGAAGGGAGCACATTGTTTAAATCTGTAAAGTCAGGCTTCAGTTCTAAAAACAGAAGTGGTGGAATATGTGGGTTCAGCTGAAGATGCCAGCCTGGAAACGACAGAAGCCTCCTAGTATGGGACTGGAAACATAAACTCCCCTATGTTTAAAAGAGGGACGTTGGCTCAGAAAGAACCTAACGTGGTGAAAAGTTTTATGGATCAAACTTCCTTGTTAAGAAGCAGTCTGGCTGAAGACTTTGGGACCCCATGTGCCTACTATTCTATTGTTATGTCAGTTATATCTGTAGAGACTGCAATCAAAACATTTTTTAAGCTTAAACCTAACAGATTTTGTTGGAGAAGAGAGAGTTCTTTTGAAAGAAACATTGCAATTCATAGGAAAGTAAAAGATTGAGGAAAGGAAAGGGAATTAATGGAAGTTAATTCCTGATTTTGTGAGCTATACAAAAATCTGCCACTATTGACAAAACAAACAGTTACAAGGGGGAAAAAATATCCAGGACTAATTCCTCAGCCATTGAAACCAATGTGAGCTTGTTCATGTGTTTCAATGGGATCCAGATTGGGCCTTATTTTTGTGGGTTTGCTGAAAAATACTTGATTTCACCGCAGATCTTTTGTGAAAAGGAATGAATTTTCTGTTCAAGTACATTTTGCTGTAAAAAGCAGTTTTTGCTATGACTATAGAGGATTGCCACCAGAGAGAAGAACTCAGGCCTTATTCTCCATTGCCTCACTCCTTGTGCAGTCATACACATCTAAGCAAAGTGGCGGCAAAATGCTACCAAATCAGAAATGGTAGTGTTTTTGTACTCACACTGCATAGTGCAAGGCAGTGAGGTTTCAGGCCTTGTCATTTCCAGCTAGGTCAAGCTCACTAACACTCCATAGTTCAGCCTAGTAAATGTAATTCTACCATTCCTTCCCCAAAGTACTTAAGGACAGTCCCAGTTTTGGGGGATTTTTCTTATATAGGCTCCTATTGCCCCACTGCCCCACATACTGTTTTTTTTACACTTGCTGTTTGGTCACTTTAGGCAAACCGTTATCAAAATCAGCTGGAGTATTGCATGTGTAAGGCCTTTAGAATGTGATTCTCACTAAATATTTCTGTAAGGATGATGGTCAAATGCATTTTACAAAAATATGATTAGTTTTAATTTGATGTGCTCAGTGCCTCAAAGAGGTTAAAGCAATGAAAGTCATGACTGAGTGGGATTCTCCTTTGAAAGATGGTTTTGAACCATCTACTTTATGTTCTAATTTCTATCATTGACCAAACAAAACAAAACAAAACATTGCCTCCACCCCCAGCTTTAAACTCTGATGCTTTTTCATTTGTTTCAGTCTGAATTGTTTTCTTGACCAGTGTGTGAAAGCATGAAGTACTACAAACTAATGCTCTGAAATGGAATAGAATGTATATGGCCTTCACTTACACTATGGATTGCTTCAGAGTTCCCTTATGAGGCATAGGTATATTCTGAGTTACTTTGTACATAGTTTTCCTTATGTGATTTTGGTGACCAACCTGGGCATTTGTTTAAAAGTAAATGTGAGTCCATGTAGCTATAGATAAATATGGCTGTACACTCTGACAGACCCATTCCCACTAGTGGCTTTTGCAGGTTGATAACAAATTCATGTACTCAATTTCTAATGCCCCAGCCCTCAGAGAATAGGGGGCTGTCATGATGAAATGCCACAATTTGCTATTATCACATCAAAGCTTTAACATGCAAAACTTCATGAAGTACTAGTTCCCTGCTCCTACCGCACCCTTACACTCTGCCCCTCCCCACAATAAACATACTGTGCATCGGTCATCATTTGGATGGAATATTAAGACCACAATTTTCACACCCGCTCAATATCTGTATTCGGGACAAGATTTTCAACAGAAATACTGCTCCCAATATACTGAGCTCTTTTGAAAATCTGACCTTGTGCTTCATAAAGTGTGAGTGCTGGATGCTGAACACCTTAGAAAATCATGTCCCAGTTGTGGGCACTGAGCACTGGATAATGTAACCTTGGGCTCCTTTGAAAATCTGACACAATCTGTCCTTATGCTCTTCTCTGGTGGCATTTCAAGAAGTTGAAAAAACCATGGTTCTTTTCAAAACAGACTCTCATCTCTAAAGATGTGCATGAGCTGTTGATGAGCACATAGAGACTGTCAGATTTGCTTAGAGAGAGAAATTGCATTACCAGTATGGATCTCATTGCTCTGTTACAAATTTTTGGATATCTCAGGTCTGAAAAGTGCTATATAACTACATTCCCGTTTGTCACTAAAGCTTTCTTATGTCTGAAGGGACAAAATGTGCTTTCCTCATCGACACCAGTATTTGATTAGTAGTGCAACAATCACTACCTTCAAGCTTTCTAGTTAGGGCTTAGAGTGAAGCCTAGTGGAAGTTAGGATAAGATAGCATGGGTATTATGCCCTTGACTGAAGGTTAAGTAATGATGTACGTGCTTGACCCAATGCTGTAAAATTTAGCAATACGTATCTGCGATAGTTTAGCAATGTATTTTGTGATAAACAGGCAAAGCACAAACAAACAGATGGTAGCACCTTAGAGGCTTTATACAATAAGAGATAACCTAACTGATGTTTCAAGTCTATTGGGAAAAGGTCTAAGACAAATGGTTGGGTTGACTATCAGAAATGTAATTATGGTCAACTGGAATACCAATGTGGACAACCAAAACCCTAAAATTGCTCTCCCAGAATACCAAATGTAAATAGGAGGTTGAGATTTGATCATATATGGTCCTGGCTGCATGTGGGTAGAATGGGGAAAATGTCTAAAGGTTATCAAACCTATCCTGAGCTGGAACACCAGGATGATGGCCTGGGGCAACTGGGCAGGAAGCCTGGCCTAGCGCCTTCCTCTTGTGGTGGGTTCCACTGATGGTTTCCCCGCAGCTTTGCTCCTAATGGTCTCCATCAGGTTGTAGGTATGCACAATGTAAGGCTTAAGTATGAACTATGTAGGATATCACTCAACTGTACTGCATTATATATATATATATATATAAATAGTGACAAAGTTCCAAGTCTGTGTTTGTGGGTCCTGCGCTTCCTGGCAGATTTAGGGGCTTCATGCCACATACCTCTTTGGAGGGGGATCCAAGTTCTGCTCCAAGCTGAGCTAGCATTGATTAGATAGTGCCTTCCTTCAGCCCTCGTGTAGAGGGAGTGCCCCATATCCTCTCTGGCCTTTGAGCCATAGAAAGAGTACATGGTCTTCAGCTAGAACCAGGGCATCTGGAGAGAGAGGAATATGCATGAGAAAACAGTGTGATTGTGTTTGAGAGAGAGAGAAAGAGAAATTGATGTACACAAAAATGTATTTTATATGAATAACAAATGTTTAAAAAATCACAGTAAAGTTACTCTGGCTCTTTCATTTACAAGATAGGATATTACAGATTGTGACAAAGTTCCGAGTCTGTATTTGTGGGTCCTGCGCTTCCTGGCAGATTTAGGGGCCTCAGAAACTCATCCACGCCCCAGAGTGACCTCCCTTTCTCAGTAACTAATTAGGGGAGACAGAAAGGGGGAGCCCAGGCCCGCCCTCTACTCCGGACTCCAGCCCAGGGACCCTAATAGTATCAGCTAAGATGGATGACCTTTTAGGCACAAAACACAATACAATTCCCTGGGCTACTTCCCCGCAGCAGTCTCCGCTTCTTCAAACTCCACTTCACCCTTACCTCAGGGCCTCCTTCCTTCAGTATGATATGTTGTCCACCACTCAGTCTCACCAACAGCATAACTTCCTTCCACAGCTCCTGACACCCACAGCCCACCTGACTAACTGGGAGGTTTTTATCTGGTTTCAGCCAGTGCCTGATTGGCTTCAGGTGTCCCAATCAGGCTAGCTGTTTCTACTCCTTTCTAGAAGCTTCCTAATTGGCCTGGAGTAGCCTTTGTTTGGCTATCCAGGGAACAGGGACTTACACATCCTGAGGCTGATATACCTGCCTTCCAGCACCCTCCTATACCCTTCTGGTCTGACTCCGTCACAATATGTATGTATGTATGTATGTATAGGTATTTGCCTGTATTAACTGAAGCTCAAAGTTTCTGTGTGTGTTTCACCAGTCACAGCTTAATTAACTCTAAGTAGTTGCCTGGATAAAGAATCTTTGCACCACAGACTAATCCCAGGCTACAATGGTCTGAGCAATTCTATCACTAAGTCAGTCTGAGTAGAAAAGTATGTTAATTTGTACATAAACCATATCTTTGGAATATGCTTTCTGTGTGCTGTTGCTATTCATTTGGATAAACTTTTCTTGAGGAAGATGTACATTAGAGAATTACACAAACATTTGCACTGTAGTAAAACTGTACTTAAGTGACAGACACTAGGATGTTGGAAATAATTTAGTTACTGTCATTTGATCACAAATTCTCCTGCATGCAAACCTACCACTGAGTTCAATGACTACAAAATCAGTCTTTAGGTGAACCCTGCTCACTGAAAAGGAATAGTTACAATTTCTACTATGATTTAGTTAACTGCATATAACATGTAGGATTTGATTTATGGCCTTGGGCACATCACTTAGCTTCTGGGTGCCTCAGCTTTCCCATCTATAAAGAAGGTAGAGCTGTTAAGAAAATTTCAAATTTATAGGAAATACATGCATTTTACAAGCAGCTATAAACATAGGATAATTATATCTGCACCACAGGGCTAATATGACATCTAATTCCCTTTCCCCTGCCCCTGATACTAGAGGCAGATGTGACTCCCTGAGCAATTTAAAAGCAACCTCAGGGCTGTCGTAAGTTACACTGGCTGGTATTAGGCATGTAACTGGCCCTAGGTGTTCTTGTGTAGTGGAGCATGACCTCAGTATAAGGAACTCAGATCACGCCCACTGTCTTACCCCTCCCATTTTAATGTCTCAGTGTGGGGGAAGTGGGAAGCAGTGATAGTGAAGAGCTGGGATTGTTGTACCCCACCTTAGAACTCCCCTATGTAGGGAGACTCCGCTGCTTACAATCAAGTCTGCTTTCTGTCCCCTTTGTTGTGCTGGAGGAGAAATGAACCAACTGACTTAATCAAAGAACAAATAATAGAATAGAATGGAATGGAATGTACTTGTGAAACCCTGTGAAGTTGAAAATATTAGAAGCACAGCATAGGCTTTTCACTTTTAATAAAGAGTGTAGATTATTACGGACCAGCTTTAATGTAGTCTGTAATTTTGTTTTTCCCCTTTTGACTATTCCAAGAACATTCTTGGAATGTTCATGCAGCAATTGACAATTTTATATCATCAAGAAACAGTGTTGTGACCTTCGGACCCAGAGTGAGTATTCTCGGTAATTTCATGCCCACACATTTATTAAATTCTAAGGAGGAAGAGATTTTAAAATGTTTTGGAGCCCCGTAGTTCAGTTCTTCATTTCCCCTCAAGATTTATCAATTTTGGTGCATTAATACTGATTTTATAGGGATGTTATATCAAAAACATTCAATTTATTTTGGTCAACAGACAGTCGATGAAACTTCTAAACAGCTGTATGGAACTGGGTGAACACACAGGCTCAGCATGTCTTATAAAAAGAAATAATTTTATATCTAAAGCACCCTCTCCTCCTGTCCTGGTACTACACAAATGCTTAATAAAATAAAAATACCCACATAAGGTATAATTAAAAACTGGCAGATAGGTCCCAAAGTGTAATAATAAATAGGAAATTGTTATCAAGTGGGTGTGTTCTTAATGTGGTCCTGCAGGTATCAGTTCTTGGCCCCAAACTATCAATGACTCAGGGGCAAACATAAAATCTATGCTGATCAAATTTGCAGACGACACAAAGGTTGTGGGAATGGTAAATAAGAGAACAGGTCACGGAGACAGCGCGATCAGGATCAGTTGATAAGCTAGGCGCAAGTACAGAATACAAGTTTTAAGACAGCTAAATGAACAGTTAAACATTGAGGAAAAAAGCGTACAGGACATACTTATATGACAAGGAATTCTATCCCAGGAACCAATGACTCTGAAAAATCTTGGGGATTATGATAGATCGGGGTGGTCAAACTATGGCCCACAGACCACATGAGCTCGCCAGGAAGGCTACCTTGGCATCTCCCCTGTCTTCCCCCTCTCCCCTGCAGCCTCAGCGTGTCCGGGCCAAGTGGCTGCCAGACATGCTGCTCTGAACGGCACGGTAAAGTGGCAGGGACCGGGAGGTTGCATAAGGGCAGGGAATCCCAGGGGCCAGTCAGGGGGCAGTTGGATGGGGTGGAGGTTTGGGGTGGGGTGGCGGTCAGGGAACAGAGAACGGAAGTATTGGATAGGCGTGGGAGTTCTGGGGGTCTGTCAGGGGGCGGGGGTGTGGATAGGGGTTGGGACAGACAGGGGGTAGGGAGCAGGGGTGGTTGGGTAGTGGATGAGGTCCCAGGGGGGTGGTTAGGGGTGGGAGGGTTTCTTAAAGGGGCAATCAGGGGACAAGGAGCAGGGTGGGTTGGATAGGGTGTGGGAGTCCTGGGGCCTGTCAGGGGTCAGAGGTGTGGATAGGGATCAGGGCATCAGGGGACAGGGAGCAAAGGGGGTTGGGTTGGGTAGGGGATGGGGTCCTGGGGGGTGGTTAGGGGCAGGGGGTCTTTGGAGGGGGAGATCAGGGGACAAGGGGGGGTTGGATGGATTAGGGATTCTGAGGGAGTCAGGGGGTGGGAAGTGGGAGGGGGTGGGAAGTGGGAGAGAGTCTGACAGGTGACAGGGCCAGGCTGTTTAGAGAGGCATAGCCTTCTCTACCTGACCCGCCATACAATTTGGCAACCCCAATGTGGCCCTTGGGCCAAAAAGTTTGCTCAACCCTGTAATACATGTTCAGCTGAATGTGCACTCCCAGTGCAACACTGGGGCCAAAAAGGCTAATGGAACTCTTGGATATATAAAAAGGAAATAGCAAGCAAGAGTAGGAAGGTTGCATTCAATCTGTATTTGGCAGTGATGAGACTGCTGCTTGAATAGTGTGCAGCTCTAATGTCCACAATTCAAGTATATTGCTAAGATGGAGATGGTCAGAGAAGAGCCACGAAAATAATTAAAGGATTGGAAAACATATCTTAGGGTGAGAGACTCAAGGAGTTAAATCTCTTTTAAAGAGAAAGAGTTAAGGAGGGACTCGATTACAATTTACAAGTACCCACATGGGGAACGAAATTTGATGTAATGGGCTTTTGGCTGAAAGCTGAAGTTAGACCAAGCTGGACTGGAAATAGGTGCATATTTTTAACAGTGAGGGTTATTAACCAAGATTTGTGGTGGATGCTTCCTCACTAGCACATTTTAAATCAAGATCGGATATTATTTTAAAAGATGTACTCTGGTACAAAGAGGATTTGATTCAGGAAAACCCTATGCCCTTTCTTATACAGGACACCACACTAAATGATTACAATGGTCCCATGAGGACTTATAATTTATGAATCATCCTATTTATAATCGAGTAGAAATATAAAAAATCAAAGCAGAAGACTGAACAGGATTGCTAAAATGAACTTGAAGGGGAAAAATCAACCTAAAGGCTAAATGATTAAAAGAGAAAACGTGTTCAAAAGAAGTCTTTAAACGTTGTTTGAAGGCACGCCAAGATTGCTAGGCCTTTTTACTTGCAGCCTTTTAAGGAAATCAAAAATAGAGCAACAAGAAAGGACGAATCTGTGTCTCTTAAATATGCCGTATAAGTTTCAACTTATTTTATAGGCCCAGTTACTACTCCCATTGACTTGGTAAAAAACCCACTGATTTTTAGTCAGTCAGAAGGGGAAGCCCATAAGTAGACCTTCTTCTTACCTGAATACCATATCCACCTCCCCTACTCTTTCCAGGGTTCTGCTGAGCAGTCGTAGCTTTCTGAGACATGCCACACTATCTTCCTGCCCTTGATAACTGCATCAAGTCTGATACTTTGCTTCCAACAGCAGCCAGGTTTGGTTGTGAGGTTAATAGTTAAAGTTAACGTGGTATTATACAATACAAAAGTACTGACAATTTTTTACCTGGTCCTCACACAAACCTTAAGAGTAGAAGAGTTGGGAAGCACAGGTTAAATAACTTCTCCATAATGACAAAGTGAGTCAGTGGCTGAATGCCTGAATATATATCAAATAAAATGAAGGAATACCATTGATTTAAATGGGTTTTGGAGCCACCTTGAGACCGGATGAGCATTTAGGCAATCCTGAATTACAGCCTCAGACTTAGTCCACTATACTATGCTACATCCCTTTAACGATTTGCTGAAAACTGAGGAGGAAAATTTTTCACAGTGCAGGTAGACAAATGTGCGGTACAATACTGTACCTAAGGGAATAATTCCCTTCAGCTACACCCAGGGCTATGTTTATACGCTGACAACATGACATCTGTACCGTTATGATAGCTCTGACACTCTTGAGTAATGTGGCCCTCCCTAACTTAAAAATGTGATAGAATCTCATAGCATGACCCATTCTTTATATATTTACTTGCATTTTGTTTTCTGTGTTTTAACAGAGTACAATGTAGGCTAGGAGTTGCACTAAAAAACACCCTTTGAATTGAATCCATTCCTCTCTATGGTAGGACTGGCTGACTGCTTTGCTCTGAAATGGGGACAGGGCTGAGCTCTTCCTACTTGCAAACTCATCTGATAAATAATTGCTTATATTTGCAAACTCACCAGTTTTCTTTTGGAATCATTTCAACACAATCATTTGTTCTGTCCAAACCTTAAACATGCTAATAAAAATGATGCTTCAAATGAAATTATGCTGCAGTAATCACATTCTGAGGATTACTTTAAGGGTGATGTGTACATAGATTTGATTTATCCCTTCAGACAGGCTTCAGTCTGAAAAGGGGTAAAAGACACTCATCAGATATCATTAGCGCTGAGAGAACTCCATGAAAGAGAGTGTGTCAGTGTTTATGTGGGTTCTGCAATTCACAGGCCTGAAAACTAAATTCATATGCACTGAACTACCCTCAAACTTGTGCTGAATGTTCCACATAAACAATCACATTAAAAGTCACATTTGTGAACAGAACATACAACACATAGGCACTAAGGGCCTGACTAAAAGCTCACTGATTTCAGTGGAAAGATGCCAATTGAAGTAAATGGATTTTGGACTGGGTCCCTAAATTGCAATAATAAATTATGTATGCACATATGTATTGTAAATAGGCAAATGCATGAAAAATTGGGTAATTCCAAACTACGGTTTGTGCATGTTAATCATAAAATTCAGGTACAATTTAGGCATCTGTTGTAAAAAAAAACAAAAACAAAAAACAAACTTCCCTAAAGTAGTCCAGTGGTAAGAGCACTAACCTAGGACCCAGGAAACCCAAGTTCAGTTCCATGCATGACAGATTTCCTGCATGACTTTGGACAATCACAGTCTTTCTGGGTAGGTTTACACTGCATTGGAGAGATATGATTCCCATTTTGGGCAGACAGACTTGTGCAAGAACACTAAAAGCAACAGTGTGGACATAGCTGCAGTGGAGGCAATGGCTAGCTTCCCAAACGAGGACCCAAAGTGTTGGGTGGTGCTTGGACTGAAGCCTGAGACACCACCAGTGCCACAACATCCACCTGGGTATTTTTAGCACACTCGCTTGCATCCGTCTACTGGTGCTTCGGACCTGCCAGCTGCAGTAGAGATATCCTTTCTGGGCTTCAATTCCCAACCTGTAAAATGGGAATAGAAGTATTGCCCTACCTCATAGTGAGGATAAATACATCAGAGATTGTGAACTGCTGAGATACCACGATAATGGCAGCCATGTAAATACCCTGGATAGAGGTAACATTGTAAAACGTGCCTTTGCTAGTAATCCTATATTGCTTTCATTTCAGCTGTTCCATCATCTCCTTGGCTTGGAATGATTTCAGTTTCCCAGAAGGCTGGAATGATTTTCTTCTTCTTTATTGATCGTGAGCTAGTACTTGTGAAATGGTACAGGAGCCACAGAACAGGTGCAAGCTGCACCAAGGCATTATAATCTTCCCCACACAACTGTCCAGGTGGCTTCATCTTGTTTTTGAGGTACCACCTAGATGGTGCAGAGGGCACTTCATTGTCCATTGAAGTGCTTGGCTTGGCAGCTGAGAGTGAGCAATGAAGGGCTTCAGTTTGTGCCAGTCCTGACTGGTTTCAAGTGACATGATTGTTAATATATTTTTAACATATGTAGACTTGTTCCCCTTTCAGAGCCTGACGGGTTCATTAAAACTGTAAATGAAGAATGAGCCTAACAATCTGAAAGCAGATAGATAAGAAATCAAACTAAAATCTGGAAAGCTATGGATGTGAAACTTCAGTGCTTGGAAATTAAAATAAAGCTGTCTGCTTACTATAATCACAGAAATGTAAAAAGACATGTTTTCATGAATTCTGAGCTACCTGTTTTGACAGCAGCTTAGCTGTCTGATAGTACAGTGAGGCAAATTAAGTCCTGCTTCAGGGAGTGCACTGATCACATTATTTAAAAAGATAAATTAAAAGCTGCTCAACATCTATTATACTGTGAATTTAATCTGTAGATAAACTTCATTATTTTAGCTCATATTTTATTTCACTGTTCAAGAGAAGGAGAGTATCAAGTGTTGGTTGGGTGACAAAAATTCCAGTTCTTACTTTGGTTTCTGCCACTAACTTTCTGACTAGCTTTAAACAAATGAATTAGTCTCTCTGTGCCTCAGCCTTCCTATCTGTAAAATGGGAACAAAAACATTTACTCATCTCATGAGGTGCTAGGAGGATTAGTGAATCCTTCATTTTCTTCACCTGAACATGATACTTACTTTTAAGCCATGAGATTTATGGATGAAAAGTGCCATATACAAGATCAGTATTATTAATATTTTGACAGGACTTTGAGATCCTCAAATGAAAGCTGCTGTCTTTCAACACCTCTTCCAAATATGAAAATCAAACCACATATTTCAACCTAACAGATTGAGAGACCTATCCAGAAATTCAATGCCTATTTCAAAAGATACTGATTGAAATGCTATATTCTATTAACAAACATACTTTACTTTTAATACTACATAATGAATAAAGTTGAACTTTTAGCAAACCCTAAACCTAAATTTAACAATTCAGCACCTCAAACTTCTTGCACACACAGGCCATTTACAAACAATGAAAACACACCAGAAAAAGATGAGGTTTGCCAAGCTAATGAGAGAACGAAATAGTACAGACAATAGCACAGAATGTATAGACAAACATTTCCTCTCTAGATAAGACTTAACTCTCATCATCCCAAAACATGCAATGCTGGCTGTGAAATGACTTTCTCCATAGAACTTTGACTCTTGTCATTCTTTGTTGGCTGCATTTATTTTGTATTTCAGGTACACTTATGAATCTCCTAGGGTTTATTTGACAATTACTATTCCCATCATATCACGGTTGTTAGTTGGACACATTTCAAGAGCAATTTTGAGCCATTTATAAAACTGTTAGTTTGCCAGGAAAACCACCAAAGTAACACAGCTGAAAAATAAAAGAAAATCAAATAGACACTAAGAACAGAGATGCTTAACCGAATATCACTGATTACATTACTTTCCTTTTGACAATACCCATAATAGTAAAGAAATTAACCAATAACACTGCTCTACAGCCAAAATGCTTCTGAAATAAATGTCGTCAAACTTTACTAATTCTGGGTCACTGAGAACGAAAATGATGCTTAACATTGTTGATTGGCTCTAGTTTTCAAGATATGCTACTGGGTCAGTATATACGACCCTTGACATGGGAATGGCGGAGGATAAGTGAGTTATAAAGGGAAGGGATCTCAATTTAAACCAGAAATGACTAAAATACATCTTTGACTGGATCTATGAATAAATCTATGACTGGGTTTGGACAGTACTTGCTTTTTAGGCAAAACAATGAACGATGCAATCTGAAGCTGGTATTGCGTCATACGTGATATGAATTGCATCATGTTATTCCTAGAAGTCATGGATGATGCAATCATAACGAAGATTACATCACTCTGCTGAACAAATTGCCCTATATCAGCTCTAGAAATCATACAGTGTCGTGCTCTCTTATTTGTCAGTGTTTGATTTTGCAAAGGGACACATTTCTGTTTAGCCAAAGTGAGCAGAGATGCCTCGTACTTGTGTGAACAGTGCAGATAACGTCTGCTATGTTTGTGGTGAAGTGACTTTTGCATCACAAAAGCGCAGTATAACCACTATGGTTAAGAAAGCCTATCACCTTTATTTTGGCAGCTAAATTGGAGATCAGGACAAGAGGTGGGCCCCACACATATGCTGCAACACTTGTGCAACAAATCTTCACCGGTGGTTGAACAGGAAAAGGAAATCTATGCCCTTTGCAGTGCCAATGATTTGGAGAGAGCCAACAGATCATACCAGCAATTGTTATTTCTGCATGGTGCCTCCAGTTGGGAAAGGTGTGTCAAAGAAGAAAAAGTGGACTGTGCATTATCCAAACATTCCATCAGCTATATGCTCAATACCCCATGGAGAAGGACTGCCGGTTCCTGATGCACCAGAATCATTCTCACTTGAGTCAGACGAGGAAGAGGAAGAGGATGAAACTTCTGGTCCTGAACCATCAGTGTCACAGGACCCACATTTTCTCCCATCTTCCTCCTCTGAACCACACCTCATAACATAAGCTGAACTGAATGACCTTGTCAGGGATTTGGAACTACCCAAGAGAAAGGCAGAGCTGTTGGGCTCCAGACTACAGCAGTAGAATCTCCTGGCAGGTGATGTTAGGGTTTCCATGTTCCGTGACCGTCAAAAGGATCTTGTCCCATTCTTCTTCATGGAAGGTGATCTTGTAGCCTGCAACAACATCGATGGTGTGATGGCAGCCCTCAACATTGTTCACGATCCAGATGAGTGGAGACTCTTCATTGATTCATCGAAGACGAGTCTTAAAGCTGTTTTGCTGCATAATGGCAATGTTTTGCCATCAATTCCAGTTGGTCATGCAGTCCATATGAAGGAAACCTATGACAGTTAGCAGGATGAAGAGCTTTTAAGAAAGGCCACTTGCTTCCCCACTGCTTCCCTTTCACTGCCAATATGTCTTTGGCAGTGAGACCACCCATGAAAAGCTAGTGAAAAGGGCGAGTGCCTGTCATTTGATTCAGGGAACTGGACTAGTCCCCACTTTTGCTGTCACTGATCTTCATGACAAGGACAAAGAGAAGGGAGAATGGCCTATTGCCCTCAGCAAAAAGGCAAAAGAGGTCAGTTCCCTATGACTGTGATCAATCCTATCCAGACCACATCAGTAGCAATGGCAGTTGTAAGAAGAAAGGCAGAGATGGCATTCATAAAGAAGTGTCCTTAATCTACAGAAGTCACTAGCAGTTTCATGACATCAGCAGAGCCAGGCAGGAACAGTAAGCTTGCCCTAGTAGGATGTAGGAGCCATCTGGGAAGATGAGGAGACCCATTAATGCCAGAGCTCTAGTTTAGGAGTACAATTAATGATGAGAACAAGACAATGCTAAACAGATTATATGGTGATATAGTGCATCCCTCCATTGCCCCAGGCGAGTATGCCATCACTCATACTGCTATGCTTGAAATGAAAGAAAAGTCAACGGCACTATATGTTTCCCCTCACAAGCATACACTTTTCTGAATGGCAGCAGGGAGAAATAAAAGTGTGACTGATCTGCCTATCGCTGACCAATTCAAGCATTTCTTCGTTGAGTCCACCCATGGCACAGTTGCATATTCCCACTGTTCCACGAACGGCTAAAGAAAACCTTGCTTTCATCGGAGATATGCAGTGCACTCTTTGCCCAAGTGTGAATTAGCAGGGATCTGCCATATCACCTTGTAATGGGATTTTATGTGGTCAATTATTGTATCAAAAAGAAAAGCAAAAATATTTGCATAAAAGCATTGAGACAGCTGTAAGATTCTGGAGAAAAAATACACACAGGAAAATTTAAAAAGGAATATAAAACTGCATAGACCACCAGTGACTAGATACTAAGAATCTGAATTTCAGCTGCTGGCCAAGTGTCATTGATTTTCCCTTTACAGGAAAATATGACTATAGATCCTAGAAAAGTGATGCTTATGCAGTTAAATAAACTCTTTTTGAACCAAAATATCTGCTTTTTTTAACCACAGCTCTGTAGAACTGATAAAATAATAATCTGTAATTATTTGCTTCTATCCTCAATCGAACTGCTTGTTTGTGTTTCTCTCTCTCTGTGTGAGAAAGAGATTACGAAATTGAAACTCCTGAGGCTTCACTGATATCCTCTAAATCCAAGAATGCTGTGGGCTGATCTGAAGTTATGACTGGTTCAGCAGAAATACTGCAATGGCCAATGAACTATTTTCTTCAGTATTTGATGTGTTAGTAAAACACAATCAGATTCTTGAGAGACAATATTATTGGTGCCTGAGTAGACCAAATCACCATTGTTAGAGCACATAACATAGAAACTCTGCTGGTTATAATCCCATCTCCCCAATCCTCTCACAGGATGAAGTCAGGAAGAGAAATATCAGCTAATTAATACTGTGGGTTGCCCTTTGGCTATCAGAGTAAAATGCTGTTGTTTGCTTCCACAGAATTTTAAAGTGCAAACCTATACGAGGAAATCAAAGCAATTGCCAGCAACAACAAATTTCAGCAAGTGGAAAAGAGGCCATATATACTAAAAATATAAATCTGAAACATGAAAACTTTCTGATGTAGACTTCAGGAAAATATTAGAATTGTGTGGTTACTAATTTGGAGCCATAGAGCCAGCTTTGGCTCCATGAAAAATTCCTGTGGATCTACGAACTCATTGATTTAATTTTGTAAAAATGGTACCAGATTTGTTAAAATATTTTACTACAAACTTCTAGTTCTACAAGATACTGCACACAATAGCTCCTTTGGAGTGGAGATCCAAATTTGCATATGAAATCATAGCTCACTGTTTACACCTTTGGAAGTTTGTGCAGGACTGATAACACTTTAAAAGGGTCAGTAATCAATTGAGCCCTCATCCATCCTCCATGGGCACAGCTGTAAAAGTTCTAACGTCTGCATGTGCAAGGTAAACTGTCTGCGACCTGTGGATTTACAAATATTAAAATTTGTATACTCACTCCCTACCTCATTGCCTTAGTAGATTATGCAGATACAAATTCTAACACTAATTTATGCACAGGACTCAGCACAATTACGTAGGGTTACCAGGTGTCCGGTTTTGAGTGGAATGCCTGTCAAAAGGGGACCCTGGAGGCTGTGGCCAGCACTGACCCAGCCATTAAAAGACCAGTCAGTGGTGCAGTGGGCCTAAGGCAGGCTCCCTGTCCACCATGGCTCTGCGCAGCTCCTGTAAGCAGTGGCATGTCCCTGCTCTGGCTCCTAGGTGCCCGTGCCCCAAGCACCAGTTTCACAGCTCTCTAGGACTAGGAACTGCAGCCAATGGGAGCTGTGGGGGCAGCACCTGTCGATAGGATAGCGCGTAGAACTGCCTGGCTTGCCATAGGAGCCGGAGAGGGAACATGCCACTGCTTCTAGTAGCTGCTTGAAGTAAGCACTGCCCGGAGCCTGTACCACCATCCCCTGTGCCCTAAAACCCTGCCTCAGCCCTGATCCCCATCCTGCCCTCCAAAACCCTCAGTTCCATCTCAGAACACTCTCCTGTACCCCAAAACCCTCATCCCCAGCTCCAGAAGCCACACCCAGCTGGAGCCCTCACCCACATCCCCTGAGCCAGCTCACTGAAAATGAGCAAGCGAGGGTGGGGAGAGCGAGTGACAGGGGGAGGGTGAGCAGGGGCGGGGCCTTGAAGAAGGGGAGGGACAGGGGCAGGGCAAGGGTGTTCAGTTTTGTACAAGTAGAAAGCTGGCAATTCTAATTTACTGTGCATGCACAGATCTTGGCAAATGTGTATACGTTTGCAAAACAAGGTTCACGCACATTAAGGTTCATGAACAGCACTTGTTCAATTTCGCACGTACAAAAATTAAGCTGACCTTTGAAAATTTAGGCTTAAGAGACCTGAGTAAAGAAAAATGTCACCAAGTTCAGCCTTGTGTTTTACAGATACTTTATGGAAGGAAATGGGTATAGGGAACCTCAGCTCTCCCAGAGCATAAGGACTGGAAATCCCCTTGGGAACTAGGAGGAAGTCCTTATAGATGTCTCACAGGGGCCTGGCACAACAGGGGACAAGGCCTGATTTTTTTCCTGTAGGGCAAATACTGATATCAGTACCATGTGTTACAAGGGAGCACATGCTGAACCTAATTATAAAAGTAGGTATACTTTATGAAAAGGGTCAGTTCAGAGCAGCTTGAAGAATCAGAGCTCTAGGCTGCAAATCCCTCAGAAAGGGACTGTATCTTTCTATATGTTTATACAGCACCTAGTTAAACCTGGCCAAGAATTGTCACTCAATGATTTTCTGATAAAAATGCAGTTTCCACACTGTTACAGGGTACTCGGGGTCCTGTAGGAACGAGGCACACACACAGCTGCTGAACAGAAGTAGTGAGTTTATTGAAGGCAAAAGTGGCACACCCGCAATGGGGACTCCCTTCGTTGCTGCCACTGAGACGGGGAAAGCCCGATGCACTGGAGCAATGCTCGGGATGAAGCCCACTGCACGTGGGAACACAGGCAAAGAAATAACAGGAACATTTGCATCTCATGAATACCTCATGAATAACTAATACCTTGTTTCTGTCTTGTTAGTATTACATAATGCAAGCAGGTGTCTCATTAGTATTGCACAATGCGAGCAGGCAATGAGAACCAGTTAACTCCGGCATGTGAAGTATGTGACAACAGGGCAGGGACTGATAACAGTGACCTGTAGTACCCTTTCTTTCCCTGGAGTCAAAAGGGGAAGCGCTCTTAGCTGCCCACCATTACAATTTCTTCCGGCCTCCTACATTCCCCCCTATGCTCTCTCAAAAGACTCCAGTGAAAGGGTAGAGGAAAACAAATAATGGGGGCAAAAAGCAGTAGCATTTTCAAAGATAACACACGTAGCCGCTGCAGTAACATTCACAACACGAAAAGCATACATCTATATGGAGGGCCGTGTTAACACCCGACCCATACTATAAAGATCAGCATAAACAGCAGTCTTATCAATATTTGCAAGGAGCATGTGGCGCTGTAACATAGAGGGCGCTACACTGATGCCTAGAAAGCAGGTCTTCATAACGTCGCCGACCGCATATGTATAGGGGAGGCAAAAGGCAGTAGAGCTCAGGGCACTCTGGGCCAGAGCTACCCACGTATTCGCAACCACGCTCTTGGCAACAGACCCTGCAAGAACGTTAAAAAGAGCACTTGGTTAGTCGGTGCCATGAGGCTGTCTGGGGGCAGTCGTCCTGCTCTGGTAACACAACAGCCCAGCCCTCTCCTGCTAAAAGGATGGTCACGGCCTTAGCTTCCTTCTCGGGGGTAGTTCACCAGACTCTGGCTAAGGGGTTGCCCTCCGGGGTCGCTGTTGTTTCGCTTTGCACCTGTGAAAAGGGGGAGAGCGGACACAGATCACAGAGAGAGCGGTCCCCGCTTCCCAGTGGAGGGAGGCATCAGTCTGGTTTCCACAGCTCACAGCATCCAGCGCTTCGTCTCCGCTGTTACTGGCACGTTGCCAGGTGAATGCAAACTGATCCTAACTTTCGAAAACAATAGCAATCGAAACAAAAGCATTAGCAAAATCAATGACTGCATGCCAGGGGAGGCCTGCAGGCCAAAAGCAAAAAAGCCATACTGCGTCTCCACTTGTCGCCCCCGCAGGACGTCAATACCCAAAATGTACTCACCGATAGGTGCTACTAGCACCATCGTGCGGGAGGGCGGCGCCTTACCCAGGATGAGAATGACAGTCATGGCGAATGTCCGTGGCTCTGAGCCACCCAGGCCCCATACCACAGTCGAGCGCCCACCGCCTGCGTGGAGTGGAGGATGGTGATTTCAGCTTCCGTGTCCAGCAAGGCCAGGATGTGCTGGGTCCCTCCATGCAGCCACTGGATCATGAGCGGGACGAAGGGGCGGAGGTCCCCCGCCTCCCGGGTCGGGCGCATGGTTGCGCACCGGACGGGGGACCTTCCTCCCCGTCACAAGGCACGCGGAAGACTCCAGCCTACCGGGGCACTCGGTTCCACCGGGCACGCCGGCTTCTGCTCCTCTCTCCTCCCCCAGTTCCTGACGAAAAGTTTTCACAATCTCCTGTAGCTCACTCGTTTTGAAGGTACAGACAGCCTCCTGAAGTGAACCACCCTCCGCTCGCAACTCTCGCACCGGGCGCGCCTGTCTGGGGTGGGGGGGGTGTCAGCCTCCTCACTCTCGGAAGCTGAGGAGGAACTCCAAATGTTGCCACCCCAGGTCTCAGGGTCCCATGAAGGGGCTTCCGTGACCACCCTGACCTGGGCGACCGTGACGGGCTTTCGCCCCTGTTTCACCTGTCGCTTATTGGCAATACACGCTACAAGTGCCTCACAGCAGCGCGTGAGGGCTTGAGCCCTCTCCGCCTGCGAGGTCACCACCCCCTGTGCTACCGCCCACGCCTCTGCTTGCGCCAAACACTCTTGCGTTTTACCTTCTACAAGCCTCTGTAAACGCAGAAGCTCACCATCCTGGGCCCGGAGTGCAGTTAGAAACAGCCACGCCAACTCACCCATAGCGTGTTGCTCTGTCCCAGACCGCCGGCTGACCCAAAACCGGTGCAGCCCCTCTACGAGCTGCACCGGTGTGACCCTAGCAACCTGGTGGTATTCAGGACAATCCACCGGGGCCACCCAGCCGGCAACCACCCGCGCAACTGGCCCCCATTGCTCCATTGGGGGCCATCCTGGTATGCGCTGCAGGGACAGCGATAAGTTCCCTGCTTCCCCAGCCTTCGGCCAAAGGGGCATCATTCCACGGGACCCTGCTCACTGCACCAAATGTTGCAGGGTACTCGGGGTCCCGTAGGAATGAGGCACACACACAGCTGCTGAATAGAAGTAGTGAGTTTATTGAAGGCAAAAGTGGCACACCCGCAACAGAGGCTCCCTTTGTTGCTGCCACTGAGATGGGGAAAGCCTGACGCACCGGAGCAATGCTCGGGATGAAGCCCACTGCACGTGGGAACACAGGCAAAGAAATAACAGGAACATCTGCATCTCATGCATACCTCATGAATAACTAATACCTTGTTTCTGTCTTGTTAGTATTACATAATGCAAGCAGGTGTCTCATTAATATTGCACAAGGTGAGCAGGCAATGAGAAACAGTTAACTCCGGCATGTGAAGTATGTGATAACAGGGCAGGGACTGATAACAGTGACCTGTAGTACCCTTTCTTTCCCTGGAGTCGAAAGGGAGAGCGCTCTTAGCTGCCCACTGTTACAATTTCTTCCGGCCTTCTACGCACACAATCAAAATGTTTCCTAATTTTCTTAATTTTCTGAAAACCGAAGCAAAACTGGTCAGTCAGACACTAAGCAAAATATTTCAGTGGGTTGAACCGTTAAACTTTATTTCCTTATGGTGGTCCACTGAGTTATGGGAATTGTAGTTTAGAAGCCTAATGCCTCCATTGTCTTTTATGAGCCATGTTCCCTGGCTAGACTACAGCTTCTCTGATGCATTTGCAACCATGTGACTCCCATGGTGCACCACAGCATGTGGCTCCTATAAGAAATTGCATTTCATTATGGAAGATACAGTCCAGTCAAGGAGCCCAGCCTATAGCAGAGAATGGGGGAATCAGGCTTCTGAATGATAACCCTCATAAGGCAATGCACCACTGTAGGGAAATGTAATATAAAGTTGCACTGACTCTAATGAAACATTTCAGGTCAGTTTAACAAACAAAAATGAAATATTTTGAAGCAGGAATATCTAAATGTTTTCTTTTGATTGAAAATGTCAAAACTAAAAATTTCAATATTTCTGAATAAAATCTTTACAGAAATTTTTGTTCCACAAATAATTTCGATATTTCAACTATTTGTTCTCATTTAGGATGAAAACAAGTGTTGAAATGTGGGAAATACCCATGTGCAGAAATTCTGATTTTCACTAAGTTCTAAAACTAGCCCAATAACGTCCCACTTCTGATGGGGGAGGCACCTGGAAGCTATCATAAAGCAAATAATAATAAAGTTATGGCCAGCTAGAAGATATAGACATTAATTTTCAAAGTACCGAGTTTAGCAAAGACTTGATAGCACTTTCATAAGAATAGCCAAACTGGGTCAGACCAAAGGGCTATCTAGCACAGTATCCTGTCTTCCGACAATGGCCGGTACCAGGTGCCTCAGAGGTAATGAACAGAACAGGTCATCATCAAGAGATCCATTCCCTAACACCCATTCCCAATTCTGTCAAACAAAGGCTAGGGATGACATCCCTGCCCATCTTGGCTAACAGCCATTGATGGACCTATCCTCCATGAATTTATCTGGTTCTTTTGTGAACCCTGTTATAGTCTTGGCCTTCACAACATACTCTGGCAAAGAGTTCCACAGGTTGACTGTATGTTGTGTGAAGAAATACTTCCTTGTGTTTGTTTTAAACCTGTTGCCTATTAATTTCATTTGCTGACCCCTAGTTCTTGTGTTATGATAAGGAGTAAATAACACTTCCTTATTTACTTTCTCCACACCAGTCATGATTTAATGGACCTCAATCATATCCCCCTTTAGTAGTCTCTTTTCCAAGATGAAAAGTCCAAATCTTATTAATCGCTCCTCATACTGAAGCCGTTCGTACTCCTGATAATTTTTGTTGCCCTTTTCTGAACCTTCTCCAGTTCCAATATATCTTTTTTGAGATGGGGCGACCACATCTGCATGCTGTATTCAAGATGTGGGCATACCATGGATTTATATAGAGGCAATATGATATTTTCTGTCTTATTTTCTAGCCCTTTCTTAGTGAGTCCCAGCATTCTGTTTGCTTTTTTTGACTGCTGCACATAGAGTGGATGTTTTCAGAGAACTATCCACAATGACTCCAAGATCTCTTTCTTGAGTGGTAACAGCTAATTTAGGCCCTATCATTTTATATGTATAGTTGGGATTATGTTTTGCAATGTGCATTACTTTACATTTATCAATACTGAATGTCATCTGCCATTTTGTTGCCCGGTCACCCAGTTTTGTGAAATCCTTTTGTAGCTCTTTGCAGTTTGCCTGGGACTTAACTATCTTGAGTCGTTTTGTATCATCTGCAAATTTTGCCACCTCACTGCTTATCCCTTTTTCCATTATTAGACATTTTTCTCATTTTACCGTATATTTACAGGGGCTAAATTTATCATTAGTTACTCTATGGACCTGATTTACATCTGTTAATGCATAACATAACCTTTTTTTTTTGTGAAACAGCTAAAGCTTTCATGTATATAACATAACCAAATCCCCACCCCTCCATAACAGAAAAGCAAATAACTGAAAAGTTTAAGGTATCTAACAGTACATATTCTCTAGTCCTTTGCCAAAAGACACATACCTTAGCACTACCATACCTACTGTGTTTCATAGGCCATGTGCTATAACTGTAACTCTGTAGGAGGAAGCTTTGAGTGAGGCACTTATGCCTTTACCAAACTACTCTCAAGCGTATTAGCTGAGGATTAATCTCACCACTACTGAGCTAGCCTGGTAAAAATAGCTATATTGCTGGGGAAGCATGGGCAGCGGTGACTGAGCACATGGGCTTCCTGACCCAGTATGTACGCTTTGGTTTCAGGTGGGTTTTATTCACGGTAGCTAATGTTTGCTACAGGAGCCCATACTACCCCAGATACACTTGGGAATTCAATGTGGGCTTGAATAAGTATGTCTACATGAGCTGGGACTCACATCCCCCAGCTCCAAATATGGACATATTCTTAGATGCGTTCTAGATGTTGAGCAATGCATAACAGCTTTCAGACACATACATGCTATATAACTAGAGAACGGAAAATGTACTGGTGATCAGATTTTAGAGTTTGCAGGTCAGCTCATCATGTTCCTGGATTTTCTTGCATTTTAGAGCAGCATACTTATGCAGAGTTCGAGCTTGTGACAAGTAGCATTTAATAACTTACATCTGTCTGTTTTAGCTAATCTTCTAATACATTATTATTCCACTTCATTTTATTCCCTTGGCTAAAGTAACTACTCATGGAGTGTACCACCCAAATTATATTTTTTATCATTCTGTTTATCCTGAAAAGAGATATGATGCAACATTAAGTAATGTGCAAAGAATGGTATGTACTTTCAGCTGATCTCTAGATACACAGGGCAGCTGATAATATCTGAAAAATGGGTAGAAAAAGCTGCAAGTCTCACAATGGAGTCCTGCCAAATAAACTTTCTTTATTAATCTGTCAGGCCTGTTTTATCTATCTGTTTGATAAACAAATCCTGTCCTAAAAATGAGAAACATGCTAGCCAGAAAGACCTCAATCTGGAGAAGAGTTTCAGAGACTTTGAAGAAGAAATGTATGAACTGAAAGCAACAGGCATGAACTCAGGGATAAAGTGAGGGTCTGGAAGTAGATTAGAGGCCAGGAGACTTCAATATCTAGGTAAGATTGCCACAAAGTGCTTTGTAAACTTAGAGAGATACCATCCTATATGCTTGTCCACCATGCCAGCCATGCCTAAATCAGTCTCTGGCTCTTGCCTCCAGCCTCTCTTTATTGTCCAAACAACCAGCTTTTTCTATTCAGCTACAACTCCCAGGGCTTCCCCCCTGGGGGCTCCTTCAGGAACTACCGCTGGGACACTCCTGATTTTTGAGTCTTTTTCTTATATAGGCTCCTATTACCCCCCACCCCCGTCCTGATGTTTTACTCTTCCTGTCTGGTCACTCTACTGCTCCCTTCTTGCAGCTTCTCTCTGCAACTCCCTGTCCCCGCACCCACCGCTGCCTTTCTTGCAGCTCTTTGTAGGGAACATCTATCCCCTTCTCAGCTGCATGTGAAGTGATTAGTGAACAGGGCAGAGTGGCCCCGGCCCCAACCTCTGCTCCTTAAATGGAGCAGCTCTATTACAGAAACCCATATATAGATTAGAATAACTGGGTCTCATTCCCCACTGCATTAGCCTATTAATTTCAATGGAGTTACACTGAGAAACATGGAGTTAACACAGAAGTGTATCAAGCCCATTATTTTAGTTATGTTATAAAATATATCAAACCTGGCACTACTTTTGCTTATGCCATCTATCCCTTTGAATCACCACTGTTTGGTACAGACCCAGTGTGATTAACAAAACAAAATGTTTAGGGTAATCACATGCCAGATTGTTTAGTTCAGTGGTTCTCAAGCTTTTTTGCTGGTGACCCCTTTCACATCACAAGCCTCTGAGTGTGACTCCCCGCCCTTTAAAATTAAAAGCATGTTTTTATATATTTACCACCATTATGAATACTGGAGGAAAAGCAGGGTTTGGGATGGAGGCTGACAGCTCATGACCCATCATGTAATAGCCTCATGAGCTCCTGAGGGGTCCTGACCCCTAGTTTGAGAACCCCTGGTTTAGTTGCAATATTTTTGATTATGCTGATTGCATTGTGAACTTTTTCAAAACATATTATTGTTTATTTTTCTTCTGCCCTGCCTTCTTAAATCAACAGATTGGAAACTGCAGTGGCTACACTACATTGCTTTCTGTTGATTCCATCTTGTGTTTTTTTTTCATATATATAAAACAAGAGCAAACATCATTCGACTGAGAAGTCCTGACATATGGTAACTGCGCACAAAGACATTTTTGATGTCCAGGGAATTTGCTTTTTAAGGCAATAGATATACACATTGCAAAACTACTATTTATGCAGTGCTGGCCATCTATTCTGTTTTTCCACCAGTGTACAATGCAGATCACATCAAAGTCATTTCTCTCACAATTTCTAGTTAATCTTAAACTAGGCTCCCAGAGAAATTTGGGAAACTCTTTCCCTAGTTTTCCCAGGACTATACCAGACTGGGATTTAAACCAATACAGTCAGACAATTGCCTAAGCTAAGAAAATAACTGCCACCTAGCGCTCTGGGTCAAATGCCACCCTTTTTATACACTTCTTGTACATTCTGACACCATGTGTTCCTCTGTGTGTACGTCATCGCAGGATCAAGGCCTAAGGATCCAGTCTTTCACACACCACCAGTGAGAGTGCTCACTACCAGAAGTACCAAATTATTATTCTAGATAAAACTAACAGGATACAAAAGTAGTGTCTGGAAAATACAATTCTGAAATATTAAATACCTTAACACTTTCTAGAAAAATGTTTTGTACACTGTGACTCTAGTAGTCAAAAGAGAAAAAGTTAGTTTAACAATCCAGTGTCACTCATGTTTTGCTGGTGGTATCAAATCTAATTTTTTTAAAGCAAAATAATTAGATTTTCCTATTCAGAGACCAGAGTCTTTTCCCCACACTATCATTCTACTAAAGTAGACATACAAATAAAGGTGAAATTAAAACATGATATAATCTGTAACATCAAGTATGGGGCTGCTGGATACACAGAAACACAATTAGACATAATTCTCTCTGAGATAGTTGGAAATGTTTTCTCAGAGTTAATTTGAAAAGGATATTTTATTATACTAGCGCTACTGAAGAGGAATAGTTGTTAAAGTTGATGATAGTTATATGAATATTTCACAGGTCAATATTTCAGATGAGGTGACACCTACCATATTTCTGAATAATTTATATTTTATTTTGATAAACAGTATTAGAAGACTATTAATACAATGTTTCTGTGTATGAACTCACATGAAACAAACAATCCCAATAACTATACCAATATGGTGAAAACTATTTCCTTGAAGGACTATTTAAGAATGTCAAGTAGACTTCAGTAACTTTTGCCTGCATAAGATTCACTAGAAGTCTATTAGGACTTCAGGATTTACCCTATATTGTATATCATGTTTATTTAGGGCTTGATTCTGTAGACCCATATTCAAAAGGAGTAATATTTACTCACTGAGTAGTACCAAATTATTACTAAATGTGGCCTTGATTCAGCAAACCAATCCTATTCAGAAAAAAGATTTAAGAATATACTTAACTGTAAATGTATGATTAAATCATGCTGACTTCAATGGGTTTTAAGCATGCGCTTGAAGCTAAGTATGTGCTTAATTGCTTTGCTAAATGTGCAGGGATTTCAAATTATGCCATTGATTTAACAACAGGATTTCATCTGACAGTAAATTTGAGCATTAAAT
This sequence comes from Dermatemys mawii, assembly GCA_007922305.1. Taxonomy (NCBI): domain Eukaryota; kingdom Metazoa; phylum Chordata; order Testudines; family Dermatemydidae; genus Dermatemys; species Dermatemys mawii. The sequence continues at coordinate 7,236,280 of ML677384.1, read as the reverse complement.
ACTCAGATCCTAAGACTTACCACTAGAGCTGAACAAAATCTTTGGATTAACCATTTTTCAATGAAAAATGCATATTCAGCAACACCAAAACATTTAATGAATTCATGTTGGTTTCAAATTGTTTCATTCGAAAATAGCTAAAAAACTCTTTAAAAATCAACACTTCATTTTAACATTTATTAAATGAAACATCTTAACTTTTTTCATTCAGACCAACTTTTCATTTCAAAATTCCCTCTAACTTCATTTATTTTTTAAATAGTTGAAATTAAAACAAAACAATTGTCATTATGTCAAAACAAACACTTCATTTGACCCCAAATGTTTTTTTTACTTCTAAATTTTCCTAAAAAAATTGAAAAAAAATCATTTTTTATTTGATCCAAAGATTCCCCAGCCAAATTTTTGGGGATTACATGGAAACTGAAAAACCTGTTGTATGCTCTACTTACCACATGCTTAGTTTACACACTATGACTTTCCATTCATACCAGTCAAACTACTCATAGCGTCTAAAGTAAATCAAATGCTTAAATCCTTCCAGGATAGAGTGCCTCACTGGTGACCTAAGACACACAAGTAAAATGAAAAACAAGATCAAGATATTAATCACAACTTTTAACTCAATAACCGATTTATAAGTAGAGCAAACAGGTTTCCCCAACGGGAGGCATGTTATTTATTTAAGATCTACTCCTAGTTTGAAAAATCCTCCGTTTTCATAACTTTAGCAGCTGCCTCCTATTTTGAAGGGTGAGAAAAAAGAGAAATATTTAACTGACTGGGAAACCTGTACAGTTAGCTTATGTTTAACTTGGCCACCTGAGTGTTCACTCATGGGCATTCAAGTCATGCTCTGGCTAAAGATTAAAATATGTGGATCTGACTGTAAAAATAGTCCTGAAAGTGAGCCTGGTAGCCTTGGCTTCCTCCTACATGAAATTCCTTCATACAAGTTTGTCTGGCAGTGCTGGAAATTGTTAGCAACGGCAATTGACACCTTTCTCCAGTTTAGAAGGAAATCTATTGTCTGAATATTAATTGGAGCCATTCCCTCCACTAGGAGTAGTACTGACTGAGCACCACAGGAAACTAACTTGAAATGAGGCTTTCCCTGAGGCCCAGTTAATTCTGAAGTTAATTCTGTCTCTTTCAACTAAATTTAGTTGTTACTAACTATTATATTATGGTGTCCCAGTTCAGGGACACTGTGTACTAAAAAGTGTCAAGAATCAGAGAGGTAGCTGTGTTAAACTGGAATTGCAGAAGTGACAAAGAGTCCTGTGGCACCTTAAAGACTAACTAAAAGTATTAAAGCATAAGCTTTCGTGGGCTAATACCCACTTCATCGGATGCATGCAGTGGAAGACTGCATGCATCCGAGCTGCATGCAGTGCATCCGATGAAGTGGGTGTTAGCCCACGAAAGCTTATGCTTTAATACTTTTAGTTAGTCTTTAAGGTGCCACAGGACTCTTTGTCACTACTAAAAAGTGAGCATTCTCATATTTACACTAAATTTGTTCTTTGGTTTATCTGGATAGTTGATGGCAAAGTGAAACACAGTAAGTTCACTTTATGAGGTAGAATTCATGATGACAGTAACAGGTATTAGAATGGAGATGTACAGTTAATTAGATTTCTCTCTTATTTTTCTGAGTCCACTAAAAACGTGCAGCCTTAATTCCCTTGCCACAAAGAACACAGATTATCAGTGAATATCAGGGGAAACTATGATTAAAACAGGAACCAGAATTGCCCCTAAAAGAGAGAGAACTCTGAATCTAGACAGCGTGTTTTTGACATTGGAAAAATCCACCTTTTCTTCCTATAAAACACAGGTTTTGACAGAGTGAGAGGCTCAAACTCAGAGAGGCATGTCTGATCACAAATGTGTTAGGGTAGGAAGCAACTCTGGGAGCTTTTAGCCTCATTCCTGGCCAAATAGATATCAAGACAAAACAATGAGAAATTGGTTAGATCTGAAGAATGATAAACCTACAACACACCTTTTCAATGTGTTTTGTGTTAGGTAAGTGTAGGAAACCTGGAGAGCTATTCAGATTAAGCTACTATACACTTGTCTTTACACTGAACTTAAAATGTAGAGGCCAAGTTGAAATATTTAACATGATACTGCACTGGGAGTGGGGGCAGGATTGTCCTTGGGGTTACAGTCCTGATTTCACCTCAAATGTCAGTCTCTCCTTCCAGCTCCCTCAGAGTTCATCACCACAGCTCTGGCTAAGCCATAAAAGGGTCATGCTAGACTATGAAGAAATATTCCCCTCCACTGGGGTTGAGCACACTTCCTTCACTGCATTCCCAGCTACCACCAGCCTAGTGAACAAGGGACCGAGTTCAGTCCCAGACAAAAGTACCAAGCGGTTCTGGTTTAACACTTATTTAGAGATCTGAATCTGGGAATAGCTTACTATGGGATGTGAAATCAAAGTTCAGCATTAGGCAAGGAGACAGTGCAAGAACTGCTTAGGTTAGCTAACGCTTATTTATTATAGATACTTGAACTTGGTCTGGGGAGAAGAGCCAATCAGTTGCTTTTAACTTTGATTAAAAAATTATAAGGTTTTTAATGCTTTGGATTCCTTTTCTTAATGGCATCCACAGATTGGCTGCTATACTTACATAAAAATAAGTTGCTTTTAAAGCAAAACTTCTTCCTAACTGTGGATCTCCAAAACACAAGCATTTTTATGTCCGATTTTAAGGTTTTATTTTGTTAATTGTACAGAATCAAACCATTTCAGTTATGCTTTCCTGGGTTGCAGTGTACCATAATCAGACCACTTCTGTGAATTTATATTTTTGCAACTCAGTTGCATGTCACTTAGATACATTATTATAGAGAGAGACTATAAGTCACCTTAGCGTCAGAGAGCCTTTTGTTTATACAGTTCTTGACAGCTAGTTGAATTACCTGTTGCAATTATTTTGGTATGTATTCTCTTTCAGAACAGGAGCCCCAGAGAGAGTGGGACACCCACTAGTGATCTTCTCTATTTCTCTCTCCTCCAAGATCATGGGAGATGGGAGCTCTAAAAAAGGAAAGAACCATAAGTGAAGGCGCCATTGTCGGTCATCGATAAGGAACAGGAAACAGAGCTTCAAGGTCCTAGTTTCTGTTACACTGGGACCCTCGTCCACCTATGAGGCAGCAGGGTTTCCCCACGGACTGTAATCCTATATATGGTTCTGCAGTTTGAAAGTATCCTCTCTTCTTAGCTCTGAAGAGTCTGCCTCAATGCCTGATTCAATGGAGGGCTCTGGGTTACAGTCAGTATGTAAACGTTTTCTTTCTTTTTAAGGTCTAGCCTAGACCTGTCAAAATATTCAGCTGTTCCCTGAGTGCTTATATATCTTGTAATAATAATAGCTATTGACATGCAGTGTGCAAAGTGCATCCATAATGTTTTTCTTTGCGCTGCCATCCCAGTGTAACTATTAAGTAATGGAATTGTTTTCTGTAGCACGACTAGTAACCCTATTCATATATTTCACTGCATTTTATTGCTAAGACCTCTAACAGTAAAAAAATATTGTTTTTTCTGGAAGAAATAATAATTTTGAATCCCAGATCTATTGTCATCTGCACTGCATCAAGGATAACATGGCAGCTCCACAAACTGATTGTTTTCTACTGGGATCTTATGTCAGCCTTATGCCTAATTATTCATCCCTAATTGTTTGAGTATGTGTGGATGTATTTTTTTAAAAAAAAAAACAGAAAAAAAACCCCCAGAATGAAACTGTTTGTAAGGCTCAGGGCCAGATCTTGGCTGGCCTGCTCAGCAGGCGTGCAAAACCCTTGAAAAAAATGAAAAAATTGGGCTTTTGGCTTAATTGGCTTGTGAGGTGCTTTTTGGCTAATTTTGGCTTGTAGCTTGTTGCGGGATTTTTGTGATTGTCTCTCGGCAAGAAGGGGCAAGCAGGGACAAGGGGGCGGAGGGGAGAGAGAGCCTGTGGCGCACAGTGGGCCCACCACAGACCCAGACTGCACACCGGGGGGATCTAGTCACATAGAGCGTTGAAGTTCTTAGGGATTGGCTTGTTTTGGCCTTGTTTTGAAAAGGGATTAGCTTGATTTTTGGCTTATTGTGAAAGTCGGCAACTGTGTTGCTCAGGTGCCCACACGGGTGGAGGAGGTAACTTATTGCTACCATGTCACCCTGGTGAAAGTAAAAGCTAAAATTTGATTCCTTGCTCTCCCTGAGCATAAAGGCTGCTCCAGGCTAGCACTAGCACTAACCACCCAATATGGGGAGTGGCCAGGACCAGGTCTATGCCTCTATGGTTGCTAGTATAAACTAACCACACAGTGCACACTTTCGATGGTTAATGGAGCTTATATCCCCTTGTAAAGCCCGTTATAATGCTGGGATTCAGCAAGAATTCCTTCAGGAGCTCCTGCTCCTCCTCACAGAGTATAGCTGGTGGCTTAAAGCCACAGTGTTATCCATAATGAGTGAAAGCTCAGCAACCATGGACAATATAGCAGGAGTTCTATATACTGAGGCTTACATTTTCCAAGGACTCAACAATATGCCTGCAAAATTTGGGAGTCCATCTGTTTATACACACACCCTACCACACCTACCCACAAAAAAGCATATTTGCCTGAAGAAATGGGCACTTGTGCATGCCGTCACAAATACAGATTTGCAGATGAAAGTACAAAATTCTCTACATCCAAGAATGTGTACTGGCAATTTCAGTGGGTACATTTTAGAGACTTAAATACAGACAGAAATTCAGGTTCGCACATGCAATTTATGAGATACTCTGCATGAAAGAACATGTGTTTGCAAATTCAATTGGGTGCTCTTTAAGGGCCCATTTGAAAGTGTGCCTCTAAATCTATGGCCCCAGGAAGAAAAGAGTTTGCTCTGATTGGGAATCAGTGGCTGTCCCTGAACACTAAGTTATCCATCTGCCTATGCGAGGGTGACCAGATAGCCATATCTGGCTATCTGGAGAGTGCCCAAAAAATTGGGATGGGGTGGGGTGTAATAGGAGCCTATATAAGAAAAAGCCCCAAAATCGGGATTGTCCCTATAAAATCAGAATATCTAGTCACTCCAACTACGGCACCATTTTCAATGATGTCACTTCCACAAGGTCCAGCACCTTAGAGAGATACCTACAGGAATGAGGTTGCTGTGTAAGACATGGAGATTGGCAGATGCAGTAATTCACTCTTGGAAATGATTTCACATTAAATTGAATCCTTGAGTAACCAAGCTTCCGGCTGCTAAGCCATATAGTTTGGTAACATGTGCATGTTTAAGAAACAGGTAGCTCAAGCATTCCATATCTGGTTTGCCCTGACTAAACACTATTTTTTTTTTTAAGAGTCCACTACATCATTCAATTTCCATGCAGCCATTTATGTACCAGAGCGAGCAAAAGGTTCATCTGCCCCATTGATGATGTGCCCCTGCAATAATAACCCAGCTCACTTGAAGAAAAACTGCAGGCTCAGCTTCAATGTAACAGCTCTTAGAATCCTCCATTAAGTACTGATACTGCATTTTCATGAAGCTGGGGGTAAGGTTAGATCAACACTGTCCTCCTTACTGTGGGTTACACTAATGTGGTGTGGGGGGGGATTTCATTGCAAGCAGGTTATTAACACTGACTAATAACTTACCCTATCAGCAGGCCCACTGAGTTCAAGGAAATAACTTGTAAAATAAAATACTACTCAGCAGAAGCAGGTGTGTCAGAATCTGGTTCTTTGTGGACAGAATATAGTCAGAAGCAAGGAGCTTTCAACCCTTAGACAAAATTAAGGTTTCATACAGGAGATTTATTCTGAGGGAAGGGGAAGATGTGTGATAGCTGGTTTGGGGCCTCTGGAACCATTAAATCTTCTGCAGTTGGAAGCAGGTGTAACCCATGTGTCTAAGAGGGAGATATCTCTTTAAGAGACCCATTCCCGGGAGGCAGGAGTGAACTGCGTCTGGGTCACTGTTGCTTGGTAGATTAAGCATTAAGCTTTTGGAATTGGGTGTGGTAGTTCTGGGTCTGCTCCAATAAGTTCCTTGTTGGTGGGGTCAGACTCCATGAGGGCAACAGTCAGGGCAGCTGCTTTGCAAAAGGCCAGGCAGCCTGTCTGATTTGGGAGAAGCTGAGCCCAGGAGCGGGAAGCAGTCTGTTGTTCCTAACTCTGAAGCATTTTGCAGCAGGTTACTGATGGTGTTAACCCTCCATTGGGGAAGCTAATGCTAATTAAACCCTGGGGAAATTGGGAGGGGAAAATAACTTCTATTTTAATTGTATGTTTTGGATGTTGTTTTGATTTTAGCTAAACTGTTGTAGTTAAATTGCCCCAAATTCAACTAGTCTGAGACGCCAACTTTTCTGTAGATGTAGTAATGGGGAAAGGGTCATTTCTATTTTGCTATTCTTAGTTTTGTATTTTCTTGTAACAGGGTTTTCTTTAAATCTGTACACTTAACGGAGTGGTTGGTTAATCAGTCTTCTGACTGGCTAGCAGTGATTTCAGCAAAGGAAGAGTCTGCCGGGATTCCAGCTGAAGATTCCTACAGGCAAGTGGAGGGAAGATGTTTTAGACTCAGCAGTCTGTGTAGATTTGGTGATCAAAGACTCTAAAGCCTGATCTACACTGGGGTGTGTGTGGGGTCGACCTAAGATATGCAATTTCAGCTATGCAAATAGTATAGCTGAAGTCGGTGTATCTTAGGTCAATTTACCTGGCCGTTCAGACGAATTGACCACTGCCGCTCCCCTGTCGACTCCACTTCCGACTTTCGTGGAGGGGGATCACAGGAGTCAATGGAGAGAGCACTCAGGGATCGATTTATCGCGTCTACACTAGACACGATAGATCAATCACTACCCCCCAACGCAGCAGGTGATGTAGACGTACCCTAACTGAGACTTAAATGAACAAAACCTAAGCTTTTGGGAACTTTCAGTTTCTTCCTATTGTATTGCTGTGGGGACTGAACTGTTCGGATTTTAATTTGTTTTCTTTATTTCTGTTTATGTTTAACTGTGAAGGTAATGTTGGTGGATTATAAAATAGCCATGTCATATTGTAAAAATTAGATTATTTCTTTATCATAAGATTTTATAAAGTTATTTAATTACATTTATAAGGAGGGTCACACTCAGAGGCTTGCTATGTGAAAGGGGTCACCAGTAAAAAGATCTGAGAACCATTGCTTTAGTTCCTTTTGGGACCTGAATGTGGGGAGGTTGACCCTGTGCAATCCTGGCTGAAAATCCTTAGAGCAGATGTGGGCCAACTATGGCCCACGGGCCACATGTGGCCCGCCAGCCATTTTTATCAGGCCTGTGAGCTTTGGCCGGGGCCAGTGGCCCTGCCTTCCCGGCCCAGGGCCCAGCACCCAGCGTGGCAAGCCACGGGGCCCTGCATTCCGGGCCTGGGGGGCCGGGCCGAGCACAGCAAGCTGCGCGGCCCCGCATTCCTGGCCGGGGGGCTGGGCAGAGTGGGGCAAGCCGTGGGGTCCTGCGTTCCTGGCCCGGGGTGCTGGGCGGAGCGCAGGAAGACACGCGCCCCAGAAGAGCGTTGAGAGCCGCGGGGCCCCTTGCCCGGCTGATCAGGTAAGCCAGTTTGGGGGCGGAAGTGGTGGTTGAGGGGGGGTCTCGGGAGGGCAGTCAGGGAACAGGTGGGGGGCTAGATAGGGGGTGGGGTCCTGAGGGGCAGTTAGAGTGAGGGGGTCTCTGGAGGAGGCGATCAGGGGAGACAGGGGGTTAGACGGGTCAGCGTTCTGAGGTGGGTAGTCAGGGGGCGGGAAGTGTGTGGGGGTCGGATGGGGGCAGGGCCTTCCCTACGCAGCCCTCTGCACAATTTTGAAGCCCAATGTGGCCCTCGGGCCAAAAACTTTGCCCACCCCTGCCTTAGAGACTGAACTCTAGGTCTCCAGCTACTCTTCTATGGGAGTTGGGTTTTTTTTAAGGCACTGGAGAAGGGTAATGAAGTGAACTCTAGCCCACCCAAAGGAGACACAGGCACAGTGCAACCCAAGATGTTGGAGAAGGGTGTGTTTGGGCAGTCTATTTGACATATCCTCTCCTAGTCTGCAGGTGAAGATAAGACTCTTCTTCAAAGTCACTGGGTCATGCATGCATGAAGAAAAGGGCTGGTCCATAGCCAGACATGTCCCTTCAAAGCCAGGGAGTGTTGTTGGCAGTGCTATCCAGCCATTTCCCTTTTATTTGTGGAGCATACATAGCCCAATTACAGCTGCTTCTTCTGGGTGGAGGGTACATGAGAAGGGAAAGGACCTCTTGGCAACCTCTGACCTCTCGGTCTCTTTGGCAAGAGCGGTCAGCAGCTATAATTTGGCTCCATTGATGGGGGCTTGCCTCTGCAGCAGGAGGTAGGCCGAACAAATCTCACAGAGGAAAATTCAGCTTCCTTCCTCCTGCTCCCAGACACGTAAAAATGCAAGACATACAGTAATACTAGTGCTTATGATTTTTGCAAATAACTATCAGTAATAACCATTATTCCTTCTTTATTCAATGGTCATGTTTCAAAAAACTTTAAAAAGTTTCTACCAGTTAAATAGATATTACAGTTACAAGGGGAAATATACTAGTCGGAATGGTCACATCTCTTGAACCACTAGAAACTAAGTTCACCCACTATTTTATTTCAATATTATCAGCGCCGACAGGAAAGTCACATTGTTTCTGAGTTTATGCTAACTGCATAGCTGAATGACATACACTATTTTCTAGAGATGCTTATACTATCAGCCTGAAGTCTGACTGTGTTAGGGCTTTTGTTTCTGGCAGAAAACTGGTTCAGAAGAGCTCTAGTAATTATTTTGATTTAATGAAGGCTTCTCCAGGAATAAATTTAGATACTGCACACTGTATCCCACAGCATATATGGTAGTTAATCCGTCTTACTCACTAACAAAGACCCCTGAGCCTCTTGCATGTTCAAAATAAAACAGGATGAAGAAAGATAGGAATCACTACATAGGAGTAGATTCGTGGTCCATGTAACCTGTTATACTTTCTCGGAAAACGGCCAGTACCAGATAATTCAGGGAAACACAACCCCCGCACACGCAAATCACTTAACTGAGCAATACTTTTCTATGGAAATTAATTTCTTCCTGATCTCAGATAATAATCGTTTTATGCCCTGAAGAACGAGGATTTAGACACGCATAACTCTCACTAAATTTCATGGACGCTACGTGGTTAAATCCAACACAAATATTTGGGAAAATGTAGAAAGATTTATTAAAACACAAGGAAAAACCTACATAGAACACTATTTTCTAGGGTTAAAGGTGTCCGTTTTTTCTTGGATATGTATGGAATTCACACTAGTGAGAGTTACACATACAAGTGTACTTAGAAAGGACTCAAGCTGAAGCTCACTTAAATGTAAGTGCCTGGTTTCACTCCCTTATCTTGTAAACGAATCCATGGTCTTTAAATTATAGATATTGAACCTGGCCCTTGTTGCTGCAACTCCACCTAGTTGAGGATTACACATGGCTACCTGGTAAGTAAAGAAAGTATAGTAAAGCTAAAGAGTTTGGAAGTACTTTTGGGCACTGAATCGGAATTTCAAATGTGACCAAGAAGTGGAGTAGAAAAGCAGTGATCCCAGAGCACCTCAGTACTGGGCTGGCTCTCGTTTCTCTAGATGAAATGTGTTAACTGCTCATCAGCCCACATCAACACTACCCAACAATTTAGGGTCAGAAGTGACAAGCAATGTATCCAATGGCAACCACAGACTTTTTTAAAAAAATGTACAGTTATTAAGTACTCACAAATTTGAGCATGTGAAATTTTAATAGTAACCAGTGCTCAGAACCTCAATTTTGCAATTCTATAAACAGCACAGAATATGAGGTTGGTTCATTCTTGACTTAGAAAATGCAGTTTACTCCTTCCATGAAGGAACTGTTTACCAAGCCCTCCTTCCTCTGCAAAAATAAACAAACATAAAAAATGGAAGCCAATCAGGCTAATCAAAGATGTGATGTAATATACATTATAAAACATTCACAATTATAGAATCATAGAATATCAGGGTTGGAAGGGATCTCAGGAGATCATCTAGTCCAACCCCCTGCTCAAAGCAGGACTAGCACCAACTAAATCAAATTATGTGGTAGTCAATAAAGTAGTCAATCTGAAGAAAATACAGATATTTTAACTTTACAAAATAATATTTGCTTTTTGTACTATCACAAGGGAAAACAATGTAGACAGATTAAGTCAGAAGCCCGCTGCCAGCCTGGGCTTCCTACACCCAGAGTGGCAGTGGGCTGAGACCCTGGCTGGCTGCAGCCGGTCTCGTTCCGCACCGCGTCCAGGGACCATCTCTACGCGCTCGTGCTCCACACTCTTCATTTCCTCACCCTCGCGTCCCGCCCCGATACCAAGTGGCGGGACTACTTCCCACCGAGAGAGGGTGAGCGGCCCCGGTGGGCCAGCCTCTATTCCACCTTGATCCCACGGCCCACCGGGGATATTAGTTGGCGGCTCCTTCACGGAGCCGTGAGCACGGGCGTGTACCTGGCGCGGTTCACCCCCACGCCCCCAGACTGTCCCTTTTGCGGTGTGAGGGAGACCCTGGCGCATGCCTACCTCGAGTGCGCCAGGTTGCAGCCCCTTTTCCGGCTCCTCCAGAACCTCCTGCTAAGGTTCTGGCTGCACTTCTCCCCGCACCTCTTTATCTTCGCACTCCCCATCCGTGGCCCCACAAAGCCGCGCGACCTCCTCGTCAACCTCCTCCTGGCCCTGGCTAAGCTGACCATCTATACCACCAGGAGGAGGATGTGGGACGAGGGGGAGTTCTGCGACTGTGGGGCCTACTTCCGGTCATCCCTGGTCTCACGCCTCCGGGCAGAGTTCCACTGGGTGGCGTCCACTGGCTCCCTCGACGGCTTTGAGGAGCAGTGGGCGCTGTGCGGGGTTCTCTGCTCGGTGTCCCCGTCCGGTTCCCTCGTTTTGAACCTTTGACCCCCACCCCCGTCCCTGTTTTCTCATTTGTTGTCCCCCGAAATTAGTTGAGCCCAGGTTCAGCGCCCCTCCCGCTTGGCTGGGGGAGGGGCTTTAGAAGTGGGCGGGCTTGTGCCCGCCCACATCCTGGGATTTCAATATTGGCAAGGGGCCAGCGGGGGAAACCCCAAAGCGGCGGCAGGCTATGCGCTCAGCGCGCCGCCGCTTTGGAGCCTCCCCTGCCGACCCCTGTTTTAGACATCCCAGTTAATCTCAGCCCGGTTAACCCGAGCCTGGATAATCGGGAGTCTACTGTAGTTTGAAAGTGACCACATGGTTTATTTTAGAGACAACCTTTCTACTGTGCAAGGACCCTGTATACAAAATCACAGCTTAGAGCAAATTCTTACCATACCATAAAAAGAAATCTATAACGGAAATGTTGACAGACTCCCACTAAGCATACGGAAGATGTTAAAAGAGGCACTTGCACGATTAGTTATTGAAGCAATGAAAAATATTCTGGAAGAGGCTGGGGGTTTTTCCATTCTTATTCTCTGATTCATTGCTGTTCACTCATCACCTTGCTGACATAAATTCTGCTCAAGCACGGTGGACAGGAGTTCAGAAAGTTGGTGTAAATCACTGCAAATGTTCTTCAGTGCCACTGTATAAAGAGCATCTTTTCTTTTTACATGTCTTTGAATCAAAATGCCCTATTTTAGTGTCTCTTCCTTATTCCTATCATTAAGTGGTAGAATACAGTAGACTCTCGATTATCTAGGATGATAGGAAAAAGATAATCCTGGTTAATAAAATCCTGGATAATCACCATCCATAGGAAATATGGAGGGGTGGGGTGATTCACCAGCTACCCTGCACCGGTGCTAGGGGGTGTTGGCTCACTGGCTGCCCTGTGCCCTGGTGGGTTTTTTTTGTTTGTTTGTTTTTTTGTGCTTGGGGCGGCAACAAAGCCAGAGCTGGCCCAGTGAGTTACGAGTATTTTTTTTTTTTTTTTTGACATCCTGGTTAATCCACAACCTGGTTAACCCAATCCTGGATAAATCGAGAGTCCATTGTAAATGCAATGGGAACACAGAGAATTTTCCATGATGCAGTGGAAAAATGCCCCCCCTTGTCCCTTTTATGTTCCAGTGACTCTTACATTAGTGTTCAGGATGGCCCTGATTCAGCAGCCCATCTCTACTCAGTAAAGAATTTAAACACATGCAGAAATGGCTTGCTGAAAATCTGGGCCTAGTATTACACAAGTTTGGTTAGCACTAGACAGACAAATGATGATGACATATTCTGTAGCTCTTACCACAGCCAAAGCTCCATCCACAGCCTAATTTTTAAACAGAATTTTTTTAAAAAGTGATGCCAACATGTAATAAATGTTTAGCACTTACCGAATTTCATGTAGGTCTTCATAATATGACCATCCCTCTCCTTTGCTTGTATTAAAATCAGCAGATCATCCTTTACACAGAAGCCATAATTTTCATAGGATCCAATACGTTCCAACATCTCAGTTCCCTGGTATCAATCTCTTGCTTCTCCTCTTGGGTGTCCAATAGCACCGTCTGATACCCAGCAGGAGTAGTGTTGACCTCCTGAGCCCTGCAGGCAGGTGCCAGGCTCTCCTCAGATGCTGCAGGAACAGCTCCTTAAAACTTGCTCCTCCTGACCCCTCACTCAGATTGTTTTCCCCACCTGCTGCTGGCCCTCCTGAGTGGGGAGAGGACAGTAGCTGAGGCAGCTTTTCCTGCTGCTCTTCCCTCAAGGTGGTGGTCAGGATCTGGCAGTGCTCCCTCCGCTGGCAGCTGCTAGCAATGTGCAGGGAAGCAGCAGTCCTGAATTGGGGTTTTTATGCCCAGTCTCAGGCAGCTGCAGGTTTTTACTTTTTCATCAATGGCTATGATTGGCCAGTAGCATTGATGGGGTGGAAAGGGAGCATGAGAAGGTGGTCTATGGGCACATTACAGCTCTATTGGAGCCCCAGTCTGGCTTCTGTATAATTCTTTACTGTATAATACATCTTTTAAATATATATATATATATATATATATATCCTAATAATTTTCCCATGAGAATCCCGAACTCTGTGTTTAGCAGTGGAATGTTCCCCACTGTATTTAATGCCTCCTCATATAAAGTGTTAATGAAGATGCTGCCAAACTGAGTGTGGAAGGTTTTGTTTGGTTGGTTTTTGAGTGGGGAGAAACAAAAAAGACCAGTTGCCTCCGTCTCCGTGTAACATCCAGATTAAGCTAACTAGTAAGCATTGAAAAAAAAAATCTCTCTATTCCATGAGAGCACGATACTGATTATTTTGTATTTTGATTTCATATAGTGCCTGTTAAGAATTAATTCACTTTAATGTATATACAATGGTCAGGATGAATAAAGGAACATCTGCCAGCAGTTACTGTGCAATAGTATCTGAACTATTCCCTCTCTCCCCCAAATAGGAGATAAATAAAATAGCTCAGATACTTTTGACTAGTAACTACTGGCAAATATTTCACGTTTAGTGGCAATTACTGTAGCATGCTCTCTAGCCAGGTCCAAGAAAAGGAGCAAAAAAACCCTACATATGTACTTCTGTTTAGAAATCTGTTGATTATAGAGCATACTGTAATAATCTATTTAGGCAGGTGCTTGGGGAGGGATGAAGTTTTGGGAGTTTGGCTGTGGCCTGGGTTTTTATTATGGTCTTTTATTAAGGAACCAAGCTGACAAAATTATGGTTTGGCCTGATTTCTTTTATATGGAGGAAAGTTGTTGGTTTGTAATATTTTTTGTTTGTTTGTTGTTTTTTTCCATTTTGCTTTGTTTAGCTGGTTTGTATTTTTAATTGCCTGTCAAAGGTACTTACAGCTGGAAACAGGCATTGCGTCTATGTTCTGTGTTGATGTAAATAATATTGAAAAACATGACATTTTTTAGTTTGCTCTCTTTTTCCTGAAAGCCTGAGTTTTGGTTTCCCAGGAATTTTGTGATTTGCTTATTTCTGAGTCAGTCTTTGTGATTGAGCTGTGGAATCTTTTCCAGGTTGTTGCAGCATTAGGTTTAATCTCGTCTAAACATAGAAATGGTACATTATTGAAATTAATCCTTGGAAAACATTTTGTTAAGGTAATATGAAAGGTCAGATGCATAAGAAGAAGATAATTCACACCTTGTTGTGTCTGGCATCGCATATCTGTCTGCATGTGTGCTGATTTGTGTTATCTCTAATCACTAGTAAATTGTCACATTATGGCCCATATATATAGACACAACTTTCTCTGACTTAGTTGGAGCTATACATAGGTATGTGAGAACTGAACTTGGCTCTACTTGTATTCCAGTATGTAGGCACTATGGAGATGGATTAATCATAGGATTTTGGTCATATGAGATCTATAGAGTTCCTGGCTGCCATATGTTTTTGTTCAGACCATTATTTAAATTTACAGTACCAACCGCTAAAAATAATATCCATATGGGGCAAGTGTAAAAAAACATGTTATTTTCCAGCTAAACTTGGTGAAAAAGTATAGCCCTTTCCCCAGGGGGACATTTCAAATTTACCCTCAACATTAACAAGATAATGTTAAAAGAAGTGAAAAAAAAAAGTTCTCTCCTTTGCAGATGCTTAGGTTTGAGGAGTTTTCTCCAATTGTAGTGTAGATAACAGTGGTGACAGACACACACTTGCTATTTGCAATTTTCCACTTTTTATCTGGGAACTTTGATGGAGTGACATTTGAGTATGTTACTATGAAATGGATTCAGATGTTGCAAAAATGCACCAAGTTTTCCAGAACATAAAGTTAAAGGTCTCCAGGGTAGAAAGCTGCTATTTTTGTTACACTAAATAATTTGAAATCAATGTTACACTGGTAATAAATAAAATGAAATTCAGAAATAGCCTGTTCTCTTTGTTAGAGTTTTAACCCATGCATCATATGAAAAACCTCAGACCACAGTATTTTGAAAGTCTTTTGTAAGTCAGTGACTTGACTTAACACTGGAAAAATATTGGTGACTCTATAGCCATTTACTGTATGGAAATTTAATCCTATTGAGTGTGAAATCCTGATCTGAGTGAAGTCAGCAGAAAATTTATTTAGACCTCAATGGAGCAAAGGTTTCATATCAAATCAGAAAATATCTGCAGCAACCCATCTTGCAAAGCCATACATTTTCAGGAGGCCAGCTCATACACCAGAAATATTAGCTGGCCATGAAAGCCCATAACAAAAATTAATCTGTTAACTCCATGACCAAAAGGTGTGGAGCTGAGTGAAAAGTGGAGAGGTGTGTCTTCAAAAAATGCAAGTTTTTCCATTCTCTTTAAACATCCGGACCTGAAACTGCAGAGCTGATGTATTTCACTGTAGTAAGAGCTTTTGTGCAGGTTTCAGGTGATGGAGAATGGTCAGGAATCAATAACTGAGTCTTCAGTATTCTGAGTGCCTGCCAGTCACACATCAGTTCAAATTAACACAAAAAATTGGCAAAGGTGGGCAAAGCTATGGCATGCGGGCCATATGCCCCTGAGCTCCTGGCTGGGAAGGCTACCCCTGTCCCCTTCCCAACCTTCCCCGTTTCCCGGAGCCACAGCACACCGCGAGCACTCTGAGGGGTGGCACGGTGCAATGTGCTCCTGTGGACTATCAGGGCAGTGTGTCTGGCTCCGCCTGGGTGGCTGCCAGACACATGCTCTGAGCGGCATGGTAAGGGGGCTGGGGAGTTGGATAAGGGGCAGAGGGTCCCTGGGGGCAGACTGGGGACAGGGAATGGTGGGGATTGGATAAGCATGGGAGTCCCGGGGGGCCTGTCAGGGGGCGGGGTATGTGGATAGGGATCGGCAGTCAGGGGACGGGGAGTAGAGGGATTGCATAGGGGGTTGAGGTCTCAGGAGGGGGTGGTCAGGGGACAAGAAGCGGGGAGGTGGATGGGTCGAGGATTCTGAGGGGGGCAGTCAGGGGCAAGAAGTGGGAGTGGGCAGAAGGGGGCAGGAGACAGGCTGTTTGGGGAGGCACAGCCTTCCATACCCGGCCCTCCACACAGTTTTGCAACCCCATGTGGCCTTGAGCCAAAAAGTTTGCCCACCCCCTACCCTATGAACTCTGACTTTTTTTTCCTTTAAAGATGCTTTGGGTTCAGTTCACCATTAAGTTTAGAGTATCAGTTTTTGTCATAGGATTGAAACAATGACAGACATGGACCAGAACTGATAGCTATAGTACCCCTAATACTTCTCTGACATTCCTATAAAAAGTGCTGTTTAGTAAAGCACTATTTCCAGGAATGATACCCAACATCAGCTGACTCCATGACAACTTCATTCTCAGAAGTACCATATCTGAAAGGCAAAACCGTCAACAGCAGATCACTTAGTTTTCTGTTTCCCCATTCAAGTGAGCATGGTGCTCCTTTGGGGAACCCAGCGTGGAGGAAGCCTTATGCTTCAGAATAGAAGCTGGATGCCAACTGAGGATAGGAAGGAATGCACCTGTTATATCTTTCCATAGACATAGAAAAAACATGTATTTTGAGTCTGAATGATTTAAAAGGAAGAAAGATCAAATATAAAATCTCTGAGAGAGTGACACTCTCTGTAATAGAAGCCATTATGAACTAACTCACAGGCATTGCTTCTCCAGACAGGCTAAAATAATAAATTGACACAAAAAAGGAACGGTACATTAAAAAAAATCACCAAATGCAGAATCAGTTCTCCCACCATCAACCCTACTACCATGGTTTGTACAATTAAGTAAGTAAATAAATTTCCTCTAAACTAAAGCATTCATCATTCTTAGTGGTGGAAACATGACACCAAACTAGAAGGGCCTTTGATCAGTATCAATAAATTTCTTACTTTCCTATCTGTAATAAACTACCTAGTCAAATGGCTAATGAATGGACTTTAATGTTGTTAATTAGCTTTAAACAATATCAGTTGCCAAACAATTTCATTAAGAACTCAGTTCTGACAGACAGGATGTCAGTATAACACAAATCCCTGGATTTGGTTGCTAAAGTCTCCCCTGGAAACACAGACTGAATCTATCACACTCTTTAACACATACTCTCTTTGATTAAAACTATTATAGACAAAGTGTTCTTCACGTTCTTTCAAGAAGTTGTCTAAGCCTAAGCCAAATAAAAACTCTCTTTCCATTGTTCATGTATATCACCAGGAGTCCAAAATTGCTTTAGCTTTCTCCTTACAAAGTTGGTTTTGATTACTTTGTATTTTCAAGGTTTTAGTTGCAGCCAACTTTGATAATTTGACTAAGATATAACACAAGAGGACAATCAGATGAAATAGGAAGATACACATTAAGGTGACCTAATCTCCCCTCCTGGATGTCCCCGTGACTCATGGCCAGAACGGGTTAAGCATCCTGCAGGCTAATTGACCCAGATTCAACTGTTAGGGACATATTGGTATACGTCTGTGTTTTTGTGTGTTTACATACATACTGTTAGGACTCAACAATGTAATCAAACAGTCCTTGTCTATGCTATATTCCATTAACTTAGAGATCAAAAGGAGACCTTAACATTTAAATGAACTGTAAACACAACGATATTACTGTATTCATCTCTCTGTGAAATGTATAGCAAATCATCTGAAAATGGTGGAAAACAGGCAACTGTCTTATGTTAATCCCTGTAGCTAATTACCAGAGATACTTAGGAAATAGGTCTACTTCAAAGTCTCCATGATTGCTTATTGTTCACCTAAGAAATTCCGAGCTGTCAAAAGAAGACCTGGAACTGTATAAAACCCTGGGATCATGATCCTTTTTATCTCAGATCTGATTGTTGCTTTATACAGGGGAAGCTTGAGTCGTAAGACTGAGATCTCCTGTCCTACCCTGAATATGAACATTGGACTATAACCTCTGAACTAATTCTGAAAGAACTCTTTGAAACAATGAAGTTCACCATCTCTACTATGAATCTGATCTCAATATTGTACTCAGGTCTGTATGTATACTGATCTTTTAACCAATACACTCTCTCTCTCTCTAATTTTTAAATACATTTTAATTTAGGTACTAAGAATTGGCTGTAAGCGTGTATTTGGGTAAGATCTGAAATATTCATTAACCTGGGAGGAAATGTGACCAATTCTTTGGGATTGGTAGAACTTTCTTATATGATGAATAAGATTTTCAGTAATCCTCATTGTATTTGACTTGGGTGTCTGGATGGAGGCCTGAGGCTGGTTTGCTTTAAGGGAACTGTGTTGTTGGCTTCTGGGTAACCAGTAAGGTATTACAGAAGCTGTTTTGTGCTGACTTAGTAAATCTAAATATTAGAATATCCACCAGCTTTGGGGATTGCTTGTCCCATTCTTTGCAGTTTAACCTAATTCAGTAACCTTAGTGAGGCTCCCTTGGGATTCCGGTCACACCTCCACTAGTGAATTCAGGAACGTGTAACATTTGGCCTATGTGCCGATATAATAGCTGAATCACAACAAAAAATAAATAAGGTTTCCAGGTTGTCTTGAGTCTATTATATCACATGTTATGCAGATATGTTTCCAGGGTTCCCTCTTCCATTTGCAATTCATCAAGCATGTTGGAACCTTGACAAAGATCTCAAACTGGAATTGCAGGTACTGCATGCCTAAACAAAGTCCTTTGGCATTAGATGAAAACACATGCAACATGTTTTATTGTCTTCCCAAAGCTTCTAATTAATTAGACATCTTTTCTTTCTACCATAAAATTAATTTAATTAGAAATAAATGTAAAAAACTATGACAGGTTTATGACTCCTGGATTGCAATATTCATAATGCGTATGTTGTATAAATTAAAGTCAGTGATCTGGGACGTTCTCATACGAATTTGGTTTTTAACCAGTGGAGAAACTCTTTCCCTTCCACCTTGGAGTGAGAGAAATGGGCGAGATGCCATTTTCCCCATGTTCAGTAGAGAGAAATAGGTGCCATTTCGTTCCTCCCCTAGGGAAAGTGGTTTGATATACCTTTGAAGAAATGACTCCATGTGCCTACTAATCTCCCTCCTTCCCCACATGAAGATACTAGATCAGACTGAACTGCTTGACATTCTTTGATCTACTTTTCTATTTTGTTAGACACTCTGAAGATTTGGTTTGAACACCGAAGGGAAAATGAATTATTAGTTTACCAGTAAGACACACATTTAGATGTAAAGTGTGCCAGGTCTGGAGCTTATGTGCATGTCATGGAGCTGACATCTCTACTGTTAACAGTAATAGTTTTTAAATTTCTTGAGTTGAAGACCCCTAAACATTTTTCCAAAAGCAGTGGCCCCTTGAAGCAGAATTTCTCTCTAGTTCTCCCCGCTTCATCCTTCTTTGTTCTTTTCTTTCCCAAATTCTCCCAATCTCCCATTATTTTCTCCCCTGCATTGTTCTTTCCCAAATCTCCTCACAACTCCATTTGAACCCCCAGTTTTCCTTTGCTTCGCTCCTCTTCAGCCCCCTGTCAGGGTCCTTTGCTCTCTTTTTATGTCAGCATGCAAGTTCTAGTCACCTTTTTTTTTTTTTTGGCCTCAGATCCCAGCTTTTAGCTTCTAGACCTTGGCTGCCATTTCCTCATCTTTCTCCATCCTCCTATGCTGGGGCCTCTTTCTTTAGCACGAATCCTGACCGACATGTCTGAGCAGGGACAAAATCCAGTATGTTAGGACTGGGCCTCAGGCCTTAGTTCTGCAAATTCCTGAGGTGAGCAGGAAGAACAAAGGTAAAGGGTGGAGCTGAGAACAGGACAGCTCCTCATACTGGAGCAGAGCTAGGAAGCCCTCCTCCTGAATATAAGGAGGAGGGCTTCCTAGCATTGCAAGAGCCTGAACCACAAAGAAGAGAGATCCAGGAGGAGAAAGCCAGTGAATCATACAGTTTCCAGAGCTTCTGCAGCTGCCAGTTTGAGAATCCCAATCTACACCATTACTATATTTCCTATCTGCCCCTCTGCAGGTAAACATCTAGATATGTTTCAAAAGTGGACACATCTCTCCTGCCCAGTTCAGTTGCTGGGGTATTGGCTAATGATTCCAAAGGAAGAAACACGTGGAGAAAATGGTGTGGGTGGAACTTTAAAATGACAGGTAATGATCTCATTAAAATCATTTTCATCCTATTTTTAGCTCAGAGAGTAGTTCATTATTTTGAATAGATTAGGCATTTTTAATAGAGCAAAGAAAACCAAATCTGCACAATAAAACAAAGTATTGGTTTGATCTAAAGAGGAAAGCAATGGAGGGTAATACAAATGGAATATTATACAATGGAAAATGGTAGAACAGGAGTTCCAAATTACAGAGTGCTTTAAATAAATCCAAATTGTGCCAACTTAAAAACAGCCATTTTAGCAGACTGTAATGTTAATAGTTGTATTTTCCAAATAATTAATAATAAGTAAACTGACTTTATTCCAACATACATCAAAGTTAAAGGAAATACCCTGGAGTGCTTTTCTTTTGAATTCCAGACATTAATTCTGCTCTGCTATTTAACATTTAAAATTGTTTCCATAGATGTTTATTAAACATGAATACAAAAGAGCTAGTGCAAATCATGCATTTAGCTGGCTGGTAAAAGGTGACATAGTATAATCTTTTAATTGTTTTTGAAATGGAGCAGCAGACTGCAGGTTGAATACCATTTTAACTACTTAGATATGACAGTAATGAGTTGGGGCCCAATTCTACTTGGCACTTCCATTAAAGTCAATGAGAGCTCTGTGTTTGGAAAACCTGCCAGACTGGGCCTTAGGAACCATGTTAAAAAAAGAGCATTATCATTTTTGCAACATATCCACAAAGTCACCCAACTTTTAAAAATATTTGCCTCCCCCGTTTTTTCCCCCTTAATGAACCCAACATTGCATGAGTTTTTCCTAATTTTGGTTTTCTTTACAAAAGGTCCCCAAAGTACCATGTAGCCTCTGGTAATAAGGGTCATTGTAGTGGCGATTAAATTAATCCCTTCTCTACAGTTTTGTTCCTTTAAGATGTAACTCTAAGAAATGAAGAGTTGAAGTCAAAAACATTCCAGAGAATTCCCACCCTGTGCAAGACACTGAGATGCATTCTTACCACCTGCAAGATATTTGTAGCAAGTTGTGAAAAGAATGGATAGAATTAACATCCATTGCTAAGACAATGCAGCTGTTGCAAGATAACTTTTGGCTCACACATAAGCCTCATTTATCATCTATTTTTATTATTTTCAAACTCCAACAAAATAAAAAAAGACCACTGCCTAATTGTTACCAGACTGTGCTATTTGTATTGTACTCAAAGAGAAAAACAAATCCAGTGCTTTCAATTTACACAGCTTGCTTTCTAAAATTAAACTCGGTTCCTTTTTATAGCTCATACTTTACAGTATTCAGATAAATTAAATGCCATTTGAAAACAGCTAGAATCGATGGCATCACTTTCTCAGACTTTTTTCACTTCACCTCAGCTCAGTGTGGCTGCTTCGCTGTGTAAATATTTACCTTTTTTAAAAAATCTCTTTCTTTGCTTATTATTTTGCTCACACAGGCAGAAGAGATGCTGACATAGCCTAGCAGAAAAACAGTTACATCCTCAGCTAAAGCAGATATAGTGGACCAACACTTTCTCTTTTATACCAGTGAAGAATCGCAGCAATGGTGTTCCCCACGCTTTGGTTTACACCAGCATAACTGAGATTTTGTAACCAATACACAAAACAGTACATCTGAAAACTTGGCTACATATTAAAATTTTATTTGGAAAAACAGGCACGTATATCGACAATCCACAATGAGATTCTGTCCACTTCCCCTAGCTGTGAAGTTGGCCCTTGTTGTTTGATTTACCTATTAGGTCATATTTAGATGCTTTAAGTGATAGCCAAGATCTACACCATTCAACTTTTTCCTCAAAATATTTTTTAGAAAACATAATACTCCAGTATTTATGAGAGGTGCTGAGTGGAGCTGAGTGGAGATCAGCCTGTGATTGAAATCCTCTGTTTATCTACAGGACAGGTTGAGTACAAGGGTGAAAGCCTCCCCCCACAGTTCAAGACTTTGTTCATGTTCTATCCCCTATAAATCTATCAGACAACCAGGGTGCCAGTTGTGCACCTGTCTCTTACAACTCAAAGTGAGACCAACACTTCACAGATTGTGAGCTCTTTTGGGCAGGGACCATGTCCTTCTCCTTATTTTATAAGGCACACAGCACATTTCTGGGCACTATAAATTGTGACGGAGTCAGACCAGAAGGATATAGGAGAGTGCTGGAAGGCAGGTATATTAGTCTCAGGATGTGCAGGTCCCTGTTCCCTGGATAGCCAAACAAAGGCTACTCCAGGCCAATCAAGACACCTGGGGCCAATTAAGAACCTTCTAGAAAGGAGTAGAAACAGCTAGCCTAATTGGGACACCTGAAGCCACTCAAGGACTGGCTGAAACCAGATAAAAACCTCCCAGTTAGTCAGGTGGGGTGTGGGTGTCAGGAGCTGTGGAAGGAAGTTGTGCTTTTGGTGAGACTGAGTGTTGGACAACATATCATACAGAAGGAAGGAGGCCCTGAGGTAAGGGTGAAGTGGAGTTTGAAGAAGCGGAGACTGCTGTGGGGAAGTAGCCCAGGGAATTGTATTGTGTTTTGTGCCTAAAAGGTCAGCCATCTTAGCTGATACTATTAGGGTCCCTGGGCTGGAGTCCGGAGTAGAGGGCGGGCCCGGGCTCCCCCCTTTTCCATCTTCCATACTGGCCTGTGATGAAGGTAACTCACTAGGCGGTGACTCTTTCCAATTATACTGAGAAAGGGAGGTCACTCTGGGGCCTAGATGAGTTTCTGAGGCCCCTAAATCTGCCAGGAAGCGCAGGATCCACAAGTACAGACTTGGAGCTTTGTCACAAAACACAATAAAGTGACAGGCCACAAAGCCAGTAAATATTTCTCACCTGGGTCAGATTTGAACTAGCTACCTAGAGGTAAAATTCTCTCTATCCCATTATACCATTGCCCGAGAAACCCAGTCCATTTTGCAGATATTTTAAATGAAATAAAACTGAAGGTTCTCGAGTTGGATTCCCAACTACCAAAGGTGAGTGTAGTATTACAGTGGGTGACTTTTTCTCTGCAAACCTATAGTTCCAGGTTCCACATAAGCATCCCTTCTAAAACATCCTTTGTGACATCTAAATGGGAAAGAAAGACCAGCTCCTATGACTACGTGACCAGGCTGTACTCTGGCTTTTATACTTTCCCATAAACTTCACCCGAAAAATCAGGAAATGCGGAAACACGTACACGGTGCACATGTGGTCTGCTTACATTGCTTGAGCTACTCTAGTTTATATCACATGGGTCTGCCACTTGACCTTGACCTGATTCCGACCTTAATATTTGTAAGCCGGAGGAAACAGTTACGTAACAGTTTATCTCAGAAAGAAGCACTTACAAGCTGACCCATTACATGGAAGCATTGCAGAGAAACAGCAAATAAATATTGCAATTTTATTCTTTCCAAATGCAACACTGTGCTATTTTAGTCTCACTAAAATATTTCATTTCCTTTCTACAGCTATCTATAAAATTCAATTTTTGATCACTTTTTGTTTGTTATTTTCTTATTCTAATGTCTGTGTCCCATTGATTACTTGGATAGAGCATTATTTTGCAGTTACATTAACACTCAGTCTAAAAATAAATATAGACTGCTCACCAGCTTTTCCTGAGTCACAACCCAAAGATATTTCTGCCATTCTTATACAACCGTAGGTAAATTTACCACAAGTAAGAGAGAAAAAGTTTCTATACTCCATGTTTTTAATCATTGTGGAGTAAACAAATATTGCATCTGTTATACAGAATGAACTTTCATAGAAATATGGGCTAAATATAGTCGTGGAAAGGATGAAATAAACAACTAAATATTGTGGCTTGAAAAACGAAGTGGAATTAGATTTACAATAGGTAAGAATTTTCAAAACTCTAATCTGATTTCTGGAAAAACCTGCAGTGATTATTTCTCATAAAAATCCTTCAAATCAGCAGTGGTTGAGACAGTTCTTTTAAAGACACATTTCTCTCCCTCTCTTTTCCTGCTGCAGAATGATACCCTCAATTTTATGTTCCTTAGATGTTTTTGCATGCAAAAAGTGGTCTTTTGCATGTGCTCTTTTCCAATAATTTAGGGTTAGAGGGGAAAGTCAATCCTATAATTAAGCCAAGACAGAGTTGTCCATGTCTATGTCATGAGGGAAATATTTGCGGGACTGGCACAAGAGAGAGAAGAGATACTTACGGAGTTCAACAGCCATTTTATTCACTACTTATGTAATATTAAAATGTTCATCTTCTTCAGCCTTTACCTGCTGGTGAAAGAGTACTCCTCACAATGAGACAAATTCAGGCCTGAGCCCTTGCTCATTGACATCAATGGGCTCTGGATTGGGCCATCAGTTTCATAATATACATCACAAAATAACCAAGTTTGTTTAAAGTGGTTTAACAGAAACAAAGCTAGTTATTTTCCAGAATTTCAGAAAGCAGGAAATGTTACTTTCATTTAAAAATGGACTTAATGCAGCATTGAAACAAATTAATACTTTCAATCTAGTTCTCAGTATATGTCAGTAAAATTGCTGATTAAGCAACACAAAATATTTCCCACAAATATTTTTTCCAATTTACAGTATATTTCCTCAACTATACATCTGTACCCGTTTGGTGTTTGATTAGGAGCATTCAAATAATCCAGTTTTACTGTCATGAATGTTTGTGCAAAACAAGTTTAACTGTCCCATACATATGTATTCATGAACATAAAATATTACATTTATCCACACCTTTACTCTCTCCAAAAATGCTAATACAGTCTTCCAGTCAAGGAAAAGAAATATTATATAACTTATCTGAACAATCACAACAAACCAATACTGATCATATAGTGAATATTTGATACCTACAGAGAAATGTTAACCCTCAATCTACAGAGTTTGAAAAAGTAAATGACATTGAATAATGAACAAATCTGAGGAAATCACGATCCACACTCAGATTAAGTAGAAAGAAATGCTAGATTTGTAGAACAAGTTTTTTATTACAAATTGCTCAGCACTAATGAATAGTTTCACTATAGCATCACTGTAAGTGAATATCACTATATAAGAACAAAGACATAGCCTTAAAAAGAAAGATTAATTGATATAATTAAGGCCCTAATCCTGCAGTGTTGAGAACTTCCTGAAAGGTTATGACCATGCTCCACTCTCACTGACTTCAGGCCCTTAATATTACTGGCTCTGATTCATTAAAGCGGGGATAGTCAATTATTTTTTGTTAAGGTCCACATTTCTTGGTAAAGGTATAGTCAAAATCTAGACTCTAGAGAAAATAATAATAAAAAAGAACAATAATAGCGTATTAAGTAAATAAAAATATTTCAGAGCCCGTTCAAAAGTGTCTGGTGGTCCAGATTTGGCCCACGGTCCATCTATTGACTACCCCTGCATTAAAGCATGGAAGTACATGCTTAACTTTAAACACAAATATAAGATTGGTCCCACTCAAGTCAATTAGACTACTTGTCTGACTATCTGTTAAGCACATGCTTAAGTGTTTTGCTGGGTCAGGGCTACATGAGCATCCTACTAAAAATGAAGCAGAAGTAATGCAATGGTTTTTACTTATGGAAAATCAAAAATATTTTGGCTTGAAATACTGTAAGAATAATTCCTTTATTAGAAGCATTTGTTTTGGCAATATTTTTGAAATATTCTTTAGCAGATGTGATGTGGAAATGCCTGAATCACAGTATTTTAGACAGCAAGTTTGAAATAAAAAGCACGATGCAGTGGAAGTTCGTGCTGCAGACCAAAGCTACTACAATATGTGGCATGCAGGATTTATCACATGTTGAGTTTTTTCAGTTCTTTGATATCATAGGGAAATCAGGAACACAAACGCACCACTCAGTTCAACTCTTCAAAAAATGGCAATTTATTTTGCACCGGTACTCCTGAAATACCTCTTTATGCTAGGTACAGGGGCTGCAGTAATGGTTGTGAGCTGCAGCAGAATTCCTCTTGGGCAGGAAATGAAGAAAACAGCAATTAAGGCACCCAAAAATTGGAAGCACTAATAATCATATAAGTTCTGAAAATTGTAACCCATATGTCCTATTTAGCCACAGTTCAGGCAAACTTTCCTGGCCAAACTGCACTAGCCAAATGCCAGTGAGCACATGGGTTAAAGATTCAGGCATCAGATCCCCTGTCTAGGGTACTTCAGTTTCCAATCTCAATTGGACTTTGATCTCTGCTGAAGCTGTGAATTAGGGAGTCAATTTGCATCAACAGCTAACTTTTATGCACAGTTGTACTGAAGCAGCTAATGCTATATATGCAATCAAATAGCAATTTAGGGACTCATAATAACTTTAGATCACTACCAATATGGCCTCTACTTGAACCTATAATGTTGAAGTAAAAGGGTCTATAACTATAATCCATTATAAACCCTGTCATCCCATCCAATTACTTTTCTTTTTTTAAAAAAAATTCTCAGCTGTCTTTGGACTTTAGTTTTTCCATTTCCTCATTTAAAAAGCCTTTTCTTTAAAAAACGTCCCTGAATAAATGCACATTTTTGTCATTTTTAAAAAAGTAGAAAAAACACTTGTCATATTTGCTACAGATCTGAACCCACAATTTTGATCTGATGTGATGTGAATGAATTAAGCTTCTTTTATAAAGATCCTAGCTATTGTTAGCTAACAGTTAGAGCACAGGATTAGAAGTAAGGTGATGTGGGTTCTATTGCCATCTGTGGATTTTGCTGTTACCTTAGGGCTTGGTTACACTTACAACTTTATAGCATTTTTGGTTATACCTGCCCTCGTATATAGCTATAGGGATAGCGCTATAGCGTGTCCACACTGAGACCCGCCAGCGGTATAGCGTGGCCACATTTGCGGCACTTGCAGCGGCATGGGGAGTGGTGCATTATGGGCAGCTATCCCAGCATTCAGCTGGGTGCAACGTGCTTTTCCAAGTATGGGGTTGAGGGGGAGCATGTTGTGTGTATACGGAGGGAGAGATGAGTGGATTTTCCACGTCATGAGAGTGTGTCAACACACTGTTTTTAGCAGGCTTCGTATTTCACTCTTCTATTTCATGCTGGCTCACTCCATAAACATTTGCATTACTGAGTTGTGGAGTTACAGCTAAGCTTTGAAAACGTACTTCTGCATTCCTCCAGCCGAGTTCGAAACAAAGGGAATGGAGGCTTAATTGCCTTCAATTGTCTTAAATGGCTTAGAGGTGTTTCCAGTAATCACTCAAAGTGATTTATTGCTAATACCCATTCACACTGGAGATAATACGGAGCACTCAGTACGCTATAGCTGTTAATCCTCTGGGAAGGGAGGATTACCAGAACTGATATAAATGTGAATTTATAGCGCTCTACGTGCCTTGCCACTGTGGACTGGTAGGAGGTTATAGTGCTCCTGGAGGCTTTATAGTGCTATAAAGTGCCAGCGTAATTAAGTCCTTAGACAAGTCTCTTCATCTATTGTGTTTCAGCTTCTCTATCTTGTGCGGGGATAATATCCACCTCACACAGGTGGGCATTAATAACAGTAATACTTTACCAAACAGCCATTTCAATCAATCTGTGATGAACATTTCTGTATTAGTTTTACTAGAGATACGTATGGCCATTTGCTAGGATTCTTCAGTTAATGTATAATAATTTAAAGCCCTTCCACCTTGTGACCTGTCAGTGCTATAGTTTACAAGTATTATTGTATACTAAAAACTTCATCTTATCTTCGGCAGAACTTCCATAGATCTCAATGGCTATTTTTCCTAGATAAATTAAGATTTGGGTCCACTATATATGGTGTGTTTATATATATATATATATATATATATAATTATATATATATATATATTACACAAACTAAGACTGAGAAAGGAAGGCCTAACATAGCATAAACTAGCAAGCTTTCTACCAATTATAAATATGCTTATACTGATGTATAGAAAAAAAAGAAAAGAAAATGTGCTTCCTCTCCTACCACAGACATTGTGTGCAAAGTCTGCAGAAGAAAAAATTAAGATGACTGACTTGAAATAAAATACTGTAAAGGAGGTCTGTGTAAAATCAGGGAACCCACTGATATTAAGATTTTATAAAGTATTGCTCTTTAATTAAGCATCAACATTTACAATCATATGTTGCATGTGTGAATTACACTTATAAATGTTTTAAAGCACTCATTTTGTAATGTATTAGGTTTATCTTATATATTCTGAAGAAACCTGGAAAGACTTCCAGGTTGAGCCAACCTGGCACCATACAGCAATAATGTGCACATGCATTTTGTGATTGTTTGCTTGCAAAATTATTTCTTGTAACCATGAAAAAATGCGTATTTGGAAAGAAGTACCTTTTACATAAAAAAAATAGAACGTGCATTCCACCCTTCTGTCTTGGTAACAGCTGCAGCATATGTTCATGATCAAAAGTGAAGCATGCATGCCAACTTTTTTTCATCCATTAAAAACACTCCTCTTTTTCCCCACCCCCTGTCATCTCACCTTTGCAGAGGGGAGCAGTAAGTTCAGATAAACACTTCATTGGTATTTTAGTAACATGAAGAATGGCTTTGCCTTTTGAACTCTACACCATCCTACTTTCAATAAAAGTTAGACTTTCAGTTAAAGTAAATATTAAAAAAAAAAAATCAAAAGGGTGCCACGCCTGCTAGATTTAAAAATTCGTTGTCTCCTTCAAAAAAAAATAACCCTCAAAAGGAGATGATTTAGGTCTGTATGCTATGTTTTCACTTTTGTCAATGCTGAATTCAATTAATTTGTTTGTAGTCCATGCACAGGGCATGATTCTGTCCTCACATATTTTGCAGTCCTAAATCTCCAATGACAGAGTTGCTCTTGATTTACACTGGTGTAAAATCAGATCATAATCAAGCCCACACTCAGTCTTGATCCAAAGCCCAGGAGAGTCAATGTTAAGATTCTTATTAATGTCACTGAGCTTTGGATCAGGCCCCTAATTAATATATCTCATATAAAATACAAACATAACTATAAATAAGATGAGGAAGACTTGTGGCACCTTAGAGACTAACCAGTTTTTTTCAGCATAAACTTTTGTGGGCTATAGCCACGCCATCGGATGCATAGAATAGAACAGAAGTAAGATGTATTTATATACACAGAAAGAAAACAAAACAAAAAAGGTTGTATATTAGCATACCAATTCTAAGAGGCTGTTTAATTTGGATGGGCCATTATCAGCAGGAGAAAAAAATCCTTTTGAAATGGATCTCTGTGTCTTATATCCTTTCAGAACTGTTGAAGGTAAATTAACTAGGGAAATTAAGAACCATTCTATAGCACAGATCATGAATTATGAGGGAAGAGCTGAAGTAAACAGTTTGCAGATAATTCATAGGTGGAAACATATTCACATAAAACAACTGTTTTATAGGACAACTGGTGGAAAATTCACAAAAAGAAAACAGGGCTAGATGTATTGGTCTATCTAGATCTGTATGTACAGGTATACAGACATACATTGAAATATAAATAATGACTTACTTCAAATCATTTGAAACCAGTTCTAGTTAGAGTGGTTATTTTGTGATAAACTAGTCTCCTTTTAATTAATGGGGAACACATAATGATTTCGGAGAGATTAGAAAACAAACATACTCCTCACATCATCCTCGTTCTAGTTATTCTCTGAGCTCATTATTTTCTAATCTCCAGAATGCTGCAAAAATATGATTAGAAGAGGCTTTTTGTAAGATATGAATTCCCAAGTTGTTTTAACAACGATTCCTCTACTATAAGTGGCAATTTTCCCTCAGCCATCGGCGTCACGAGAGCACCATAGTGGGTAGAGTATTAGGGACACACAATGACCATGACATTTTTTATTTAGTTTATTTTACACCATTATCCAGATGACAATGCCTGGGAAAACCATTTGGTGTATGAGGTTTACACTTGACTTGTTAATGTCAGTCTGTAGGAAAATAGATAGCATGTCTGTCTCATGAATATGGGTGTTGTCTTCCTCCTGAAAATGTGTCATATACTTATAGTTGACAGGAAAGGAACTGTAGCCTTTCCCTTTAATATGGGAATCACAGGGAATACTGAAAGATAAACAGCCACATGTTAACATTTAGTGAACAGATTTTGAGAACATGTGAGACTTACATAATGCACAAATGCTAAAGAACTGTTCATAAAAGTAGTAATTGAACTGATGCAACTTTTTGGTAAAAATGTGGCCTGAATTTTATGAGATTTCCCTCTGGATTATGAAAAAATGCCAGCAGATGGCTCTTGGGAATTTGCAAGGTACCGTACTTGTTTTATAAATGAAATCAGGATTTGCTGCTCTATACAATGGTAGCATAAAAGCCCCATTTTTCAAATTGGCAATTTCTAGTGACTATACCAGTGAAAAGATGAACCATCCCTGTCCTAGTTATCTTTTTATTAGAGCCTATTAAAAGCCACTCTTTAATCATAAGGTGTGGGAGAAAAAGCCTACTTGGAAATATGCTGTTTCTTTTAGATTACTCATTATGATTCCTAATGTGCATAGATATGCTTTCTGTTTAAGTAGGTTTTCAATGCTGTGTGGGGAGATTTTGAGATGATAGCTGAAGAATAAATAACATTTAGCTGTACATACGATCAATACAGCATTCCGATTTATTTTCTGTGAGTTTATTTGATGTGAATGCCTGTGTGTGTCTGAGGAATGGCTAAAAGTCATTGACTGTAACTAGATGAAATCAAAGAACCAGGGGCCTTGAAGGGAAGCTGGAGCATGTACAGACTTCTTTTTCCTCTAGCAGCTTCCTCCAAAAGCTACACATAAGTGAGCTGTATCCCAGCTCTTATGAAATCTGACCACTTTGTTTTCTGCACAAGAAAGCAGTTAAGCTAAGGTAATCATCAGAATAAGTTTCAAGCATCAAAAATCAACATGGCGAGAAGTTGGATCAAATCGGTTGCCGCAGATGTGTTACTGACATTGGAAACCTGGTTAAAGAAAATCAGCCTACAATAGATGTTACTTTTGTTAGCAATCTTCTACAAAAATATGTATCTACAGTATGATATGAATCTAATTTGTCCACATTTCAGGAAAGATGTGGACAAACTGGAGAAAGGCCAGAGAAGAGCAACAAAAATGATTAAAGGACTGAAAAACAGGACCTATGAGGAAGGATTAAAAGAATTGGCCATGTTTAGTCTGGAGAAGAGAAAACTCAGAGGGGACATGATAACTGTTTTTAAATACATAAAAAGTTGTTACAAAGAAGAGAGAGGAAAATTATTCTCATTTACCTTTGATGATAGGAGAAGAAGCAATTGCAATTAAATAGGGCGGTTTAGGTTGGACATTAGGAAAAACTTCTTACCTGTCAGGGAAAAACTTGTTAAATTATCTACAGAGGTTGAGAAATCTCCATCATTGGAGATTTTAAAGAGCAGGTTAGACAAACACCTGTCAGGGATCATCTAGACAATACTTAATCCTGCCTTGGAGTGCAGGGGATTGGACTAGAAGACCTCTCAAGGTTCCTTACCGTCCTATGATTCTGTATGCATTTTTCCACCAGAGTTATGTTGTGGCAGGGCAGGGGTAAAACCCCTTGAATGCCTTGCCCCTGCTGGCTAAGCCCTGCTTTCTGGAAGGAGGCCCAGCGGTAGAGGCTTGAAGCAGTCAGCAGGGAGCCCAACTGTGGGCCCTAATGAGGGCTGGCTCACCGCAGCAGACTGGGCTAAGTGGTCACAGCTGAGGCTGCAAACTGAGAGGGCTAGAAAAGCCCTAAGCCAAAGTCAGTTGGGAGGCAAGCCAGGAAGGGGACAGGAGGCTGCTCCTCCTCCTCCTCCTCTGTTGCCTCACAGGAGGCAGGGTGCCTCAGGGACCTGGAGACCCTGGAACCAGGTACACGGAGGGTAACCATTGGGGGAAAAAGGGAAGCACTTTCTTGCACTGAAGCCACTGACGTACACTGTAAATAAAGGACACTAAGGTGAAGCACCACAAGGGGTGTGAAGACTTTTATTTCTATTAGCCAGGGCACAGGGGAAACAGACAGACCTGTGCAGACCCAGTGACGTGTATATACACACAGAATTATTGTGTTACATTACGGTGGCATCAAAACACTGCTCAGGCTAAAGGTTTGCAAATGTTTCTTATCACTGACAATTTGTGAGATTTATCATGACTATGTGCCAAACATTTACTCAGGTTTGAAACACAAATGCTCTCTGTGTGTCAGGCTAATCCTACCCCTAGGGTTGACAATTTATGTATTATTTGAATTACCATAGCACTTAGGAGCCCCAGTGGTGGACCAGGACCCCACCATACTCAACGCTGCACCACAGGAGAGGATTGCCAGTATTCTTATTAAATAAGTGCTTTTTAAAAAAACTGCATCAGTCTCACTGTGTGATAATAGCTGTACATGAACTTTTAGACTTTAAAAATATTATAACTAAAAATTATTTGAATTTTCCAGGTGCATTTTGACTAATAAGGATTTAATTCCTCTCACTAGTAATATACTGCTGTTTTAAAATCCTGTTTTGGTTAGGCAGAATTAAAAACATCACAATCTGAGAGAATATTTCTGTCCTAAATAAAATGATGTCACGTGACACAATCTTATCTGATTTTTTGTTTGAATATTATAAAAAAATTGTTACTAAGGGCTTGTCTACACTTACATTTGATAGTGCTCTAACTTGCTGGCTCAGGGGTGTGAAAAGTCATCCCCCAGAGTGCAGCAAGTCTGAGTGTTTTAAAGCATTAGAGTAGACAGGCTCCGAGCACTGGGAGCCAATCCCCTCGTGGAGGTGGATTACTCACACTTCAAAGAGCTGCTGCGGGAGCGTTCCCACGATAGCGCTTTAAAGTTTCCAGTGTAGCCATGTCCAGAGACACCATTCTACTTTTTAACTGTTGGGAGTTCACACATCTGTATCCCCCGCTCCTCCAAGACCCCAGGATATCTTAGACATGAACAAATTGGATGCCTGGATCTTGAGCATCACATTAAAATTAGTGAAGAATCAAATACAATGGTATACTGGAGTTTTTTGCAGCAGGCAATGATATGGGTGGGTGATGGAGCTACTCAGCAGCAGGAGACCCCAACCGCATTCTGGTCTACTTGGTGGGAGCTCTGCCATTCTTTCAAGGGTGCAGCTTTAGTTTCTCTCAGACAGTCTCTGCTTGTCTGGCCATTGTGGAAGGGGGTGGAGTCATGGCCTCATACTCTCCATCCCTTGTTCAGGGCCCCTCATTCTGGTGCTAGTCTCATGCAGGCCTTAAAGGTATTCAGCAGGTTGTTCATTCAGCCAGAAGGACTAGACATGTTCTTTTTTGCTAATGAAAATTTAAATTCTTGAGTAACTGAAGACGACACCAGAAACGTCCTGATACAATGAATCGTCATACCCTAGCTCAGTCTGACTGGAGTAAGATTCAGAATCTCAGAAGAAAATATATTTTTATCTTGTCTGATTTACATAATACAGTATTTGCAAGAGCACAGATAGGCACATATGTAAATCATCATCTCTCCTACACTTCTCTATGTGCAGGATAAGTGCAGTACAACAGTTTGTATGTACTTTAGTGTACGCACTTTTGAAAAATTGGGCGTTTTCACTACTTTAGAGCATTGAAAACTTACATTCTTGTTCTGGTGTACATTACAGTGCATAATCCCTGAATTTTAAGATTTGTTTTATCACCTGACATGGCTGATATTTATACTAAATATCACTTAGTATTTAATATCATATAGAATTACAATTAAATCATCAGTTTAATCCTTGCAGGAATTTCCTTAAGCAAGTTGGAGTCTCTCACAGGGTTCTTTCCTCACTTAAACAAATAAGAAAACACTCCAAAGAGAGGTAAAAAGAATGAAATCATCTAGATTAGGAGATCCAGGAAGCGGTCTTTTCCCTTATGCCTGTGAACTAAATGAGTCAGAATGTTCTGCATCTTTTACCACACTGATGCCAACTATAGAAGATCATTGGAAACTGTGAGAAGGACTACACATGGAAAAATAAATATCAGATCATTGATCTAGTATAGTGGACGATTATATTTTAAAGCCTTATCATGTCCTCAGTTATTCGAATGTTATTGTCTAAATGTATCAGGCTCTTATAAATTAACTTTGGGATTTTTAATTAGATTTTAATCATCGAAAAGTGTGTTTGGATTTAAAATGTTAAATGTTTCTCCTTCTTACAAGTGTCAATCTCTATCTATTCATCCATCAAGATACTTATCATCAGGTTGCCCTTTCTGATCTCTCCTTGTTCCTTTGATTGTAATATTTACTAGACTTTGTTCTTGATGGCTATTTCATAATTCACAGAATCTTCTAAATTCAGGACCTGATTACACTGTTGTCACATGCACTGTCACCAAACACAGATAAGTGAAACATTTTGAGTTAGTCTTCACAAAAATAATCAGCTTTTAAAAATAATAAATTGGGGTTCTTTCAATTTGCCTTCTGGTATCTGGGCCTTTAAGGTACACTGAGATTGTGTTTTCAAGCTTTCCTCTGTAACCATGAGGTCTAGAAACATCTTTTTTTAAAATAATAATAATAATAATAAAAAAAGCTGAGTCTCACACAGTGATAAGACTAACAGAGCTGGGAGTTAAAAATATATATTAAAAAAAAAAAACAACCCACTCCCAAATATTGCAAGACCTGCAATATAGTAATGACAATAGAATATTAAGACTTGCAATATAACACTGAATTCCACTCATTTCAGTGAGGTATAAGTGAGAGAAGAATCAGACCTATACTTTTTAAGATCTAAATAAAGCAAAATATAAAATATGCTTTTAAATGAGCACTGAACAATAATATTCCTACAGTGAGTGAGAGAAATCCTGATTTCTACCCTGCCTGTACCTTCAATTGGCTGTTGATTTTGAGGATGAAATGTAAAATCCTATTCTTTTCCTGTCACTGTTTCTGCCCACCTCCCTTGTTCACTCGGATAGACTCACTCTACTTAAATAGAGTTTTATGACACTCCTTTTTCTTGTCTGTTTAAAAGGTTGGTTAGTTTGAAAATCAGAACTGGATAACAGCCCCCACCTCCCAAGACAGAATCAACCAGGAATGGGAGAGTCCAAGACAGTACGAGTGGGTACGTGCATGCTGCATATAAATGTTACTCACATAAGAAGAAAAACATTTGTGAGGAGGGGAGGGGACCAAGCTGAGGAATGTCAAACTTATTGAGAAGCCAAGATCTTTAACTGCTTTTGATACCGCTACAGATTTGACAAGGACAAATTAGGAAAATGCTCCCAGTTTAAAATACGCTTGTTAGTTTTAATTAATTAAATTTCTGTTAAGAATTACAAATGTTTCAAATGTCAGCCAATGCACATTTCAGGTACAGTATTTTTTTTTCTATTGTATGCATGGAAGGGTCTGACATAGTTGTGTTAGTATTAGGCTTGGCAAAATTGCAAGAGCCAGAATCTCTCTGAATTCAAACTCCCCACTAGAGTGTGCCTGCCTTACTATAAAAACATGCAATAATTATTTAGGAGGGCTGCGAGGCCTGGGATGACTCGATACTCGTTATGAAAAACCAGGACAGAGTGCTTCCATGACTATACTGTTGCAATGTTAACACATTTTTTTATTAGCTGGCTATTAAATTGAAATACAATACTGCTATCTCAGTATTTTAATGAACATATGTCATAAAAAACTACAGTAAACTGCAAAGTAAATTATTGCACAGTTTCACTATTTAAAATTAATAGAATCTAGCAAAACCAGTGTGGTACACAGATCCCAAACAAAATCTCTCATTTGCCAGAATAAGTACTTGAATTATTTCAGTCAAATATGTCTAGTTGTCAGAATAGGATCTATCAATTAAACAAATAGTATTTACTCATCATCATGAACTCAAACCCAGTCTTCCTACTGTAGTTTTTCTAACATGTGATGATATGCCCAGTCATGCAGCTGTGTGATATACAAGTCTCTTTTTGAAGGCTAACATAACAAAAGAATGGCCAGACTGGACTAGACAAATGGTCATCTAGCCCAGTATCCAGTCTCTGATGGTGGCTAGTGCCAGAGGCTTCAGAAGAATTAATAGAACAGGGCAATTTGGAACAATCCATCCGCTGTCACCCAGGCCCAACTACAGGCAGTTGGAAGTTTACGGACACCTGTAACCTGGAATGACAGGTCTCCATATATGGGGAAGACCTTCTCTCTTATCGCATGACTACTTAGTTTGCTTAAGAGCCTTCAGTGAGGGATTTTATCAAAGGCTTCTGAAAGCTCAAGAACACTATATCAACTGGTAACACCACGGACGTTTATCTGGCATTTGGGTCTCAAGGTATTTGTTGTGCTCAGAATGCAGAGATGAGCAGCTCCTACATGATGCAATTGCTAGATTATGGATATTTGCACCACCTTTTGTGGGAAAAAAAATCTAACTCCCATTTTGTGCCCCATTCTTCTGTTTGGAGATCTGAATAGCAGACATCACAAAACTGAATGTTAGCACCAGCACACATCCCATATCAGACTGACTAACACTGGGGAAAAAGCATTTAAAATATCCTTGAGGCAATGGGAAACAGTCAAGGCCCAAAGAAGTCAATGGGAATTTTTCCCGCATGCATCTATATCTGGGTGATAGCATTTTCTTCAAGTGAAGGAAATTGCTATATATGTATTTTCCCCCTACCTAAATAAATCTTTCTACTTTAAGGAACTGCAGCAAGGATGAGGTCTGAGGCTTTTCCAAATTATTTTTTTGCCCCTGTTGAGTTTTATCCATATTTAGGTGCTGCACTGAGTCTAAAAAAGCTAAAAGATACAAAACAGGATAGTGTAAAATATTCATCTTAAAACACACACAAGACAAACTGCATCTCTCTGTACAGTTACTGTTAACACTTGCAGCACTGTGCTATTGGTCCCAGCCATACCTTGGATAATCTGATATATAATGTACGCCTTATAACATAAGGAACCCTAATTCTCCAAGACGTTGCTATACATCCTTTAATCAAAATAGCCACAAGAAGCAGAAAAATTGGCAGAGTTTAGGCTGGTCTCAAGAACATGGCTTTAAAATAGCTTCTTAATTATAATTTTGTTTATCTGATCAGTATACATAATCCTTCGCTGGTCACTTAGGCGCTATACAATCCATAAACATCCTAACATATTGTAAACAACAGATTTTGCAGACTTTGGGAGATCAGAATGACTAAAACGTCTACTGCACCCTTCCCTGTATAAATGTGACCTGCCATTCTAGAGAATGCAGTCAAAAAAGGCTTTCTTTGCCTAAGCTAGAGAATTGGGCTTTCTGAATACTTCAGCATGGGAAACTTACTTAAATAAGCAAATTCTTTGTATTGGAGATTCTTGTGCTACTTGATTAAAAATGACTAGAACATGGTAGGTTTCCTATGCTATCTGAATAATAAAGATTTAAAATATATTCTACTGAAGTACTTTATAAAATCTCTAGGATATCACACATTAGGATACATATCATTTGGTTCTGAAGCATGATGTGAATTCGCATCTGGCAGAACACAGCACATGATGGTATTTACTAATGCCATCCAATGTAAATAAAGACATTTGAGTGGAAATGTAAAAGGCATTTACAACGTATTGTGTTCTTTTTACTCCCCTTTTATACCCTCATTCCTTTCTCCACCTGCACACCTGTCTCCAAGTGAGTTTGCAGATAAGTTCCATGCTGAAGTGGGCACAAGTTCTGGGATTGGCTAAAAAGCCTGGTCAATGTTGCAGATGGTTTTCCCTTCTGATCAGTTCTGTGATGTAGTTAGTCTTTCCTGCTTCAGGAATCAGATTCTTGTTTCTACAATGTGCCAGCACAAACAGCCAAGTTAAAAAGAACACTTCTACCAAACTACACTATCTAAGCAGAGCTACAGGGCTAAATTCATCAAAGGAACATAAAGAGTTCTAATGTTTTCAAATTATGACAGAAGAAAAAGGCTTTTTTGTATCTATTTTTTAAATTGAATGAAAAGTAGCGTGGGACACTGTTGCAGGTAAGGGACAACCCCCAAGAGGAACTAAATGGTCCAATACTTGCTTGTTAGTAGAAAAGAAAACAGAGTAAAACCACAGAAATGTTAAAGAACAGAAATATAACCCACTAAGTCTGTTTTGAAGTGCAAAAATAAGATGAGCAAAGCCAAAAATACCAGAGGAACCTGCTTTCCTTATATATACGTTGGCAGCTCCCCTTCAGACCTGACTCTAATTGGACATGAACAAATGAGTATGAACTTAACATAAAAATTTAACCAAACTTTTTGATACAGTAATTCCAAAGAAAGATTAATTTGGAGTTTGATATGAAAAAATAAACAGAGCTGAGGTTTGTCTGAATTTGTTCCCTCATCTCTAAATTCTTCCAGTGGATGTTGGTAATTTAACCTATAATCAAAACCTCTTCTGGATAATTTTGTCTCCTGAATTTACTATTTCTGACCTAAATCAATTCACATTCTTCTGCAGTATTGACAATCCCAAGGCTTCAAAAGTCATGGGTCAGGCTCAAAAAATCACGAGATTACATACTCTCATGATTTTAGAGCCAAATATTATTCAGAATTCTTTTTCTTTGCCTTCTGGTTTCTGAACCTCTAGGGTACACTCAAGTAATCTTTTGAAGATTTTTTTCTGCTACCATGAAGGCCAGATACTTCGAAACTCCCAATATGCATGTTACACCTTGCCTCCTGGTACTTACAATATTTGAAGTACTGAAGTATTGTAGTTGCACAGTTCATGTAGTCCAAGTGTTGATAGTATTCAACTGAAATTAGTTTATACTCTACATAGGATTGGAGGGGACCTGCTCGGTCATTGAATCAAATCCCTGCTATTGCAGGCCACCCCATCACTTTGAAACACATCCCTTTCAACCTATAATGCCACCACTGGTTTCTAGCACTGAATATCTTCCTTTACAAATAAGGGCCAATGGAAAAAATGCAAAGCACTGAAGTTCCTAAGGCAGGGGTTCCCAAACTTGTTCCGCGGCTTGCGCAGGGTAAGCCCCTGCCTGGCCACAAGATGCTTTGTTTACTGGAGAGTCCATAGGTTCGTCCGCTTGCAGCTCCCACTGGCTGCAGTTCGCCATTCCCAACCAATGGGAGCTGCAGGAAGTGATGGCCTGGCCCACACTGCTTCCCGCAGCTCCCATAGGCCAGGAATGGCGAACTGCGGCTACTGGGAGCTGCGAGCTGCCGAACCTACAGACACTCCAGTAAACAGTGTCTTGCGGCCAGGCAGGGCCTTACCCTGCGCAAGCTGTGGAACAAGGTTGGGAACCCCTGCACTAAGGGGATGTCCACCCAGCCAGTGGCCTTTTTCTGCCACTGATCTTGAAGATGTTGTTTCTGCAGCATTTCCATTCCCTCCTGGCCCTGACAAGGATATGAATTGACTTCTCTCACAAGGCAACTCATTCAACTGCTTGTAGACCACAGAGATGGCAATAAATAAATCAGTTGTAATATTTTCAAAAGCAGTTTTCTTTATTCCCTTAATAACAGGAAAGCTGATTCACTTGGTCAGTTGTTAATGACTCAAAATCATTGTGATGTTTTCACTTGGAAAAAGATCTTAATCTATTATACTAATCCGGATAGTTGCTCTTGCTTAGTTGCAATTTCTCAGATAGTTTTTCAGTATATGGCAACATTAAAAAGATACAATCTTTTATGTAGAGAATTACCCATGGGTATTATCACGAACAAATGGAAGAGCTCATTAAGGCAACAGCATGGAGATACAACTTTAGGTTCTGAAGATTGCTAGATACTTTAAAAAGCTTTCCAGTTAATCCATTCCCCCTATATAATTTTGTCAGTGATACTTAGTTCAGCTGTCAGTCCTCCTTTGTAATGCCACATGTTACACAAATCAAACTTACAGATGTCTCTGTGCTTTTTGGTGATGACATTGGGATTTTAAGTACACTTATTACATCTACATTGATACATTGCAAGTTGTTTTTAGAACAACAACAGTGTGGTCCATGTTTGTATTTAGAATCCTCAACTGAAGATTAAAAGACAACTTGAATTATTTCAATTCAGATAAGATTATTTCCTCCCATTCTTGTGATATCAATTCTTTATCGTATCATCTATGCTCCTTGATATTCATTTTGCATGGAGTTATCAAGAAAAAACCCTCTTTAACCACATGAACAACCTCTGTAGTCTCCTTGCAAATGAGTTAATGGTATGCCTTTCAGAAAATCACAGCTAACATCCGAGAAGATATTTAAAAGAACAAGAACAAAAACTGAAAACTGGCAATGAAAAATAAAATGCATTTGTTCCACTGCTATGGTGAGCATCATTTTCAGATATTTAAGACCAGGCTGAAATAAATGCAGAATGAGCAAACATATCTTTCAATGTGTCACTTCATAGCCAACCTAATTTACTGTCATTAAGTAAATGATGTAGCATGGATCAGATTCCTAGCAGCTAGCACAATAATTTGAACATCTATTAAACACAGATTTAACTGATGCTTAATACTGCATGTACATGAGTGATTTACCTCGCATGCTCTCATTAGTTGTGGAATTAAGCAGCACACGGAGTATAGCTGTGAAAATCTGGCACAGAGATGTTTGATTTTGGACTTCCCAGTTAGGATTTTCTTTCTTTCTTTCTCTTTCTTTCTCTTTCTCGCTCTTTCTTTTTCTTTCTTTCTTTCTTTCTTAAAAAAAAGATGTTACCAATTTTGGTAGCACCACTTATTAAGGTTGATCAGCATTTCCCTTTATAAGACTCGGTTCTCTGTTGCTTCTAACTTTGCCAAACTTTAGCTATTTGGGCTGAACATTTTCATACCAGATGTCTGCCTCAGGCTCATCCAAAGCAATTCAGCTCTTTCCAAGAATGAGTTGAGGGAAAAATAAGTTGTTTTGACCATGCTAAAAATCCTTGTGAAAGTTTCTGAAAAGCTCTTGTTCCCCCATGCTTTGGAGTAGGGACTTAAAATTAGCAGATGGTTGGCCATTGTTTCGGTCATCATGTGCTTTCTGCCATATCTCTGAAAATCTGCCCAAATTTTGGCAAATTATAAGATTTTTAAAAATAACAATTTGCACATGCTCAATAGAGACTTCTTTATTTTAGCAGCTAAAATTATCAAGGATTTCATATATTTTTCACATGCTCCAACTGGGGCTGAACAGGGCTTTCCCTGGAATTGCAGCTTTGGACTGTTTCATGATGGGGTGGGATGGGCACTAGAACTGAAAGCAGGGAGTCTGGCTTGCCTGTGATCTCAGTGACCCCACTTCTGGGCCTGGCAGTATGAAGGAGGGAAAACAGGAAACCTTAATTCTCTCATTTCCTAACTTTGGAGTACTTGACTTAGCAACCTTAATAA
Source organism: Dermatemys mawii (assembly GCA_007922305.1). NCBI lineage: Eukaryota > Metazoa > Chordata > Testudines > Dermatemydidae > Dermatemys > Dermatemys mawii. The sequence continues at coordinate 7,194,729 of ML677384.1, read as the reverse complement.
TGTTCTTTTAACGTAGTCCAGCTCTCTCAACTCTCAATTCTGTAAGCATGGGCCTAGAAATCATCAACTAGGACAATGGGTTGCCTCATCTGAGTTATGGTATAACCAGGAATTACACCATGTGATGGTACAATAAGTTCATGTGCCAGGAAAAGGAACGACTGACTTGGTAACAGCACACCGACGCTCAGTAACTCCAAATTTGACTTTCCAGGCCAGATGAGATTTAGTCAAGTGTACAAATCCCTAACTCCCACTGAATATCTCCTTTGATCTGACTCACTTTGGAACTCCTCTCTTCCATGACTGGAACGCTACCAGGAGGCAAGTGGCTTGACTAAAATTAGACTGACATAACTGGTGCCAGCTGTTGCAGGCCCTTCATTTACTTATTTTAGGGTGACCAGATAGCAAGTGTGAAAAATCGGGATGGGGGATAATTGGCACCTATATAGGAAAAAGCCCCAAATATCCAGCCTGTCCCTATAAAATCAGAGCATCTGGTCACCCTAACTTATTTCAATGGATTAATTCACTGGGAGGAGGAAAAAGAGGAATGTAGGTTTTTAATTGTGTGTAAGGGAGACTTTCCTGCAACTTTTTTGCAAACTTAAAATAGTTTTTTCCTGTCTATTGAGTGTTTAATCTTACAACTGTAACAATCTCTTAACAATGCTCCTTTTAGTGCAATTTATTTTCCATTCCAAGTTGCATGTCATAGTGGAGCACAAAAGCACAGCAGGCACCAGTGACAACACTAGCTCTAGGGCAAATTTGATGAGCCATTTAGTCTTAGGTCCTTAGAGGAAAGCTGGTGACTTGCTACTTCATTTCACTAATTAAACTAGAAACACTGTTATGGTTTCTACTGCTGGGTAAACAGCAAAAATTTAGTGTTCTTCCTTTGTGAACTATCTGACCTGCTCCTGATGTCAGCCTCCCAGGAACTGACTTACCAGCACAATCACATGGCAGGAAGATATCAGTGCCAGACACGCACTCTCCTTCCCTACTTTGTCTCCCTTTCGAGGCAGGAAAGAAAACATTTAATGTATTGCCAGCTTAAGTGTTTTAAGCTAAATCTCTTTGCCTTTACTGCTACAGATTTAACTATCACAGGTTTCAGCATCTCTGCTTGCACAGACATCACTTGACAGTGCATCAAATGGCAGCATGACACTCACATACCCCTTGCTAGGCTATTTAGATGTGAAGGAATTCTGTGATATTAAATTTGGGAATCAGGGTGAAAATTCAACTAACTGCTCAAGGTCCAATCTCAGGCAAGCCATTAATTTCAGTGGATTGGCGCAGATCTAAGTAAAAGCAGAATTTAGACTTTGGAGTATAATTAGTCCCACATCCATCTTTCCCATTTTAACTGTACAGAATCCCTTAAGCTAGACATAGTCAGAAGTGTAAATGGGTCAGTGACAGTGGGTCAATGGCACAACTTTCTATGGTTTCCTGGTCTATAACAGGAGAACTGAAACCTGATACAGAAATCATCCTGGTTTTATAGAACATCATGCCATGTGAACAACATGTGTTTTTTTTTTAATTCAAATTATGAAATGGATGGAAGTAGTGCAACAGAAATGATATCTATGGGTATTAATAAAGCATTTGATATAGTGTCACAAAATCTTAACCACAAAATGAATTCAAACCAGCTTGGATACAAAACACTTGCACATGAGCTGAAAACTAGCTGAAAGAGGACTGTAAACAAAAAGGATGTTTAAAGCATCTTATTGAAATGAAAAATGTATATTTATTGAGGTTTGTAGTGATACAGATCAGTTGGAAATCTTCATGAAAAGGGGCATAGGACTAAAATTGCATGTTAATGAAATTTGCAGATGACCCCTCAATTGAACACAATCAGAAAAGAACAACATTCAAGGGCCTTACAACTCTGAATTGCTATTGGTATTAGGGTGACCAGACAGCAAATGTAAAAAATCAGGATGGGGGTGGGGGGCAATAGGCACCTATATAAGAAAAATACCCCAAAATTGGGACTGTCCCTATAAAATCAGGACATCTGGTCACCCTAATTGGTATAAGTGAGTGGAATTTGTACTTTTCATTTGACATGTCTAAAATTATAACCTGTGATCTTTGAACAGCAGGAACAATGAAAGGTCAGATGAGTTCTCTTCAAATAGTGAAGTTAGCCGCCTTAAAATTAACACAATCACTAAGACCTGTGGGCCAAATTTGAAGGATACTTTGGGGTAGATGTGGTTTATGAGCCATTCTCTTGCTTGACTTATTGCTTTTCCACCTTGTATTTAGGTGTGATGCAGATTGTTTCCTAGACCTCAAGAAGAGCTCTGGGAAATTTTCTCTCTCCAAAAGAAGCTAGTCCAATAAAACATATTACCTCACCTACTTCGTTGCTCTTTCAAACAGCAGTCTAACTTTCTGTATACATCAAGCCTTTAGCTACTTTTATATCTCCTGATCCAGAGGAAAAGTAGTAGTTGGTACATGGCACAAAATACCGCAGTTTCTGGGCTGCTTTATTTTGTGCTAACTGCCAGCCATCTAATGACTGTTCTGGGAGCAGAGGTTTTCCAAGTGCAGGCTACACCTTTCCCACCCCCCAAAAACACCCTCTACATCAGGGGCTGGGACTATGAGTGCTAGAAACCTCTGTCTGCCTTATATCACTTGAGAATTACTCCACACAGGAAGAATCATCAGGGGCCACATTAGCTGACTTTCCCGCTGCTTTGTACTGCTGGAGAAGCAGCCAGTATTTGGACCATTGTAGAGCTTTATTATATTATTAAATGTAAAATTCCCTTCTAAAAAAATGTTAGAAGAACATATATATATATGTTGCAAAGTCAAGAACTCAAAGGTTAAGAAATACCAGAATTAAGGTTAGAAACTTACTTCAACCCATCATGTGTATGCACTATGATACAGTTTACATTATAATTACACACTATTTTCCCCACAGGACTCTGCCATTATGATAATGTAGTATCATGCTGTACGTTTGAACAATAATGCTAGTACTGGGTTCCATCCTCTCTTTCACAATTTCCAATCCAAAACCAACTATGTGATATAGCAGTACATCAGTACTCTGCCTAGAATACTATGTGAACATTATTGGTTTCTAATTTCTCTGATTTCTACACTTTGAAGCTATTCACTCTCTCTAAATTGTATTAAGAATCTCAAATATATATGTACACAAATAAAATAAGCTAATAAAAGACAGCAAAGGTCTTTTTATAACACCTCCTAGTATGCAGAACAAGTACATCTGTTACATTCAAGCACCTATAAATCTGATCCTCACCAGACCCATTCAAAGTAGACTAATAGTCTATATAAAGATGCCAATTCATGAAGCAAAGACATTTTTCATGGGCGTGGCAATAAACTCTGTACCACAGCAGAGTAGATCAGTGAGGCACCAATCTGTGTCAGTTACTTTAAGCCTGGGCTACGGGTTTTCCACATGAAACAGTATTTAAAACATTCTACGGGACTCCATTTCCCTATTTCATGTGGCCATGACATTGGATGTTTTTGAACCATTTGTTAGTAGGACTGAAATAATTAGTTTCTTTTAAAATAACTGCCTATTTTCTCCTCTGGTAAGCCCTAACAACCTAACAAAGTCAAGGATTTTCTATATATACATGCAGTAGTGGATGTTAGATTTTTAGGCCAAGAAAGCAAGACTTCATGTGGCTCACAATATGCTCCTTGGAACATACTATGATCTGTGCATTAAAAAGGGCTGTAAAACCTTATGCAATATATGAAAAGAAGTTATGGATAATTGTAGTATTATGGCCCTAATAAAAATGACCATTTGAAACGAAGGCCAAATCTTTGACTCTGGGATATTTATGGTGTTGCCAGGTAGAGTTGCAGGGCTTTCATAGGTTCCACAGTCATGGAGCAGCTGTCTAGGTGTTGCTAACCACTCCTGTACTCAAGAACAGAGGGTGTGACATTGCAGACCTATTCATCAGCTGATAAATATACTCACTACCTCTCCTTCTGCTGGAGGAGTGACAGCAAGCTTGAGAAAATCTCAAAGATTTCCACAGCCAACAGAACACCCACAACCACTCTGGAGTTGTCAGTTTGCCTACCCCAAGCACTCAAAATCATGATATTGGCTCAAAAAATCACGAGACTTTAAATAAAAACACATTTTGGATTATTTGCCTTCTGGTTTATGAGTCTTTAGCATTTATATTTTCAAGATCTTCCCTGCAGCCAGGAGAGCTAGAAATTTAGTTTCAAAGAAGTCCAGCAGGATCTTTTTAATTACCTGAAAATCAGACAGGAATCCTAACAACGAAATGGAAAAATGGACAGATTGCTAAGGATGAAGACAAAAGAATAGCACAAGCACTTAGGGAAAATCAGAAAGTCTATTGCACAACATAAATTACACCTAGCAAAGGACATAAAATGTAGTAAGAAGAGGTTCTATAAATATATTAGAAGCAATTATAAAATGAAGGAAAGAGTATATCCACTACTTAAGGTGGAAGGAGAGCGACTAACAGATGACCTCAAGAAGGCTGCATTGTTTAATGCTTATTTTACTTTGATCATCACTTTAAAAGATTAATTGTGACCTGTTTCTTAACACAATTAATATTTACATGGGGGAAGGAATACAAGCTGGAATAGGGAAAAGAACAGGTTAAAGAATATTTAGAGAATTAAGATTTATTCAACTATGCAGGGCTGATGAAATGCATCCTTGTGTACTGAAGGAATTAGCTGAAGCAATCTCAGAACTGTTACGAGTTATCGTGGACAAGTCCTGGAGGACAGGAGAAGGGCAAACATAGTATCTATATTTAAAAGGGGAAACAAAGATGACCCAGGGAATTATAAGACCAGCCAGCCTAACTTTGATACCTGGAAAGATACCTGAACAAATTATTAAACAATCAATTTGTAAGCACTGTTGTTACAATTGGACCTACAAATGACCCTAATTGCGAGTTTAACTGTAAAAATTGAGTGTAAATTTATAAAATGTCACAATGTGTAATAACAAACATGGATAGGAACAGGTGCAAGAAAATCAGACAGAGAAACTGGATTAGGCTCAACCAAAAAAGGCCACATTGATACAATTCAAGGATTGTTGAAATGATGCTTGTTAAAAACAGAAGATGTAGAACCAGAAATTAACAAAAATTGGTGTGTTAGATAATAGGCATAATTTGTGGTCAAAATAATGAGGGGATGGGCTATTCCACCCATCCCTCTCTTGTTGGGTCCTTACAGTAGAAACATTTTGTGGGAAAAGTACAAAAGGAAAAAAAAAGGGAACAATGAGGAAGAACTGATGCTACTGATGAGCAAGCTTAATGATCATAGCTTCCACCTCCTCCATATCCTGGGCCTTCGTCATCCTGCGCCTAAGAAATGTCCTGATCAGACCAGGCCAGAGAGAGGGAGCTAGATGACATCACTACCCATACCCGCTCCATCTGAATCCCAAACTACACCAGGGATGAAAGGATGAACAGCAACAACTCCTCCAATTCATCTCAACTAACTGCTTTTCTTTTCCCCAATGGCACATCTTTAATACCAACCAAGAGCCTGCAAACAAGTGTTTTCCCCCTCTTTTAAAACCAGCTAAAGGAAAAGGGAACAAAGGATGTTGCTGAAATGAAAGCCTTATTTAATACTTTATATTTCAAATTCTTTAGTTCTTTTTCTCTTTTTTCGGTGTCTTTATTAAAAGTTAAAAGGATGTTTAATTATGTGTTTGCCATGGGAATTAAGCGGGCTGGGCAGGGCTGGTGTAACCACTAGGCAAACTAGGTGGCCACCTAGGGCGCCAAGATTTGAGGGTGCCAAAAAGCAGTGCCCAAAATGTCTGGGATGCTAATTTGTAACCCTCTTCCCGCCGCTGTGTGAGGGGGAGCTGTGGCTTCAATGGGCTCCAGCCAGGAAGTGATGTTATTCCTCCTTCAGCCACTGGGGGCGCTGCGCTGTGGGAGCTATGTGGGCTGCTGCCTGGCCCTGGGCATAGGCTCTCTTGCTGCTGCTGCTCCCCTGGCCCTGGGGCTCCGACTGCTGCTGCTGCCTGGAGGGTCCCCGGCTGCTCTGCTGGGCCTTGGCTCCATCCTGCTGCTCCGAGCCGCTCTCGCCATGAGTACCTGCCCCCCTGCCCACAGCCAACTCCTGCCCGCACCAGCCCCACATCCCCAGCCCTGCAAGGTGGAAGTTTCGCCTAGGGCGCAAAATATCCTTGCACCGGCCCTGAAGCTGAGGTTTCTGTATACCAAATCTTGGACCTTGTTTAATGCTGGATAGTGATTGTGTTATAGTAATACCTTTGGCCCCATTTTCAAATGAATGAATAAATAAACAAACAGAACAGCACCTAGAGAGGTAGTAAGTCAACATGGATTTTTCAAGAACTAAGCATGCCAAACCAAACTAATTTCCTTCTTTTACAGGGTTACTGACCTAGTGTAATGGGGCAAGGGGGAGGAGTGGGAGAGAGATGCTGTAGACTTGATATATCTTGATCTTAGTAAGACTTTAGACATAGTCTCAATATGACATTCTCATAAGCAAATTAGGGGAACTGTGGTTTAGATGAAATTGCTATAAGGTGGGTGCAAAAATGGTTGAAAGACTGTACTCAGAGAGTCCTTATGTATGGCTCTCACTGCCAAAGTGGGAAGACATATCTAGAGGGCTCCCACTTGACTCTGTCCTGGATCTAATATTTTCATTATCCAAGTAACTAATGGAGTGGAGAGAATGCTTATACAGACGCACCATGGGTTACACAAGACCCAAATTACGCAAGTTCGCACTTACGGAAAAAGTTCCATAAACCAGAAATAGGATTTTTGAGGTGCGGAAATTTTTGCGTAAAGTACAGGTATGTTTCTGACTTATGCAAAATTTGAGTTACACAAGGCTTTCCAGAATGGAATGATTGCGTAAGCTGGGAGGTGGAGGGGAGCGTCTGTAAAATTGACAGATGACACCAAACTGGGAGGGATAGCAACACTTTGGAGGACAGGACTAGAATTTAAAAGTTGCCTTGATATATTGGATAATTGGTCTGAAATCAACAAGATTAGATACAAGTAAAGACAAGTGCATAGTACTACACATAGGAAGGGAAAAAATCAAATGCACAACTACAAAATGGGAAATAACTGGCTAGATGGGAGTACTACTGAAAAGAATCTAGGGGTAGTAGTGGATCATAGATTGAAGGTGAGCCTCAACTGAAATGAACTTGCTAAGCTGGCGACTTGGATGCAGATCACTGTCAAAGTAAGAGGGGGGTGGGAACAGGTGTCCCTATCAAAAGGTGTAGGCTCTATCTCAGAATCCCAGGCAGTTTAACCTGCCCCTCCCCACGGTTCAAAATAAGCAAGGTAAGTAAGGCTCCATTAGGAGTCTTTTGTTTTGTTAAATGCTAACTAGACCCGAAATCACTTCTTGTGAGGCAGTGTTTTTGCCCAGCCTGCTTCAGCAATGAAGTTCCCCCACTAAGAGCTGAGAATCACTAAAGGTGACTGTGTGGAGCACATAGGCTGGCGGGGCAGTTGGCAGAGTGGAACAGCAGCTGGCACGACAGCTGATGGAGCAGAACCGCAACCAACAGGGGCACTGGTGGAGTGGCCAGCCAGAGCAAGTGCTCAGATGGCAGCGCAAGTAAGGTGACTTCTTCCTCCCACCCTACAAGTGGAAGGTGTGATGGGTTGGATCACAGAAAACCCCTTGGGAACTGCCAACCGATGTGCCGAGACTACCCCTGAGCTGTTTCCCCTGACAGCCTGGGACTTCAGTGTCCTGCCTGGTTTGAGCCAGACCCGCTGGTCTGCTGCAAACCCAGACCCAGGTCTGAACCATGTCCCCCAACTGCTGCAGGCTTAACTGAAAACAGCTCAAGAAGTGTTCTTGTCTCCAACACTCAGATGCCCATCTCCCAGTGGGGTCCAAACCCTAGAATTGGACCTTGCAAAGGGAATTAAAACCAATAGTAAAAGGTTCTATACTCATATAAATAAGAAGAAAAGAAAGAGAGAAGAAGTAGGTCCTCTAAAAACTGAGGATGGAGTGGAAGTTAAGGATAATTTAGGCATGGCCACTATCTAAACAAATACTTTGCCTCCATCTTTAATGAGGCTAATGAGGATCTTAGGGATAAAGGTAGCATGGCAAACAGAAATGAGAATATGGAGGTAGATATTACCATATCCGAGGTAAAAACCAAACTCGAACATCTTAATGGGACTAAATCGGGGGGCCCAGATAATCTTCATCCAAGAATATTAAAGGAACTGGCACATGAAATTGCAAGCCCATTAGCAAGAATTTTTAATGAATCTTTAAACTCGGGGGTTGTACCATATGACTGGAGAATTGCTAATATAGCTCCTATTTTTAAGAAAGGGAAAAAAGGTGATCCAGGTAACTACAGGCCTGTTAGTTTGACATCTGTAGTATGCAAGGTCTTGGAAAAAATTTTGAAGAAGAAAGTAGTTAAGGGCATTGAGGTCAATGGCAAATGGGACAGAATACAACATGGTTTTACAAAAGGTAGATCATGCCAAACCAACCTGATCTCCTTCTTTGAAAAAGTAACAGATTTTTTAGGTAAAGGAAATGCAGTGGATCTAATTTACCTTGACTTTAATAAGGCGTTTGATAGGGTGCCACATGGGGAATTGTTAAACTGGAAAAGATAGGGATCAATATGAAAACTGAAAGGTGGATAAGGAACTGGTTAAAGGGGAGACAACAGAGGGTCATACTGAAGGGCGAACTGTCAGGCTGGAGGGAGGTTACCAGTGGAGTTCCTCAGGGATCGGTTTTGGTACCAATATTATTTAATCTTTTTATTACTGACCTAGTCACAAAAAGTGGCAATGTGTTAATAAAGTTTGCAGATGACACAAAGCTGGGAGGTATTGCCAATTCAGAGAAGGACCGGGATATCTTACAGGAAGACCTGGATGAGCTGGTAAACTAGAGTAACAGGAAAAGGATGAAATTTAATAGTGAGAAGTGTAAGGTCATGCACTTAGGGATTAATAACAATAATTTTAGTTATAAACTGGGGAGGCATCAACTGGAAGTAACTGTGGAGGAGAAGGACCTTGGAGTATTAGTTGATCACAAGATGACTATGAGCCGCCAAAGTGATATGGCCGTGAAAAAAGCTAATGTGGCCTTGGGTTGCATTAGGCGAGATATTTCTAGTAAAGATAAGGAGATATTAGTGCCGTTATATAAGGCACTGGTGAGACCTCATCTGGAATACTGTGTGCAGTTCTGGTCTCCCATGTTTAAGAAGGATGAATTCAAACTAGAACAGGTGCAGAGAAAGGCTACAAGGATGATCCGAGGAATGGAAAACTGTCTTATGAGGGGAGACTCAGGGAGCTGGGCTTGTATAGCCTATCCAAAAAAAGGCTGAGGGGAGATATGATTACTCTCTGTAAATATATCAGAGGGATAAATACCATGGAGGGAGAGGAATTATTTAAGTTCAGTACTAATGTGCCCACAAGAACAAATGAATTTAAACTGGTCAACAGGAAGTTTAGACTCGAAATTAGACGAAGGTTTCTAACCATTAGAGGAGTGAAATTCTGGAACATTCTTCCAAGGGAAGCAGTGGGGGCAAAAGACCTATCTGGCTTCAAGACGAAGCTTGATAAGTTTATGGAGGAGATGGTGTGATGGGAAAACATAATTTTGGCAATTGATCTTTGACTATGGTAATAGAGGGGCATGGTGGTATATGATGGAAAGTTGGAGGGGATGGGATCTAAGATACTACAGAGAATTCTTTCCTGGGTGTCTCGCTGGTAAGTCTTGCTCACATGCTCAGGGTTCAGCTGATTGCCATATCTGGGGTCGGGAAGGAATTTTCCTCCAGGGCAAATTGGCAGAGGCCCTGGATGTTTTTCGCCTTCCTCTGCAGCAGGGGGCATGGGCCACTTGCTGGAGGGTTCTCTGTACTTTGAAGTCCTTAAACCAAGATTTGAGGACTTCAGTAGCTCAGATATAGGTGAGAGGTATATTGCAGGAATGGGTGGGTAAAATTCTGTGGCCTGCGTTGTGCAGGAGGTCAGACTAGATGATCATAATGGTCCCTTCTGACCTTAAAGTCTAGGAGTCTAAATCAGTTTTACTCTGTATAAACGTATACATAAATTGTTCGTCCTCTATAACACTGATAGAGAGATATGCACAGCTGTTTCCCTCCACTCTCCCCAGCTATTAATACATTCTCTGGGTTAATTAATAAGTAAAAAGTGATTTTATTAAATAAAATAAATAGGATTTAAGTGGTTTCAAGTAATAACAGAGAAAACAAAGTGAATTACCAAGCAAAATAAAACAAAACACATAAGTCTATACCAAATATAGTAAGAAGCTGAACACAGATAAAATCTCACCCTCAGAGATGTTCCAATAAGCCTCTTTTACAGACTAGCCTCCTTCTAGTGTGGGTCCAGCAATCATTCACACCCCAATGGTTACTGTCCTTTGTTCCAGTTTCTTTTAGGTATCCTTTGGGGGTGGAGAGGCTCTCTCTTGAGCCAGCTGAAGACAAAATTGGGGAGTCTCCCAGGGGTTTAAATAGACTTTCTCTTGTGGCTAGACACCCCTCCTTCCCTCTGTGTAGAATCCCAGCTACTAGATGGAGTTTTGGAGTCACATGGGCAAGTCACATGTCCTTGCATGACTCAGAACTTCAAGGTAGCATGTGAACAACTGCTACCTGTAACGTCCTCGGATAGACTTCTTATATGGATTGGAGCCTTCCAAGATCCATTGTCCATTAAGTGTATTTGATTGGGCACTTAACTTGCAAAATACCTTTCTAAAGAAGCCACCCAAATGCCTTACTAAGGCTACTTAAAATCAAACAAATACACAGCCAATATTCATAACTTTGAATAAAGGAATGATACATGCATATGTATAGGATGAATATATTCATTACATCATAACTGTTGCAGAGATATGTTACATGGCATATATAACATAAAACATATTCCAGTTATGTCATGTTTATATTCATAAGCATATTTCCATAAAGCATTATGGAGTGCAACGTCACAGGAGGTGAACTCCCACAGATTCACCTTTGAATCCTGGGTTCTCACTGACCAAGGACAACCACTGTGAGTGGACTATGATGAGGAAGCAGAGAGGGGCACGTTAAAGGAACTTTTGTTTGTAGAACTCAAGAACATGAGGCAGAAGACTCTGTCCCACCCACTCTAGAGTGGGTGTCCTGCTCACGGTTTTATGTTTATGAATCATATTTGCAGCATTTTCCCTAATTAACGTCAGGTGACTTCTCTCCTTTCATTAAAAGTTTCTTTCCTACACTCAGGCTCTGTGCTTGAGAGAGGGAAAGTATTGCCTCTTAGAAGCAACCAAGGGTGGTGTGTAATTTTCCCAGGTTATTGAGTGGTGGCTTGAGCCTGTTCTCTCTTGCATTGTTGAAAAGGAACCCCTACATATTGAACCTGATCCTGGTTGCTGCTGACTTCACCTGGCAGAAGGGCTACATGTAGAATTATCTTAGTTGGGGTTCTTGGTGAAAACAATTAATATAAAATTCAAGTCATTCCATTTCACACTGAGACATCGTTTGATTCAGTGAAGTATTCTGAAAGCATCCTGTTGCCTTCACTCCCTTTACCTTCATCTGACTTTTGCTTGGCTTGCTTTTTTGTTTCATATTCGTTGATGCTCTAGTGGGAGTAGAGAGAATTAAGGAAGTGAACTAGATGAGGAACTTTCCTTTATCTCACACACAAAGAAAAGGTATAAATAGAAATTAGATGTCAAGAAGTTCACCGTTCTGGAACGTTCAATTTCATAGGTTCATATTCTTTCCCAAAACGTATTACTGCCATGCCCTCATTAGTGTCACAAGTAATACCCCTTTTCTTGCTTTTAGAGTTAGTATCAGTAGGAAACAATTAACTTCATTAAGCCAAATTCCCAATTCATGATTTGCTCTCTAGTTACAATTTGATTACCCAGGAACTAAGTACTACAAGAAGAACTTGGACACAGTTCATTTTTCACGAGATATCATTCCCCTGAATAGCAACGAGATGATAGGCAGCTCATGTGCCTCGCAGCACTGTGCTAAAAACTATACCCCAGATCAGCATACATACCCAAATGGAAACATAGATTGTTTATATTAACATGCCTCCTTAAATATTATCCACTTCACTGTGGTGTGATAAAAATAATCTCCTTTTATAGAGAACACATTGAAAGTATATTATGAAAAGCAGCTGCCACGTATCCAATAACGTCCAGAAGTGACTCCCACCTGCCGCCCAAACTTGCATCCAATTTTTGACATTATTGGCACTTTCCTCCTCCAGCTGAAATACACGGCCTTGCTGTTTTTCATATTCATAAGGGGAAAACCACTCAAAATTGCAGGATAACACTTTAGAAACCCCAAATTCTAATAGGCTTAAAATCCTACCAGTGCAACAAAAGTCATGTCTAATTTAGGATCTACCAAGTGATATAAAATGGGTAACAGGATCTCAGAATACAGCTGGTAGGGAAGTGAATTTGTTAAAACTGATTTGCCAGAAAACCTTTTTGTATTGTGGAAAATCTAAAGAGCACCACGAGAATACGGCCCTCAAGCATGCTAAATCAGCATGTCAACAAGAAGCCACAGAAGAGAATGAAAACCAAAAGTTTATCTGTTTATTCAATAATTATTTTATAAATGTGAAGGAAATTATATTGCAAAAAATCAATTTCCCACCAGTACTGCCACAGATTTTAAAATCATTCTGGATCAGTTTGTATTCTACAGACTAACATGAGTTCCAGTAAAATGAAAGGGAGTTGATCCTTCTTGAACTCTGTTACACGTATATCTGAACATTAATCCTTAAGGATTCCATTTACCCTTGTGCACTGGGGCAGAATTAGACCTAAGTGGCACATAGGCTTTTGATGAATTTCATCTTCAGGAGATTTGCATTACATGACATTTACACAGTATCAAAGGCCAGTGGTGGGGGTGGAGGGCAGGGAAAACTATAATAGGGATATATTACATAATGAAAGCATTTTTTTCTAATAGTTTTTTTCACTTATTTAAAAACTAGGTGCTCTGTATGTATTTCCAGTTTGGCAATGTTATTGTTTTCTTACTTATTGCCACCTCATTAGTATGAAACATTCAATTACTATTAAACATTTGTATTCAGAAAGCATCATGAACCAGGAAAGGGCTCAACTTTATGCACATGCTTAAATAATTGCTTAAAGTTCTTTCCTGAGTAGGCATAGGTGAAAGTATATGCGTAAGTATTTTCCTCTGTTATAGCTGAGAAGTCCAAGCTTGCAATTCTGGCCTAATAAAATCATATCCAAAGCCCACTGTGGTTATAGAATCATAGAAGGTTATAGTTGGAAGACCTCAGAAGGTCATCTAGTTCAACCCCCTCAACCCTCCTTGAAGAAGGACCAACCCCTACTAAATCATCCCAGCCAGGACTTTGTCAAGCTGGGGCTTAAAAACCTCTAAGGATGGAGATTCCACCACCTCCCTACGTAACCCATTTCAGTGCTTAACCACACTCCTAGTGAAATAGTTTTTCCTAATATCCAACCTAGACCTCCCCAACTTGAGACCACTGCCCCTTGTTTTGCCATCTGCCACCACTGAGAACAGCTTATCTCTATCCTCTTTGGAACCCCCTTCAGATAGTTGAAAGCTGCTATCAGATCCCCCCTCACTCTTCTTTTCTGAGACTAAATAAGCCAGTTCCCTTAACCTCTCCTTATAAGGCCCATTGGAAGATGTCCATTCATGCTGATGAGCTTTGGATGAGGCCTTAAGAGTGCTTGCATGTGCAAGGGTTGCAGAACTGGATCCAAAGTTCATAACCTTGATACCAAAATGTAAGTAAATTTCTTTTAAATTTGGTATGGTGTTAGAAAAAAATGGTGAAAAATAAGCTTTATGTATTCATTTATAAAGCAACTTTCTCAAAACAAAATACTTCGCATGATAATAATTTTAAAAAATGATTCTCACTATTTATGAACTTGTTTCTCAACATACATAGTGTATGTTTGCTGTACAGTTTACATAATTGTTTCTATGTTCTCTGTCTCAATGAGAGATATTCAGTAACTGCCAAGTTATAAAAAGTAAGATACAACAAAACAGCTACATTGTAGCATTTTGAATAATAGACCCTTTCAATCTAACCATGTTGAAAATATAGCAAAATCATCTTTTTTTGAGAATCCCAAACTGCTCCAAGAAGAAAATCACATTCACTCATTTAAAATAAATCATAATTGTATGGATTATGAGACACATTTTTTCCAAATTAACATTACAGAATTTATAAAATTATTTTTCCAAGAGACTCATAGAGTTTTTTAAACCACAATAACCTAATCTAAAAAATACAAATCCGATATGTTCTGCGATGTCAAACCTATGATTTGTTATTACAATCATATTTATGTATCATAGAACATTAGCAAAATTTTACAAGCAGCAGCTGTGAAAAAACATGCATGTAGAAAAGAATTCAAACACAAAAGCGACACCACAGGGAGGAATAAATGTTCTGGAATGTTGCCTTGAGGTCCTCCAGAGAAAATATTGCTTGTATTTAGTGTGGAGCCTGACTCATCATTTCAGTTTTATGCCAGTGTAACCCCACGGAAACTTGATTAAAGAAGTGGGCAATCACGCCTTATTTATGTGAACAGGGTTATTATGTGTTTCATCTTAAATATTTTCAGTATACAAGTCAGTCTCCAATTTATTTGTACCAAAAAAAGAAAAAGGCAAAGTACCTTTTATTAAGAAATATTTCATACTATAATCAGTATTGCCAGCCCCACGTGTACAAATATCAAGAGTCAGACTACACAAAAAAATCAGGAGATTGGTTTAAGTCTCATGATTTCAAATAATAATGAATTTGGGATTCTTTTCTGCCTTCCAATTTTGAAGTGCTTAGGCTGCAGTCAGGTCACCAATTCAAGCTTTTCTTTGCAACCATGATGGCTAGAAACTTGTGTATTTATTAAATAAAAGCTGAGATCCTTACATAATCACTTGATTCCATGGGCTGGTGTTGTAAATTCACAAGATTTGGTAACAGCTGTCGGTGGGAAGAATATTGGTATGAAACTACTCCCAGTTCTTCTCTCTTGTGTTCTATCATAAATGTGTTAAGAAGGTCATGAGAAAAGGCAATCATATTTTATTCAAATAATGCTGTTTGCTGACATACAGTTTCCATTTAGTTAATAAATTACAATGAAGTGCATTTACACAAACACACTTGTTGGAACAATTTGTATGGGAGGGGGTTACTGAGAGCCATTCAACTATACTGTAAACCCTGCATATTTTGGAAACCACTTCAAGTCATGGAATCCCTAGTTCCAAGACCTATACTTGTACCCTTTCACGCACCAATGCACTGACATATTACTTAGCTTTTTGGATATAACTACTATATAAACTCTCTTTCCAACTAACTCCGTCCAGCATCCTTGTGAGGTAGTCAAGTACCTATTACTTTATCCCCATTTACAGATAGGGAAGTACAAAATTACAAGATTTGCCCAAATCTAGAGAACTAAGCAATTGCAGGGGCCAGAATGAGAATTCAAGAATTACTAGATCTTTGGCCCACACAATCTACTAGGCCACACTGCCTGTCACTTATCACAAACTCCTATCAGTCAGACAATGTTTTAGCATCATGCACTTGTATTTATCTGTACAGTTAAGGGTGGGGATTTTCATGAGCAATCAAGATTCATCCAGTTGTGATCCCATTGAAGTCAATCCCACCCTAAATACCCATGTCAGCATTCAAAAGCGCATGTGCATGACTTTTTTTAACAATTTTAATATACCATGAAACAATGATAAACTGCAAAATTACGATTCAAGAAATAAACATCTCCCAACTCACCCTGAACTTACAATGAGCTCTAATAAAACAGAACTTTACTAGTTATGAAGTGATATTAAGTGCCAGCTTACTTCAATACCTGTATGAACTATCACTCTTCTTATACAGAAGTTAACTCTACAGTAAAATCTCAGGGCATAGTTACACTTCCAGGTTTATAGCGGTATTGGTTATAGCTGTCTTCATATACAGCTATAGGGATAGCACTATAGGGTGGCCACACTGATACCTGCCAGTGGTGTAGCGTGGCCACATTTCCGGCACTTGCAGCAGCACAGAAGTGGTGCATTATGGGCACCTATCCCAGCATTCAGCTGGGTGCAATGTGCTTTTCAAACGAGGGAGGTGAGGGGGAACGTGTTGTGTGTATGTGGAGGGAGAGAGTTCGTCCTTCTGAGAGCCTGTCAGTAAGCGTTCTTTGACAGAGAAGACTAGGCAGGCTTTGTATTTCAGACAGGCTCCCTCCCTAAACATTTGCACTGCTTATCTTTCGAGTTAAGAGAGAGACTCTGAAAACATACTTCCGCATTCCTCCTGCCGGAGTTCAAAACAAAGGGAAGAGACATCAATTGCCTTAAATGGCTCAGGGCGTCCCCAGAGATCACTTGTTGTGCTATCTGTGTTAATGCTCATTCACACTTGAGATAAGATGGAACACGGAATATGCAATAGCTGTTAATCCTCTGGGAAGGGAGGATTACCAGCAGTGCTATAACTGTGGGTTTATAGCGCTCTACATGCCTCACCAGTCTGGACGGGTAGTAAGTTATAGCGCTCCTGGAGGCTTTACAGCGCTATAAAGTGCCAGTGTAACCAAGGCCTCAGTTCATTGTTAAGTACCATCTCTCTCCTATCTAGCCCCATCACTAATTCACTTAGAGAACAGCAGTCCTGCATTCCAAGGCACAATTCATTTCACCTTTCCCTGTGCTCAGCTAGAGCAGAAGAGGAATGGAAAGAGAAATTGCCGCTATTATGCAGGAATATGCAGATAAAAGAAAATTCCCTGGCTCCTATTGTTGCTGAATCTGCCCCACCAATGGTCTAAAATCATGTTTTCCCAGAGCCCTGTGCTGCTGAGAGCGCTCCCAGGACTTGTAGGAGGGGACAAGAAGCACTAGCAAAATTCTCTAAAATGAAGAGAGATCTTCTGCTTCTCTTCTTATGGTGAAACTCTGTTTATAGAGAATAATTTTAGTTGAAGAAACTTGACTCAGAGGTTTGTAGTGTCCTCCAAAAGAGGGATGTCTCTCCGTTCCACACAGTGCAGGGTCTATTTTACAAATTTCATACAAAAAAGATATATTAAAGGAACATTAAAGTTTCAAAGTCAAACATTCAAAAGCTAGGAATTAAGACTGCCTGTACAACCTTGATTCAGCTCCCTTGTGTGTATGAATGATGGTGTAGTCTTTATTACATGATCACATACTATTTTTTCTGTGGAACCGCTGCTTCATTCAGGACACAGCATGAACAGTGCTCACTTTTGGAGCATCTATTCAGTGTTTTGTTTTTTCCTTTTTAGTCACAAAAGTCAAAGAGTTTGAGGCCAGAAAGGATCACCAGTTCATCTAGTTCTGAAAACTTGTGTATCAAGGTCCACCAACATCACTCATCACCCACACACTAAACCCAAATGTTGCCAAGTATTAAATGAGACCAAGTATTACAACCTACTATTATGTGCCCCAGGTAGAGAATAGAATGTACCAAGGTGCACAGGCACTCAAACGCCCTGCAATGGCAGGGAAATAATTAAATGAGATATACCTAGATAATTTTGGCAAGATATCTGCACCTAACATGCTGCAGAGGAAGGTGACCCCCTCCCCCCAGGTCACTGCCAATCTGACCTTGGCAAAATTACTTCCCAATCCCACTTCCTCGATCAGCTAGACCCTGAGCATGTGAGAAAGTACCTGCCAGCCAAGCATCTGAGAGAGAGATTGCTCAGTGCCACCTTGGAAACTTTGCCCACTCTACCCAATATTCCGTCTCCAGCCATGGCCACCCTTGATGCTACAGAGGAAGAAGAGAAATAAACCGACCCAGAATACATTGGGGGTTGGAAGGAATCTGTTCCTGACCCCTACCAGTGGCTGGCTGCAATACAGAAGTCTGAGTCTGAGGAACAAAACAAACCTGAAGTGAGACCCAGGGGTGCTGAATCCTCATCCCACACCATCAACAAACAACTCATCATACTATTGTACTCACAGATTTGTACAGCTCTTGCTCAAAACTAATTCAGTAGTTTAACCCATAACGCTTAATGAGAAGCTGTTCCAGAACCTCATGCCTTTGATGGTTAGAAACCTTCTAATTTCCAGCCTGAATTTGTTCATGGCTAGCGTATAATCATTTGTTCATCTACCAACATTTTCCTTCATTAGTAACCTTTATCAAGTCCAAAAATTTATCATTTAGCGCAACCCATTGACATCTTCCCATTACCTAATTCCTGATCCATCTTACAACACTTGCACTGACCTCTGGCTTCCTATTATTTGACTAATAATTTCCTATGTGCCAAGCATACTGTGTCAAATGCTTTATTGAAGTCCAACTATATTAGATCAACTACGTGTCCCTTGAATTAGTCTGGCATGAGCTACCTTGGGTAAAAACATCATACCTATATTTCATTACATCTCCTTTGCCATTTACCTCTATGAATTTAATTATTCTTCCCTTCACAATTTGCTCTAAAACCTTGCATAGTACTAACAGGTCTGTAATTGCCCTGATCACTTTCCCCTGCTCTTTTAAAATATGGGTATGACATCAGCTATTCTCCAGTCATATGGGTACTACTCCCAAATAGATTTATTAAAAATCCTTGCTACTGGACTAGCAATCTCACATGCCAGTTCTTTTAGTATCCTGAGATAGAAAGTTATCTGGTCTCCTTGATTTGAGTGCATTAAGCCCTGAATTTTTATTCCATCTTATATGTACTAATTTCCATTTCTAGACCCTCATTTCCATCGTCATACTGCCTTCATGCACATGTGCTATATTATTATCATTACTGAAAACAGAGACAAAGTACTCATTTAGTTTTTGGGCCATACCTAAATTATCTTTAATTTCCTGTCCTCATCCATAGTGGGCCAACTTCATCCTTCCTTATTCTCTTTTTATTTTTATAGAGAATATTTTTCTCTTTTATTTTAGTTTCTGTGGCAAGAGCTAATTCAGTTCAACTTTTAACAATTCTCACTTTATTCCCAAATTTTCTAACCTCTGTGATGCACTTTCTTTGCTAATCACATCGTTTTTCTATTCCCTATAGGCTCTCTGCTTACTTCTAATAACTTGTTTGAGGTGATTATTCATCCACTCGGTCTGGAGCCTCTCTCTACAAGTTTCCTCCTCTTTATTTGGATGCATTTTTTTTTTGTATAGTTTAAGCTGAAGAAATTCCAAGCCTCCTCCTCTGCATATAAATCCTTGAGCTTTTTAGTCCAGTTGATTGAATTCCTTTAATTTCCCAAAGACTGCCTTTTTTATATATATAAAAAATCATAGTTGACAACCTGGTTTTGATTATCCTTCAGTTTAAACCGAGTCAACCCACGATCACTCAATCCAAGATTATTTCCTATTACCAGCTCTTTTTTGATGTCCTCACTACTAACTCAAAACTAAATCCATGATTAAATTTTAGTCTTGTAGGTTTAGTGACAATTTGAAGAAGAAAACTGTCATCTATCACATCCTGAAATAAGTGGGGCCTACCAGTATTAGAAGGATTTGTTCTCCGATCGATATCTGGGAAAATTCCATTATGAAAATTCCTAAAAGTATTTCTCTCTTTAATAATATTAAAGAGCTCACTATCCATATCTGAGTCTGACCCTGGGGTCCATTTCTGAACCTTAACCTTATCGCAACAAAATCTCTTTTATAATCTTTCTCAAGTGGTTTTGACCCAAACAGATTCTCTTATCCATGATATCACTTTATATTTCTTTACAGTTTACTGCTTTGTTGATGTACAATGCTGTCCCATTATTTTTACCTTTATTTTTCTCTCTCCTAAACAGCACTTCAATACCTGTATTCCAATCACGAGTCCTATTCCACCCAATTTCTGTAATCCCTATAATCTCCCGCATCAGTAGTTCCAGGCCCTCCATTTTATTGTCCAGACTCCTTGCATTTGTGTACAAGCATTTCAGCTGCTTCTTTTGGACCTCACCCAGTTTTCTAGCTTGTGGTGTTCCATTATTCCTTTCTGTATCTTGATTTAGCGGATTTTCCTCCTCCTGTGTATTGAAGCCAGGGAGGCTCATCCGTCTCTCCCAACTTTCTTCCCCTGCATATCCTGCTTAAAGCTATTCTTAACAATCAGGCCAGCCTCAAGCCAGAAAATTAATACTCCAGGTATTCAAGTGGAGTCCATCAGTCAAGAAGAGTCTGTTACTGCTTCACCCTCCTTCTCCAGGGACCAGAAGCATCCAACTAAAAATCACCTGAGCTTTCACTTTAAGCATTTTACGTTGCCAAGTGTAGTCTTCCCCGATCAGTTCCAGTGGGAATCTAGCAGTAGCATTCATCTCCACAAGCAGCACAATCAGCAGCTTTTCCCCCACTCTCCTCAGGATCCTATTCAGTCTCATACCCACACCTCATATCCTTGCTCCTGGCAGACAGCACGCTCTTCGTGGGTCCTGCACATACCTATCACAACATGTGGCAAACCTCATTCAGTGAATCAAATGCCCTAGTTACCACACTCTTGAATGAACTCACATAGATAAATGGGCAAACACTTTTCCCAAAATGACCACTCCATATCTGACTTCTCAGTCCATGTCCTAAAAGGAAATCTGCACACCGCCTTGAAAAAGGGAGCCTAGGAAATCAAATTCATAACTCTGCTAGACACTAAAAACCACGAACTCAACAGAATCCTTATTATATTTTTCATTACAACAATTTGTAGCACACCCCTTTGCCTACTAACTCTTAATTGCCCACTTTATTTTAAGTGGTTTCCTACAATCTATAGGCACTTATGCTTAATAATCTGTCCCAATTTGTAGTTAACTCTGGTTTCCTTCCCTGGAGTTGAGAAAAAGCTTAATGAAACCTGAAAGCTTGTACCTTTCACCAACAGAAGTTGGTCCAATAAAAGATATTACTTCCCCTATCTTGCCTCTCAGAACACACTTCTGTTCTGCATCTGGTCTGGTGATTCTTCTGAGCATGGACTCCTCCATTCCATAAACTCTGTCTCTTCTTGATGTTAAGAATCTGACTTATGTTCTCTCTTGCAGTCCTCTGTATATCATCCTTTGGCTCTGGTCCCGAGTTATCTCCATAATCTCCTCCTCTCTGCTGCAGGGTCTGGCTTCCCTTTTCTTCCCTCAGCTTCTGCTTGTTTCTCCTCCTCATTCCCCAGTGCAGAAAACCTGTTACTTGACACAAATTCACCACCACTAGCTGGTCTCTTCCTCTGCCTTGTCGTCATGGTTGCATTCTTCCCCTGATGACTCTCCTTTTCTGGTAGTCTGCCTTCCAGGTCCTTTTGTTGAACAGATGTCTACAAATCTTGAGCTGTCTATACCACCTCCTCTTTCGTCTTCTGTACTGTCCTGCATTCCCAGCTGAATTCCATCATAGTCTCCAGCTGCATTTCTAATCCTGGCATCTTCTTAGTCATAAGCTCTATCAGGCAACATTTCATGCATAGATAGCTTCCTTTCATCCAATCTCCTGCCTCATTAACTACACACATTTCAACTTCTGCAACAAATAAAGTTTGGATATTACAGACAACAGTCTCCTTCACAGGACTGGCAAAAGGCACATTCCTGACACAAAGACCACTTCCTCCCTACACTCTAAATTTCAAGCTACTGCTCCAAAACATATTAGTGTTAGAGGCTGAGCGGGGCCGGCGGCCGGGACCCCAGACCGGCAGCGGACTGAGCCGCTTAGTCCGCCACTGGCCCCGCACAACCTCCTGCTGGCCTGGGTGAACAGAACCCCAGGCCGGCAGCAGGCTGAGTGGGGCTGGCAGCCAGAATCCCGGCTGGCAGGAGCCGGAAGACAGAACCCCAGACTGGCAGCGGGCTGAGCAGCTCAGCCCACTGCCGGTCTAGGGTGCCGGATGCTGGCTCCGCTCAGCCCGCACTATTTAAATTATCTCTCTCTCTTTTTTTATTTTTCACGTATAGTTGAATTCATGCAAATTAAATGTGCATATGATGCAACTCCACTGTATATTTACCTTCTGCATGGAGTTCCTCTGGGAACCAATTACTTCTCTTTCTACATATCTTAACCTTGAAGATCCCATGCCATGGCAACCTTAAAAACAAGGATAGCTGCACATGGTTGCTTCTGGGCCCTGATTATGCTGCCCTGTGCAATCAGTCGAGATAACCATATTCAAGAATGAAACAAGTTTCTCCATCTGCTTCCTGGGTTTTAGCGCTCTTTGACAGTGTTCATCACTCCTCACATCCCAAACAGCTTAGGACAAGCTGGCAAAGCAAACTGATCTCAGTGTTGCAAAATAACATTTTTTCTTGTTTATGAAAAATGTACATAGCTAAGTTTGTTATTGCAACCATTATGGATTTACATTAGTTTTTAAAAAGTCTGCACTCCAAACAGTCATCCGCTAATTTCCATCATTAATATAGAAGCTAGACATTTCTGAAGAGGAAAACTGTTTCCCCACCATCCCCACATATGTTTTGTGTGTGGATTTGAAACTGCTTTAAAAGGTGAGATGCAAAAAATATAAGCAGATGCCCTTTATTTCAGATATCTGTGCTCAGTGTCCCCCTAACCAGACAAAAAGGATGAACATTAAAGGTTAAGTGTTAGAGTAATTTTTTTTTCTTTTTAGATCCCCTGAAATCATCATGAAATGGTGCCAAGAATGTATCATTATGGGGCATTATAGAAGCCATAGAAACCTTGGTGAATGTGGAGGCAGACACAAGGGAGGAACAGATATGTTTTATTTATTTTAAAGCACTTGAAGACAGAGTAAAATGAGTCCTGGGATTCATATTTCTGTGCAATTTCAAAATAACTCCTCAAGCTGCTTCTAGTATATTGGTGACAGTTTATTCAGAAGGATATTCTTAAGAATCCATACTGGCAATGCATCAGAGGTGAAATATTTATTACTAAATAAGAAAAGCTAGAAGAAAATTATTATAATGCTCTGTTGACTGGAAAATTGGTTTAAGTCTGTTTATTTACAGTTCTTCTACATACTTAAAAAGGTTTTCAGAATCTGCTCTGCCTGTTTCTTCGTCTCTTAAATAGCCTGCTTGTGCAAATACTGACAGGGCTATGGAAAAAATGTATGTTCCAAAATGATGAGATAACAAGGGTGTTGGGTCTGTTGCTATCTACTCTTATATAAAAGCCTTTGATCTACATTAGCCACCTTCATTTAAATGCTTTGAACACAGAGAATGTGGACTTCCTGCACCTCCTGGCCCGATGGGTGCTCTCCTCTCTCATTATCACTCATTTGTATCAGGAAGGAGTCAAAGCCTGGGCCATGTTTCTTTATCCTACAGATACTTGTAGATTGGAACAATGACCAAAATTTCTCTGTACTACTTGGATTTTGGGGTCCTGCCACATTGGCTTACCTAGTGCTGGTATGGAAAGTTACCTTTGCAACTGAAGAGGCTAGTAATATTTTCTTAAATAAAAGCTTAGATTTAGGAGCACAGCACTGCATCTAGGAATTAAAAATTTGCAGCATATTTCATGATTGCAGAAATATTGGAATGCATTCGGTCTTCCTGTGGTGAACCTATAATATGAACTGGTCTGTTTCTGTACTGTTAGTGGGATTGTTTGTGGTACGGATGGTATGGTGATGGGGATCAGTATAAAAAACTGTAGTGGTATATAAATTTATTTTCATATTTTAAATAATTGTATTATTCCTAATAATAATTGAATAGTGAGTATCTTTTTGGAGGACATGCCTGGTATATTTGATGAGCTAATAAGACTAAGTGAAAGGGTAGATACTCTTCCTCCCATTTTAGAGATGGCAAGCTAAAGAGAGAGATTAGGTCACTTGCCCAAGGTCCCACAGGAAATCTGTGGCAGAGCAGGCAATTGAACCCAAATTTTCTGAGTGTCAAATCAGCACCTGAACCACAGGCCCATCCTTCTTACCATGAATGTATCTAACTTTCACTGAAGATCAATCATTTTGCCCAGTTAGAAAGAATCAAAAAGGGGCCTACTAAGCACATATCAAAAAAGGTCCTACTAAGCACACATGGTCTAGTTTTTATAGTGTCCCAATATACTTGGAAAACAATGAATTTCAAAGTGGCTGGAAAACTTGTCCTCCTAGATTGACCTTCAGTGTGTGTGAAACATGTTTCATTACCATTCTACATCCTGCTCTGAATCACTGTCACAGGAGACCTGTATCATCACTGGAGACTTACACAGCTGACAGGAAACATGTTTTTGTTGTTTATGCATGTTCTAGGAGAGTCTTGCAGATTTTATATTCTAAATATAGTAAAGAACATCTCTCCCTTGAGAGAGTCACGTGCATTCTGGCCTAGGTTCAGTAAATTACAAGATCAGGTTCTCTTTCAATTCAGGGTGGAGGGAAAAGTATAATGATCTTCTTTATAATATTGGGAACCTTTAAAAAAAGGGGCTCCAAATAGACTTCTACTTCTGACAGCTATTAGAAAATTCCAAGTTGGCTCAATAAATGGAGAACTGCCTCATTAGGATCCTAATGTTCCTCCATTCACATATCAATGGGCTTGATTATTTGTAAATGAAGCAACATCCAATGAGAGCAAAGCTTCTAATGACTGTTGCTCTCTTGGTTACCTTCCTCAGTCCGGGATGCACTTATGTATATACTTTCTGTTCGTTTTAAACAGGGAGGGTAAAATTGTGACTAGTCATTTTGGAAGAGCAGAAGAGGCAGTAAGGAGCCCAAAGGTTTATACTCAGAAAACAAAAGGGCTGAATAAGACTAATATCACTTGCCCTTCCAAAGGGGAAGGTACATATTCCCTTCCCCTCAACAGTCAGTGGAGCTGGTTCAGATATTCTCGTTGCATGCAGAGGAGAATATTCCATAAAAAGTATGTAAGAATGTTCCAGCATTTACTTTCTCCATGCCATTCCACAATTCCTACAGTGTCTCCTTGAAGGTGATGCATCTCCACACCACTCTCAACATGGGGGTGCTACTTAAAAGTACAATGTGACCCAGTGAGCAAATCACTTTCTTAGCCCACTCAAAAAGTCCACGTTTCCTGTATAGGATCAAAACTTACCATCTTCCTGGCATTTTGGTTTATCTGCAAAGAAACCTACAATCAATGTGATGCACAATTCTAGCCCAAACCTTGTGCCCAGGTTTTTGGGCCACTAGTGTTCCCCGCAATCCATGTGCAGCTTAGGCACCTCTCTTTAGAAAGAAACTTTCCCCTCCTATCCAAGGTAGAAATAAGGCACTTGAAGCAGTAACTCAGAAAGACTCATTTAGCATCTCCCAGAATGATCAATTACTGCTAAGAAGATGAGTTCAGAGGAAAATAGAGCCTGGATATGACAAGCTCTGAAGGGTGTGCAGATGGAAAGATAAACAGATGGATATTGCTGTTGGACTAGAATAATGAATGTATGTTACAACTGGATCAAGGAGATGTACGATTCTGGAAGACAACAAGTGCTGGCTCTGTCATCTCGTAAACTGCACACCTGTACTTATCTAGGCCCAATGAATGTCCACTAGTTTCTAGTAGTAGAGTTGCATGCCACGCTAGTGTCGGTTCATGAGAGGATATGGAAACCACTTTTCCTTTGGTTTTGCTTCACATGGAGTTTTGCTTAAAGTGTAGGGTTCAAAGAGAAATTATCTGTGAAACTCAACTGTATCAGCAAAGTTTGCTTGATTTGGATCCAAAAACAAATGTCTTCCTTCCCCCTCACAAACAAATTATATCACTTTCCTTCCTATTCTGAATGGTGGTTCACCCAAAATTCAGCCTAGGAGCATTGAAAGTTATGTGTACCTTAGGGAAGGTGGGCCAGGTTTTTGGTTCATAATTAAACTAGAACCCAGGCAAGTTTGTTGCCTTTGTTGTGGAAGTTTTGCTGTGTTCCAGTCTGTAATGTTAGGACTTATTACCATTTTCTTTATCAACTACTACAGGATACAATAATAAAAAAAAATGATAGACAATCATGTTTGTCTGATTACATCCAGTATATAGTAATGGAATCTCCCACACAAATCAATATTTTACATCATAAGGAACTACCTTATTTGGAAGAAAAGTTAAATTCGTTTTTAGAAGATATTTTTGTTACCATATCAGACTATTTTTTGGTCAATTTTCTCTTTGAGCACAAGGGAATTCAAAGCAACTTTAGTTCATTTAAAAAACAGAAGTTGAGGTTTTAATAAATTTCCTTACTTGTTTCCCACATTTGACGGCCTTTGACATTTGTTAAAGTAACAAAATTCACCAATCTTATGGCTCTAGTAGCATTTTTTTGAGTTCCAAGTCACAATTTTCACAATATCAAAATTTGCATTTTCTCCTACCATTACAGTGTAAGCTGTCCTTGTGTTTCCATGGTTACTGTCATCACTTAGACATTCAGAGACATGATGCTAACTAGGTAGACAAGGTATACTAACCTGTCATCTTTTAACACGAATTCTGCCACACTTCTTTGCAATAACTTACTTCACAAGTAGGTCTCCCTGCTCATGATGAGTAGTACCTGACTCTGTAAATAGTTCCATTGAAATCAGTGAGACTACTTGGTGAGTAAAGTGCTACTTAACATAAAAGTGGAAGAATCTGATCTTAAGCACTGATTTAGTTCTAGGCCCCATGTCAGCTAAGCACTTGAAGACACGCTTGATCTCCATTTACTTCAATGGGACATAAGCACACATTTGATTGCTTTATTGACCTCAAGCCTTAATTTTGAGACATTCCTTGGAAATCAGAAAGCACCTAATTTCTTCCAGAAAATCTGACCCATACTTATACTTTCTGTTTTTACTTTTTTGGCCTTTATCACCAGAAAACTCCTTGGCAACTCAGTATAGGAAACAGAGGTAAAGTAATAAAAAAACCTATAAATTGAAACCTGAAGACAATGGGAAAAAAGTAGTATAAGTTAATGCACTTTAATAAATTGTTCAGCTTGATTAAGAAATGAAAAAGGCAAAACAGCCTTCAAATATGCTTAATATAAAATGTTAGTACAGTTAAATAATCTCAAACATTTTTTATGGAAGGGTGGGATTTCAGCCAATGTGTCTCTCTGTTTCTCTCTCTTTTTAATCGTCCAAACAGCTAAATGCTTGAATAGTTTTCCTCTTTAGTTAGTGTAAGCTCATTTTAATAAACTGCTTCTTTCATTCTGGGCAACTTCCTTGTGCAAAAGGCCTCTCAACAGGGACTGTTATGAGTTACCCATTTAGTAAGAAAGTTTCCCTAGAGGATCCTGTAATAGAATAATGAAATGGGCAAAAGTTTCAAAAGCACCTAAATGAGTTAGGATCCTAAGACCCATTGACTTCAGTGAGCTATAGAGTCTTAAGTCATTTTTGTAAATGGGACTAAGACTCCTCATTCACTTAAGCTTTAGACTCAGATATTGGCTGTTATTAACACCTATTTATGTAAAAATTAAGATTTAGTATGTGTTAAATTCCACAAGATCCCCATGGGTATTATTTCCTAACAACTCATCCTGGCCCTTCAGTTTCTCAGTTCACTGTTATTCAGAATCATAAATGATTAAGATGGCTTTAAAACTGATATCCAGGCTACATGCCATTATCTATGTAGACTGCTTTCAAGCTTACAGCTACTGGGCCAAATCCAACTCCACCATCAGTAGCTACAGCTCCACTCACTTCGCTGGAATTGCACCCACTAACACAACTGGAGAACTTGAGTTTTTAAATGAACATATTTTGTTTGACTATATGGGTGCATTTGTGTTAAAATAAATATATATAGTATATACGTACAAGAACTTTCATCAGATTATATTAAGTGTGTCTAAATTCAACCTCTGTGTATACTGACACTTAACTTTTCCTATGCTGTATCTTTCCTTGGGTACATAAAAAGGTTTTTACATTACAAATTTGTTAGCATTCACTCACCGTTATTTTATTTGTGGAGACATTAATGAACCTGATGAGCAAATGCTTATTTTTGCTCTTTCTGTAAACCCAGAGAAGAGGGAATTACAATAGTTAAGCCTTGAATTTAGGAAAGGAAAAATACTGTTGCAGACTCATATATAGGTAAATAAGGGCTAAGACACACTGAATGAAATTAATTCTGGTAGAAAGGACCAGTACAAGGCCCTACACATTATCTAAGTCTTACTTAAGGCCTCTGAATGAATCTTCCCAATAATTGGTCAGAGTGAGTGTACTCAAAATGGTCTTCTCAGAAAATCTCCTGTCTTTCTAGAGCTGAAGACAAAGGAGGGCCAATGTATCCAGCAGGCAGTAACATTCAAGCTGGCATTATCAGGTCATTGCAAAGACTTGTAAGGTCAACAGGGCAAGAGTTATGGTTGCATAAGAGTGGCATACTGATGATTTCATATCATATGCTTGGCAATAGTCTCACCAAAAAGCTACAAATGCATTTTACTCTTACTTCCTATTTTCTCTTTGCTAATGTTTCTAAATATTAGCTACAGTACTTCCATAATTAATATTTTGTCACCAGTAAAAACGTCGTTTGTTTTTTTCCAAAAGCCATATTTAGTATTGTCCTAGTAATGAACAATCTAATTTTCCTTTGTGTGTATGTGGTGAAAGTCACCCTCAGGCAGAGAGTTTTGACAATGCCCTCAAACACTAGAGCCATTCATTTACAGGGTACAATAGCCAATCAGAAGTGTTTTCTGCTTCCCCTTTGACACCAACACTTGCTAAAAACCATGCACAAATGTGTGTCCTTGTACTTTGTACATTATGCATTGTATTGCTCTCCTCTTTTCACAATGCCTCTTGATTTCTTTTCCACTGTCCTTGTTCTTTGCTCCATTTTTTAGTCCTATTTTGCAAATATTTTTTCTCTCTTCTGTTTCTTTCATTGTCTTTAATAAGAACATGATCTCTAAAAATCTTCAAACCTTGGAGTTAAGCTGGTTTTAAGTGGCTTTGAAATGAAGCCAAAGAAGTTTGCTGATCTTTAGTTATACTAACAATTACTTTAGGACATGATACAGCATATCTGGCAGTACAATGTGATGATGGTGTACAAAACCTAGAGAAAAGATCAAAATAGGATTATTACCAAGCTTTGAATTTTTAAGCCTGTAGTCTGGGTAACTGACCTGGTACATTAATTATCTGTAATCTCTTTGGAAACTGCTTACACTTAATTTAAATCCTATATTTGGTCTGGTTTATGTATTTCCCAATATTAGGAAACCAGACTTTTTCTCTCCATCCCAGCCTGAGTGAACTGTTGCCTCAGTCCTACAACCCAATCCCCTTTGGCCTCCATGTCTGATCTTGCTCACCTCAGTCCATTCAAAATGCTTCACTTAGGGGTGAGGGTTGCCACATTGTATAAATGAGAAATAGGCATGCTTTATTTTGTCTTTTTAGCCACATGCTGACAAGTCCTAGCTTAAAGATCACTTTTGTGGAGAAAGTAACCCAAAATGCTACACTGACAGATGCCTAATCTAAGGAGTTTTCCTTAGTACAGCTCCAACTTCAGCACATACTAAAACTTAAAACACAAGTTGTTCCTCTGGAGTCAACCCATACTTAACATCTAGTACTTGCTTAAGCACTTTAATGGTGTCTTGGAACACAATCCAGCACAACATTTTGTAACCATAGCAGACATTTTAGAAGCAGAAGCCCCAAAATAGAACACGCAGGCTGTCTTACACAACATAGAAAAGAAATAAACACCATAAAACTGACCCTCCTTATTAGAGTATATTTTCAAGGTTAAGGTGGAACATTCCAAAAAGCTATAGGAGAATAGACACACAGCTATTGAAATGCAATGGGAATTGAGCACCTAATTCCTTTGGGTTGTGGTGAACTCCCCAGTCTAACCTATCCCACACAAAAGTTCCATGAGATACTGGTTAGGTAATACTTATTACCATACTAAATATGAATATAAACATTGACACTTAAACCCCGTCCCCCTGAAGACTACTGAACAAAAGATAACATAAAAGAGAATGTAACAGCTGAAAATTAATCTGTTGATTTAAAAAAATGCTGAATTTGCCTTTACAAAAGGTTAAGAAAATAAAAATAAACATTGCACTGTAAGATGTATTGCTGTCCCTGAGTGCAAGAAAGAGGTTAATCCTATTTTATTTGTGAAAAAAGTACTTCCACAATCTTAATACAAAATCTGATGCTGCCTGCAATGAAGCCTAGGAGAGTACACCAATTTCTCAGAGAAAAATCTAAGAAGAATGAATTTTCAAGAGTCTGAGGTGTTAAAATATGGCATTTCCTGGACAAGGAATTTATTCTAAGGGAAGCTATTAAGAGAGAATATTTTACTTTTCATGGTAAAAGTTAGACCCTTGAAGCCACAGATTAAAGCCCTTGTCCTACAAAGATTTACACACTTGCTTAGCATTGAGATCAGTGGGACTACTACATGTTTAAAGTTAAATGCAGTTGCTATAGCTGTATGAGTGCCAGGATAATAGAGAGACAAGATGGGTGAGGTAATATCTTTTATTGGACTAACTTCTGTTGGTGAGAGAGACACAAGCTTTCAAGTTTACACAGCTCTCTTCAGCTCTTTATCTGTTGGGTGATTAATGCTTACAAGGATCTTGTGGAACCAGATAGTATAGTTTTAAATTTACCATTTCATGTACTGAACTTAGATCTCAGGTTCTCCACATCTGGTTCCACTGTGTTCAACACAGCTGCTCCCACCCAACCACACTGGCCTAACTTTTTATTTAATTTACCATCAATTGTAATCTAAGAGAGAAAATGTTTAATAAGAACACAACTACTATAGAAATAGCAGAAGTCCCCAAGCTAGACTGGAATACCATTATAGTAGATATTGTACAAATCCCAATACAGAGGCAGTCATTGCGCCAGAAAGAATATGTATTTACTGCTGGTAAGGAAAAGATATATAGGGAAATACTGGCCTGACTGAAGTCCATGGCAAAACTCATATTTATGATTCACCCTATCATCATCATCTTCCTTCTCCTCAAGGCTTCAGTTTCAAGTACTACTTTACTTTGGTCCTGATCCTGGAAAAACTTAAACACATACTTAACTTTATGCACTGTGACTTGTTCCATTGAAATCACTGACCACTCAGTGTAAAGTTAAGGACAAACTGCACACAAGTCTTTGCAAGATCAGGCCCTTATTCGTGTTTCCCTGGAAAAGACTACCCTTGCTCAGTAGGAACATTTCTTTAATATCTGCAATGTTTTGCATCATGCATGAAACTGAAAACATCTGGCAGAATTTCCATGAGGTAGGTAGACATTAGTGTGTTTCCAGAGCTATGTAAATAACTTAACCTCATTCTGAAGATCTCAAAGGTCCTTTAAATCACTGACTGAGGTTTTTATGAGCCTCCTTGTCCATCTTCTGTGCTGAATTTTGAGGGTTAGAAAATGTGACAAAATTCTGCAGTGGATCAGGGAAAAACAATCATTGTTCACTCATGCTAATCTTAACAAATGGAAAAACGAGAACTTTTTTTTGTGGTCAACAAAGAATACAGTAAAATGAAAATAATCACCAATTTATTTCAGACTTAAGCATCCATTCAGAACTGAGAAGCTTAGATTTTAATAGGTCTTAACGATGGAATCTGAAATAAGTTGATCCTAGATATTTTCATAAACAGTGGCAGTCTAGCAGCTAGTCTTTAAAATTGAAGAAATGTGTTGCACCTTCCCAATACGAAATTCAACATTAGGTCTCACTCCCAAACCCTGGGCTTTTGAGAATTTCTTCAGATGGCTGACAACTTATCCACTGGTTCAAGTTATCAATGTTGGCTGTTAGAGAGCTTGTAATAACATCCCCTCAATTGGCTGTTAAGCACTTCACTTTATCCAGAAACAATAATTAGCTACTTGTGCTTCTGCTGCCACTGCAAAGTTGCTGGATACCTATTTTATATATACATTTATAAACATGCATATACATATGTGTGCGCCCCTAAAATACTAGATCTAATTATTTTCTTCGTTATTTAAAATATTTTTGTATATAATGCCATAGGTGCGCTTGGCAATTCATAAACACATAAGAAAACAGTTATTTAAATACAATGCACTGCAGTGTCCAGTGTTTTAGCCTAAATTAACTTTGTTTGCACACTTTAAAAAAGTGCTTTGTTTAACTAAAGTTTATGGATGTACAGTGGAGTCTCGTTAGGGAAGACGGTGTAAAATTAGCTTACTCTATTTTGAGTGAGAAACACAACGATCTTTAACTACTGCAATAAATTGATTCTGAATATACCTTTACCTGATACTTTTGCCTATTTCCTTTGGGGCATCACTAGCCTCTGAAGCAAGGATGCATGTGGCATCTAAAGTTCATTCCATTACACAAGTATCCCTGAAGAATCTAGGACAGAAATAATTCGGTGGGAATTCCAATTAATCAACCAGGGAATTAAGACGTACAAAACAAAAAGCTGTTCCCTTTTGTATATAGAAAATGGTTATCTACCATACCTCAGTGCCAAAATTTGCTGTGGTACTTGAGCTTTTTCCTGTACTTAGAACAGGAAATAAAGATTCAGCATCTTTAGCTCATGTGGCTGATACTGTACATGTCAAGTATTTAATGGCAGCCATTGTACGATGTTTTCTCAGCAGAGGGGCAGATGAGTGGCACTTTGTGGGATTACCATCAATGTTTTTCTGCAGTCATCCAGCAAAAAGTAGCTGAAGAAGAGCGTCATTACTCTCCCCACAGAAACCAACTTTAAGGTCACTTCTGCTACCTTACATCTAACAGCGATCTGGATTAATTACATATACTTTCTTTGATGCAAGCACCAAAATTAAGAAAGCATTTCCCATAACAGTTATTTTCTGAGAACAATCTAGAAATGAACTATTGCAAAATCTGCATATCTGCTAAGAAAATCCAGAGATGATGTGGGCAGAATGTATTTTTGAGCTAACTTAAAATCATTTTAACAACAGTATTGTTCGCCATTGTTTATATGTACTTAGTGGAGCAGGAAAGAAAAATGTAAAGTACATTTTGCAACAGAAAAATTACGTTCAAATACTTTGAATAATTGTTGAAAAACACAATATGTACTAAATAAATATAATCCATATTGCAAGTTGTCAAATCTCTGTATTCTCTGAAGAATTACAAAAACAGAGCGCAGCTGGGATGTTTGAAGTTTTTGTGGGAAAAGAGCACTCTGTGTATTTTCAATAGTTTAGTCTTTCTGAACCCCTTTAGATGATTTATGTT
Organism: Dermatemys mawii; assembly: GCA_007922305.1. Classification (NCBI taxonomy): domain Eukaryota; kingdom Metazoa; phylum Chordata; order Testudines; family Dermatemydidae; genus Dermatemys; species Dermatemys mawii. The sequence continues at coordinate 7,161,201 of ML677384.1, read as the reverse complement.
AAAGATGAAACATAGACTGAAGTTAGGTGGGTTCAAGTTGCTCTATGAAATCCTGCCAAGCAAAGCAGAGATTATTCTATAACTCCTTAATGTGCTTCAAATGCAATGAAAAATAATATAGCTAGGCTGCACACACACACACACTCCTGTTCATTTACTCTATGCTGACAGTATCTTATAGGGTTCCAAGATTATCCCTCATTGTATTCATATTTTAGGATTTGCTTTTCTTCTACCTTGATTCCATTTGTAATCAAAACCATTATCCACACCATGGAAGTTTCACCTTTCTTCCACTCAGAGAAATTTGTTGGAAGAAATGAAACTGTCTTGGGACACAATAGCTTGTTTTGGCACATTCTATAAGGACATACTGTGGCAGGACAAACAGAGGTGGAGACTTCATTAAACAGTTCTGCACAACCTATAACAATACCATGTAATTTACATGGGCCAAACATCTCTTTCTGCAGCCACAAGTTCACCTTATTTTATATTTTCAGATAAGTCCCTGCTTCAGCCATGCCACGTCCATTTAACTCTATAGCCAGCTGCTCATTAGTACAGCATTACACATCTCCCTGCACACTCTGCCATTTACACTGTGCATGTGAGAAAATAACACATTGAACACTAAGGGAGAGTACTCTGACTTGCCAAGCTGTATTGGCCTGAGCAGATGAAGATTTTTGACTTTTGAAACCTTCACATCTGGGTTCACATCTTATCCTTCTCAGCCTCCTGACCAATCTCCCAATAACTCTAACTGTGCTCCAAGGGGCTGATCCTACCTTTGCTGAAGTTAACGGGTGTTTTGTGATTGACTCCGGATCAGATCTCCCGACTTTTTGGACTCTACTTTTGCTCTTTTGACTACTTACTTACTCACCCTTTAATCTTCTCTCTCTCCTGATTATCCCAGTTGTGTCAAACAAACCCAGAAAATAATCCACTCAGACGGGGGTTGCTTCCTCAGCACTTTTCAACATCCCCTCTTGTGGGAGGCCACTTGTCAATCAAAAATTACATTCCAACCCAAACTCTCACCATGACTCAGAACTAACAACAAGAAACTGAGACAAGGTCAAACAAGTTCAATTCTTTACAACTAATGAATTGTTTGAATATCCTTCATATTGAACTTTATATTGTCCTAGGTCTCCCATTCTCAGCTGATTATTTAAACACCTCAGAAATGTCATCACCAATTAAGATGATATATTATACAACGATCGCCACAGGAGGAATTGTTTCTTTAGTTTTATTCACATTTACAACTGTTACATAAAGGTAGAAAAAGGATTTATGCTCAAGCAGGATTCAAATGGAAAGGGTACGTGACCTCAGGCTTGAGGGAAGAAATCATCTAGATTATTTATGAAGAACGCAGCAAACACATGACCCGTGGCTGATGTTTTGCAATGCTAGTCAATACTCTCTCCTGAACTTGACACAGTACCATTAAAAACAATTCTTTGTTAATAGCCCTCTAGGCTGTTCTATTTCCATTTGTATCCAGACCACAGTGCTAGCATTTTTTTGTGGGAATCTCATCTTAAGCTTCGCTGAATGTGTTTCTGAAATACAATTGGGTGAACACTGCAAAACATTTGTGAATATCCATCTAGATCAGGGTGGGCAAACTACGGCCTGCGGGTCACATCTGGACCACAGCTACTTCCTTGCTGTCCCTCCTCCCCTGCAACTTTAGCATGCCGTGTGGCAGCGCTCTAGCCCATAGCTCCTGCCAGTGGCTTCAATGGCGCTCCGCGCTCTGCACTCCTGCGGGGCAGCGTGTTTAGCTCTCATGGGCCGCGCGGAGCCAGACATGCCGCGCGGCATTGTAAGGGGGCCGGGGATGGGGGCGGGGGTAGATAAGAGGCAGGGGGCCCCAGGGGGTGGTCAGCAGGGACAGGGAGCAGCTGGATGGGGTGGAGGTTCTGGGGAGGGCAATCAGGGGATGGGGAAAGGTGGGGTTGTATAGGGCGTGGGAGTCCTGGGGGTCCATCAGGGGACAAGGGGTGGATAGGAGTCGGGGCAGCCAGGGGATGGGGGGACTGATAAGGGGTGGAGTCCTGGGGGTACTTAGGGTGGGGGGTCTCTTAAGGGGGCAGTCAGCAGACAAGAAGCAGGTGAGGTTGGATGGGTTGGAGGTTTTGAGGGGGGTAGTCAGGAGGTGGGAAGTGGGTGGAGGTCAGATAGAGGGCAGGGCAAGGCTGTTTGGGGAGGCACAGCCTTCCCTACCTGGCTCTCCATACAATTTTGGAACCCCGATGTGGCCCTCGGGCCAAAAAGTTTGCCCATCCCTGATCTAGATGTATTGATGCTCCTTCTGGGTTTACTTTCCAAGCAATCAGGTTTAATGAGCGGAATGTTTCAGACACAGGTAACAGTCAGTACTGAAGAATAGTCATTGAAAGCAAATTTTGAATTCATAATTACAATAATTTATTCTAGAAACAGTTATGCTCATGAAGTCAAGGAACGGACTCATACCTAGCTTCTGTGTCATCAATTCAGCTTGCATACTTAATTTCAAATATTGAATCTTTGCTGCAATACATACAGGAAAACTGTACAAGCAACTCATTGGCTGATACACATTCACAAAACATTTTAGAATAATTGGTCACAGATATTTCAAAACAAACAAATTATTCACTATGAATAGTTCCACCAATTCTCCGCTGAAATCTTTATATATGGTATAATATGTCCACAGCAAACCCTTTCCCCTCCCGCCCCCCAAACTGATTATCATATATAGAAATACCAGGTTAGTTTCTCCTGATAGACTGTTTATGAAAACCATGCAATTCACTACCAATTTAATTTTCTTCAAAGTGAACAGACTATCTTCTTATATGCCATACTGTTTTATACTGCTATTGAGATTAGGTTCTGTTTGTTGTCTCAAAATTATCACTAGACTCAGAGAATAAAATCAGGACAAAGCTATGAGAGAGGACTGTTTGGACAATGGAAATTATGCATCATATGCTTTGCTTCAAAATCATCCCATTATGCCTGGTTATGGCTAGAATGGTGTAAAAAGGGCCTGAAAACCCTGTAACAAGCCAAAAGAAGATTTCTACAGTGCAGATACCATGGACAAGAGCAGCAGGAATTCCTTACAAGCCCTGATGTCTGAAGTGGATGGGGGATGCCATAGTTTGGACTAGTTGTGGGAGGGGCATGTCAGGGCTGTGTGATAACCTGAGGAGATTGCGGTGAGTTAAGACTGCTTCAGTCCTTGAACCCAGGAGTTTGATGGTTCAGAATGGTAGTGTAAAGCCCTTCTACCCATGAGCTGAGCGTTCTGGGCTGCACCTCTAAATCTCAGTGACTTGTGCGTGGATATAAAGGATATGTAATGTATAGGAATAGCATAGTATACGTTGAGTTTTGAGCCTTGTAGGGGTGCTGTGTTCTACATTTCAAAGACCAGCAGGAACGAATCAGAGCAAATGTATGTAAGTAAGTACATCTTGCATGCAGGTGGGTAGTTTGTAAACAGCTGTTTGGGAACCTGTTTCACACATAATAGTTTTTTCACAAAGTTATTGTTGTATAAAAGCAGAATGCTGTGGAATTGGTCAACATTAGTTTAATTCTGCTCCTACTAAAGTCTATCTATCCCACAGAGCTGAAAAGGTCATTGAGTCCAGCCCCCACCCCCCAGGCTAACAAGACCAAGTACTATCCCCTCACAGATTTTTTTTGCTACAGATCCCTAAATGGCCCCCTTAAGGATCAAACTCACAACCTTGGGTTTAAGGAGGCAAATGCACAAACCACTGAGCTGACCCTTACCCACAAAGTCAATAAATGTTTTACCATTGCTAAGGGGAGAAAAAGCATGGCGTTGTACGTTGCAGAGGGTTAATAAGCATTTTGAGATTTGGGTTCAATTACTTAGAAGTGAGAGGAATTTAGTAAGGCTGAGTTAGACAGGCTAGAGTGACTATTTATGAAGGTTTAACTATGTTATACTTGAATTTAGATGAAGCTGTTAGCAGCATGCAACTGTAGAGTTAAAGATACACCACCACCACCCACCTCCAGCCAATGGTACAGTCAATTGTTTGTGGGTATATACATCAGATGTTACAACTAATTTTTTTTGTTGTTTACAAATTAGTTGTACAGAGATGACAGGACTGATCGTATCAACTCAGACTCCAAGTTATCCAGCTGGAGTTCAGCTCTTTGTTTTTCTGAAAAGTACCTTCTAATTTACTGATTGTGAAATAATTCAATTAATGGCATCTTTATTTACATTACAGAAGTATACAATTTATATTTCCAAAATCAGTAACTGTGATTTCCAAGGAAAAAGCAAAGTCTATTTAGATTTTTTTTTCCATTAGAAGTTTCTGTTCATCTTCACATTCATTATAGAAAGGCAGAGAGAAGTACGAGTGCCCGCCTCTGCACACAGTTATTCCCTTCCATTGTCCAAATGTCTGGAGAGAGATGAAAGCTACATACACTACATTTAAACATTTCTCTACTCACCATTTAAAGACAGGAAACAAAGTATTTGTTCCGTTTTTAAAATCATCCAGTTTGAAATGCTGTTGGGTATCTTAATTTGCCTTTGGCCATTGAAATAAATGTTCAAACACACTTTGTCATAATTTACCAAAAATCAAATGTAAATTTAATAAATTGTTTACTAGATCAGATTAACCCACTGTTAAAAAGTTTAGGGCTTTGCCAACAAAAATATGACACTCATATAGTTTTAAAGTAAATGTTATTTACTGGAATGAAAGGATTTTGATTAGCTAGGAATGTAGTTTCAATACCGGAGATGATTTTGAAAGTATTTATGGAACTTTAAGAGATGAGCAAAACCTACAGTTCTAAGGAAACAAGCTCCTTGTAAAAGAAAAAAGATAGGAAAGAACCCAGAATGTCTTGTCTCTGGAAAACTTCATTAAAGCAAATGGAGAGTTTAAACATCAGAAAAGAAGGGCAGTAAAAACAAGTGATAAAAGGCTTAAACATTATCCGGAAGGCCAATTCTGCAGAAACCCCCTGAGGCCTGACACTACCAAGAGAACAGATAAGGGAAGGATAGAGAAAGTCACACATTGTGTGAGTTACAAAAGCGCAGTATAAGCATGAACAGAAACTAACCTCTCTATAGAAAAAAACAATAGAAATAGATGTAAAGCATATCTGAATCCTTGTTAATTAACTATAAAATGTCTCAGAGCTCCTTGCTGATGGACTGCAGAATGGCTCAAATAGTCCCTGTCTGCATTTTCATGAGGGCTTATTAGTATATTCCTCTATAGTGCAGCTACCAGAGATTAAACAAATGAGTTACTTGCCAAATAAATAAAACCATAGGCAGTAGCACAGTAAAATAAAATATGAATATTCTCATCCCGTTTTTGTTTCTTAAATATTTTCAATCTAAGACAGGGGAAATAAATCTCTTTGAAGTATTATATTACCTAGATTTACAGTAATTAAACAAACAATTCTCTGATTGGCTTTCATAGCAATTTGGAAGTGATTTAAATGAAGTGGGGCCTGGTAGGTTGAGGAGTGACCTCTCCCTGTGGAAAATTAGGATAGTTACAATAGGTGTTGCAATACAAATGAAAATAAGATTAGAAAATGAGATTAGAGGATCATTTTTCATTATAATCTCATAGCCTTGAATGGTATGTTAAGAAGTGATCAGTAGCAGATGCTAAACTTTTCTAAGGGCAGTTTTGTAAATCTCCCCCATAGTTCATGACTGCCAGTTAGTTGATCATACAGCTATTGCCAGTGCTGACCAGTGTGTATCACCTGCTTTATGAAAGGGCCCCCATGACTGGTTTTAAGGACAGTATTCATTCCATAGCCTCAGTACCATTGGGAACTTGCCTGACTAAAGGGGAACCAGCTCTTCACTTGGCCCTTTGTGACTTAAATGGGTGCTGATTATATAAGCCTAATAGAATGTGTAATATTGTCAATTGTTAGAAAATTGTGGATAAGTAAGCTCAGACTGGCTACAAATTACACCATGAGTCTGAATTTCCACCCTGTAGTTCTTGTTCAGTCTTTCACATTTGATAGCATGTTGGGTGTTATCCGATCTTTGTTCAACTCAGAGATACAAAGAGCAGTTTCTTTTCAGAAGTCATAGCCAGTGCCTGAGACAGATGCTTTTTGGAATGGCATCTAGTTAATTATGGTATTTGTGTGGTATTTGTTCACTTCATATCATTTTTATGCTAATATATGCACTTCTTTGCTCAAAGACTAGCTTTATTATATCAGATATGGCAGTGGGTGGTTTGCCAAATATGCTCATTATTATGCACCACTAGGGCCATCTGAACTCTATAAGCATGTGTCAGAGCATGCTAGATAACAGTAAGTAATTGCTTTAGTGACTAGAGGCATCATCTTTAGTGGCTGAATGATTGTGGAGGAATTATTTTGATCAAATTGTAGACTCTCTCATGTTAACTGAATAGTTTATGGCTTGCTGAAAAGGCAGTTTATTTCTTCTAGCAGACTCTGGCTTATCTTGTGAACAAATAGCCATGAATAGCAACATAAGGCCATGATGAAACAAGAGTCTTTACTTTACTTTACTTTGACTACACAAAGCAGCCATCTCCATGATCTCAACTATTCTCCAGTTAACACGGCACCTAAGTACAGATTTGCCAAAACAGTTCCAGATTTATCATGGCTCATTTTTTTTTTGTTTGTTTGTTTTTGTAAATATAGTGTTGGACAAATCTATGTCATGATGATATTTCATGTGGCATAACTGAAGTAACCATGTGTATTACCACTCACAAATTCTGTTTAAGATTAACAGATATGCTGAATCCTACTGCTGATTTCTATGGGACGTCAGAAGAGTCAGAGGACCCTCCAGGGGAAGAAAATACTGAGAGGCAGGTAGGGAAGTATTTATTTGAACCAGTCTACAAATAAATTAGAATCTGTATATTCAATACAGTTTAGTTTGAGGTCATATCCAATCTTAATTTTAAACAGTAATCCATTTCCTCTTGTTGAATGCTGGAGGAATCACTTTTACCAAAAGACTTGGCAAAGATTTTCAGACATAGGTGCTTTACGTTAGTCTCCTAAATCCATAATTGGACACCTAAAAGAGCGGCATGATTTTAAAAATTGCTAAGCACCAGAAGCTCACACCAAAGGTGGATTAGGGGTTTGTGGGGCCCTGGGCCAGAGCAAGTGGGAGCTTCTCCCCATACCTTCCACCTGCAGCCCTCCCCTACCCAGCACGCCTGCCGGGGAACAAGACAAGCCCCTGTGCCCCAACCCTGATCCCCGGCAGAGGTGCTGAGTGGGCAGAGCAGGGCAAGCCCCTGTGTCCTGACCCCACTCGCCAGCAGCTGTGCTGGGCAGCCAGAGGGAGTAAGGCAAGCCCCTGTGCCTCTACCCTACTCCCCAGGGGGAATGCCAGGTTGGCAGAGCAGGTCAGGGTACAGGGATGCCCATTTATTCTGGGACCCCCCAATTCACCGGGCTCCTGGGCACAGGCCCTGTTGGTCCAGTGGCTACTCCTCCACTGACTCACACTGAAGTCAACAAAAGATGCAAGCAGCTAGATATGGTAAACTCAGTCTCAATCTCTCTCTCTCTCTCTCTCTCTCTCCCCCCTCACCTTCATAACTCAGTTAATTACTGTCCTTAAACAAAAATATTTTTTATTGGAAAGGAGTTATCTTTCCATTTAATTTAAATTGAATTACAGCAGGATCACCTGAACTAAGATTATCTTCTACAACCAGTTCTTCTAATGAGATCCTCATTACTCCCGAAGGCTAAATCTAAAATGGCATCACTTCTTATTGGGCTGATGGAAAAATCTGTCAGCTATCACATCCAAGTATATCTGGGCCCTACCATTATTAGTAGTTCTTGCCCTCCAATCTATATCTGGGAAATTAAAGTCTCCCATAATCACAAAATACCAAGTAGAATTTATTTAATTAAAAATGTTAAAAAGGTATCTATTAATAATAAAATTGTATCTTGGGGGTCAGTAGCATACCCCAAGCACTATCCCAGTGGACTCTCTGGTAGCTTTCTTCACCAAAGTGAAAATCAAAAAGTGATTTTGTCCCAAACAGATTCTGTTTTATCTATTCCATTACCTCTAGTTTCTTTATAGTCCTCCTCATCATTAATATACAATGCTACTCCACCACCTTTATTTCTGTCTTTCCACATACCCTTCAATACCTGTACTCAACTAAAACTACTATTCCACCGTGTTTCCCTTATCCTTAAAATACCTGGTTTCACTTCCTGCACCAATAATTTTAATTCCTCCATTTTGTTACCTGGGCTCCTTTCATTGCTGTACAGAGATCTTAGCTGTATCTCCTTTGCTTCACCCAGATTCTTTGCCCAATTAAAGTACAGTCACTGCCACTATCACCTACTTTTTAGTGTCACTGGTATTGATATGATCTTTCCTCGTAATGTCCATTCTTCTACCCTCTGTTGTGCCTTTCTCCATTGCTTTATCTACTTGATTTTCCTCCAGCTCTATATTAGAATTAAACAATAACAGCCTGCTTCCTAAGTGTTTAACGGTAAAGCACTAGGCAATATAGAAGGCATTTGTGGTGTTTTAATGGTGTATGCATAATAGTTTTAATGAATTGTTATGAAACTCAGGTGTAGAGGTGGAGATGAAAATGACTGGCAGTGTTTCACAATGAACCATGTATGGTAATAGAGATACAACATACAGTTATATTAAAATGAAAAACAAAGCTTATTCATTCCATAGCACTCTGTTGAGGCTAATGGGGGTGATCATTCCAATAATGTTTGTAACACAGATGTCTCCTGTCCACTAGAAACAGTAATGGTGTCACCTCATTTCACATAGACCACCAAACAGCTGCTAGAAGGTAATGATTTTTTTGGCTGATATCCCCCCTAAATAAGCCCCTAGAACAGGGGTAGGCAACCTATGGCACGGGAGCCAAAGGCGGCACGCGAGCTGATTTTCAGTGGCACTCACACTGCCCGGGTGCTGGCCACTGGTTTGGAGGCTCTTCATTTTAATTTAATTTTAAATGAAGCTTCTTAAACATTTTAAGAATCTTATTTACTTTACACACAACAATAGTTTAGTTATATATTACAGACTTATAGAAAGAGACCTTCTAAAAATGTTGAAATGTATTACTGGCATGCAAAACCTTAAATTAGAGTGAATAGATGAAGATTCGGCACACCACTTCTCAAAGGTTGCCGACCCCAGCTCTAGAAGCTTAGTTTGGAAGCCAATTAATATCTGAGGAAATGAAAGGATATTTGGAAAAGATAATGCAAAATTTCAATATATGCTCTATCCCATGATTTACTGAAGCCCTGACATAATGAAGTTATTGTTGGCTAAACAGGACTTACAAATATGAAATACAATTACACTATTACATCAGCACTTCGTTAATATGAAAATCACCAAAGTGATAGAGAACCACCTATATAAGTTAATTAAAATTGTAGTCTCTGAATCAGTGTAAATAATACCTATTTTTACTTGAGACATGGTCTTTTGGGTTACACATGTCATTGAATGAAAGGGAAAATGACAAGCAGTTTTTGTAGGGAAGCACAAATAATCTTCTGGGTTTGTTTTTTCTCCTGTAAGGAAGGTTGATGAAGAATGCTGAAGTGCAATACACATCTGAGGGATAATTTTGTACTGTGTAAATTACATAATGATGCCCAGACTCTAATGCAACACATTTCCTATAAATATGTAAAACAATCAAATACAGAGGGTAATAGAAATACAGACACACTAAAGTTAATGGAACAACTCACAGTACTGAAAGTTATGCATGAGCATGAGTCTTTACAATAAGTAACCTGATCCTGCAATCTTCTTTGGATCAGGACATTATCTTGTTAAATACTTATAATCAGAGCTGGTCAAGAAATTTTCTAAGGAACAGTTTTCTGTTGAGAAATTCAATTTAGTCAAAATAGAAACATTTCACGGGCATGTGAAAAAATGGACTACATTTTTAGCAGGAAACAATTTGTTTTTATGGTTTCAACTTTCTTGTTAAAACAGATAATGTCAAAATGTTCCATTTTGATCAACTTTTTTGTTAAGGTAATTTTTTTTTATTTTTACATTATATTTAACTGTATAAAATGCTATATTTCATATTAAGTATTATTACAGTTGTTTGATGTTACCAAATTAAAACAATGCAATATCTCCACATTATAATTGTTTTTCAGAATTTTCATTCCACAGAAAATTTTGAAATGTCAGAATTTCCTCCTAGATGGAAATTCTGTTTTCTGACTAGCTGTACTTGTAAGGTTCCACGTGCCCCTATAATGCCATATAAACAACAACAACCAGTTACACAGCCAACCAGTGTGCTTGGTAAGGTAGAATAGGTTGGCAAGTTTTCTCAAGCAACAATACATAACAGAAAAATTCCTTCTGCAAATATATAGAAGGTATCAACATATAAAAGTTACCCCTTTCCTATGGTGTTAATAAATTCTCCTTTACTCTAAAAAATGTTTAAAACTTTCTGTCATAATGACACATTTGGACCTTGGATTTGTCTGTCTCTGTGTGACCCCACTCAGATCTGGATTTACAAACACTTTATTAAATTTAACACAGAGCAAAAAGTCCACTCAGTGCAGGAAAAGGAAAATGATAAATTGGAGGAAAGTGATCTCTTTTCAGAAGTGTACTGAACTTTCCTTTGTTCTTGCCCAGTGGAATAATGCCTTTCACTTTTTGGTTCAGTAATACATTTAAGCAGATACTTACATATCTCCTTATTCCAGGCAGCATTTAAGCACAGACTTATTTTGATGTGTGTGCTTGAGTGCTATCCTGAATAAAAGTGACAAAGAGTCCTGTGGCATCTTATAAGCATCTTATGTATTAGAGCATAAGCTTTCGTGGGTGAATACCCACTTCGTCGGATGCAATGCTTTTATCGCTCTTGCAGATCCAGACTAACACGGCTACCTCTTGATACTGAACATCCTGAATAAAAACACTTTTCTGAATCAGAGACTTTAAAAGTAGGCTTTATAATTAAAACACCATTTGAAAGAATATGTAGTATCTCTTTCCTTTTTAGTTAATCATAATTTTTTCACCTGTCACTGACGAGCCAACAATCCTCCTGATGTACATATGTGTGTGTGACCCTGTATGTATTTCCACGTTTGATTTATTGCTCTCTTATGCTCAAGTAACTTTTGCCCCTTTATTCTGGAAAACACTTAAACCTTTTTATAAGCATGCTTTATGTGCTAAAGCTTGGAATTTCCCCTTTCATGGCAACTCCACTTTTTATTTGGATTATGACCTTCTGCAAAATGTAACACAGAAAGGACCAATTACCCAGGAGAGGAAGGGAGAAGACTGATGAATTGGGTGATGTTTTCTTTATGAAGAAAAGCACATTCCACACATTTTTCCCATGGAAAGAATGTTATATTTACATAAATATGGTATGTACATACAATATACACATATAGAACAATCTTGAACAGGGTTTTGAGCTATAAAACTGTCTCACAACCTGATCCCTTTTGTTCTCAAGAACCATTCTTCATAAGAAGCTTCCAACATCATCAGTGAAACATTAGTATTTACAACATACAACATACATCAGTAGGGGAATGTAACTAACTTTAAGAAAATCTGTTGATTTATGTTAACAAGTTACAGACAACACATTGGGTTTTTATTATATAGCTGGGAAGGATTTATTGCCAGGTCTTGCTGGGTTCCTTCCTCTTCACTCAAATATAATGTACCTTATACTTTAGAAAGATTCTCCAGTGATCCTGAACTCTTCTAGGAAGAAAAGGAGAATGGATCGTCTTGTGGATAAGGGGTTGGACTGGGACAAGGAGGAGATCTGGGTTCATTTTCTGGTTTTGCCACAGACTTCCTGGGTAACCTAGGACATATCTTTGTGCTTAAGTTGACCATCTGTAAAAGAGGATAATCCTGCTTTTCTCTCACCTATCCGTCCATCTTGGCTGTTTAGAATGCATTTTAGAGCAGTGTTATGGTCATTTAGTTGCCTTAACTACATTTCTGCATTTCAGTGCATTTCCATTTTTTCTTTAAAGAGTGATCTTAACACCAGATTTCCTGGGTTTGTAATGCTTGTCTTGGGAATAATTACAACATCCCTAAAACATATTTTATCCTTATTTGCTGTGATGTCAACACCTTAATTCCATTTCAATGAACTTTTGTGTAGATATTTTTTTAAAAATTTCATACATGAACACTAAACAAACCCCCAAAATATACTGTTGGGAAAATATACTGTTATAGGTGATGTCTCTCATGATTTGAAGATCAGTTGTATCATTATAATATACATTCTATAGAAGTACCCACACATTCACTCACCCATTTAGTTTTACAGCCAGATTCACTGGTACGTTCTGGCTGCTTTCCACTGCTCTGGAACACTGTCTCATAAGAGAGAGTTGGGCTGGGTAGAGGTGACTGACAGAGAGAATCTGTGATGTGTGTAGGCCCAATAGAGAGATGAGCTATCTTTGGGAAACAGACTGTTAGAGGAACTGGAGCTGTGGAAAAAATAAAAAAGATGAAAGGTGCATTCCCTGAGTCCCAATGCTTCTGTACTTTGAGGGCTCTTCCTATGCTCCTGCTTCCCTGGTAATTCTGCCTGGGTGCACAATGGAGCTGAAGTAGTGGTGATTTGGAGAGCCTTCAGAAAAGCGATGCTCAGGCTGTGACAAGGAATATTACAGGAATGATGACTCAGTGGATCAAGTCAGCTATTAGTCAGAACTCTTGACACAAAAAAGAGTCCAGTCTCATGTCATTGATTCATAATAACCAATAGAAATGGAACACAGGAACTGACTTTCAAGAAAGGGTGGTCAGTGGGGAAATTATTTCAATGGGCCTAGTTACGGGTGACTTCACCCTAGGTATAACTAACAATTTAGATTAATTACAACCTGAATTCTTCAAAATATAACCTAATCACAAAATTTCAGTGAGTTTGCAGACTTCCCACACAGTTAAGAGTCTGTGTTATTCCATCATTCAGGGTAAAACAAAGCTCTGGCTGAGAGCTTTACATTTCCCCAAGGATCTATTTTAAAATGAAATCAAATTAATTAACTGATGTGTTTATAAATTCTTGGAATATTCATTATGAATTCAAACAGTGAGTGCAGTAATTTTGGGAAAAATATACTGTATTTCTCAACCTTTACAATGGAGCTGTGACTGGTACCTCCATAATAATTTTATTTACTTTAATTTTAATACACAAGAGGTGTGTTAGATTTGTGGCCTTTTCTGGGCTATTAATTTCTTGACAAACCATTAAGAACACAACCCATAGCAACTACAGCAGCACTGCATGCAACAGCCAGAGCTACACACAATAAGAATAACCCCATTTCACTGCCACTCTCCAAATCACAGTACTCACAAGGCTTTTCAAACCACAGCTCTCCCAAAATGTCCATTCAAATAGACGTTCCTGTGAGTGTGCTGCACAGTCTAGCATAGCTGGTCTGTTCTGGATGTATGTGAGGAACAGAGCATAGGTTAAAACATGGCCAGATAACAGAGGATCCCATGTTAGCTTAACTGATTGAAAAGTCCCATCAAGATATAGGTTAACTCAACTGAGCTAACACGACCGAAAATCATGCTCTTATTGCCAGTCAAGACAGGTCCTGAAAGTACGGGCTGCTCAAGTCCCTTCCTCCAGTGATCACAACTTCAGCATTATTGCAGTAATTTGGGGAAATATAGCTTTACTGCACACTTTTTAAAAAAATCCCTTTATGTCCCAATGCTACAAATCTTTTCTATGCTGAACTCCCATGAAATATGTTGGGAATTCTGCATATGCAAGGCTTGCATAATTTCTCGTATTTGTAAATTTCTGTGCTAAAGTGCTCATGCAGTTCCCTGGTGGAACATATTATGTGGGTGAGAGTATTTCCTATGAAGTGACATTTTAATAAGGATGGGGTACGAAGAGAGAGAGAAGAATTTTCATTGTGCAGTTCACTGGTTACACTGGTCTACAATTTTTTAGAAGTCGTCTGCTTCAGAGATAAAATGTGATATTTATTATGTATTTTGATGTGCTGACTTCAAATATGACAATTAAAACAACTGATTGGCTACTGTTTCTAAGATATTGAAGTTTTTACATTTTATGTCTATGTATATTGTGTAGATAGTAGAGTTTTAATCATAAATTGTAAACCTAGGTCTTTTCATGTGTTTATGGTTGCTTTACATGATAATATTTCACCTGTCCTGTTTATGTAACACTTTAAAAATCAGCAAAAGGGTTATATAAATAAAATGTATTATGAAACAAAAGGCAAAAAACTATTATGTACATAGTTTAGTCCTATTCAGTGTCTACTTGGCGCTTCTTGGCTTGTCTCTTGTATTCCTTAAATGGAGCATCTCTTGTCACTGTCCAGCAATAGTCTGCAAGCATTGATGGGCTCCATTTGCCCTGATAGCATTTCTCCATTGTTGCAATGTCCCGGTGAAATTGCTCACCGTGCTCGTCGCTCACTGCTCCGCAGTTCGGTGGAAAAAAATCTAGATGAGAGTGCAAAAAATGTATCTTCAGTGACATATTGCAACCAAGGCTTTTGTACGCCTTGAGGAGGTTTTCCACCAACAACCTGTAGTTGTCTGCCTTGTTGTTTCCCAGAAAATGTATTGCCACTGACTGGAAGGCTTTCCATGCCATCTTTTCCTTGCCACGCAGTGCATGGTCAAATGCATCATCTCGAAGAAGTTCACGAATCTGAGGACGAACAGACACCTTCCTTTATCTTAGCTTCACTTAAGTTTGGAAATTTTCCACGGAGGTACTTGAAAGCTGCTTGTGTTTTGTCAATGGCCTTGACAAAGTTGTTCATCAGACCCAGCTTGATGTGTAAGGGTGGTAACAAAATCTTCCTTGATTCAACAAGTAGTGGATGCTGAACACTTTTCCTCCCAGGCTCCAATGACTGTCGGAGTGGCCAGTCTTTCTTGATGTAGTGGGAATCTCTTGCACGACTATCCCATTCGCAGAGAAAACAGCAGTACTTTGTGTATCCAGTCTGCAGACCAAGCAAGAGAGCAACAACCTTCAAATCGCCACAAAGCTGCCACTGATGTTGGTCATAGTTTATGCACCTCAAAAGTTGTTTCATGTGGTCATAGGTTTCCTTCATATGGACTGCATGACCAACTGGAATTGATGGCAAAACATTGCCATTATGCAGCAAAACAGCTTTAAGACTCATCTTCAATGAATCAATAAAGAGTCTCCACTAATCTGGATCGTGAACGATGTTGAGGGCTGCCATCACACCATCGATGTTGTTGCAGGCTAAAAAATCACCTTCCATGAAGAAGAACGGGACAAGATCCTTTTGACGGTCACGGAACATGGAAACCCTAACATCGCCTGCCAGGAGATTCCACTGCTGTAGTCTGGAGCCCAACAGCTCTGCCTTACTCTTGGGTAATTCCAAATCCCTGACAAGGTCATTCAGTTCAGCTTGTGTTGTGAGGTGTGGTTCAGAGGAGGAGGATGGGAGAAAATGTGGGTCCTGTGACATTGATGGTTCAGGACCAGAAGTTTCATCCTCTTCCTCTTCCTCGTCTGACTCAAGTGAGAATGATTCTGGTGCATCAGGAACCGGCAGTCCTTTTCCGTGGGGTATTGGGCGTATAGCTGATGAAATGTTTGGGTAATGCACAGTCCACTTTTTCTTCTTTGACACCCCTTTCCCAACTGGAGGCACCATGCAGAAATAACAATTGCTGATATGATCTGTTGGCTCTCCCCAAATCATTGGCACTGCAAAAGGCATAGATTTCCTTTTCCTGTTCAACAACTGGCGAAGATTTGTTGCACAAGTGTTGCAGCAGATGTGTGGGGCCCACCTCTTGTCCTGATCTCCAATTTTGCAGCCAAAATAAAGGTGATAGGCTTTCTTAACCACAGTGGTTATACTGCGCTTTTGTGATGCAAAAGTCACTTCACCACAAACAGCAGAAGTTATCTGCACTGTTCACACAAGTACAAGGCATCTCTGCTCACTTTGGCTAAACAGAAATGTGTCCCTTTGCAAAATCAAACACTGACAAATAAGAGAGAGCACAACACTGTATGATTTCTAGAGCTGATATAGGGCAATTTGTTCAGCAGAGTGATGTAAGGTTCATTATGATTGCATCATCCATGACTTCTAGGAACAACATGATGCAATTCATATCACGTATGACGCAATACCAGCTTCAGATTGCATCGTTCATTGTTTTGCCTAAAAAGCAAGTACTGTCCAAACCCAGTCATAGATTTATTCATAGATCCAGTCAAAGATGTATTTTAGTCATTTCTGGTTTAAATTGAGATCCCTTCCCTTTATAACTCACTTATCCTCCGCCATTCCCATGTCAAGGGTCGTATATACTGACCCAGTAGCATATCTTGAAAACTAGAGACAGTCAACAATTTTAAGCATCATTTTCGTTCTCAGTGACCCAGAATTAGTGAAGTTTGATTACATTTATTTCAGAAGCATTTTGGCTGTAGACCAGTGTTATTTGAGAAGCCTGAGATGAGTCTGAATGACCATGAACAATTTTTGTTGAATATTCTTTTGCACCTGATGTTTTCCATTCTCTAGTATATTACTCCCTTTGAAGTATGTTATTTGATTTCAAAAGATATGAAAAAGATCTTATTGGAAGTTCAATATAAATGTTTGCACAAACAAATTCCTAAGACTAACTCATTCTTTACCAATGCTGTCTGTCTAAAATTCATGCTTTCAAAAATATTTATGTTGCATCAAATGAAAAAATGAGAACAGGTACCCAAATTATTGTAAGATACATTGCTTCTTTGGACTATGGTTTACAACCTCCTCCTGAACAACAGAAGGCTCCAATCCTTCCATCCTTAAAGATGCAAAACTCAGGTTGACTTTACCAAGAGTCTCTAGGTACTCAGAACCTTCGAAAAATCAGGTCATTTATTTATACACCTCCATATGGACTTAGGAACCTAACTTTAGGGATTCATTTAAAAAACATTTTCCATTTAGCCTTGCATTGTCATGCTGCACAGCATAAGCCATCTATAGCCATATAATATATATGGCTTAGTGCTGGCTGGCTGGCTTTTTTTCACAAATGCAGTCTGAAACAAACCAGAACCAGATTTGCTAAGCTCTCCTTGTTAGGAAATTTTGTTACATTAATATGGAATAGTATTCATGTTATTACTATAGAAATCACATGTTGTAACAATTGAAACAATATTATTCCCTATTTATATATACACAAGTATGTGGTTAGCAAGTCCAATTTATTTAAGATCTAGAGAAAAGACTTCATGATTGGTAATGTATGTGTAAGTGTGAGCTTCCTAAGCATGTGTTGATTTATTTCCTGTAACTTTAGTAAAACCATGCATTTTTTATTAAATTCAAAATGTATGGTCTTGAACATTTCCCATTAAAGTCAATACTGTAAGCCCTATGTGTTCCTACATGAGCCAGATAAGAAATGAATCACACAACAATTCTCCTCCTGTTTCTCATGAAATGTACATATAAGGAATGGTGGTTGTCTAAAATGGATTATATGATCTTTGCTTTGTGAGATTTTTCAAAACATCTTATTAGTACAGTTCATAAATATAATAGAAGTGATGGTTATGGTTCCATTAAGAGTTAGTTGTGTTTTGCATATACATCAAGGATACAACCATTGTGTTACATACGAAGATTACGGTGTATCCCCTTCAAAATTAAAGCACCTATGTTTTGAATGCAGAATGTATTTTGAGTAGTCACAAGTTAACTGATTCGTTTTTGAGTTAATTTTAAATAGGTCCCTTCACAAGTTTAGCAACCTTTTCCAAAAAATCATGTATTATCAGCAGAGTAATACACACACTTCAAATTTTCCATTTGGGAAAACTCACTGAAATTTTGGCTATCTTTGAAAATTCCTCTCCCTCCCAGGATTAATAGTCATATTTTGCCATTATTCTTCATAACTGAAAGTCTCTTCACAAGAGAATGATGAATAAAAATATTGTACACACAGTTCCATGAAGAACTGTCCTCTTTCAAAATTGGAGCCATTGTCCTATTGTTCTTAGTGAAACTGAGGCCACAGGTGCCTCCATTTAAAGTGTGTTCTTTTAAAATTGCCAGTCTCATTTTTCCCAATGAGAGTAAAGCCAAGCTGCCCTCAAGGAAGATGGGGACTTCTTGACAGCATAGTGGGAGCATGTGACAGAGCAAGTTGGATGAAATTTGGAAATATGCTGCTTTTCAATACATATTGGGGATAGAAATGAACGCCTTATGGAGAATTTGAATGTGACACGAAAGGGTTTTAGACAATGTGACGGTGGCAAGGAATGCTGGAGACCTTTCCCCTTCACTGATTATATTCATTCTTACAAGACTTTGAGTAGTCCTGACTTTAACCTTAGCGGTCACTAAACGTAGTTTTTGTTATTTGAATATCTAATTCTTTGGGCTTGCCAGACATTAGGCCAGAACCTCAGGTGGTATAAATCAGCACAGCTCCATTGAAGCCAATGCAGCAAGGCAGATTTATACCAGCTAAGGATATAACTCACTTGTTAAATAATTTAATTTATAATATGCATATATAAAATGGCACACCCCTTACAAATAGAGTGTTGCTACCATGTGATAAATTGCATTTATCATCCATTCTGGCCTCCTCTCATGCACTCAGGTCTTTAAGTTTCATCCTCCATCTTCATACAGCTACCATTTAAAAAAAAAAAAAAAAAAGTCTTGGAAAAAAATTTCTTTCCTTCACACCAAAAGATGCTAATATAACTATGCTGGCACAAGACTGAGGAAATGCAATATTCTGATTTAAGTTTCAGTATCTCAAAAGGCAAGTCTCCGTATCTCCCAGGGACAGAATCAGAAGTCATACACCATTAGAAAGCCAGAAGTCCGCCCCGCAATCTATAAGTTACAAGACATTTGGGACCAGTCAAACACCCACTCAAATTCATTGCAGTTTTTCCGTGGATGTCAATGGATAGCAATATACATGTTTTTTTCCAGACCTGACAGACCACAAAACATCAGATATTAAAATATGACCTTATTTACAGAACACAGTTGCCTTACGTAATTTTTAGATACTTCTCATAGTACATATTATCGCTTCTCTCTCCTTTTGAGGTGTTTATGACTACTCTCACGACACAAAGGTTTATGGTATTAAAGGCAGAAGAATACCTCAGACTGCATCAATAAAAGTTTTAACAAGCTTAAAGAAGTGACATGGAATATGTATGGCATATCTGGATATTTTTGTCTGAAGTTACACTGGCCCTTATTTATGATGCTCTGCATAATTCATTCATGCATAATGTGGATGTTCCAATGAATACCAATAGTACCTTGATACCATAACACACCGATAAGGCAGCTTGCTCATTCAGTTTTTCCAAAGTAATGTTTGATATCTTTCTAAATTGCCCTCACTCAGAACTATCAGGAATATATGCAGAAATTAAGAACAGTCTGACCAGAAAGTATATTCTGGCATTATTTCTTGAAGGCTAAAGGGTCCATATACATGGATATCACTCATTTTCATTTATGTACAGTCAGCTCTAGTGGCTCAGTTGTTATTTGGATTAACAATGCTAAGTTTAGCTTGGCTCTGCATCCAAAGTTTCTGGTTTACCAGAGTCTAATGGTAGCCTTTGCATGCAAACTGCCCATATAAAGAAAATATGAATGAACAAAAATGTAGAATCTTGTATATAAGTTACTAATATTTCCTGTGGTGGAGAAATGAAGACATTTAATATTATGTTTCATAAAATAAGTAAATCTAGAAATATGACAGCATGCAAAATACTAGAGGGGTTGAGAGGGAAATCACGCTAAGAACCCAAACACCATACTTGGCATTTTCCAGGTATTCATATTACTTCTGATCTAAGGCCCTGATTCTGCTAGATGTTCCGCAGAGCCAAACACAGGTACCTCGAGAGAGTCCTTCTGAAAACAGTGGGGCACCATACAGGAGCAGGAGTCTGCCTGCACAGATCAGATTGCAAGAGTGGGGACTAGGTTGGAAGATGATCAAAAAGACAATCTTGCAGATGAGGCCAATGAATAGAAAGCCCTTGCTTTCACTGAAGTTGAGAAGCAATCCTTGAATTTCACTTGGCAGCACCTTGACAGATATAAACATTATCTCAAGCGTAATGTGTCTTAGTAGAAACCAGTTCATAAAGATTCAAGAAGCTTGTTCTTGCTCGGGTTCATATAATATATTCTCCTGTTAGAGCTATTTCTCCATTTCCAAGCAAACTATATCCACAGATATTTTAACAAACTTATTCTTTTAAAGGGCTTTTGTAATGATCATATTTTAAATGAATGATACCAATTCAGGGTATCACATCTTATAGTTTACTCATTTTATTGCATGTATTCCACTAACCTCCTTTTTGGCAGGAAGAGGCTTCACCAGATCCAAACCAAGGCTTGTGCTCAGAAGACAGCAGTCACGGGGTTGCAGTGATAGCTGCAGTTTAGCCTGCACCACATTTGCTTTTGTGCTGCACTCCACTAAGGGATTGATTTTATCTTGGGCTCCGTGGCCATCCAGACCAAAATACTGTCTCTCACACTATGTGTGAGCTACCCAGACCTTGGTTCTGGCCACACAGGAGAAAAGGGTGTTGTGGACATTCTTTTCTGGGACAAGTGAGCAGGCCGAAGCAGAGAATGAACATAACATAAGAATGGCCATGCTGGGTCAGACCAAAGGTCCATCTACCCAGTATCCTGTCTTCCGAGAGTGGCCAATGCCAAGTGCCCCAGAGAGAATGAACAGAACAGGTAATCATCAAGGGATCCATCCTGTCGCCCATTTCCAGCTTCTGGCAATGGGTGGAGCCTTAGCTCTGTGTTCTCAATGCATCAGTGAGCAGAGCTGATGGAGCAAAAGGGATAGATCAGTGATATATTACTTCCCCAATGGGAGAAAAGGGAGAAAATAACAGCTCCCTGAGACTATTCTTTCCCCAGAATGCTCTTTGGGTGCACAGAAACTTTCCTCCCCTTGATTTGGGTTATGTCCTAACAATTAATTCTAACTTTAAGCAACCATTGGCTAATATTTTACAAGTACACTTGAACTTGTGGGATTGCCATCAAAAAATCACTGCTGCAATCCACCAACTCTGCAATCAATAGATTGCGTTTTTCCATTGAACCACTGCCACAGTGAGCAAGTCACAGCTTTTATTTTTATGACGTATGCTGGAGAAAGAAATTTACAGATTTCCTGTGCAGCTGATTTAGCTGGTGGAGAATCTCTCAGGGATGGAGAGGCACATGACATTAATTGACAGATAATTACATGAAGGCCATATTCTACAAACTGTGATTTTAATGCATTTCTAAAACAATAGACTAAGAAGCAGCTAGTTTGCGGTCTTGGCAGATAAACAGATGGCAATATATGAGTAAATACTTTCCTCAGACAATGCTGCATCCATATTTCAGATCTTTTACGAAGGTCAGATCCTTGCCCAATACTCCTGCTTATAAATGATGTTGTGTTTATCTATATTACAAAACTATTATACTAATATAAATCAGAAAGCTCCAAAGTTAGGCAGTGTATCAGGCATCTGTTTTACCAAAATTAAATGTACTTTCTTTTGACAACATATTTGTGCCTAAGACTGTAAAAGTTCAATGCAAGACTCCTGTAAACAACCATAGAGCAAGAGATGTACAAATCAGACACAGAATGGTAGAATCTGTTGAATATGATCAGGGAGAGGAGGTTTCCAAGATATTTCCCCCAAGTTCAGGTCTATAAGGCCTAGGCCTCTCCATTTTTATTTTATTTATTTGGGTGGTGGATTTTTTTAGGATTATGAGCAAAAAGAAAAATTCCCCCATCTTTCATTATAGCTCGCAGAAATGTGTCTTTTCACTGACTAAATTCAGATTTTCCTGTCACTCTGATTTATAGTTAGCCCAC
This sequence comes from Dermatemys mawii, assembly GCA_007922305.1. Lineage (NCBI taxonomy): Eukaryota > Metazoa > Chordata > Testudines > Dermatemydidae > Dermatemys > Dermatemys mawii. Next base: position 7,139,072 of record ML677384.1, on the reverse strand, counting down.
CATCTTTAGAACAATGTTTTGCTTCCATTCTTATTTTACCTTCTCATTTCTTGAACGAAAGCCCTGGGAGTCTAATATCAGCTTAATTAATACTTTAGCAAAATTCAGCATTTTCCAACTTCTACTTATAATTAAAGCTGGGTGACTTTTGAAAAAATATGTATCTATCCAGAAATGAAAATTAATTCTCTCCAACCATGTTCATAGAAATCATAGAAATGTAGGAGTGGAAGGGACCTGGTTGGGTCATCTAATCCAGGCCCCTGCACTTAGGCAGGACCAATTATTATCTAAACCAGTAATACATTGCAACAGTATTACACTGTTAAATCATAGTTAGTTTGTGATCCGCTATAACACCCAGATCCTTTTCAGCAGTACTCATTCCTAGGCAATCATGTCCCATTTTGCCCTTGTGCAACTGACGATTCCTTTATAAGTGGAGAACTTTGCATTTGTCCTTATTGAATTTCATCCTATTTATTTCAGGCCACTTCTCCAGTTTGTCCAGATCTTTTTGAATTCTAATCTGATGCTCTAAAGCGCTTGCCCTCCCAGCTTCATATCATCCAATCTTTAAGTGTACTCTCCACACAATTATACAAATCATTTATGAAGATATTGAATATCCAGAATAGATCCCTGTGGCAACCCACTCCGTATGCCCTTGCAGCTTGACTGTAAACCATTGATCACTACTCTGTAAGTATGGTATTCTAACCAATTGTGCCCCTACCTTATAGTAAGTTTGTCGAGGCTATATTTTTCAAGTCAGTTTCTGTGGTTATGTGACAGTATCAGAAACCTTACTAAAGTCAAGATCTATCACATCTATGCTTCCAATCTATTCTCAAGGCTTGTTACCCTTCAAAGGAGGATATTACGTTGGTTTGACGTGATGTGTTCCTGACAAATTCATGTTGACTGTTCCCTATCACCTTATCTTTCAGGTACTTAAAAACTGATTGATTGATTGGTACCTGGAAAGATAATGGAGCAAACAAAGTTAAGGTGATTGGTTTATAATTCCCTGAATAGTCCTTTTTCCCCTTTTTATGGTTAGGTACTATATTTGTCCTCTTCTAGTCCTCCACTCCTGTGTCTTTTGTGTCCTCTTCCAAATAATATTTGATTACCACATCTTACTTAGTCAAATATTTATGTAAAGCAAATTTTAAGTTTTCATGCTTGAATACACAGTTTATGAGACAAATTCAGAGGAGATGTGTAAGATAGACTTCCTTATGCTAATAGAACCTCATTATTGATTTGGTGAGACTTAGACTCCTTTAGATCTACTTATACTCATTCTACCCCGTATAAGGAAATCCAAATCAGTGTAACACACACACACCAATGAGCTAGATGATGCAAGCTGAAGGAAGTTGCTTTTCTTGATACCTTCTTCTCTTCTAGCACTTTGACATGTGAGTCAAATCAGCATCATTTCCTTTAGATTTAGTGGGCCAGGTTCAGAGAGGGTATGCAAACGGTGGTGGTGGGTTGTCAGTTATATGTTTGCAAGTGGGTGAATCTAAGTGAGTCAGTCTAAGGGAGGCTAGAAGGAGTTTAAGGGGCTCTATTTGTGATAAGGTGGCTAAAGAAAACCTAAAGTCAAAACAATTTAAGACTCCTTCTAGATTTATTCTAATTCATCTCTGAATTTGGCCCAAGGCTGCCTCCCCTTCCCTCAGGCAGGCAAACCACCATAGTATTTCTGAATGTGGAGGCTACATATTTAGCCAGGTTGCAACACACTGGTTCACACAATTCTGCAGTTTATGGTTTACCCTGCACCATGGTCCGATCTTGCAGTTTACAGCTTGTACTACTGGATCACCAGTATCACTTGGCTAATACCAGCATCACTATTGGCCAGCTTTGAAACACCATTGAGAGACCCAGAATGTCACAGTGTCATTCTTCTAGGGTAAAATTGAACAGGCTGTCATTCTAGGCCTATGAGGAACACAGTCATATCCTAGGTAGCTGTTCATTGCTTAATAATCTGATGCAGCATTGAAGTGGGGAACCCCACCATATCACCATTTTACTTCATGTAGCAGGAAAGTCAATTCTCCACCAGTGCTCCCAATGAAAGTTAGGACATGCAGTCTAGCACCACATGAAGTGGCACCAGATCTTCCCAACCCTGTTAAGTTCACTGGCCACAGTCTCTGAATTGAGGAGTGTCACTCTCACTGTCTACTGGGGCAATGCACAAAGCAAAATAAATGCAGGAAACAACAGCCCTACACTGTCTTCCACATGTTAGGCCACTGTCAAAGGCTGTGAACTGGAGCAAGAGTGCTGCTCAGCTGCCGCGCTACAACAGCCCAGTTTCTCTGTTATGCTGCTGGCAGAGGTTCTCCCCCTGCATCCTCCACCAGCCCATACATCGCTTTGCATGAGGCTACAGGCTCTTATTCTGAAGGATAAGGGTGATCTAGTGCACACTAATCGTTTATCCACTGGTCTGAATGCTATGAAGGTGGGCCCTCTTTTTCCTGAACTAGTCTGCTGCTCAACTTGTATACTGTACTCATGCCTACAGTTATGCTTGGTGCAGTTTCCCTATCAATTGCATCAATTCTAGAGTTGGTTGGAAAATTGTGAGGGGGGAGGGGTGGGATAAGAAGGGTGGGGGAGGAGGTTCCCACAGTACATTTAAATTTTAAAAAAATTGTGCTACAACTGGAAAATTGAAATATTTCAGATAAAAATGTACCATGCAAGTTACATGATGTCACAAGTGTCAAGGGAAACATACTTCCACATCCAGGATTTCTCTCTCTCAGTAGCAGCACAGACAAACGAGTTGAAATCTCAATTACCCCACCCCACACACCAAGTGTGGTCTTTTGTTTTCATCCTTCCTGTCCCTTCCTCTCTGGATGACACATGCACTTCCATTTTGGACACTGGAATAGTATGATGTTAGCAGCATAGTACTGAAATCTCTTTTGTTCGTGCTTGCCACCAGTAATATCTGGGATCAGGAAGGAATTTTCCTCCAGGCTAAACTAGCAGAAACTTTTGGAGGTTTTTGCCTTTCTCTGCAGCATGGGGAACAGGTCACTAGCTGGTTTAAACTAGATTAAAGGGTAGAGTCTCTCTCTGTAATGTGAAGTCATTAAATCAACATCTGAGGACTTTAGTAACTCATCCAACAATTAGGAGCATAACTACAGGAATGGGTGAAGGAGGTTCTGTGGCCTACAGTATGCAAAAGGTTGTGATCACGATGGTTCTTTCTACCTTAAAGTCTATATGTCTGTCTTCTTTACTGAACTCCAGATCAGGTACCTTCTGGTCACCCTCCTCCACAGTCTGAGGATTTATTGGCTAATGTGGTATTAACTTCATTTATTGAAAATAACCCAGAAATCTGACACTTTCATGTGAACATGTTGCCAGCTAATACATTGACAGACCATTACCTGTTATCAGCCTTGGAAAAGACAGCTTGCATTTTGTCTTCTTTCTCAGTTCTGACCATTTGCTTGATACAGTCAAACGGGCAAAGCAACTTACGGACAATATTAATATTCATGAATTGAGCCAGTATCACTTTATTAATGATCTGGATGATGGAATGAATTGCACCCTGAGCAAGTTCACAGATGACACTAAGTTGGGGGGAAAGGTAGATATGCTGGAGGGTACGGATAGGGTTCAGAGTGACCTAGACAAATTGGAGGATTGGGCCAAAAGAAATCTGAGGAAATTCAACAAGGAGAATTAGGAAGGAAGAATCCTATGCATCACTGCAACCTGGGGCCTGATTGGGTAAGCAGCAGTCCTGCAGAAAAGGACCTAGGGATTACCATGGATGAAAAGCTGGATACGAGTCAACGGTGTGTCCTGTTGCCAAGAAAGCCAACGGCATATTGTGCTGTATTAGTAGGAGCATTGCCAACAGATTGACGAAAGTGATTATTCCCTTCTATCTGGCAATGGGGAGGCCACATCTGGAGTAGTGTGTCCAATTTTGGTCCCCCCAATACAGATAGGATGTGGACAAATTGGAGAGAGAGTCCAGCATGATTAAGGGGCTGAGACACATGACTTATGAGGAGAGGCTGAAGGAACTGGGTTTATTTAGTCTGCAAAAGAAAAGAGTGAGGGGGGATTTGATAGCAGCTTACAATTATCTGAAAGGGCCGGGGGGGTGGGTGGTTCCAAAGCGGATGGAGCTCAGCTGTTCTCAGTGGTGGCAGATGACAGAACAAGCAGCAATCATCTCAAGTTGCAGAGGGAGAGGTCTAGGTAGGATATTAGGAAACACTATTTTACTAGTTCTTTTCAACTTTCCCTTATGGTACTTGTTGACTATCGGTCTCGTGCCAGTATTTAGCCTTAGATGGAGTTTACCACCCGCTTTGGGCTGCATTCTCAAGCAACCCGAGTTCAAGGGGGCCCAAGTCCTTCTGATCGAGGCACCTCCCATGGATGGTGTGAGGCCAGTGGCGGCCCCCAGCGCGCTGGGACCGGGCTCTTCTTGGAGTCGGGTTGCTTGGGAATGCAGCCCAAAGTGGGTGGTAAACTCCACTATTTTACTAGGAGGTTGGTGAAGTACTGAAATGGATTACCTAGCAAGGTGGTGGAATTTCCATCCTTAAAGGTTTTTAAGGCTCAGCTTGACAAAGTCCTGATTGGGATGACTTAGTTGGCATTGGTCCTGCTTTGAGCAGGGGATTGGACTAGATCTCCTGAGGTCTCTTCCAACCCTAAGAGTCTAATCCCTTTTCTCTATATTATAATCTTTGCCAACATTAGTTTTGGTCACCTAAAAGCCCATGAACCTTTATCTCCATCATTTGTGTAAAACATGAGGACTTACCACGAATGCTTAGATGTGTTTTTAGCATGATTTATGGTCTGTTTATTCAGTACTTAACTGTAGCTGTTATATGGAGGAATTTATATTGAACAGTGCCAGCTGGAATCAGATGTTGCTGAATAAGCACCATCCTTCTTATTTTTTACATGAAAAGTAATTTGAGAAGATATGCACAAAGTAGCTTTATCCCACACCCACACAAAACTCACATTGACTTCAATATGCAGGACCAGAGCCTACAAGAATGGAGATTAACAAAATGCTAATCTCTTTCCTTTTATTAATTCTTTGAAATCGTATTCCAGGTGGGAAAAATCTTCACACTTTTAGCCCCTTGGTTGGTCTGTGCGGAATAATGAAGATAAAATAATGGGAATATTTATGTTTGCTCTAAATAGATTTGTGTAGAGAGAGTTTCTTAGGAGTGGGGCAGAGGGATTGGGTTATGGATACAGGTTCATGCCGATTAGCAAGAACAAAACCGCTACACACAGTCTACACATAAGCAGTGGTCACTACTCTACATATAAATGGAAGCAGGAGTTCTTAAGATGCTATGTCAGACACACAACTGTTGGAAGGGAATCTGCCACACCAACTTTTCTTCCACACAGATCTGTTGCTCAAGTTGAACAGGAAGCAAAAATAAAAATGCTCCTTCCTCCTTCTGAAACTCCCTTATGTGCTATTAACCTTCCCTAGTGAGCCTCCCCATCAAGTGCTGAAACAGTCTGCCACCCATCTTCTTGGGTGGGGGGAGAAGCAAGACAGAGATCAGAACCTCTGGACTGAGGATGCATCACACACACACACACACACACACACACACACACACACACACACACACTGCACAAGAATTGGGGGCAGGACTAAATGTCATACATGACAGAGTCGGAAAGTTGTCTGAGTATGAGACAGAAATAAAGGAGGAAGCTGTGCATATGAGTTGATAATTAGAGAAAGGAGTTTGCATCTCTTTGTGAACAGGGAAGGGAACCTGAAGCCATGTGTTTAAGGATACGGGTGGAAGAAAAGCTGTGTATTTGGGTTGGTAGGTATTTACGTGTGTGCATAAGTGAACTTTATTGTGGAGGAGCTTTTGTCAGGAAACCTGCATGTATGCTTGTGAGCTCTGACATGGAGCAAGCCAGCATGTGGATGATTTTTTGGTGGGCGGGCAGGCAGACAGAAGACTGTAGTTTTTGCACGTTTGATTTTGTGTGTAGGGAGATTAAAAGTAAGACTGTAGGAGAGGCATGGAGAGTTCTAATTGGGATGGAAAACAAGAGAGGAAAGCAATGAAAGTGAGAGAATGACGTAGAGAAAGGAAGAAGAGAAAAAGGGAGTTTATGAAATAGCATGGAGGTGGAAGAAAAGGAAAGATAGGAACAGCTATTCCAGATTACCAAAAGGGAAATCAAAGCAAGATGATGGAAAAAGACAACCACATATTAGGGCTAGTTGAAACATTTCTGTTGAAACTATTTTGATAGAAAATTAAGCTTTTAACTGAACAAAGTTTTTCATGAGAAGCATATGCCTTCGGTGGAAAATTTTGATTTTCCACCAAAAGACCAAATGCCTGAAGACCGAAAAGGCTTTCTAATCCAACTACCTCTCCCATGGTGTATCAGACTCCGACAACATACACTTCTCTGCCATCGAGAATGGAGAACAGAAGATGGAAGATGTAGTCTGGCCAAAGGGCCCAGCTCATAAAGGGGAATGCGAGCAGAAGGTACTTAAACTACAGCTTCCATGAGGCACCACACCACCATTTTGAATTAAAATATAATTTGCTTTTGGTCAAAATATTTTGGCTTGATATGTTCCCAAAAAGTCAAAATTTTCCAAGGAAAATGGACAAAAATGGGAAAAAGTGCTTTTGTCAAAATTTTCTATAGAACTGAACCTGCTTTCAGACCAGCTCTACCAGATATAAAAACCAGAGAAACCATTAAAAATGACTAGAAAACTTTCAGAAAACTAATGAAAGAGAGAAAAATTCAAAAGATTTATTACTTAATAAAAACAGATGACAAATGAACCATTTAAAATATGTTTTGCAGACCTGAGATAACTGAGGATAAGCTTCCATTAAATATCCAGATCTTCAGATCTTTTGAGGTTTGACCATCAATGGATTATTTATATAATTTCTTTCCAAAACCAGGTGATATTTTCAGTCCATTGTAAAAGCTGAGACTTGCTGAAAAGTATTTGACTGGAGGATGGATTGAAGGGGAAATGAGTATGAAACCACCCTAAGGATTTAACAACATACTTTTCACCACATATATTTAAATGTGCGTCTCCTTTCTGGGTATATCATTATGTCACTCTACAAATCTGTGTTAGGCCCAAAGCTTGAATACCATATGCAATTCTGATCACCCTGTCTCCAAAACGATATATTAGAATTAAAAGTACAGAAAGGGGTAACAAAAGTGATTAGGGGGTATGGAATAGTTTCCATAGGAGAAGAGATTAAAAAGATGAATAAGAGGAGACATGACAGAAGTCTATAAAATCATGAGTGGTGTGGGGAAAATGAGTAGGAAACTGTTATATACCCCTTCAAATAAACACAATAACTATGGGCCACCCAATTAAATTAACAGGCAACAGATTTAAAAGAAACATCAGAAAGTACTTCTTCACACAAATGCACAGTCAACCTGTGGAACTCATTGCCAGAGGATGCTGTGAGGGCCAAAAGTATAACTGGGTCCAAAAAACATTAGATAGGTCCATGAATGGCTATTATGCTCTGGATGTCCCTAAACCACTGCCAGAAGCTGGGACTGGATGCCAGGGGATGGGTCACTCGATAAAGTACTATTTATTTCTTCAAAGCATCTGACACTGGACATTGTCAGAAGGCATGGCTAAATGGATAATTGACGTGACCCAGTATGGCCATGCTTATGTTCTTAAGAGTCAAAAATCTTGAACAAGTGAGTGAAGTCTAAAACCACACAGAAAGCCGTCAGTCAAGTTGCAGTTATTTGTACATTATCGCTATGTTTCCTTGCAAACAGAAGAAAACTTAAGCATAAACCTAGTCTATTTAGGACTGTTCAAATCCAAGAGACTTCAAACGCATCAGTGCAATTTTGTTATGATGTTTCCTCAAGGATTCTATGGACCTAACATATAGTAGTGCATCAGAAACTGTTCTTTCAGAGACACAAAATGACATGTGCAGTACTCTGGAAAAAAAATCAAAATAAAATGATACACTGAATAGACCAGTAGAACTGTAAAAGTCACATGATAAAAATATCTGAAGTCCTGAGTATCTGTATCCAAAGAAAGCTTGAAACTCATTTTTCTAGTTACTCTTTGAAGTAATTTCATTGTACAGTATTGTCAATTACATAGAACATTTGGATCCTTGGAAAAGTGCTTTGTTAAATCTAAAACAGAGTGAAATCACACACATCACTTTATAAAAGATATTTGCTCACCCATCTTGTGTCTCATATATTCTGGGACCAACATGGCTGCAACAAAGCTGCACACAACAATGGAAGATACCGAATTTTGCAGTCTTAAACTAACCCTGCTGTTCTGGTCACATTTTACTTAGGGTATTTAGTACCTGCAGATAAGATACTTTCCCTTGCACTTTCAGCTAGATACCTTCTTGACTTGGGATTTGAAGCAGTTTTAGTGTGTTGCTTTAAAACAGTTGTCATGTTTATAATTCCCATATTAATAGTCAAATCGTACAGTAATTTAGGACTCCTCTGGATGAAAGACGGTATATTAATATAGATGATATTACCACTTCTCCTTCATCAGGACTCTGCCAAAATACAATCAGCTAGTGATTTAGGCCTTCATTCAATTTAATCAGAGACTGAGGCTTTGAAGAAGCAATTTGTATTAACATGGCTCTTATTCTTCTCTGACTAGTATTTCCTGAAAAGGGGACCTTACTATGCTCTGTTGAAGCACAGCTACATATCAGTCTGATCTAATGATTACATCAACAGAGAGGTTTCCATGGCTTCCAAATGGCTTTGGATCAGGCCGTAGAAAAGTTTGCCTCAGATCTCTCTAATCAAGGATGGACTTGCCTGTGGCAGTACACCATGTAAGCAGATATTTTGTCTACCTTCTTTAATTGTACAATGGTAGTTATAGGAGACTCTCTCCATTCTCCTGTGATTAATATTGGATATGTCAAAAAATAACAGTTAAGCTGCACTGGCAAAGACTTTGGTGCAGACTAGGAATCCAAGTACCTACCATGATTCCGGGTTGGCTTGTACAACCTGTGTTGAAGCCCATTCCATTATAGCTTCCCTGCTATTTTTAAGCTGTGCTAGCAAGATTAAAGCTAACATAGGTCTGTCTCTCTGAGCTGCAAGCACATCTTCAATTGCAGTGTAGAAATACCCATAGAAACCTAATTATCTAGATCTGCACCCCAGATCTCTCTCTCCCCCTACCCCCTACATTTGGCTGAAACACAATAGGTTTGTGAATGCTGTCTGACACAAGACTAGTTTATAGTGAAAATGTCTCAGTCAGAAGGAGCCACCAATTCTAATTAAAAAACAGAACTGCTAATAAATTATTTCACAAGTTCCAGTTTGAGTAATGTAAATTAGTTGGCTGCCTTTTAAACTGTGGTTATGCTAATTTAAAAGTGTGATTAGTAAACTGGGATGACATGACTGTCTAGGTGGGTTTCTAATCCTCGTCACTTCTTTTAATTTATTTCAACAGATTTGCTTTTTTGGGCTCCTTTTATTGAGGCCAAATAGAGAAAATGGTTTTCAATAGGTGAAAAAGAATCTAAGCTAAATTTACCCATAATAAAAATTTCTATTGCCTCTACTTTTTTTTTGAATTTGCAAGGTGACTAATATGATTTAGAGGATTAGAATAGCCCTGCGTGGTATTTTAAAATTAATTTATTCTTTCTAGAGTTATACAAAAACAGAATGAAGGGATCAAACCAATGCTCTAGATGACCCTGCCATAAATTATAAGAACAATTAAATAGCCAGTAAACTGAAAACTCCCTTCTCCACCTACTGCCAGTGCAACAGAAAACTTACCCTTCAAAGTGGCCCACACAAATAGATACGACTTGAAGAGTGCCCTGAAGATTCATAGAATTGGGCTATTTTAGATCAATGGGAGTTTGTTCCAGACTGGAGGTCATTTTCTTGGCAAAACTCTGTTCCAAATTAAGGATGACCAAGTGTCTCTGTTGACTATAGTTGTGGCAAAGTAACAGAGGCAGAGAAACAGTTTATGAAACAGAAAAATCCTAGGCCATTCGTGACATTTAAAATGCATTTTCACTGGGAAAACTACTCAAATTCTTATCTTCCAGCCTTGTAGTTGGATCATACCTAATATTACTACTGGAAAGAGGCACACCTTATATTAACTGCCCACAAGGTTTTTTGTTAAATTATTCTGAAACAATTTGAGCTTCTCAAAAGGAAAACAAAAAACTATGAAAATTAGGACAGTCAGAATACCAAAAAGTCTTCTTAGGGTTAATCAAAACCCTCTGAAGCCAAGGTTCCAATGGGAAAGTACCAAAAACAGATTTCCTTCTAAGGCTATTTTGTGTTTCTTCAGTATCCAGGGATGTTTATGTTCTAGCTTAGTCTATTTTTAGTGCCCTGAAATCAGAATGCTTTAAGCAGAAAATTAAATCATAATTTAGTCAGCATTTTAAGATAAAATGAGTATTTTGTTCTCCACAGTTATCTTTCTAATAATGCACCTTGTCATTAATTGGCTTGTTACAAAATCCAGTGCCATATATAGGACTGGAATTACCAAACCAAAAATGGCAAGGAGACTAGTTTGAGAAGTAAACAATTTTTATGTTTTTAAATATATTCTGACATTAAATGGTCAGTCTGCTGGTTAGAATGAGCGGAAAAGGAAACAAAAGACTTTCCACAGTAATATTTTCACTATGCCAAAAAATACTAGAGGGTCCTGAGATTTCAAGTCATATGATCTGACAAACAAATCACTGTGAACACAACAGAGATTCAAGAGTACTGAAATAACTAAAAAGGAAATGGTGCTAACGATATTATAGAAACCCTGACACAATTAAAGTTTTTCATGTTACTCAATACATTGCTGAAAAATTGCAGCTATAAATTTCTCTCTCTATTTTGTTAGTTTTAGCCATTAAGTCTTGTATCATTGCAGAGTAACAAAATAAGCCAGTTGTAAGCACTATTTGGTATAGTAGACAATCTTTGTATTAGCCAAGAACTCCATTGTTATTCCCTCCCTTTTCTTACAGAGACTTTGCCTCTCTTGAAATTCAAAGCTCATACACTTTTTTTAAAAAACAAAAGCAATCATATCCTTCCACTGCTGACTTCATCAGGGCTTCCCAGTGTTTGGAAGCTGAAGCTAGTCAAATTCAGACTAGAAATAAAAATGTGCATGTTAACGAGAATAATAAATTAACCACCAGAATGACTAAGTGTTGTGGTAAATTCTCAGTCAGTTGCAGTCTTGAAATCAAGACTGGATGCCTTTCTTAAAAGAGATGATATAGCTTAATCAAAACTGATGGACTTGATGGTGAAGTTAGTGGGTGTTATGCATGAAGTCAGACTAGATTATCATAATGGTCTCTTCTGGCCTTAAAATCTTTGAATTTATGAATAATCAACCAGCATCCTTGAGCATAGGTTTCTGAGTATTATGGGATACAGCCAAACTTACCCCTTTAAAGCCAATGACTCTCATTCTGCTATCATTGATATTCATTTCACTCTAATTTAATTGTACTGATTTACACTTGTGTAAGTGACAACTTAATGAAGTTAGTGTTGAGCAGAGTGCATCTCTTTATATTCATGTTACAGCAGCGAGTCCAGCACTTGAGAAGTGAAAAGTCATTTAAAAAATGTTCAGGAAGACTAGAGACCTTTGCATAATGAAGTTTTTTTATTTAGTTACAGAGAAGAAAAAAATGTTAAAATACTTGTTTTAAACCTAGGAATTCTCTATACTGTGGGGATGAATGGCACTGTTAACACATTGCAGAATTAAACAGAAAGAACTAGTGAAAATAAAACATATGACATGTGTGCACAGGCAGGTACTGGGCTAGGACTCTGAAAGCAGTCTGGGAAAGTTGAGCATTCAAATCTCACTGATATTCCCTTAGTCTCCTTTGAAAATCTCAGACATTATTTGAATTCTAGTTGTACTGATATGTGAGCAAGCACACCTCAGAATGAGAGATGAGTGAAACTCACGTTCAGCTGATTTCAAGTGAGATTTGACCAACCTGGTCCAACACTCCTATATAGATCCAGACTTCCTGTGACAATATATTAACCCATGTTATTGCATAGTCCCAATTTGCTGCCATTCTCTTTTCTTTAATACTATGTGTTCTGAGACTTGAGTTCGTATACTGGCAAGTCATCTGTTTCCAACATCCTGTCTACTATATGCCACTCTCCTCTGGCTACACAGGCATACCTAGAAAGTTTTGTTTTGGCTCTGCTGGCTGCTGGAGGATTAGGTCTATACGAAATCTATTGGTGATTAGTTTGATTGAAGCTCTGCTTGAGGTTCACTGCTCAGAACTATGGAATAGATATTTTCTGTCTACTGGTGACAAGGCAGACTAGATTTCCCCATTAAACAGAGCCCCTTAATTAGTGACTGGACTCAGTGTGTCCCTCTCACTCATTATAGTAGTTGCCATACAAATTAGTACCCTAAGGATGTGTAGGTTGCAGTTGTATAGAGTAAACCAATAGTTAGCAGCCCACTGATTGAGTCAGAAATACCTGCTAAGCTTAACTCAAAGTGGAGTCATCACACTTACTGCAGCATGGAAAAGGTGGTTACCATTGCTCATTACATAAGAAATTAGTAATGGCTGAACATTTTACATAATACTAATAGACTCAGAGATTCACTAGTGTGGATTTTTCTTTTTTCACTCTCAGCTTCCTTTAGTTCCCTCCTCTCCTTTTCCTAGGTACTAGGCTACATTCAGATACATAATATTTGATTTCACCTTTTCAGGTATCAAACACATCATATTATTTAGCTACCAAAGAATATTTTGGAGCAGTTATTCAGTGTGTCACCTTTAAAATTCATTTGCATTTAAACTGCAATCTGATAAAGCTCCAGCAAATATTTCAAATCAACGAAGAACTTTCCTGTGGTTACATGATTTATTATTTTCTCCTCAGAGTTTACAGTCTTTCATGTAACATTTTACTTATCATATTAGAACCTTCATCATAAATACACATGTCCTTAAGAAGCTTATGATACAGGAAATAAAACCTTACCCAAGGAAAACATTTTTCCTGTGATTTATTCCCAGTAGAATTTTCAGGAATATATTCCAATTTTCTGTTTTCTTTAGAAAATCAGTGCTATATTGCTTTTTCCACCATTGGCAAATAAAAGATCTACCTATAATACTTGGAAGACGATCATGCTTAGCATGCTCTAATTTGGGACTGTTTTTCAACAGTAGCGATGTCATGTTAAGAGTTTGCTAAATAGAAGAATTACGTATTGACAACCCCTCATGTGGTATAAAATATGCAAATATGATCATTTCAGACCAAGAAAGAAAAAGTACAATCTATACTTTCCTTGAGGATACAAATAATGGCAGCATTTTTACATAATCTAGTTTTTGTTTCCTCTTATACTGTTTTCAGTTTTAGTTAAGGTGTTCCATTTGTCATCCTAAAACAGATCATCATCTACTCAGTCTTTCCCTGGGGTTTACAACATCTGTCACATACACTAGCCTGATGCTAAGCTCAGACTAAACTTGGGTTTGGGATATGGGAATATTTCAATTTGTTCTCTCTTTCTCCCTGTTCCAATAAAAGAAAAAATAAGAAAGAAGCAGACTGGGACAAATTCAGGGTTTTACTTCCTATTGTCAGGTCATATGGATGAATCCAAATTTCCTTGCAAGTATAGAGAACATTCTTAAAATGAATACATTCCATCAGCACATCAAATAGAAATGAAGGGGATTTAAGGAGTTGGAGAATAGATGGCATTTGTTTGATGAAATATCCCTCTGCTTTGAGCACTGAATTCCCCAAATAAAAGGATCCCACATCACTTGTTTTTTCCAGCAAGCCAGTAATTTTTGAGGCTGACATAGCACCACGGTCAATACTGTTGCTGGAACATGCTCTCTTGCATGGGTTCTTTCTGCACAGAAGAATGAAAGCTGAGTGATTTGCAACTCATGGAGTTTCCTTAGAATTCTTCCATTCAGCAGGGTGCTTGCCCAACAGATGATATAGGAGATTCAGTCCCTTAAAGATAACAAAACCTTTGATTGCCTTTAGAAGATCTCCTGATATCTGTGTACAAGGTATACATGCAAAAGCCCTTTGCAGGGACATAGCCATCCATCTCTCACCTCTCACTTTTCCCTTTGACAGTATGTAGATTAGACTTGCTATTCGGATGCAGTCCCTAAGCCAGCTGCCCCAACAGTCTAAGTGAGCTTCTCACTAGAGAGGGGAAAACTACAGAAATTTACTGTCCCCACATATGCAGTAACTTGTTCCAATTTGTCACATGGTTTTAGAGGCTGGAGAAGACTATTACTCATGAACTGACCTTGAGTTTTGCACATCAGTTTGATATTCAGAGTTGCATGATGAATGCTACATGTCATTTTATACTATTGGTTTTGAAGCTATTCACTCTATTAGCTATTCATAATATTTATTCAGGGTATGTGATTGACCTAAGTCACATGGGGTAAAATTTTCAAAACTGCTGGAGTAACTTAGGAACTAAAGTATCATTTTCCAAGGTGACTTAGATGCCTACAAAATCACATAGGCATTTTTGAAAATTTTGGTATTTTCTGCTCGTTAACTTCATAGTAAGTTTTGTAAACAGGGGGAAAGAAATAAAAAAAACATCAAATCTTTTGGTACAATTCTTTGCATCAACACATTCATGTGAATATTCATGAGAATTATTTTGCAGTAATGTTGGCAGAAAGTTATCTCAAATGTATGCAAAAACATGTCCTTGTTTTATTATTCATATGTATGGTACCAGGCCTATTGCTGAAGTATCCACTCAGGAAGTCAATGGCAATTATGTGAGCAGTAATGTCAGCAATAATTAAGCTTGTGCCACCTACTTTCTGCATTTCATATTCGACAAAGAGGAAAGTGCATATGAATCCCATGTACACAATGATTTGTAGACATTTGTAATCTAACTTCTCTAACAGATTCCAGACACCACTGAACGTTTTAAAGTGACACAACTTGATTCATCTCTCAAGGACAGAGCTGACTGTACTTACAAACAACAGACTGTTGTAAAGATGTTTTCTTAAAGTGAATGACATCCAGCAGACACAGCTCTCAAACAACAAGCCTTAGCTGGCTACCCTTTCCTTGATACTAGTCACTTACCAGAAGAAGCAGTTGTATACACTTAAAGAAACAAACTTTAGAATATTTTCAAAACAAAAGCTTTCTTAAAATTGCTACACTACAATGTAGAGATTTATAATAAATAAATAAATACTGTCGATCCAGATGGGGAAACAACATCTTTGCCAGATTTGTTAAAAAGCAAAATATGTGATGATTCCTTCAAATATTTCAGCTTTTGTCAGGAAAAAAATATTTTTAAATTTAGCAAAATCCCCAGTGGGAAAAGATGTTTGCAGTGGTTAAAACGTTGCTGGGGAAAATGAAGCAAGCTGTGATGTACAAAATAATATGTTCTTTCACAGCTGGTAAAGGAAACATTAAAAAATTTTAATAAAATTAATGAGCCAGAATCTTGGCCCTTGTCTGGCTGCTTTGTGCTGCTAAGGCACTGCAAAAAAGCCATCAAACTATCCTAACATGGGTAACAGAAGAGTAAAGCTGGTACAACATGTTCTGTGCCATCAGCTCTTGGCTCCATCCCTACAGCAAGCACAGTGAGGCATCAAGGATAGAAGGCTACATTGGTGCTGCCATAACTTACAGAAGCCATAAGGCTGCTTTAAATTATGCTGGGACTGAAAAACCCATCAGCCATCCCAGAATCACAGGATCACAGACGATGTAAAGGTCTCTGTCCCACCACTTGTGTCCTGTGTCAAATGAAGAATATAAGATAATGCAAATTTGAGTTAATCATTTTGTTTCAGTTCAGATTTTATTACATTTGCTGGAAGGCTGTAGATGGAAAAATATGTACTGTAATCGGTTAGGATGTCAGCTTGACGAATGATTCCCCTCCTCCCAACCCCACCACCAAATAGCTTGCCCTATTCTGTTTTAGTCCAAATCTTTGTAAATTTGGTGTGGTTACACTTGGAATCCTGACAAAATGAAACTTGAAATCCAAGAGCTCTATGCTATGACACCAGCTCAGAAAAGCGAGGGCAAATGCAATGGAATGCAGCAGACACCCTTCTCTGGGAATGGTCTCTGGCGTGCAGTCCTGGCCCCATTGAAATCAAAGGAGTTTTGCAATTCACTTACATGGTGTAAGGATTGCCTCTCTGTAGTGTAGTGCTCTTCCTTGATAAGGGAGGTCTCCCCCGCCATACGTGCTGTGCAGAAGGGTTTCTGCAGGATAGGTTCATCTGTGTATAGTGAAGTCGTCATTGCATTGCAATGCAGTTCACATCTGGGTGAGATTCACAATCATCAGGCTGTGGCCAGACCCCAAATTAAAGTCCAGGCTTCTTTGGATTCACCCATCCTCAAAGCACCTGCTTTACAGAGAGGTGTTTGCTTATATGGTTCCCAGGAACCCAGGCGTCCCCTACAGGGACCAATCTAGCATTCTGAAAGAGCTTTCCACTCTTTAGAGGGGAAGAACCAGGAAAAAAACCACATAGGGATCAGATGATTCTGTGGGGAAACAAATGAAAAAGGCATGGGAGTGAAGGTCATTGGTTTACAACCAGGTGCCCAGAAAGGGATACTGAGCAGAACGTCCACTGCTCATCAAGAGTCCAAAAAGCTAGTGGATGCCACCCACAGGAATTCCACCTGGAAACATGATCGAACAAGTGCGCAAAATTCATCCCCATGGTCTTGGTCATTGGGAGTCCCCATCTAACCCACTCCTATTTGATTTACAGATTCCCAACTTGGCCAATGCCAGATGGAGGTTAACGAGGAGGTCCTATGACTTTGTGGGGCTGTGGATATGGAGTGCCTAAATAGGTGCAGGGAGAAGTGTAGCCTGAACCTCAACAACCGGTTCTGGAAGAGGTGGAGAAGGGGCTTAACCTGTTGCACTGTAAATATATGTGTACCAGTGTCTCTGACTCACGACAAGCAGAACAAGTATTGGGGAGTCTAAAAAGCACATCAAAAACACACCCATGCTCACAGCTCCATAAAGGAAATGCCAACTTATATCCCCAGCAGACCATGGCATCAATGTGGAGTATAGGTTGGCTCACTGGGGTACCTTGCCCTCCATAGATGGCAACAATTCCTGCCATATCATGTCAGAGGGGTACACAAGGGTGAGGAAATGGATGGTATAGACTAGAGCATGAGCATGTAGACCTGTTCTCAGGATGCAGCTCAAAAGTGCAGCAGCTGGGTCTTACTAAACCAGCTCATATGGGGGATGGGAAGTGGCCGGGATGTCTCTCAGGGCAAGGGCCTGACATCAAGCTCAGGAGAGCCAGGGAAGACAGATGGGCAGGGAACTCCCTACTGCAGGGCTCACTTGACAAAAATCATTAGCAACTGACAGCAGGGCAGCCTTTACTTCCTCAAGCACATGTAAGGGGATGCACAGGGTGAGTAACCTCACTCTCGGAGCAAGGATACCGGGGTCCACTCAGTCCCACCAACCATAGTCCATGAGGTCTCCAACTTTGGTGATATCACTCAGGACCAATCTTCAATAGACCGAGAGGCCCTCCACTACCTGTGATACAAGATGTGAATTGTGAAACGGGTTCAGCAAGGAGGTTCACACCCTCAGCAGCCACAACAGGTCTGGCCATGGAGATCAGCTTCCATGTCAGGAGGAGGAGCTGAGAAAAGATGGGCAGCTCAGAAAGATTTTGAGGGAGACCTCTTGGATGCAGACAAAAGAGCTGCCAATCATATCAGAGCTCTCAGAAGCAACAGAAGATGATGTTCCCTAACTGGCCCCAAGCCAGACTACAAGCACTATAAAGGAGCCTCTGCAGGGCCTGAAGATGGAAAGAATGGACTTGGTGTGTGAATGCATACCAGTCCCTGTCCTCACTCTTCCAAAGGGAGGCTCACGATACCTGCAGAGACCAAGTGCTTCCCTGGCCAGAAGAATTACAGGGCCATCCTCTGAAGGCTGGCCAGGGTGTCCGGGCATGGGCTCAGGATGTTGAACCAGTGCTAGAGCCTGGACAGGACCAGCTGGTTAATACCCAGCACCTTCCCCTGAAGGGAAAGGCACCAGACAAGCCCTGTCCACCTGCGCAACAGGTCAGACAGCTTGGCCTCCAAGTCAGTCCATTTTTCCAGGGAAGGGATCAGTGGCAGAGAGGTACAAACCCAAATATAGCAGCAAACGCACACCTCACTGGATGGTGTGGAGCCCACCTGCCACCCATCCCCAACTATCAGGCCAGAGCTCTTGACCCAGTTGACCCGGGCAGAGGATGCCACTGAATAGATGGCTTGGCAGGCCTCCATCCACACCAGGTCTTCCGGGTCCTGGAAGAAGAGTAGGACATCACTGGCATACACCAATAGGGCCATATTCAAAGCCAGGTCACTGATCACCAACCCGGTCACTCATTTTTTGTAAAAGACACAGGAAGGGCTCAACAGTGATGACATAGAATTGCATATTTTGTAGCTGGCACATCTCTAAAGTAGCACACAGATTTCCAACAATATTTGTGTTTGATACCCTGTTTTATCTATTCCATCTAACTAGGGGAAGAACAGATGTTTATGATCATATCCATTGTGAAACATCAGGAAGAACAATAATTCACTATTAATATTTCATCATAAATGCAGTTAATTTCATTTAAAAGTGACCCAACCTTAGAAATGCTAGTCGGATTGTCATTTTCTTTTCATGATCTTTTTTTTTTTTTTTTTAAAAAAAAGTATGTTCTGAGATGAACTTATTAAGAAATAGCAGAATAAAGTATGTTAATTTGTAATATAACCTCTTTTTCAGCCAAGCTGGGAAAAATGCAGTGGATCCCCAAATAAGACAACTTATTGCACAGATGAAGCTGACTGATGCTGTAGTTAAGAGACAGCTGTTCTCCAGGGCCGATCTCTTGTTGTCTAGATCGTCTTCCATAATGAATTAAGGAATTGGGCACAGTTTACACCACTGTAGTTCTTAGAGAATCATCATTTTCAGTCTCAGAACAAAGGATGCCAAGAAAAAAATAAAATTACATTTGTGCCTGGAGGACACCATTCATGGAAATTGAACCTACTGTTGTATTTACTTTTCCTGAAATATTGACAGTATTCCCTGTATTTCAGATTGGAAATATCAGAAATAACATGGTAAATTTAATGTCCATGGATGTTTAGTGCTCAGTTTTTAAATATCAGCCACTATATAGCATTTTCCATGCATTGTCAGGTAGATTCTGCTGGCCCATACTCGGGCATGCAATGTAGGAGGAGGATACTACTGAAACTGTGCTGCCAGGACACAAGTCAGGCAGAGCTGCAATCCCTCTGCTCAAGGAGCTGCAAGTATAGAGTGATGAGATGTCCTGATTTTATAGGGACAGTCTTGATATTTGAGGTCTTTTTCTTATATAGGCTCCTATTACCCCGCCCCATCCCGATTTTTCATACTTGCTGTCTGGTCACTCTATAAGGACTGCTCCATAACTATCACCCTGGTAGCCAGCTTTCTCCTGTTACTCACGGGCCAGCAGAGTGGGTTATCCATATGAGAGTGGAGAATACAGCACACTTTCAAGGGGGGTAGTTTGTTCTCCTTTGCACCGAAGAGCTACAGGATGAATTTGGTGCTTTGCCTGGCATGGTAGAACTCTACAGAATTCCCAATGCCAGACTGCCTAGATAGCAAAGTCTTGCCATAACTATTGACTAGACTGGATCTTGCCATTTCAGCAGAATAATGTTATTTTGCTATAAGCTGTTACTCAGTTTTTTATGCTGGTCAGTGAAGTCTGGTATAGAAATAGTGAAGGAGCCCATTGTGGATGGGAAAACCAGAATGATGCACATAGTATGGATGCTGGGTGATGATGGTGGCCCATGACATACAGGAGGTCAGACTGAATCATCTGGTGGTTTTAAACGCTATGAATCTGTAACTTATGATTATTTTTTAACAAGGATCTAGTTTGAGAGACAAAATAGGTGAGGTAATATCATCTCTTTTGTTGGTGAGACAGACAAGCTTTCGAGCTTCCACAGAACTCTTCTTCAGGTCACCACGTGTCTAAACTGAAAATATTTGGGAACAGATCTTTTTTGCTACTTGGGCAGTGCAAACTAGCTATTGAGCTGCTCTAAGGAGGAATCATCAGGAGGCATAAAACCAGCATAGCCTGCTCAGTTCCATCTGTTCCACAGATCCAGCCCCCCAGTTGCAAGGGCAAGGGGACTATGGCTACACCGGCTCCTCTTCTGGGTGGCTATAAGATACTACCTCACCCACCTTGTGTCCCTAATATCCTGGGAAAGACACAGCCACACCACTGCATAGTGGCTATACTTGTAGGTAACATTAAAATGAAAATTTAACAAACCAAGATCTGACAAAACAAAAAAAGAACACACGCAAAGTTTTCTGTCCTCACAGTATTTGGAAAGAACCTACTGTGTATTTTGAAGTCATACATATTTCTCTAGTCACACTTTTAAATCAGCACAAAAAAGAGTGGCTTTTTCTTTTTTCTGAAGTGCTCGTTGACAAAAAGTTTATTTTAAAGAGACAGAATGTGTTGAAGACATTCTTCACTCAACCAGGAAGATTTAAAGGTTGGTCAGATTGTCCTCATGGCATCCCTCTGAGGTTACAAATTTATGTGCTTTGGTTATTGGACTCCTTCAAAGACACAGTCAGAATGATGGCTGGGTGGTGTGAAGTCTTTGGCAAGTAGCTTCAACCACAAAAGCCAAATCAGAGAATCTAAAGTAGGAGACTTTGGGAATCTCAACTTTAATCAGCTCTTGAGGCCACCAGAATATTATACCAGCCCTCCTACGAAGCCTAAAAAGTGAAGAAGAAACAGTCATACAAGGTTCCCCACCCACAGCCTCTTCCTCATATATATTCAGAATCATCATAAACTGTCATCAAGGGGATCATTAACAGGGGAGTAGGTCCATCTTTCTGGAAAAGTCTCAATTCCTCTGTCGAGTGAGTGTTAGCAAAAGCATCACGTGTCTAAACGGAAAATAGTTTGGGCTAGAGCTTTTGTGCCACTCAGGCAGTGCAAACTAGCTATTAAGCTTCCCCAATGGGGACTCTTCAGTCGTTTATAACATTTACAGCTCCATCTGTTCCACAGATCCAACCAGAGGTGTCAGGGCAAGGGGTCATGGCCAGACTCCCTTTTGTTCTGGTTGCAGGCTAGCCACAATATCTGGGTAGTCTAAGCAGCCCTTTCCCTCCTTTCTACTACCACCCAACTCACTGCCTTCGAATCTGGCTCTTTATGTCTAAGCTATACCTGAAACTGCAGATTGATTTGCTTTCTTGCAATTTCAACAAAATTACAAATCCCCAACCCCTTTTTCTCCCCAAAATAAAAACATGTCTAACTTAACCCATAAAGAGACTGAGACTTCTGTCATGATAACCAAAAATATTTGGCTAGTAAAAGGCTTAAAAAACCCAAAAAACAAAACAAAGCCCTTACTAATCACTACATTTTACATATTCTAAATCTTATGCTGCTAATTTGGGCTCCAGGCCAGCACTTACACCAAAAACTATTTTTGTTGGTGAACAAACAGTGCCCCTTTGGATATAGTTAATAATTACTATAATCAAGCCATAAGCCATTATTTGGCTATTTTAAAAAAGGATGGGAACTAAAGCAAAATTACCTCCCTGTTATGTATGGGTGGAGACTTACTCCATCTTGTAAAGAACCTGGAAGAATTACAAGTGGTGAAAGCACTAAGGGTTCAGGAAGTTAAATGCGTCAGTGTCATATTTCAAGGGAAAATTAGATCACAGAGAATTGAAAAAAATAAGGGATTCTAATTGATTAAACTATTGAGGGAGGGCTATTTAATTTTTGTTTTTATTTCCCTGATCTACCCAGACAGATAGTATTTACTAATTTACAGAAACAAATGAAGAGGATACTTTGAAAATTAAATGCCCAACTTCCAGGCTGTCCTGGAAAAGTACCATGCATATATTTTAGTGCCAAAAAAAAAAAAGTAAACTATTAAAACAATGGATTTGAATTTCTTAGGAACCTATAATTAAAGTAGGCATATTCTTCAGTGGGTTATACTAATTTGTGGAGACTTATTAATTAATGAGATTCATTAAACATTGCAATCTTTCTATGATGATTCTCTCTCCAAGGCTCTGAAAGCTTTAACACTGTAATCAAATTCCAGAGGCTTTAGATAACAGGGACTATATTAGGCTATTATTAAAACTACTAAATAGAGTAATCATTCAGGAGCTTTTACAGAATGTAATAGGTTATATGTGATGTACTTTACTACTAGGCCACAGATCAATAGGTGTTAAAGGAATGAAAACATGCAATACCACTTCTACCAGCTGGTTGATGAGACTAGATTCGAGGAGAGTGCACACTGCACAGAATTCCCCCAACAGAACCAGGGGTATTTTGCCTCCCTGTGATCAGACATAATGCTTTCGACACTGGCCTTTCCCACACCATATCACTCCTGCTGAGGCAGTGGTTTTGAAGAGCTATTACCTTATATAGTCACACCTCCCTGCTGAAGAGGCCTCATCTATTCAAAATGGCCGTAGCCACTGCTCTGCCAGGGTGCACGCCAGATGCCAACACAACCCATCCTGCTGACAGCCTCCACCAGAAGATCCTGCATCAATCTAAACTTCTACCATGCAAAGCCACCAAGGCTGAGCACCACAGCTGACACTACCTGCCCTTCTCCAGGTATGAATCTCCCTGGTGTACAGCAGCTCCCACTGGCACCAGTGTGTGTTAAATCAAAAGTATTCAACCAGGAAAATTTAGAAGACTTATCTGCTGCTCAGTTAATGGCAATGGGAGTCATACATGCACACTGGGCCTGATCCTCATTACTGAAATAAGAGAGACATTTGCTATAGAATGCAATGACAGCAAGAGTCGGGAAACTGAGTTACTCGCATATTGCAAGACTACAATGAAATTCTTAGGGCCTTAATTCAGACTAACATATACTTAGTAGCTAATGGAGATCCATTCCTGCAATACGTTGTGCATTCTACTTGCACGTGAGACATGCCTGTTCAGGGACATAATTGCCTGGTATACAATGACTAATACTCCCACTCATCCTCAGATCAAAACCAACCAACCAACCAACAAAAAGAAATAGAGTTTCACAGAACAGGGATTGCTACTTCCCCTCTCCAGGGGGCATGTAAGCAGCAAGGTAATCACCTTTATGCATCCCCAAGGGTGCTGGGTTGTTAAAAATAACTGAAAAAAAAACCAACCACTTGCTGCTGGGAGGTGAGGCCTTCTCCCTCCCTCTCTCCTGCTCCAAGGACCTCTGGCAATTTATGCCAATTCCTTCAAAATTAGAAATTGTTTCCGTAAAGTCAAGTGCTCATAAGAGCAAGAACAGTTTTCTGGGTGAGGCATTGGCAGGGGCCTCCAGGAATCAGGCTCAGTTTCTGGCTCTGCAACAACTTTCTGGGGATACATCTATAAGGCCAGCAGAAATCTGCAGCACCAAGTCTCAGACATCATGTTTACAGACTCAGGCTTGCAGGGCTCAAGCTCTGATGCTGAAAATAGCCGTGCAGACATTTGAGCGAAGACTGACTTTTGGGCTTTACAGCCTGAGGTTGGGGGAGAGAAGGGCTTCAGAGCCAGAACATCTACACAGCTCTTTTCAGCACCCAAGTTTGTGCCCTGAAAGCCTGAATCTGTAGACCTGGGCTCTGAGACTTGCTGCCATAAGTTTCTGCTTGCCATGTAGATGTACCATGGGTGACCTGGGGAAAACTTGTTGCGTCTCTTTCTTTAACATAAAAATAATGATCTTTCTTCCCTCATGCACATTGTCCATCTTGTCTATTTAGATTGTAAACTCTGTGGGGCAGACTATCTTTCTATGTTTATTCGAGCCCCAACCTTGAATCTGGCCTACAGACAATACGGTAGTCAGGGGTGAAAGTTAGCTGGTACAGTGTACCGGTATGAAGCCAGTACCGGCCTGTATGCAACCCATATTAAAGCACTGCCCTTTTGCCTCCCTCGTTGGCAGCCCTGCTGGTAGGGTCCGTACCAGCAGGGCCACCGATGGGACATTAAACAGCAACGTTAAAGCGCTGCTACGGCAAAGGATGGTACTTAAAGCACTGCTGCGGCAGTGCTTTAAATGTTGCTGCACCCCTCTGTTAGCAGCCCTGCCAGTAGGGACCCTAACAGCAGGGACACTGACCAGGGGGTGCGGGGACGGGACAAAAGGGGCAGCAGTGTTAAAAAGTGTTGCCGCGGCAAAGGACCCTGCTTAAAGCACTGCTTTAATGTCATTGCCCCTTTTGCACCACCCCTCCTGCCCCTCAGCCACTGACAGGGGCGGGGCAAAGGGAGCAGCTGCCCCACGGCCAGTGATTTAAAAGCGCCTGGGGCTCCAGCCACTGCTGCTGCTACTGTGGCAACGGCCAGAGCACCAGACCCTTTAACTTGCCACTGGAGTCCCAAGCCATGTGGGCCAGGTGGTCTGGAAGGGCCAGCTGGGGGACACTGGCCTCCCAGTCCAACCCCTTCTGCCAAAGGCCCTACCATTTCCAGGGGCTGCAGCCAGCCCTGTCTCCACTACCTGTAAGCCTTCAGAGTTACTTTCACCCCTGACTGTAGTACAAATAAATAAATGAATGCACCAAATCCAGGGATGGACATTCACCAGTCTTAATCCTAGGAAAATTTAATTTAATGTTGCAACTATAACAGATAATATGGGTTGCCATAATGGCTGTTGTTCTTCCTTCTCCCTCGTTCTCCCACTGACCCCAGAATGCAATATTGTTTATGAATCGCAATGTATGTACATACTGCTGTTTGGAAAATACTGAGGATCATCACAGACAAAATATACAACATAAAAATATTTTTTGATATGTGGATTAATTATTTATGAATTATCCTCCCTGTTCTGCAGCTGAGCAAATAGCACTCACTGAATCTTATTTTTAAACAAGCAAAGGATAGGATATCTTCGCCAAAAATGAGTGTTCAGTGTTCAAAGATTATTTGCACAACTGAGATACAAATTCTAACAACCTCAAGCAAAAATACAAGTCTTCCTTCCCTGGATTAGACCGCCAAAACTCTTCTTCTGTTATTAGCTTTTGTAATTGTGATTTTAACTTTGTAAAAATTGTTACAACTTAAATATTTCCTCCAAATTCTGAATTACCATGCATATTTACCATCCTGGACATAAGCATTCCTAAATTATTTTGAAAATTTACATGTCATTTTTTAAAAGGAAGGTTTCTTCTCTCCAAATAATTTGATTTATAGAAACTTTATAAAAGTTGTTTATAAAACTTTTTTTACCCTCTTTAAAAAAAACCAACCAACCAAAGAACAGGTCATGTTTTAAAAACTACTTTTTTTTTTTTTTTTTTAAACAGATTTTGACTTTTTGTTGTTACACCCAGCTGGGAGTTAACCATGAAAAGATTTCCTGGAAGACACTGTCAATTGTTTGGAATACATTTTTGAAAAATTAATTCCCTAATGGCATATTCAGTTAATTATCTCATGCACTAGTCAGCTGAATATTGGATGAGCATTTTGAAAGAACTGAATATCCTATTGGTTTTGCACATAGGAATCTACAACAGGTCATGAAGCTAGGCAGAAGAACAGCTCACATAATCGTCTAACAATGCAATTGATGCAACCCCCTCACCCCAGGAAAAAAACACAACCTGCAACTGCAAGTGTTTCAGGGCTTGAAATCAATGGTTTATTCAGACTTACGATGTGGAAAAAAGGCCAGGCAATTTTTTTAGGCACAGAGGAGATTTTGTGCTGTGCATTTCAATGTAATCTATACATTCAGTCACATCACTGATGGTAAGTATTTAGGGCCTCCACATAGAAGCAGCACAGGAGAAGATAACAAGCTCTTTATATCTGCAAATTCCTCAGTCATGGACCTGTTCCAGTTCTTTTTTGTTATCATGAAAGGATTTCAAGTCGCCTATTACTCTGGTGGCAAAGGTCATTTTTGTGGATTCAGTCCTTTTCCTTTGCACAGAAACCTGCTCAGTTGGGAACATCCTGCAGAGTCATGTTTGTTTATTGATAAATGTACTTCCTTTCAAATTTGACAGCCACTGATATCTAGACCTCTTGAGGCCTTAGGAAGAAAACAAATCAAAACCAACCAAACCAAATGAAAACACATTGAGTGGGGACTATATAATTAAATAAATGTGAAAATGGATAGAAACTGAACAGAAGCTAGACGCTGAGTACGAAATATTTAGTGACATTTAGGCATAAGTGACTTATAGGCTGAGCCTAAATCCCATTAAAAGTCAATCAGTTTAAGGGTCCCAAGTCATTCAGGCACACTCAAAAATGTTGCCCTTTGTCTCATACTGTGTTATTTTCCTTCCAGGCTGTGTTGATTTTAACCACTATAACAAACTTGTCCACCTTTCCAACATCAGTTAATTTTGGTGCACATTTATTTAAATGTTTACAGCATGATCACAATGATTTCAGGGCAGATGTGACTTTACCAGCCACTGCTGCACTGGATGGAGGTGTGCAGAGATAGATACCACATCAGCATCACTTTCTGGGCAAGGGACCAGAGGTAGCCAAACACAATGCTTCTGGAGACACAATGCCTCCTCTGCTCCTGTCACAGACCACCAACCTGTATGGAAAGGGAACGTGGACTTTGTCTCCCCTCTCCTCATTTGAGGTGCTTGGCACAGCTGATAGCAATAGGATTCCATCATGCTTTCAAGTATGGCATTGAATTTCACCCCTGTGCATTCGGAGGTGCACAGAGTCCACTACAGGTGAATTTCGCCCACAGAACATTCTGGATGTACTCTCTCTCATCTTGCACATCTTCACAAGAGCCGTTAAAATCATCTGGCCTCTGCCATACAGACTTCCTTTTATAGGGTGGATTTGAGCAACAAAGCAATCCAGATAATGACCCTGATCATCATCAATGAGACACGTCTCATGTTATCATGTACTAAGCAACACATTGCTGGAACTCGCCTGACTGAGTACTGCTGGGCAGTGTTCTAAGTATGTGCTGATGGAAAACCTCTAGCTAAATTTTGTGAACTTCTTTGGATCAGATGGCAGACACTCTATAGAGGCATTTCTTAGTCAATCCTGGTGGAGCCCAGAAGTGGGCCATGAAGGACGACTGCTGCATTGCAGCAAACTGCCTTATCTCCTTCCCTCCCAAAAGTAACTCAACCAGTCAAAATCCAGCATCCAGTAGGATGCAAGGGAAGGGATGGATAAATTCTGTTTTCTTTGTGGTTCAGCTTTTCTCTGCAGACACTGCACTTAGCATGGGGGAAAGGTGCTGCTTCAGTGTGCTCACAGCTCTCCACAGCTCCTCTGAAGCAAGTGCAGAACATGTGGGCAGGAAGAGCAGGCAAGGGAAAGAATGTTTGAGCAAGAGGAACTCAATAAAGATCTGCCAATCTAGCCCTCTCCACCCAGCAAACTAACATCCCCCATTCCCCTCACACCACTTCCACCCATTGTTAACCAATCCCTCTACTGTCTCTGCCCAAAGCTAAGAATGGTTTCTTGACACCGTCCCAATCCCATGTGGCTTTGGGAGGCAGCAAGCAAAGGCAGGTGGATTTGGGGATCCTGAGAGGAAAAAACGTGAAGGCCACTGTGCTATAAAAGAAATATCTAATTAATGGGATGCTTCACCAAAAAATAAAATCATTAACAATAGCTTTTATTTTGAAGTGCATCCTGGATATATACGAAAGTGAACAAAGCACTTCAGCAAACACTTATACTTAGCTATAACCAGGAACTGTCTGGGTTTATGGCTTAGCATAGGTGGACATCATGCACTGACCTGGCTCTTTCCTTTGCTTCTCTTTCAGACTACTCGATGGAGGTTCTCTCTCTATTTCCTAATGCTGATGTCTTTGGACCCTTTCAGGCAAAGGGCACACTCCATATTCTCATGTCAAAATAAGGAAAGTCAGTTTCTATCCCCAATGGAAGGAAATGATGATTCAAAAAGTCATTAAATATTAGCAACTTCGTCTTGGATATTTAGTCTGGCAGTGGGAATAGGGTGACCAGATGGACGGGGGTGGGAGATAATAGGAGCCTATATAAGAAAAAGACCCAAAAATTGGGACTGTCCCTATAAAATCGGGACATCTGGTCACCATAAGTGGGAAGAAAGTAGATAATGTTTTGGAACAAGAGTCCATAACATATTTTCTGCCCTACTGTACTGTAGCTGGAAGATAAGGGAATGAAATACAAGAAGAGTGTAGGTTTTTTTTAATATTTACTATAAATATGGAATTCATATAGAACAAAAGGTAAAAAAACTATTGTGTCAGTGAAATGTACCTTTACTTATGGTACTGTCTAATGCAATTATGCAGTTATCTCAAATCAGGGTTCTATCACACTGCATTACCTGACCTAATGAATTATGAAATAATTCTTAAGAGCCACTCAATTACTGATTATTAAAAATAGCAGTTACTTCCGGTGACTATATTAAGGGAATGCCACAATAAACCATTTTCAGCTCAACTAGTTTTCACGTCTCATGTGGAGCGCTCTGCTGGACATAAGATTATTGATGACCTCTGGTCACTATTCAATACACAGGATACATGGTGGTGACGTGTGCACACCACAGTTGAGGAATTTATGCATACAAGTGCAAACAGTGACAAACAGGACAAGCAGCACAGAGAAATCTGAATCCGTAATGAGAGCACTGCTGTGAGGTTACTACAGATCAACAGTAGTTATAAGACAGAAAAGGGGTGTGTAAAAGTAAACATCTTATTTATATGCTGTGAATCAGGCTTAAAACCTATGTGTGTCAGGGTGGCAGGGCAGGGGTAAAATCCCTTGAATGCCCTGCCCCTGCTGGCTAAGCCCTGCTTTCTGGCAGGAGGGGCAGGAGTAGAGGCTTGGAGGAGCCAGGAGGAAGCCCAGCTGGGAGCCCTAATGAGGGCTTGTTCACAGCACCAGGCTGGGCTAAGTGAACACAGGTGAGGCTGGGAACTGAGAGGGCTAGAAAAGCCCTGAGCCAAACTCAGTTAGAGGCAGGCCAGGAAGGAAACAGGAGGCTGCTATGCTGTCTCCTTGCTGCAGGCAAGGTGCCTCAGGGGCCGGGAGACACTGGAACCAGGACAGAGAGGGTAACCGTCTGGGGATGGAGGGAAGCACTTTTCTTGCACTGAAGCCACTAAGTGAACTATAAATAAAGGACACTTGGGGAACACCAGAAGAGGGTGTGAAGACCTTTATTTTGATCAGCAAGAACACAGGGCACAGACAGAGAGACCTGTGTGGACCCTGTGACAGTCAGACAAACCAATCCCCACTCACATCCTATCCCTTCATTCTTAACAATAAGAGAGTTAGAATAAAATGGGTCGGCAACCTTTCAGAAGTCGTGTGCCAAGTCTTCATTTATTCACTCTAACTTAAGGTTTCGCGTGCTAGTAATACATGTTAATGTTTTTAGAAGGTCTCTTTCTATAAGTCTTTAATATATAACTAAACTATTGTTGTACATAAAGTAAATAAGATTTTTAAAATGTTTGCGAAGTTTCATTTAAAATTAAATTAAAATGCAGAGCCCCCCGGACTGGTGGCCAGGACCCAGGCAGCGTGAGTGCCACTGAAAATCAGCTTGTGTTCTGCCTTTGGCATGCGTGCCATAGGTTGCCTACCCCTGGAGTAAAAGGAGCTTGAGATTTCTACCTGTATAGATGACTATGCCTGGCATGCATAGCTTTCTCTCACATTTTTGCTGGAGGCAGGAGGATAAAAAAATTTGCAGGAGACTCCTTGCAACACTTTTAAGTGGGACACCAAGACCTACAACAAATTCATTACCTCTCACTTCACCACGGTTCACTCCTACCACAACTAAATACATCTATCAGTTTCTCCCAAGACAACTCCCCCTCAAGAAAATAAACACAAAGAGATTAGATTCCCCTCTACCCCCACCCACAACCTCCAGGACTTTAAAATGATGGCTTCTTTTCTCAGTGATTCATTAAGCCAAGAGAGGGAGTTGTTCAGTGATGCTGTTCCAGGCCGGATTAATGTCTCCTCTCTCCACTCATCTCCAGGTTCCTCATATGCAGAGCTGAGAGACCCGGCTCTAAGGTGGAGCCAGTGGCTGATAGCAGGGAGGGGAGACCCTGAGTATCCCATGAGCAATCTTCATGATATCAAGCTGAGGAAGCTTAGGAAGCAGCTATTCATGAACTACCAGAGCACCTTTAGATGGCCTCAGGTATCTTAAGACTGAAAGGGGGAAAAAATCATGTTCCCAGCTAAAGAACAATGTTTTAGAGCAGGGGTGGGGAAACTACGGCCCATGAGCTGGATCCGGCCCTTTAAAGCTTTGGATCCAGCCCACAGGATTGCCAGCCCTGTGGAGCCACGGGACTGGGAGGGAGGGAGCCTGCCCGGGCCAAGGTGTGTGCTGCTGCCACTGCCACCGCCACCCTGGAGATGCTCCAAGTAAGTGGCGCCGGGCCAGAGCCCCAACCTCTCCTGCATCCCACCCCCCAACTCCCTGCCCTGAGCCCCCTGCCACACCCCACACCGATCCTGCATCCTCACCCCCTGCCCTGAGCCCCTGCCACCCCATGCCCCTCCTGCACCCTCATCCCCTGCCCTGAACCCCCTTATAAATACCACACCCCTCCTCTACCCCCAACCCATTGCCTTGAGCCCCATCCTGAACACCGCACCCCCTCCTACACCCCATTCTGCCCCCCTTACTCCCTCCCCAGCCCTACATTCATGGCCCTGCATGCAATTTCCCCACCCAGATGTGGCCCTCAGGCCAAAAAGTTTGCCCACACATTTTAGAGAATAAATTTCATACACTGGCAGGAAGAGACCTGGTAGCTTCTTTCTTTTTCAAGTACAATTTGAAAAGCGCTACATTTAGTATTTCCCATACCATCAGTACTATAAAGAGGTTATATGAACAGCATACCGAAAGGCTGTTTCTCTACCTCAAGTCATCAGATACATATAATTTGATTGACCATAAACTAAACATACATTTTTGCAAAGTATTTTCTGTTCTCAATGGGACAAGAATGTAAAACAGAAAAGGGGTTAGGAAATTAATTATAGTTTGAACAGGGGTTGGACTAGTCTTCAAAGATTTTCCTCCATGGCCCCTGATCGCAGAGGAAAAACTCGCATGACCCCCAGTCATATCTCCACTGAAATGCTGCTGCAGAAAGCATGCTACTTTCCATGGCAGCATTTCAACAGGACAAAAATAGACCGCTCAGAAGTTCTGTGGTCTCCTGGACAGGATCCGCCCCACCTCCGGGGTCTAACGCACCCCCAGGGATCGTCTCACCCACCACACTTTGAAGATCACTGGACTAGATGATCTCCCGAGGTCCCTTCCAACCCTGATATTCTATGAGTCTAAGACTAAAAATTTGAAACAGCTGAATCCTGCGATCTGTTAGATAATATGCTGTTCAATATTAAAAATCAACTTTCAATTAAACTTTGTTCTTGCATCCTTTAAATTTTCCTTATGTTTATTAGGCAATCACAAACTTTTTAGCTAGCAAATTGCAAAGTAAAACTTCAAGCTATAAAAACTACTAGCTGAAATGGAACGGAGGACCCTGAAGTGAATAGCTTCCTATTCTAAGGCCTTCACCAATAAATACACGGAGACAGACGTCTAAAAAACAGTGTGCCATTAAATAATTAAAGATTTCATTTGTCTGTTTAAAGACTTCCCCTTTCTGCATCCAAATCCAGCACTATGTTAACAGGTATCAAGTCACAATATAAAAATGATTTTCAATTAACCAGGTTTTAACACTAATTATTGTATAGGCCACATAGATCTGAAAAATTTTTGAATCTCAAACTTCATTGGAGATTTAGAATTTGATATGCTTCAAATACCTACTTCTATACAATTACTTTATATAATAAAGCAGAACATAAGCACATGTCATAGGAAGTTTATGGTGAGGCTCTGTTTCTTGTCATTATGAGGATGAGAGATTAAGCAATTTAATTAACAGAGGTTTCAATAGGATTATATGGTTATAAAGCGCTATTTAAGTTCTGCAGAGGAAATGAGAATATTTAATTAATAGGACCAATGACAAATGCAATTTTTAAAGAACTGTTTATCATTCTTTTAGTTTAGAATGCTTTAAGGACAATAATGCCATAATACTCTTTCTAGAAGGCCGAGTGGGCAGCTGTGCCCATTCTAAAGCAAATGCTATGTCAGTTAACAGTATCTTTTCTTTACCTACCATAGACACCTGTTACATGTACCAAGTAGTTTCCCATTTTATGTGAGAAAGATGGAGACCACCAATATCCAGAAGTCAAAGACTCAATCAGACCAAATGTAATAAACCCCCCATTAACTCATTGCTGTAAAATGTTGGAGACTCAGTCTCAATGCAGCAAAACACTTATTAAAGTCAAGTTTATGCTTCCCATTGTGTAGTGCCTCTCTCACATACTTAAAAATAATGTTGATAAATTGTATAGTCAATTGCTTGATCATACTTTGGTTCCTTATGATATATGCTCAAGAAACCAAATAGTTAATGTCAGTCAAGTTTATTAATATGCACAGGAAAAAAAAAATCTATATGATACCAGTCTCCAAAGAACAGTCCTGTGCAATGATGTTAAATTCACTTTATGCAGAGAGTGTGGCGCTCACCAAAGTTACATCCCTAAAGCCATCTTCCTATACCCTATTTGTTTATCAGGAAAAGATTCCATAAAAGTCACCTGAAAACAGATTCAAGTAATCAGCTTTCTACCTTATTTCTTTATCTTCTATTCTGAACCCGTACATGCCAGGTCATGATGCACCCTTATCTTTTTTCTGCATACATGCATTCAAGGTACTAAGGAGTATGAAGACACTTCCTGGACCTCTACTAGGGTAACTAGGTTTGTGAGGGTCTCCTTCTTTCTGTAGCCATGAGGAAACAATTATATGTCCTGATACTGTCAGTTTCCCTGGCTACTTAAGCCAAGGCTTACTTCAACTAATGCAAGGTATTATGGGATACTTAGCATAAGTAAACATGATCATAATAAAGGCACAGGCTAATGTTGGCTACGAAATTGCTATATTAATGCTTAATAAGTAGTATACTTAAATACATGGAATATATATTGTGGGTAGTGTGATTTTATATATAGCCAGTGTATATTAGTCAACAATAGGCATAAGTTTAAAATGTTTTCTTGCATTGGGGCAGAGTGCTCATAATCTTGCAGAACTGAGTCCCATCTGAGTTTTGCCATTGGGATAGTTCTTGTCAGATTCAGGCGTTGGATGCTGGCTGACAGAGATGAACCTTTCTAACAATTCTGACACTCAAACACAGGTAGATGCTCTATCCAATGCCTTTAAAGCCTATGAACATGCATAATACAGGATAGGCTTTTACCCAGCAATGAAAATAGACTGGCTGATATGGTGCATGGTGATAACTCATTCAAGCTAGTTTTTTCAGCCTATTATGCAAGACTTTAAATAATGTAGATCTCTTATTTTTAAACAAGCAGTCTTTTCCCTGAAGTGTGTGCTAACCTTGATCAATCAAATTTCCCTGATTTTGTTCAGTTTTCAGTGGCACTTTCACACATTCTTGTGTAATTCTGGCTGAGAAAATGTGAGGTGGTAATTGTCTCTGAGCATATCAAGCCTTTTTGCCATAGATTAAATTGCAGTTTTGATGCTGATGTAAATAAGTATACTGTTTTAAAAAGTGAAAGTTAAGCTTTCCAAATAGGAATACACAATGCAATGGTCAAGATTCAGTGTGACATCTTTGCCGTCTGTAAACAACACTTATACTGCACTATGTCATGACAGCTGAAGAATGGTGTTAAGTCACATGGGAAGGCTGGGCGGGGATGACATATGATGTAGCCCAACTGAAATATGAGGCTTTTTCCACTGAGTTGGGAACAGTGCAGATGGAGGTTTCCTATTAAATAGGCAGAAAACTAACATCTATGGGTACGTCTACACTGCAATTAGAAACCCGCAGTTGGCCCATGCCAGCTGAGTCAAGCTTGAGAGACTCGGGCTAAGGGGTTGTTTGATTGCAATGTAGACATGAAAGGCTCAGCCTGAAGCCTGGGCTATTGGACCTGATGAGGCAGGAAGGTCCCACTGCCTGTGTTGCAACCAGAGCCTGAACATCTACACTGCAATCAAACAGCCCCTTAGCCTGAGCTCTGTGAGCCTGACTCCACTGGCACTGGCAGGCCCAGGTTTTTAATTGCAGTCAGACATACCCTCTATGGCCCAGTCATGATGGCAATAGAGGGGGAAATCAGTATCAAGTTATCCCCACCAGAGAGCTCAGCCAGTACAAAGCAACTTATATGGAATACCACACAGCAGTTATCACCACACCAGCACTTAAGCCTGCCTTTGGTGGAGTCCTGTCAGCTACAGTTTTTGGCATCATTATACAAACTGGCCCCCAGGAGGATAAGCTAATCACTAGCGCTAAAATATTTTAGATCATGAAAAGGATACCACAACTGATGAGGTGATTATCTGATATCATGAAAAGGATACCACAACTGAGTTAGAAGTGATTATCTTGAAACTCACGTGATTTGACCCCTGTTTAAATATTATTTGATTGATACCATACACCAGGGGTCAGCAACTTTCAGAGGTGGTGTGCCAAATCTTCATTTAGTCAGGACTTCGCGTGCCAGTCCAGAAGGGGCGGGGCTTTGGGAGGAAGGGGAGGGGCTGAGGGGGTCAGTCCGCCCCCTTTGGGGTTTTTCCCGCAGGCTACTGCCAGCCTGAGTAAAGGTGCTGAGTGGGGCAGGCGCGGACCCTGGCTGGCAAGGGGCCAGCAGGGGGAACCCCTGAGTGGGGGGCAGGCTGAGCGGCTCACCCCACCGCTGCTTTGGAGTTTTTCCTCGCAGGCTCCTGTCAGCTGGGGTCCCACTGCCTGCACCAGTCAGCTCCCGCTGCTAGCCTGGGTATAGGGAGTCCAGGCTGACAGCAGGCTGGCAGGAGCCTGCAGGGGAAACCCCAAAGCAGTGGCGGGCTAAGCACTCTGCTCGCCGCTGCTTTGGGGTTTCCCCCGCTGGCTCCTTGCCAGCGAGGGTCCCACCGCCTGCCCCAGTCAGCTCCCCTGCCAGCCTGGGTGCAGGGAACCCAGGTTGGCAGTGGGAGCTGAGTGGGGCAGGCGGTGGCTGGCAAGGTGGCAGCGGGGGGAAACACTCCGCGTGCCACGTTTGGCCCGCATGCCATAGGTTGCCTACCCCTGCCATATACCCATAACATGCTTCTAGGCACAATCATCACAGACCATTTCAAAGCACACACCAACAGTAAAATTAAATTACACTGCCATAATCATGAAATTTTAAAAGAATTATAGCTTCCAGAACTCTTGACTTTTCTAGTTCATAAGTGTCAACTGTTGTAATAACTGGGCCTACAAATTTACAGTAATTGTGAGGTTGAGCTCAATTGCAAAGAGTGAGGGAAAGTTCATAAAATGTCACAATATTGTGTTACAACAGATGTTGATGAAAAAAGTTGCAAGAGAGAGACAAAGAATGCATTAGTCCAAACAGAGAGGCCTACTGCTATTACTCAAGGTCTGTGTTAAGATCATATCTGGTAAACAAAATAAATATGGGATGGAAATCAATGTACCAAAATGGGTGTGTCAGAAATTAATCCTAATTAGTAAACAAAACAATCAGAGGATGGGCTATTCCAGCTACCACTCTACTTTTAGAGTTCCTAAAAAAGGACTTTGAGGCAAGGGGTGGTTATGGAAGGGAAAGTGAATGCAACAATTTCTGCCTGAAAGGGGAAGGAGCACACTTCACCATCATGGCTCCCACTCCCACCATCTTCTGGTACCCCAGGATCCAGCATAACACTATTGTGCCTTCATCATCCTGATCCTGAGAGATGTCCTGACAAGGCTGGGCCTACAAGAGGGACCCAGATGACATCACTTATTCCATTGCTCTGACTAAATCCCAAACACCTCCTGGCACGTAAGACTGTCAACAGCTCTCTCCAGCCCAATGTGCCCTTTTCCTTCCCCACCTTATTTCTTCTCTTTCCTGTCCCTCTCAGCAAACCAAGAGTCTATATTTATTTCACAGCAACATTACTGAAAGGCTATCACCCAAAGAGGTAGCTAAAAGCAATGCCCTAAATAACCTGATGCTGCTTGTACAAGTTTACCAGGTCTTGGAATAGCTAATAAGACAATGTGTTGTGCCTGTGTTTTTCCAGCAGTCAGGTTGCAAGTTAAAGTCAATATCAGAGAAAAAAGCTGCCTTTTCTAGCTTTTCTGTTCTTTTCTCTCTCCTTGTGTGTGTTTGCCTTCTTTCCTCTTCTAGAAACAGGATAGGACTTGACTTAGCAGCAATAAGAGTTCCAGCACATTTCAATTAACTTGGTCTCTTTTCACCAAACAGGATAGTTATCTTTAACACCATCTAAAACACTGTCAAACAAGGTTCCCCCACCCCCTTCTAAAGATTCTCTACAGCTAAAATGAAAAAGAAAAGGGGCTGTTGTTAAAATGAAAGGCTTATTTAATACTTTACATTTCAAAGTGCTTTAATGCCCCACCCAGACCCACATTTCTAATAAAAGGATTTTTATTGGTGTCTGGCATGTTACAAAGAAGGCTGAGATCTCTGTATATGAAATCCCAAACGCTAACCTTTTTTAATGTTGGATGATGACAGGGTCACGTTAGCACCTTTGACTTGTTGAGCTGAATTAATACAACACACCGTATGCTATTTAACCAGCTTGTCCCTTTTTTGCCTTAGAAACAGGTTTCTTTTTCTAAGCCTGGAACGAAGGCTACACAATTAAAAATTAAAAGGGTCTTTAGAGTTTACTGTGAATTGAAAAATGGGCCTTTTTGTGGACAATTTTGCTAAGCTAAGCAAATTTTTCAGTAAAGAGGCAATTTTGTACAGCAAAAAAATAGCAAACATGGAGAAATATTTTTGTCCTCTTTCTTTTTTATGTGTAATTTCAACAAAACAAGAATGTGACGGGGTGAAATATTGTATGAAATAAAAATCAAATGTATATGCCCAATGAAGTTTATATTTTGTAATCTTTGTACTCCCATAGCATTATCTTTGTTTTGTTTTATCGTTCTTTCTTCTGGTTTTTTAATCTGTTCAGTTCTGCACTTCCTCTCCAATCAGTGTATTTCATGTTGCAGTCTAGATGAGCATTTCAACCCTCTTTCTTTTGAGCATGTTTTACTCTTTCCCAGTACTGAAGTCTGCAGGTCTTCACAAAGTACACTGAACCGGGGACCTTTTAGAACTTCTGTTTAATTGTAGAAGACAAGCCCATTCAAGATGCCAACAATAACATACAGTAGATGATGTGTGTGCTTTTCATAGTTATTGGGAAAGTGTTTCTTTGGGAGGCTGGATAATGAAGTAAGATGAGGTGAAGGGCAACTTCTGCTAGAGGTGTGTACGTGTTAGAAGGCATGTGGCCGTAGGATTCAAATAGCTATTCAGTGAAAAACAAAAAAAAAACCCATCCTGTTAAAATGTTTCCAGTGTCATTTCTAATTAGAATAGCCTTAACAACACACAATGGTTCATCCATCTACTGAAGCCATAGAAGCTTTAGCCTTAGAGAACTTTGTTAAATACATCATTAACTTCAGAGCTTGCTCTCATTATGCAGCAGTTCAAAGCTTACATAGTGTTATTAGTTAGCAAAGATTGTATTATCCTTGTTAGACTGTACTGATAGATGCAACTGGCCTTTGGTGCTCACAAAGCCAGAAACAACCATGAATATCTTCAGCCTCACACAATTAAATCATGTCTCTGCACCACTTTGAGACATAAGAACAGCCATACTGGGTCAGACCAAAGGTCCACATAGTTCAATATCCGTTATTCCAACAGTGGCCAATGCCAGGTACCCGAGAGGGAATGAACAGGTAATTATTAAGTGCTCCATTCCGTGTCTCCCATTCCCAGCTTCTAATATTAAAGGTGCTTATAGCTACTACTAATACATTTTAAAAAGCACATTAATAAAGTAGGAAAAGTACATACTAAATGTTTTCATGTACATTAAAATTAATACCTCTGAAAAGACTATATGTTTTATAAACAGAGCCATATTAAGTATTTTTAAACATGGTTCTCAAAATGGTTTTTCTATCTTCCTGGCACTTCTGAAATTATGTTGGGATCAAAACAGAGGAGTTCACTATATCAAATTGCTAAAATGTAAGGCTAAGTAACCTTTCTTCATTAATGTTTGTTGCTGTTCCTAAGTGGGTCCAAGTACTCTGCTAGATCATTCTCATGCAGTCTGTAAAATAAATAAATAAATAAAAATAAACTATTTGTATTGTTTCTATTCTTCCCTCCTTGAAGGTAGAAATACTAACTATATCTTATCTACTTTCGCCTAGATGTTTGTCCTCCTTTCCTGAACACAAGTTCAAAGACACAAAGATTTTAAATAAAAAGTAACAGTATTTCACTTTGTAATACTAGGGATATTCGTGTGATTTTTCGTTTTGGTTTGGTTATGCCTCCACACTATTCAATCTATTTTTTTTCTTTTAGAACAAACACCAGCACCACTAATTCACAGATTCATGACTAGAAATAAGCTTGCTATTCCTCAAACCGCTGACCTGACTCATGTCCATTTTGTTTCTGGACTTAACAGTATTATCAGAGAAATAAACAGCACCTGAAACAGCACCTGTTCAGCACTGTTCAGCAGTTCAGCACCTGCGACTGGGTTTTGCTGAGACGTGTGTTTTACAATCATCACATCAAAACTTCTGTTTTGAGTGTGGCCTATCAACTCATTTCCGAGGACACCACCACAAACACTAATGACATTGTAACTCTTTTTAACTATATAAAATGACTGTAGCAGACTCATCCTTAGCACAGGTTTGATCCAGACCACAAATAAGCCACAGATCCCTGCAGAATTCACAGTAAATAAACAAAAAACCAAAGTCAGCTGCCAGGTGTTGGAAAGGTAGATGTTGGGGGTGGGGAAGAACAAGTGGGTGTGTGTTGTCCCTTAGGGTATGGTTACACTTACAGGATTATAGCGCTATTGGTTATAGCGATCCCCTTATACAGCAATATGTATAGCGCTATTGTGTGTCCACACTGAGACACATCAGCGGTATAGCATGGCCACATTTGCGGCACTTCAGGCGGCATTAACTGCAGCGCATTAGGGCAGGTATCCCACAGAGCACCTCTTCCCGATCTGGTGCAATGCCTTGTGGTAGGGAGGCGTCACTTGCAGGGCATTCTGCATCCTGTCCCAACTACCCATGATGCTTCGTGGCATATCCCAGCAATCCTTGGGTTTCGGTCCACCTCAGGCGCCATCTTTCAACGGCGCACTTTCATCTTTCAGGAAGACACGCTCCGTCTTCCATTTTCGTGTGCCGCAATGAATCCACAATTGCTGAGTGACATGCTGACAACTGTCGCCAGCACATCTCTGTGTGCAGTGGAGTTAATCCTCAACATGCAAGGTGACAGTGATGGGTCTGAAGACAAGATCAAAGCTGTGAACACATTTGACATGAAGCTTCTTGTCTCATTAACGGACATGTTCACAGCCGTGGAACGCCACTTCTGGGCACGGGAAACGAGCACTGAGTGGTGGGATCACATCATCATGCAACTCTGGGACGACAAGCAGTGGCTGCAAAACTTTCGCATGAGAAAAGCCACTTTCATGGGACTGTGTGCTCAACTCGCCCCTGCCCTGAGGCGCAAGGACACCAGATTGAGAGCTGCCCTCCCGGTGAAGTGGGTGGCTATCACGCTCTGGAAGCTGGCCACCCCAGACAGCTACCGATCGGTGGCCAACCACTTTGGGGTGGGAAAGTCGACTGTTGGAGTTGTGCTGATGCAAGTGTTCAGGGCCATTAATCACATCCTGCTATGAAAAAATGTGACTCTGGGTAACGTGCATGACATTGTTGCTGGCTTTGAAGAAATGGGTTTCCCTAACTGTGGAGTGGCGATAGATGGGACCCATATAACTATTCTGGCGCCCGACCACCTAGCAGATGAGTACATTAACCGAAAGGGGTACTTCTCCATGGTTCTCCAGGCACTTGTGGATCACCGTGGGTGTTTTACTGACATTAACGCACGCTGGTCTGGAAAGGTGCATGACGCATGCATCTTCCATAACACCGGCCTGTTCATGAAGCTGCAAGCTGGGACTTTTTTCTCAGACCAGCGGATCCCCGTGGGGGAAGTCGAAATGCCCATCGTGATTCTTGGCGACCCCACTTACCCTTTAATGCCCTGGCTCATGAAACCCTACACAGGGAGTCTGGACAGCAGCCAGGAAAGGTTCAGCTACAGGCTTAGCCAGTGTCGAATGACTGTGGAGTGTCCTTTTGGGTGTCTCAAAGCACGCTGGCGCTGTCTTTATGGGAGGCTAGACTTGGCTAAGGGAAGTATCTCCAGCGGTTATTTCCGCATGCTGTGCCCTACATAATCTTTGTGAGCAGAAGGGCGAAGGCTTCACTCAGGCATGGTCCTCGGAGGTTCAACGCCTGGAGGCCACATACGCACAGCCAGAGAGCAGGGCTCTTAGAGGGGCCCAGCGCGAGGCTGTTAGGATCAGGGAAGCCTTGAGGGAGCATTTTGAGGCTGAAAGCCAGTTCTAAAGGGAAGTGCAGAGGGAGGGAGGAAGGGAGAGAGGGAGTGTGCATTCTTTTAATAGGAATAGGGATTTGATTTTCTGTAGCCACTAATAATCTATGTACACTGAATAAACAAACCCATTTATTAAGAAAACAATTCATTTATTCAACAGCTACTTCGGTTGCTGAAAGAAAAGATTTTGATGCATGTGAGGGGGAAGCGGGGGGAGGTGTAATTGGGGTGGGATAGGGTCAATCAGAGATTGGAGTATGTCCGGATCTCTGAGTCTCCAGTGCCCTCAGAGTTGCCGTGTCCCCCGAACCCCATTTGTGGAGGGCAATAAGGCATGTTATTAGAGGCTGACTGCAGTGGATAAGGGTCCTGGGTTTGGGGGTTGTTCAGTGAAGACATAGGGGTTGGAGGCAGCTGTGAGTGGTGATAACCAGATAGCCGATGATAGTGGCCTCGAGGGTACAGAGGGCCCGAAGGGGAAGGGTTTTGGGGCAAATGATAATGGGGGCGGAGAGCACGGTGCTTCTCCTCCTGAAGGGTGGCAATGTGCTGCATAGTCTGCAATTGAAGCTGCAGTAATGAGAGCAGCTTATCGGTGCTTTTCCACTGGTGACTTACATTCTCTTGCTGCGCCTTCTCCCTCAGCTTGCTCTCGTCCTCCCTCCACCTCTGTGCAGTTCGATTCTCCATTACAACCTGTTGCATTACTTGCTGTACTAGATCCTCTTTGCTCTTTCGTGGCCTCTTCCTCAGTTGCCTCAGCCTGTCAGCTGTTGATAACAGCGATGGCTCAGGGCTCAAGGTCGATGCTTCTAAAAGAAAAAGATACATGTAACAGTGGCTCCCTTGTAAACAGCAGACATGCCTACGATTCCCCCGCATTCCCCGCTTGCCTGTCCCACAGAGAGCACACAGACAACAACAGAGCCCCTGCCATGGTGAGTCCTCTCCAGATGCAGGGGGAATGATTGTTTCCCTGCCGTGCTGTGCTGTGGCGGGGGCAGGGGAGGAGTGCCGGGAAGTGGCGGGAGCCCTACTCTGAACATTCCCAACATTCTCCGTAGGTGTTCGTCCTGGAAGATATCTCGCTGCTGCAGGTCACCAAGGAATAAAGGGAGGGGATTCTAATGAGATGCGGCTTCCGCCCAGGGCCATATGCAGCTTGCCTCTGTGCAGCAATGCTTCCCCCCTCCATTGTAGCACAGTGGCGGGGACTAGTGACCGGGACGGAGGCCATGCTGGCTCTGCTGGGAAACCTGCACAGGCGCATTGCAAGTGCTCTTATTGAGACCTTTGAAGAGATTACTGATGACGATTATCGCGATGTGATAGAGTACATCAATGCTCTATTCCACATGTAGGCAAGCATCCCTTTCCACCCCAAGCTGCAAGTCTTCCCAACAGAAAAGCTTTACCTCTGCAATCTGCTGCTGCGCTGCCCCCTGCAACTGCTGGATGCTGCGGCTGGCTGCCCTCCTCCTGGCTTGAGAAGAGCTCCTGGCTGCATGTGTCCAGTGACTCCTCCGTGCCCTGGGTCACTGCTGCCTCCTCCTCCTCCTCTTCATCCTCCTCCTCTTCATCCTCCCTTCACTGGTGGGCTGGGAAGTGTCCGTGGTGGTCGAAGGAGTGCACATAGGATCACCACCAAGTATTGTGTGCAGCTCTTTATAAAATCTGCAAGTCACCGGGGCTGCTCCAGAGCGGCCGTTTGCCTTGCGGGCTTTGTGATACACATTCCTGAGCTCCTTTACCTTAACACGGCACTGGAGAGTGTCCCGCTCATGGCCTCTTTCCGCCAAGGGCCATGATATCTGCCCATAGGTATCAAAATTCCTGTGGCTAGACCGCATCTGAGACTGAACAGCCTCTTCCCCACAACGTTGAGCTGATGAGGTCCAGCACCTCGCTTTTGCTCCATGCTGGGGATTGCCTATTGCGAGGAGGCATGGCACATGGAGTCATGATCAATCAGAATGATCACCTGCAAGGATTCCCTGAGAGCACGCCACGCTTGGCTGAAGCAAACAGGAAGGGGATTTTCAAATTTCCCTGGAACTTTAAAGGGCAGGTCTGACGTGTGGTCACCTGAGGACAGGACAAAAGTGTTTGCAAGTGATGACCAGAGAGTGGCTCGAACGGGAATTATGGGACAGGCTGGAGGCCAATTAATGCGCAGTGGGTGTCCACATTCTCGCTGTAGCGCTACAGCAGCTGCGCTACAGCACTTATTCCCCATGCGGAGGTGGATTACCAGGAGCGCTATAACTCCGTGGTTATAGCGCTCTACGTGCCTTGCCAGTGTGGACGGGTAGGAGGTGTGACAAAGCTCCAAGTTTGTACTTGTGGGTCCTGCGCTTCCTGGCAGATTTAGGGGCCTCAGAAACTTATCTAGGCCCCATAGTGAACTCCCTTTCTCAGTATAATTGGCAAGAGTCACCGCCTAGTGAGTTACCTGCATCACAGGCCAGTATGGAAGGTAGAAAAAGGGGGGAGCCCAGGCCCGTCCTCTACTCCGGGCTCCAGCCCAGGGACCCTAATAGT
The DNA here is from genome assembly GCA_007922305.1 of Dermatemys mawii. Taxonomy (NCBI): domain Eukaryota; kingdom Metazoa; phylum Chordata; order Testudines; family Dermatemydidae; genus Dermatemys; species Dermatemys mawii. The sequence goes on along the minus strand of ML677384.1, from coordinate 7,095,513 downwards.
ATCAGCTAAGATGGCTGACCTTTTAGGCACAAAACACAATACAATTCCCTGGGCTACTTCCCCACAACAGTCCCCGCTTCTTCAAACTCCACTTCACCCTTACCTCAGGGCCTCCTTCCTTCAGTATGATATGTTGTCCAACACTCAGTCTCACCAACAGCACAACTTCCTCCCACAGCTCCTGACACCCACAGCCCACCTGACTAACTGGGAGGTTTTTATCTGGTTTCAGCCAGTCCTTGATTGGCTTCAGGTGTCCCAATCAGGCTAGCTGTTTCTACTCCTTTCTAGAAGGTTCTTAATTGGCCCCAGGTGTCTTGATTGGCCTGGAGTAGCCTTTGTTTGGCTACCCAGGGAACAGGGACCTGCACATCCTGAGACTAATATACCTGCCTTCCAGCACTCTCCTATATCCTTCTGGTCTGACTCTGTCACAGAGGTTATAGCGCTCCTGGGGGCTTTATAGCGCTATAAAGTGCCAGTGTAACCATGGCCTTATAGTAAAACAAGGAAAGCTTGCATTTAACTACTGCATTTTACATAGCTAGCACCACAGAAGTGATAGACTGCTAATGCTGCTGTAATCTGCTTGTTGTCTTCTTCATCTCCCTTGCAGCCCAGAGTCTTGTTTACCAGTATGGCTTGTAACTTTTTCGACATTTGCATTACACAACAGCAACAGCTTCTCCACACAGAGTGGGAGAATCGTTCATGTCAGAATTGCTATACATCACAGCAATCGCCAGAAGCACTATCCCATGTTAGCCAAAGGCACTAAAATTACCAGTATAGTTTTAGAAATAAAGAAAAAAACCCTACTGATTTTAAGCAACAAGTGCTTTACTGAGATGTCGGACACTCTTTTTGCCTATCAATCTAAATCTGTTTCTTTAGACACATAACTTCATCAGCAAGTGTCATGTATCTGCTTATTCACATCATTTGTTCATTTTCTGAATGAACCACTCTTGGGTTGAAGGAAGAGGTCAAAAATCTGAGGAAAAGAGTAACGAGAAAACTGAAACAGGTGTCGGGAGAGCAAAGAAGAGATTTTTGGAGAGAGGATGAAGTGGGGGACAAGGGGTAGTTAGTGAGGTGGGAACGAAAAATGAAGAAATGAGTAATGAGATATGTGCCCAGCTTCACCCAGATCTCTCCCACTGGATGCTGTGTCCCTTTCTTCCTCTCATTGTTTATGCCATTTCAGACTATACACCTTTTGGGATAGGAAGTGTGTCCTTCTGTTCAAAAAAGAGCTTAACTTATTTTGAGTGCTACTGCAAACTAAAATCAATGAATAATTATTCAGTGTATATGCCAACTACTAAACAATGGGGGTTAGTAAGTAGTTTTCCCTGTGGGCAAGATTATAACTAAAGCTAACTAGAGCACAACAATAATTCTGTTTTGCAGACACTTTTGAGGTCTCTGAAGTTATTTTAGTTTCTCCTTTGGAACAAGAACAAAACTTTTTCAATGTTTAAACAAAAAAATGATTTGTGTCAAAATGTCTGTTTTCTGATCAAAACCTGAGTGTGACAGCGTCTCCCCATTGTGTACTGGCCTGGGAAACTGGCAGTTTCAAATTCGGAGCAGAATTTTTCATCCCACATCACTCTGAATCAGGCAGAGCAGGGACTTGAATCTGGGTCTCCCACTTCCCAGGTTTGGGGCTGTCTCATTTGAAAATCTTTTCAACAAAAACCAATACATCTCCAGGAAACATTCTGGCTTTGATGAAACAGCAAATAAATTTTAAGAGTGAGCTGGTCAAATGTCTGAGTGCCATTGTATGACAGAGGTGCTAGTGATGGTAGGAGGCAGGCCTCACTCCAGTTTATGTCTTATCTTCCTAAAGCTCATCCTTCAGGGTTCTTGCTGGTGGCCAGCTGTATTAGGAAGGGATATTTTTCCTTCAATATATTATGTGAGGTTGTATTATCTCTTTCCTCTGAAAGACCAGGGATGGACAGAGATGGAGACAGAACACTAGCTGGGGAGGGCCAGAGCTTTGAGGTGGCACTGAGCAGTGCTTGGCTGCCAGGTGGTTGCTCACACGCTCAGGGTCTAACTAACCATCACATGTGAGGAGAGGAAAGAATCTTCCTCCAAATCACATTGGCAGTGACCCTGGATGTGGAAGGTGGGTTGCTTTCCTCGATGGTGTGGGCATGTGGGTCACTTGCCAGAATTATCTGGTATATCTCACTTAATTCCCTGCCATTGCAGGAGCCTCAAGCACTGGTGCACCTTGGTCTCTCCTATTCTCTGCCTGCATCACACAATAGTCTAGCCTGTGTGTCTCACTTACTTTGGTCTCATTTTGGTTGTTGGGTTTAGTGTGTGGGTGCTGGGAGAGGTGCGCCACCTGTGATATACAGGAGATCAGACCAGATGATCTCGTGGACTCCTTTGGCCTTAAACTCTATGACTAGGACTCTGTGTTGACTGGAGAAGCCCTCCCATTGACATAACGCTGTCTACACAGTGGGCTACATTGGTATAACTACGTAGCTCAGGGGGTGTAGATTTTTCACATCCCTGAGCGACGTAGTTATATTGATGTAAGTTTATAGTATAGACCTGGCCTTAGAGGTTTTTTAAACTATATCTTCTAACAACGATAAGAGATCACTGGAACTGTGGATGAATCTAAAATGTGACTAAAAATAATAAAGAAGTACAAATAAATGAAGGGTTCCAGAGGAGATCTGACTCAGTTCTATTAGACAACACATTCTGCTTGGTGGATTCTGGGTGGTTAGAATTAAAAAACTTAAAAGTATACTAGGATTTTACATATTTCTCTTGACTATTTTTGGGAGCATATGCTAGACAGCTACAGAAAAAACAGTTACTTGTTAGAACAATAAATATTTATCTGTATTACACTGAATAATGAATGAATAATTTAAAATCACTTTTCTGTTTGTCAGTTAAATCAATTGCAAATAGTGTATTAGAATGTAAAATCAGCAATTCACCATTAGAATTCTGAACTAAATTGTCGGTTAGTTCTGAAATTCCAAATTTCAGTGATTATTTGGACACTTAAATTTAACATTTGTATTCTTAAGAGCTGACACTAGTAAAATAGATTTGCAAAATTTTCACTGGTTGTGGAACACAAGAAGGGGCATGAACACAGCCAAAGTAAGTTTGTTTTAAAATTAGAATGAATATTGACACTAATATTTGCAGTTTTCACTTAGCTGGGATGTGTTGGCCACTGCTTCCCCCATTGGCCTGGATCAGCAAACCTCAGCAAGTGGGAGTCACGATCAGTTGAACCCGTGGACGCGGCAAGTAAACAAACTGGCCTGGCCTGCCAGGGGGCTTACCCTGGTGGGCTGCGTGCCAAAGATGCCAATCCCTGATATACAGACAAATCTTTGTCCACCAGCCAATTGTGATTATATTGTCCCAACAGCAAACATTTTTGTTCCAAAGTTCATTAAATGGTAGGGTACATACAATATTTCAAATGAAAAAAACAAAAATGCCCCATAATGAAATAGCATTTCCCCCAATTTGAACATTAAAAATGCTCTATGTCCAAAAGTTATGACATTAAGACTCTTATGAACATAAGTAACTTTGTATATAAACTTTGTATTACCGATAGTTTTAACAATTTTTAAATCAAGATTGGATGTTTTTCTAAAGATCTTCTCTAGGAATTATCATGGAGGAGATGTTCTAAGTGTGTATTATACAGGAGGTCAGACTAGATAACAAAAATGGTTCCTTTTGGCCTTAAAGTTGGGAAGGCTGGCAGCAGCTTTCCAAAAAAAGGTTAAAATTATTAAGCAAAGAATAGCCCTGAGGTGTTTAGCCTATTTCCGGGAATTTCCAAGATAAGTTAATAAAGTTGAAGTCTAATTAAACCACATCCTTTGTATAGTTTCTTTCTTCCTGTGCGGCTGGGACAATGATCAAGCATAAAACAAAGTCACAGATGTGCATAGTACAGAAGAACAGGCAACTTCATGTCTCAGCATATCTGAAGAGATGCTCAATTACTAAGGGGTAATTGATGTTGAGAGCATGAAAAAACTCAGTCTCGTGATCACAGAGACTAAAGAATGATCTTTTTTACAATGCTGAATCTTAGAGGTGAATTTTAAAAACATATGTGGCTGCAATTGAGGGAATGTGAGATCTGCATCCAGAAGAGCAGAAAAGTGCTGGGAGGTACAGTATTTTAAAATTTATCTTCCCTTCCACCTGAAAGCAGGACTTACTATCTGGTGTCAGCTTAGTTTCACTATCTGGTGTCAGTCATTCATTATAAATATAAAACTTACCTCTGTCAAACTACACACACATTTGTCTGTTCCTTGATCTTGCTAACTACAGCAATGTCACTTGTCAATGCTACAGCAGTTGAATTTACGTTGTTACAGATTTCTGCACACCATTGATGGGACCTTAAACACAGCCACTTGTGTGAAAAGAGCATGACATTTTTAGTTTTAAAAATTACTTCACAGAAATTAAGTCTTTGGGGTAAAACATCTGCAACACAAGTATAGAAACCCACAACTTGTTTAAACAAATACAGTTCATTATAGTACCTCGTAATGCCGTTAAGGTTAATAGGACAATCTTAAGAACACACAATTTGATTAGTAAAAACATGCATGTAGGATAAATTGCTTAGCAATAGGTGTAAATAAGTAGATTAACTACCAAAACTTATAGTTCTCATTACATATGTTTTACTTAATTGTTAATGTAAAATGCAGGCCTTAGAAATGACTATTTGAGAATTCTGATTTATTAAATTACAGGTAGAGTAATATATTGTTTGGATTTGCAATGCTATTATAAATATCTATGAATATATCCATCAGGTAGAAAAAGCTACCTGATTTTCAGAGGTCTGAGAAGCGCTTGTCAAAAGTTTTCTAAAAACTGTAGTTTTTCCATTTAGTCATAAGTGCATGGAAAGTTTCTTGTCCTCCAAAAATGTTTCAGATGAAAAACAAAAATTTTCTGCCAAAACCGCAAAATTTCAGTTTTCAGCAGTTTGATAATCTTTCTTATTACTAGTTTTTGATTGACAAAATTTGGAATATAAAATTCTTGTTTTGTGCTTTTTGAGGAGGAGACAACATTTTTGCAAGGGTGGTGTGTAGAAACAAAAAACTACACCCAAGATATATTCTGATCAGCTCTAGTGTTGAGTACCTGAGCATCTTGGTGTGGTTTCTCATCAGAAATCAACAACAACTGTAGAAATCAGCAACACTGACTGAAGTACCTGATTGTGGAACCCCTCATGTTTGCAGTCAATTACCCACATAAAATACCGAGTAAGGTATTAGAAGGCTCAATCCAACTCCCAAAGTCATTGAAACTCTTCATTGACTTCCATGGGAACTGGATAGGTTTATATACAACAGCTGAGATAAAAATCAGAATTATGATGGCAGAGAAATTATAAATACTACACAAAACAAAAACCCCATAAACTAATCAATCTAATCAACTCCCTTCTAGATCACCAACAGGTGAAGAGGAAAGGAAAAAACCCACGATTTTACTAGAATAAGCTGTATGAAACTAAAAACTACATTTTTATAAATAAATATATAGATTTTACAGTATTGGAAGGGTAAGTTAATACTACAATGTTATGAATTTTAGCTTAGAAGGAGCTTTCTATTTAAGTACAAGAAGGCTCCAAAGTTCTCCAAAGGTAATAAGTACAATTATATTACTACAGAAACGGAAAAAAATGAGTTGAGTTAAGGATATGCAGTGTAGTGATCATTCATAACACCTTTTCAAGTACTATAAATATCAGATATTTTGGTTCACTTGGTTCTCGAGCTAGCATAGTGCAAACTTCTTACTGCCATAAAATAAAGTTTGACAGTATCTAACAAACCTATATCATTCATTAAACACAGGATAAATGGAGTTGGTAGAAACACGTTTCCAAAGTTCATACACAGGTTAAGCCATTAAAAGTTTAAACTGATTCAAAATTCTTGAAACAAATCCAACCCAAATATAAAAAAAGGGAGAAAGAAGAAAACACTTTTCCAACTGTTTGAAAATTTCCAGCGCGCTACTGTGCACCACTTCTAATAGTTCACGGTTGTGTGCTATGCATACCATACCACACTACATCATAAAAATAGAAAGATTTATGACATCCAGCTATAGATGATTTTTATTTGTGATTGCTGCACATTTTAGTTTTGGGATATTGTTGATATAAGTTCTATTTTCATTTTATTTTTATTACTATCTTGTTCATCTTTCAACATATCATAGGTTGCTGATACTTCCAATCACAATACCCTGTTTTCAGTTGTTTATTTAAATTACCTTAGTTGAAATTCTCTTGGTTGGCTGTCTCCCTCAGACTGATCCTTTCTGGAAAATTTCAGCCAAAATGGTTCATCCATTTCTGAGAACAAGGGTTGGGGGAATCAGTTGGATTGCCCATGTTAACAATTTTGGTGAGGTTTTTTTTTAAAAAAAAGTTCTAGCTCCTTCAGGCTTTGGAGCAGAAACTTGAAATTTGGAGAGTTTTGGCCTTTGGGTCAAGAATAGGCCTTTTGCAATCTCCATGAAAATCCTCACACATTTTGACAAATTAAAACCTTTTGAGAAAAGGTAGTTTGCATGTATTATATAATAGTAAGCACTTGGAAAAATTAGGTCCGAGGTGTCCCAGCTTGGGCACCTAAAATTTGTCTGTATCATGGACACTAATCAGAGGGGTAGCCATGTTAGTCTGGATTTGCAGAAGTGACAAAGAGTCCTGAGGCACCTTAAAGACTAACTAAAGTATTAGAGCATAAGCTTTCGTGGGCTAATACCCACTTCGTCGGCTTGCATCCGACGAAGTGGGTATTAGCCCACAAAAGCTTATGCTCTAATACTTTAGTTAGTCTTTAAGGCGCCACAGGACTCATGGACACTAATCTCCATATGCCTCAATTCCCCATTCTACCAATGGGTATCATACTATGACAGATTTATGTTAAAAGTCTGCCTGGGAGCTCAGGTGATCAGGCTGAGGCTACAGGATCATTAGGGGCAGAGAAGAAGGAGCACACCAAGTGACTAAGTTTTAAAGCTTTATCAATCAAAAAAGCAACAGTGAGTGCCTGGGTACGCCCCACGTTACTCAGAGGAAGGAAAAAAGCATTAGTACCCAAGCCCTAACACAATTTTGGTGCACCATATAGTATAGATCAATTTCTCAGGATACCAATAAATTCTTTGTGTATTAGTTCCTTTTCCCCAACAGTCCTCTGAGGTAGAGTCCTGCAAGGGTCAATCTCTTCCTTTTCAACACATACCTGAAATCTCTTGGAGGGTAGAGGGGAGAGAGAAAGAACACGAGCACACATACAAGACACCCTAGACTCCAGCATCATTACTATGCTGATTGCACCCAGCATTGCATCTTCTTCACAGGATACACAGTAATGTCATAGAAACATCAGAGCATCTATCACCAAGTACATGGATGTAAACATCTGGAAATCTTTGGCAGACAGATAGAACTTGCCTCACCCTCTCATCAAGAGCATATATTCATTTTAAGTTAGCCTGAATCCTCAAGGTCCTAATGAACTAAATCACTAGATCCTAGACACCTACGTTGGAGTTTTAAAATGTGCTTAACAACATAAGTCTCTCAGATTTTCTTAAATCATGTAGGTGCTTTTGAAAATCTCAAGCCCCCAGAGAACAGTTAAGTGACTTCCTTTCACTTTAATCTTATTGCACATATTTCTCTCAGATGAGGACCCAGTCACCATGAAATTAGAAAAAAAAAGTGTGAGTAAAAGAAGTTAAACCAAGAGCTGGTAGATCTCAAACTTAACACAAGTCCTTAATGAGTGCATCTTTCACTTAGATACTGTAGGGACGGGCATGTTTCAGATGTCATATATTTGCCAATTAATTATAGATTAAATAACTAGATAACAGAGAGACTGGAGTTGCAAAGAAAAATTCACACAAAAGAAGAACCAGAAATCTTTGGGTCTCTCTCTTACTTGGGAAAGCAAGATTTTATGTTAAGGTGGTATTGTGATGTTTTGCCGTAAACAAAATATAGCTTCAGCAACAGAAATATTTTCTTTTTTGAAAACATACCTCCTTCCACCCAACAAAAGAATACTATAATAATTCTCTAAAATACTGACTCACACTTTTGTTATCACAGTACCGAGAAGATTTGGACCATTTCTGTAGAATGTTATTTTAGAAAAAATATTTAAGAGACAAGGTGGATGAGGTAATATCATCTATTGAGCTGACTTCTGTTCATGAAAGAGACAAGCATTCAAGCTACACAGAGATCTTCTTCGAGTCTGTGTACAATGTTTTGTTTATTTAACTAAAAGAGAAGGAATCTGAGTGAGAACAATTAGGTACTTCAAAAGAGAATTGTAAAAAAATAAAAGGGATATGAAGTGCATGGAATCATTGTTGTGATAATCCAAGCGAACAAGAAAGACTTACCAACCTGGACCCTGAACTACAATTTACTTTTATAGTTCAAGTTTAGATCTGCCTGCTGCTATTAAAAAAGTGTAGCAAAGGCGGTAGAAATCTCTTTTCCCTTGCTTCACAACAATTTGACTCTCCCTTCCAAAAGAAAGTTCACTAGATATGATCACTTCCTCCCTGTCAGAGGATAGTGACTGAGTACTTTCCCTTTTAAGTTATGTAGTGCAGTTAAAAATTAATTTTGCAAATTATCTTAAAAATTAATTGAACCCCTTTCTCCTACAATTTTTGCAAATGGCAGTAAGATTTTATGAAAAGATAGTAACTCTTTTCAGCTATAAATCATTCACTGGCTATAAGTCCTTTGTTACAATTGATCATTCTGCTGGGATTTGTGCTTCAGAATATAATTTCTCACTTAGAATCTGGACTAGAGTTCAGTGATTAATTAAAGTAAAATAAGTCACTGATTAATTTATATTTTGGGAGGATATTCCTGGCAGATACAGCAGACATATTCACGCACAGTAACCTTCTACCTCTGAGTAGACGCACATTGGCCAATCCCTTAAGATCAATTACAGCTCATTTTCACCACTCAGGGACCACAATACAGTCACATATTGCCAACAGGGAATTTCCCTGGCATAGGGCAACTTTCTTTCAGTGAAACTGTGGTGCTGTTGAGTTCTGTGCCTAGCCTTCGTTTCTGGTGTAGATAAGCATATTGAGGGTGGGCATTAGTATGCAGAAGGTACCTTCTCTTCCACCCCCCACCAATTTTTCACTGGTGTAGGTTACTTTAAGGAGCCCATGACAGTGGTATAAATTAGGCTGTTGCCACACAGCTTTATCTGGTATGGTGCTGGATCTGGCACTAACAATCAGGAAGCTGGAAACCCATACCTTTCTTTGCAGAGCTCTGATGCAACAGCTTGTCTATTCCATTTAGTCTGTAATGGTTTTTGCAGGACTAGGCACTTAATGTGGACAGAGACTGGAATCTGCTATGGGGAATCAGTGGTTGTGGTAGTAATACAGTTGAAGGGATCCAAGAAAGATGCTAGTGGCAACATATTGGCTAGGGATGAAAAGTACAATGTAACATAACTTCAATAAAGCTACATCAGGAATGAATTTAGCTCAAATATACCAGATTCAAGTAACTTCATTTAGGATATTTTAAAAATCTCTATCATCACCTAAAGATTAAAATCTCCTTTACATAAACTCATTATAAATTTTGGTGTTAAAAATATTAAAAGTTTTACATAGCATTTTAAGCCTCAAAAGAAAAATAAAGGTGTCTATTGCCATTAACATCCTCATAAAGGCAAAACTAATGCTCTAGCAATCACTTGTGAGCTATTTACACACTAGAGACAAAGATGACCATTGTAAATTCTGCATATTACAAATTGTTTAATTACAGCCGTTCGAGACGCTACAGTTGCATTTCTGATACAAAAAAACATCGATGATGTAGAATTTGAAAGAACATCTCTGAAATTTCTAAAAACCATGATGCTGATAAGTAAAGGATAACAAGGGCTGACTTTATTGAGCTGATCTTGCATTTTCGTTTGAAATTACAGATGGAACATTTTAAAAAACCCTGCAGCCTCTTGACACCATGCCCTCCTTCTCTACTCCCCCATCCTTCACTTTTTTTTTATCACCACCTGACCTTTAACTGTCAAAAGTTCTTTCAATTAGCTCAAGAACTTTAATCCACACAACTGCTTTCCTCCTGCACCCCTCAAAATGAACCTCTCTTACAGAGCTACCCTTTCTCACAACCCTGGAGGGGAAAAAAAGATTTGATTTTTGAAAACTGGACTTGCAATACATCATCTACTTTAGATCTTTATTCAAAGCTTTTAGGAGAAATTGTTCCTGACAAATTAAAGATTCTTATATGGCTCAAAGGTCAACAATTCCATTAAAGATCACTTTAAAAATGTTACATTAAAAAAAACCTTTTGGCCAGTGACGCCAGCCTAAGTAATTAAGAGAAAATCTCATTAATTAAAAACAAAACATGGTTGGAGAAGTAGTTAGTACATAGCACAGCCATATAAAAGATATAGGTTTCTAAACAGTTTGGGATTCCTGTCTGCCTGACAGGGATGAAGGATTTTGTTGATAAAACGTGTAGTATATAATCCTACATTAAAATTAACATTAAAAATAAATCTCTCGCAATTCAGATTTGTCATTTAAAAAACTAATTCATGCTTCATTATAAAAGTGAGGCTAAAAATACAAACATGTGATGTCAGATACACTTTAACCTATTTCCTGGTAAGAAACAGGTCTGATATGTTACTAAAATGCCTATGATAGAGTGCCATAGCCATTGTGAAGTAGAGTTGGCTCAAAAGCTTCGGGTAAACACCAGTTTTCCAATCTTCAGGCCTTGGCAACTTATACACAGGCTACTTTGAACAACATCGTACTAAAATTAGATGCCTTCAAACCATGGTATAATTCATACACAATTCTTTGTGCAGGTGTAGTCAAGCCAGCAGTACTAGCACCCACTGAAATAATTAAAGAATTAGTACATCTAATTAAACATTTTGAAAAAAATCATTAACTAACTATTCCCAGGGAATAGCCCTCACACACATGTTGGAAGACAAAAAAATTTACACACTTTGTAGTAGGAACTAATTCATGGAACTGAAATTCAGAAGGGCCACTATGAAAGAGGCTGGTCTCTGCATACCACTGCACTTAGGCCTTGTTTACCCTGGCACTTTATAGCACTATAAAGCCACCAGGAGCGCTATAACCTCCTACCCGTCCACACTGGCGAGGCACGTAGAGCGCTATAACCTCGGAGTTATAGCGCTACTGGTAATCCACCTCCGCACGGGGAATAAGGGCTGTAGCGCTGCTGCTGTAGCGCTACAGTGGGAATGTGGACACGCACTGTACATTAATTGACCTCCATCCCATCCCATAATTCCCGTTTGAGCCACTCTGGTCATCACTTGCAAACTCTTTTGTCCTGTCTTCAGGTGACCACGTCAGACCCACCCTTTAAATTTCCAGGGAAATTTGAAAATCCTCTTCTTGTTTGCTCCAGCCAGGCATAGAGTGCTCTTCAGGGAATCTTTGTAGGTGACTGTTTTGCTTCGCCATGACTCCACGTGCCATGCCTCCTCGCAATAGGCGATCCCCAGTGTGGAGCAATAGCGAGGTGCTTGACCTCATGAATTGCTGGGGGGAAGAGGCTGTTCAGTCTCAGCTGCAGTCTAGCTGCAGGAACTATGATACATATGGCCAGATATCACAGGCCATGATGGAAAGAGGCCATGAGCGGGACACTCTGTAGTGCCGGGTAAAAGTCAAGGAACTTAGGAATGCGTATCGCAAAGCCCACAAGGCGAATGGCCGTCTGGGGCAGCCCCGGTGACTTGCAGATTTTATAAGGAGCTGCATGTGATATTTGGTGGTGATCCTATGTGCACTCCATTGACCACCACAGACTCTTCCCAGCCCACTAGTGAAGCCAGGGTGGGGGGCAAAGAGGAGGACAAAGAGGAGGAGGAGGCAGCGGCGGCGGCAGTGGCAGTGACCCAGGGCACGGAGGAGTCCCAGGACTCATGCAGCCAGGAGCTCTTCTCAAGCCAGGAGGAGGGCAGCCAGCCACAGCATCCGGCAGTTGCGGTGGGCAGAGCAGCAGCGGATTGCAGAGGTAAAGCTGCTTTTCTATTGGGAAGGTGGGCAGCTTGAGCGAGGGTGGAAAGGGATGCTTGCATGCTTGCCTACCTGTGGAATAGTGCATTGATGTAGTCTATCACATCGTGGTAATCGTCATCAGATATCTCTTCAAAGGTCTCAATAAGAGCGCTTGCAATGCGCCTGCGCAGGTTTCTCGGGAGAGCCAACGTGGCCCCTGTCTCGGTCACTAGTCCCCGCCACTGTGGTACGAGGGGTGTGGGGAGCATTGCTGCACAGAGGCAAGCTGTATATGGCCCTGGGCAGAAGCCGCATCTTATTAGAATGCCCTCCCTTTCTTCCTCGGTCACCCGCAGCAGCGAGATATCTTCCAGGATGAACACCTACGGAGAATGTTGGGATGGTGTTCAGAGTAGGGTTCCCGCCAGTTCCCTGCACTCCCCCTCAGCCATAGCACAGCATGGCAGGGAAACAATCATTCCCCCTGCATCTGGAGAGGACTCACCATGGCAGAGGCTCCATTGTTGTCTGTGTGCTCTCTGTGGGACAGGCAAACAGGGAAGGCGGGGGAGTCATCGGCATGTCTGCTGTTTACAAGGGAGCCGCTGTTAAATGTTTCATTTTCCCTGTGTAGGATCGACCTTGAACCCTGTGCCATTGCTGTTATCAATAGCTGACAGGATGAGGCGACTGAGGAAAAGGCCATGAAAGAGCAAAGAGGATCTAGTACAGCAAGTAATGCAACAGTCTGTAACTGAGAATCAAATTAAACAGAAGTGAAGGGAGAACGAGAGCAAGTTGAGGGAGAAGGTGCGCCAGGAGAACGCGATTCACCGGCAGGAAACCACCAATAAGCTGCTCTCATTACTGCAGCTTCAGTTAGAGACTATGCAGCGGATTGCCGCCATTCAGGAGGAGAAGCACCGCGCTTGCTGCCCCCTTTATCAGTTGCTCCCAAACCCTTCCCCTTCTTGCCCTCTGTCCCCTCCGGGCCACTATCATCAGCCTCCTGGTTATTAACACCCACAGCTGCCTCCAACCCCCTGCCTTCACCGACCTACCCCAAACCCATGACCCTTATCCACTGCACTCAATCCTTAATAACATGCCTTATGGCCCTCCGCAAATGGGGTTCAGAGGACACAGCAACTTGGAGGGCATTGGAAAGTAGGAGATCCGGACATATTCCAGTCTCTGACTGACCCTATCCCACCCCAGTTGCACCTCCCCCCGCTTCCCCCACACATTCTTCATAACCTTTTCTTTCAGCAACTGAAGTAGCTGTTGAATAAATGAATTGTCTTTTTAATAAATGGGTTTCTTTATTCAGTGTACATAGACTATTAATGGCTACAGAAAACCAAATGCCTTTTCTTATTAAAAGAATGCACCCTTCCTCCCTCTGCACTTCCCTTTAAAACTGGCTTTCAGCCTCAAAATGCTCCCCCAAGGCTTCCCTGATCTTAACAGCCTCGCGCTGAGCCCCTCTAAGAGCCCCGCTCTCTGGCTGTGCGTATGTGGCCTCCAGGCGTTGAATCTCCGAGGACCATGCCTGAGTGAAGCCTTCGCCCTTCCGCTCACAAAGATTATGTAGGACACAGCATGCGGAAATAACAGTGGAGACACTTCCCTCAGCCACGTCTAGCCTCCCAAAGACAGCGCCAGCGTGCTTTCAGACTCCCAAAAGCACACTCCACAGTCACTCAACACTGGCTAAGCCTGTATTTGAACCTTTCCTGGCTGCTGTCCAGGCTCCCTGTGTAGGGTTTCATGAGCCAGGGCATTAAAGGGTAAGTGGGGTCGCCAAGAATCACGATGGGCATTTCTACTTCCCCCATGGGGATCCTCTGGTCTGGGAAAAAAGTCCCAGCTTGCATCTTCTTGAACAGGCCGGTGTTGCGGAAGATGTGTGCGTCATGCACCTTTCCAGACCAGCCCGCATTAATGTCAGTAAAATGCTCACGGTGGTCCACAAGCGCCTGGAGAACCATGGAGAAGTACCCCTTTCGGTTAATGTACTCATCTGCTAGGTGGTTGGGCGCCAGAATATGTAGATGGGACCCATCTACCACCCCTCCACAGTTAGGGAAACCCATTTCTCCAAAGCCAGCCACAATGTCATGCATGTTACCAAGAGTCACAATTTTTCATAGCAGGATGCGATTAATGGCCCTGAACACTTGCATCAACACGACTCCAGCAGTCGACTTTCCCACCCCAAAGTGGTTGGCCACCGATCAGTAGCTGTCTGGGGTGGCCAGCTTCCAGATTGCAATAGCCACCCGCTTCTCCACTGTGAGGGCAGCTCTCAATCTGGTGTCCTTGCACCGCCGGGAGGGGGCGAGTTCAGCACACAGTGCCATGAAAGTGGCTTTTCTCATGCGAAAGTTTTGCAGCCACTGCTCGTCGTCCCAGACTTGCATGACGATGCGATCCCACCACTCAGTGCTCATTTCCCGTGCCCAGAAGCGGCATTCCACGGCCGTGAGCATGTCCGTTAATGAGACAAGAAGTTTCGTGTCCAATGCATTCACCACCTCGATCTTGTCTTCAGACCCATCACTGTCACCTTGCATGTTAAGGATTAACTCCACTGCACACAGAGATGTGCTGGCGACAGTCGTCAGCATGTTCCTGAGCAGTTCGAGATTCATTGCGGCACACGAAAATGGACAACGGAGCGTGCCTTGCTGAAACTGTTGAAAGATGGCGCCTGAGGTGGACCGAAACACAGGGATTGCTGGGATATGATGAAAAGCATCACAGGGTGTTGGAACAGGATGCAGAATGCCCCGTAAGCGACGCCCCTTTACCACAAGGCATTGTGCCAGATCGGGAAGAGGGATACCTGCTCTGTGGGATACCTGCCCTAATGCGCTGCTCTTAATGCCGCCTGAAGTGCCGCAAAAGTGGCCATGCTATATTGCTGGCACGTCTAAGTCGTGGACACACGATAGCGCTATACTTATTGCTGTATATGGGGACCGCTATAACCAAAAGCGCTATAATCCTGTAAGTGTAACCATACCCTTAGAGTTTTAAAATCATTAATCTAAATACTCAAACACTAACAAAGGGTGTCAAATTTGGTTGTTTTCAAGGGCCTATGCACTACTGAAGACTGACTTAAGCCTCATTTTGAAAATGTAAGTGGCTCATAGGTTTTGCGCAAGTGCTCTGCACAGTGGCAAATGTTACCTTAGCTATGACAGCCATAACTGCATGCTCAAGAAATAACCTGATACAGAGAATTTCTTAACTGATCTGACTAGGCATATTGGGAATGGATTTTGTTTTCAGTTAACTATAATATGATATCTTTACTGATTTCAATGTAGCATTCCTTTAACACATTTTAAAAACAAAGTACTGAAAAGGAATATTCTTCCAGACTTTCCAAATGGAGAAAAAAAAAATTAATAATAAATTCAAATGAAGTGCCCTGCTGGTACATCCAAGTGATAAACTAGACAATTTTCCACAGGAGATACTCTAGCAGGCATGAAACCAGAGTTATAGAAATTAAGGAATCCTCAACAAGCATTTTCTCCACACACACACACACACACACACACACACACACACTTGTTTCCAAATTTATTGGACAGCATCTCTCTTTCCTTGATGCTGTGTTTCTTATTAATTTAATGGATTATTGAAACATGAAAAGCTTACTGCTGTACAGCAGCTCTTGTCTTACCACCTCAAATTCAAGAAAACTGCCATAGATATTCTGACAAGACAGCAATATCTAATAGCGATTCAAAATAAGATAGAATAGTAGTAGTTAAAATAATGAGCTGAGTTTATGTTTTGAGCTGATTACAAGGAATAGTCAGGTTATTACATTTTAAACCTATGCACAAATTATTTTCAGCTGAAACTAGCTTAGTTCAACTACTACCTTGGTCACTGTTCCCCCATCCGGTAGCTCTTCTTCCTTCAACCCAGAATCCCTGGGTTAGACTCTTGGCTATAGTAATATGCAGAACATGCAATGGATCCAGCTACTCGCAGTAGGCTCTGCTTATTGTTCAAGTGAGTCTGTTTTACAATTTAACCACCAAATAATCACCAGTTGTGGCAATCTAGCAGCCTTCTTTTCAAATAATTAAATAATTAATAAAATAAATGTAACTGTATCAGGATAAATACCAGGCCCGATTCTCATGTACCCAAAGGCTTCTTTACCCTATTAGGGCTAAGTAAAGTTCCTTCGATATAAATGAGACTCACACACATAATATTCAATGTTAGTCAGTAATCAACATGTATAGCTGAAAAAAAGCAATCCAATTTATGCCACGTCATTAACATAACTAAGGATGATAGCTTTATTGCTGATCATGTTTTTATTTGCTAATGGTTACCATGATAACCAAATTTTAAAGTACAAAGAGTCTTCATACATCACAAAACATTGCAAAAATAAAAGCAAACCACAATGTAAGTATTCTATTTCTATCTATAAACCACAAAATGAGGTAATGAGAGTGTTTGAAGTGCAATCTGAGTATAGATCTATAATCAGCAGAAGTACATTTATTAGCCTTTATTCTGGAACTCATTTAAGGACTAGAAAATGTTGACCACAGACTCAGATACCTCATTACTCTGTGGCTAAGAGGTCAATGAACAGCTGAATAACAGGTTCACAAGCAATTTTGTGAAGCACCATTTTGTGAAGCACCATTTTGTGAAGCACAGCATTTTAAAAGTTTATAACAATATATTTTATTTGCATGGACAATCTGATTAGATATTTAAAACAAATCTAACACTGAAGCCAATGTGATAAACTTTGTTTACTAGTTTGTTTTTGGAATGAGTGCATAAGACTTCAAAGAATATGATACAACTAGAAAGAGAACCTTTTTGATTCAGCATTACCTTTTGTAATGATCTTTCTGTAATTGAAAAGTTAGCACAAATGTAAAAAAACCAAAAATAAACTGTTAAAATTGGTACAAACAAATAATTTATTTCCCTATTATTTATATTAGAGACTAGCCTGACAAAAGGTAGATCCACTTTTTATTACTAAAAAGAATATTTTTTAATAATATCACTTGCATTGGAATCATGTTCTTAGTAGCATTTAATGCCTGTATAAGCTTTTTTGGGGTTGGGAGGGGGAACTATAGAGCGAGTTTCAGTCAAGTCTTCCATCTTGGAGTATATGACAATGATGTAAGCAACAGGTTTGGCTCACATTCTGATCTCACTTATTTTACCATAAGTCTGGATTAACTCCACCCAAGTCCCAAGAACTACTTTGAATTTACACCTGTAAAACTAAGAATACAAAACACAATGAGGCCTATGGACTTACAAGACGTCTTTAAGTTGTTGAGATTGATAGAGTTTTTCCTGCTTTGTATGGAACCTGAAGGTCTCAGACATCTTGTCAGAGCGGGGATTTTTGGTTCTTGGTCATCTTTTATCTTTATGATTAGGTGTTTTTGGACTCTAGTGAACATTGCTGATTTAGTTTTTGAATCAAGGAAACAAACATGCAGATGCTGTGGTTTTTGCTATTTAGATGGGAACCTCAGTGACACTGGATGGATTTGATAGAGGTTTGTTTTAAGTTCTTTTTGCTGCATTAGAACTTGAAAATCAAAGCAAACTGGAGGCAGGGGAAGGACGAAAAGGGAGAAGAGGTCTGTATAAGTCCACTGGAACTGAAATCAAAGAGAAATTGGTTTTTAACCAGAAACCAAATTCCAGCAACTGGAAGCTATCAGGTGATACATAAGGCTTTATTTTCTACAGATTTAGCAGCAGGATGAAAACTAAGAGGGAGAAATTTAGTTGCACAAGTTTTCCACAAAACTGGACTTATTTCATGCCAGACAGCCATTTCTATCACTCTCCTTTTTCACCTGGCACTAGACATGCAAGATGCTCATTTTAAAGTAAATTAAGTTATATGAACCTCTTTAGAAATTGCATGCAGTGACAATGTATTACATTATAGTGAAGCAGAACACAACATTCTTAAAGCTTTAAATAGAATGTTTGCTCAAGCTGCAATTCTGGATACACTTAATCTCTGCTTAGAGCAAAATTAGTTCTCTGGAAAAAATTATGACCTCATTTTCTCTGCACCTAGCATTTAGCATACTCTGGTAATCTGGCAATTATTAGCCACTCTACTTTCTCTCTAGTTAATGAATGTACTTTCAGAGTACTTTTAGCCCTAGCCATTTGTAGAATTTAGAAGGGGAGAGAAACTGATTAAGACAAATTACTACAGAAATAAAATTCACAGGGGAACCATCACAGGGCAACTGGAAGAAAGGGGAGGAAAAAGCGGGAGAAGAGAAGCAGTGAATAAACAACAGTTAGGAAAAAAAAGATGGTGAAGAGTAAAATACGAAAAGGAAGAAATGGGTTGAACAAGAGCATTTTTATTTGTATTATTCTTCATTATTTGGAAAATTTTCCTGCAGAACTGATGTGCAGAACAGATTTCATGAAAGGCCAGAGTGAGGGACCTGTTCATGATATGCTCACCCACTGTGTTCCACAGGGTTCCCAGCACCCTGATGTATTGCACTGATTTGATGGGATTAGGCACATGCTGACTCAAGTATGAGTCACTAGATCCACTACTCAGTTTTAGCTACTCTTCTTGCAAAGTGACACTCTGGAGGCTATTTCAGCCATTATGATTACCAGCTGTGCTGCCTGCAGATGTGCACATCTTTAAAATGATTGTTTCCCTCCAGTTTCTCTAATAAGCAGCACAACTGATTAGGATGAACACTGGGGCCAAGATTGCCTATCTGCCTAAATAATGAACGTTTCAGTTCATCTGCCTTAATACTTTGTTCAAATATCTGATGAACAGCTCAACAACAGGTCCATAGATTTTTATCCCTCTTCAGAAAAAAAGGTAAAATAAATCAATGGAAGCCATGTTATGTTACCATAAGCTTCACTGGTCTCATTCTAACTAAATGACCAGGTAACATGTTTATGCTTCTCTGTTCTCAGCACTGCTCTGCCCTTAGCAACTTCCAAGTACCACACAAATTTAGATCACCCCTGCAAGTAGTACTAATTGGCATTCCTGAGTATCACGTCACTCTTGTGTATTGCTCATATTTTGTTCAATCTTGTTTTTGAATTGATGTCATTCTGTGTTCATTTTTCTTGTGTGTGTTCTTTTTCTAATCCTTATTTGTTGTTGCTCTACTCTTGAATCCCAGTTCTATTCCCTAACCAGTGGGCCACACAAACACAGAATCAGTTCTGATTGACAACTATATAATTAAGAAGAGAATCAAGATCTTTGACTCTTTCCCCTATTTCAAATTCATAATGTAGTCATACAGCCACGAACGCTGTGTAGTTTAGGTATTCCTTGCTTTTAACACACTGTTGTAACCAGTTTACAAAAGGTGGGCGGAATTTTTTGCTAGCCTTTTCCTAGTGGCCACAATCATGCGTTTGGAAAGTATCCAATGCTATCTAATTCACCAGAGAATGTTTGCTTTACTGTAATTCTGTGTTTCTAGCATCATTATGACAGTGGAAAATGATTAATGGAACTGGCCAAGTGCCTGTGACTTTGTAGCATTAGAAATGTCGACCACAAAAGAAAAGTATTTTTTGCTTTAATGTAGAGTTTGACTTCCAGATCTGGTGATTTCTTTTGTTGTTGTTGTTAAAGATTATCTGACCTTTGAGTCTACTTTTACTGTCACTCTTTATTTGAAACAGCAGCAGCTGTGGTGCATCATATATTTTCAGTAGAATGAAAAATCCTCACCATTAAAGTTAACTAGTTATTTCCTCTCACCCCAGAAACAAAGAGGATATAAAAGATAGGTGAATAATGTGGTTCACCTGTCCCAACTGCTTACACTTCAGCAAAAAGTTGTAACTACATCAGCCCCCAAACACCAAACCAAGCTGACCCTGAATTTCCTTTAAGGTTTTCTGTAGTCTGGATAGATATCTAGCCTTACCAGAATTTACCCAAATTAAAAAAGGTACATATTTCCCACAACCACCCCCTTTTCCTTAGGTCCTGGAAAGAGAAAAGTCTTTGGATATGTCTATACTGCAATTAAAAACCCACACCAGGCCCATGCCAGCTGACTCGGGCTAAGTGACTGTTTAATTGAGGTGTAAACTTTTGAGCTTGGGCTGGAGTGTGGGCTCTAGAACTCTGTGAAGTGGAAGGATTCTAGATCTTGGGCTGAAGCCCGAGCCTGAATGTCTACACTTCAGTCAAAGAGCCCTTTAACCCAAGCCCCGCAAGCCTGAGTCAACTGGCACAGGCCAGCAATGGGAGTCTAACTGCAATATAGACATACCAATTGAGGCCTGCAAAGACCACACTTGTGAATGACATTATTTGGGTAACCTACAAAGGAGAATTGCAACATTCATTTTCAAGGAGAAAAAGTAAGTTTTCAGCCTTTTTGCTTACAAAGGTAGCTTTGAAGAACAAAAAGCTCATTGTATCCATGGACCTCTGGGTCCTGGGGACTGTCGGTGACCTAGAGAACAGGTTACATCTTTCTTTCTTTTTTACTTCAATTTTAAAGAAGGCCCGGACTTTTATCAGGGGTGTGTGTTTGTGTCACGATAGAGGAAAGGAGGGAAGTAGCAGTCTCACTGAGCTAAAATGTATAGTACTTGCTAACTTTAACAGACTCTAAGAGCACAGAGGAAAACAGCAGCAGCTAAGGTGGTCATAGTCATTTCCTTGTGAAATGTGATACAAAACAATATGGTTCTTCGCTACATATAGATAGCATATATTAGAAATGCATCATCTCAGAAGCCTGAAATCCTATTCAAAGAGCATACTGAAAGGTTACATCTAGAGTTACTTCAGTGGAGATATTACTTGTTCCAGCTATATTCTGCATATTAAGAAGGGAAAACTCTCTCTAACTTGTAAAATCTTTCAAAACAAAAATAAACTCCTGCAGTTTGAACAATAGTTATGCAATCCTCCACACCTCACAAGCATCTCTCAACAATGTTGTCTTGCAAACATCATTAGAGGTGGGAATGCAATTCAGTCTCTGCCTATAGCCTCTCTGCTGAGATCATACTGAAGGACAACAGTTAGTACCCATTCTGAGTGTGTTTTTCACAAATGAATACATCTGTTATGAAGTGGACCAATCCATTTAATATATCCCAGAGTCATCAGATGTTTTTTTTTAAAAAAAAAAAAAGAAAGAAAGAAAAAGGACTGGCTTTACTATCTAAACTCCCTATTCCCCAAATGAGAAGTGGATAAATACCATTTACATGTGCTTATCCTCACCTAAATTAGTGGCAAAAGTCTTTCATTACTCATCTAAGCCATATCTGAATATATATGTTGAAAGGTTGCATATTACAAACATTACCTTGAGTGATAAAATGTCCTTACCCACCTCCCTCCCAAAATCAAATCAATCAATCAATTTATAATCTAATGCAACTCAAAAGTCCAAAGCATTGGAATACACTCCTACATTCATGCTCAATAGTGCTGGTCTCCTTAACATTAGTACCACTAGGTGATGAAATACCCTATGGTGAAGTTCTCCAGAAATACCTAATTGCAGCCCGAGGTACTATAATAAAAAAAGATTACCAGAAGATTATAGCGAGCAGTCCTACAAAATGACTCATTGGAGGCAAATGAGGTGTACTTGAAATGAGAGTCATATAAATTTCCCATACCAGAGTGATTCAGCAGATGAGGTGTAAATACTAAGCCAAACCACAGTGATGTCATCCCCTACATCCCAGGGCTTTGTAACAGAACTTCGGGAACACTGGTGATGATGTTACTGTAGTATGAGAAAGCAAAATATTGTTTAACACACTTTTAGCATAGACTTCCTTACTGTAAGCCAAATGGACTCACCACACAGGTCCTCCTAAAATTTAAAAAAAAGTTATAGTTTGGCACGCTATGTCTCAGTAGAACAGCTGAACCAGTTTTTATGACTGTAGAAAGGATACATTTCAGAAATGTTCAGGTGGCTTACCTAGTAACATTCAACAAATCAATTGAACTCCTGTATGATTCAAAAGGAATTGTTCTTTTATTTCTTTTCCGTATAGAGGTGTATATGCAGCTCACTCCCTCATTAGTCCATAAAACATGCAATAATCAAGGCATAAACTGAGCTCCCCGTTCCAGCAAAGCCTTCACTGTTCAACCCATTTTTCATAGTCACAGCCCTTGCAGCTCAGCCAGGTCAACAAACTCAGGCTCTGTTAGGCTGAAGATCTCCATTCCAGAGTCAGGGAATCTCCTGAAAATGCCCTATGTCCAATACGTTACACCAGGAAATCCACTGTTGATCCAGGGCCTTCCTCCAGCAGTCATCCATCTCAGTCCCCCACTGTTAAGAATGTGGCAAGTGCAACCCCTTGCCCTTCAAAACACACATAACTGCTCCAGGTCCCCATTCTGCTCCTAGCAAAAGATATTCTTACTGGAGAGCTTAAGCAATACAGGGTATGGTGCATAGGCATTCCATGCTGTCTTGTGAAAGGTCACACAGAAAGACGGAGAGCTCAGCTACAGAACAGATCCTCAGGATGCTCACTCTTCTTATGCTTTAACCATTCTTCCTCTCTCTAAAAGAAAGTGGTTCTCCATTAAATGCATCCGGATCTGATCTTGGAGTGGGAGGTAAGGGTTATTTTGGGATAAAAACAATAGTTTTGAATGTCTCTAAACAGGTATTTTTTATTCTCATCTAAGCAGCTGGGTATCTGTTCAGGGATTCCAAAGATACAGTCTCTATTAGAATTTTTTCTTCAAAGCTTTTTATCTAGGATTCATGAAAACTCAAAGTAGTACTAAGAAATCATATAGTCCTGGCCAGTCCAAGTATCTGATCTCATAAGAAAGGCCATATGAGTCAGACCAGTGGTCTGTCTAGTCCCTTACCCTGTCTTCCAACAGTGGTCAACAGTACATGCTTCAGAGGCAAAGAACAGAACAGGGCAATTACCAAGTAATCCACCCCATCATTCAGGCCCAGCTTCTAGCAGTTAGGGGCTCAGAGACACCCACAGCATGGGGTTGTGTTCCTAACCTTGCTAATAGCCACTGACAGACCTGCCCGCTATGAATGAGTACAGTTATTTTTTGAACCCAGTTATTTTGGCCTTCACAACATACACTGGAATTCCATAGGTTGAGTGTGTGTTGTGTGAAGAAATGCTTCCTTTTGTTTAAACCTGCTGGCTATTAAATTTCACTAGGTGACGCCTAGTTCTTGTGTTATGTGAAGGGGTAAATAACACTTCCCTATTCACTTTTTTCACATCATTTTCTGATTTTTGAAAGACATCCCCTCTTAGTGCAATTCCATCCATATGGGGCAACCAGAACTACACACAGTATTCAAGATAATGCCATACCATGGCTTTATACCATGGCATTATGATATTTACTGTCTCACTATCTATCCCTTTCCTAATGGTTCCTAGCAATTGTTAATTTTTTGGCACATTTAGCAGATGTTTTTAGAGAACTATCCAAAATGACTCAGATCTCTTTCTTGAGTGGTCATAGCTAATTAAGGGTATGTCTTCACTACCCGCCGCATTGGCGGGTAGCAATCGATCTTTTGCTCATCGATTTATCGTGACTCATTAAGATGTGATAAATCGATCGCCAACAATGCACCCATCGACTCCGGAACTCCAGCTTGCCGCGAGGCACAAGCTGGAGTCAACAGGGGAGCGCGCCGCCAACCACCGCCTCCATGAGGACAGCAGGTAAGTCGGCCGAAGATACGCCGACTTCAGCTACGTTATTCACATAGCTGAAGTTGTGTATTTTCGGTTGATCTCCACTCCAGTGTAGACCAGCCCTTAGACTCCAATATTTTGTATCTAGCTTTGGGATTACTTTTTCCAGTGTGCATTATTTTGCATTTATCAGCATTGAATAGCTGCCATTTTTCTGCCCAGTCATCCAGTTTTGAGACATCCCTTTGTAACTTGTCTCAGTCTGCTTTGGTTGGACTTATCTTGAATGATTTTGTATAGTCTGCAAACTTTGCCACCTCACTGTGCACCCCTTTCCCAGATCACTTATGAATGTTAAACAGCCCTGGACCCAGTACAGATCCCTGGGGGACCCTATTATTTACCTCTCTCCACTGTGAAAACTGACCATTTATTTCTATCCTTTGTTTCCTGTATCTAACTCGTTACATATTCATGAGAGAATTTTCTCTCTTATCCTGTGACTGCTTATTTTGATTAAGAGCCTTTGGCATGCAATCTTGTCAAAGGCTTTCTGAAAGTCGAAGCACACTACATCAAAGGAATCACCCTGATCCACATGCTTCTTGGTGCTCTCAGAGAATTCTAATAGATTGAAACATGATTTCCCTCTACAAAAGCTGTGTTGACCTTTAATGCCTATTTGCCTCAGCAATTCCATTACAGTGTGACGACTTTTGTTAGTATGTGGACAGTATTCTGCCATGACATTGTTAGATTAGTGAAAACAATAAGGGCTCAGTTGGAATCTTGTCACTAGGGCTGATCAAAATTTTTAATTGGGTTTACAATTACATGAAAATTTTATTGAGAAAGAATTCTTTCATCAACCTAGCACTGTCTACTCAGGGACTTAGGTTGGTTTAACAGTGCTACTCAGGAGGTGTGGATTTTGCACACCGCTGACCAACATTGTTAAACTGACCTAATATTCTAAAGTAGATCAGACCTAAGAACTTTGCCCTTCCACAAGAAGCTGTCCTCTCTCTTGGATGCTTCAGCCTGCCTGTGAAGAACTTCAAAAGGATCTCACAAAGCTAAGTGATTGGGCAACAAAATGGCAAATGATATTTAATGTGGATAAATGTAAAGTAATGCACTTTGGAAAAAATAACCCCAACTATATGTACAATATGATGGGGGCTAATTTAGCTATAACTATTCAGGAAAAAGATCTTGGAGTCATCGTGGATAGTTCTCTGAAGATGTCCATGCAGTGTGCAGCGGCGGTCAAAAAAGCAAACAGGATGTTAGGAATCATGAAAAAGGGGATAGAAAATAAGACAGAGAATATCTTATTGCCCTTATACAAATCCATGGTGTGCCCACATCTTGAATACTGCGTACAAATGTGGTCTCCTCATCTCAAAAAGGACATACTGGCATTTGAAAAGGTTCAGAGAAGGGAAACTAAAATGATTAGGGGATTGGAATGGGTCCCATATGAGGAGAGATTAAAGAGACTAGGACTTTTTAGCTTGGAAAAGAGGAGACTAAGCGGGGATATGATAGAGGTATATATAATTATGAGTGGCATGGAGAAAGTGAATAAGGAAAAGTTATTTACTTGTTCCCATAATAGCAGAACTAGGGGCCACCCATTGAAATTAGTGGGCAGCAGGTGTAAAACAAATAAAAGGAAGTTCTTCTTCACACAGCACACAGTCAACCTGTGGAACTCCTTGCCTGAGGAGGCTGTGAAGGCTAGGACTATAACAGGGTTTAAAAGAGAACTGGATAAATTCATAGAGGCTAAGTCCATTAATGGCTATTAGCCAGGCTGGGTAAGAAATGGTGTCCCTAGCCTCTGTTTGTCAGAGGGGGGTGATGGATAGCAGGAGAGAGATCACTTGATCTTTACCTGTTAGGTTCACTCACTCCGGGGCACCTGGCATTGGCCACTGTTGGCAGACAGGATACTGGGCTAGATGGACCTTTGGTCTGACCTAGTACGGCCCTTCTTATGTTCTTATGCCTTTGAGGCTAACAAGTATTTGAGACTTCTGTAGCTTGTGAGACATAGAAGACCACAGCTACTATCTCCTATAACAAACCACAAAAAACAGGAGCAGCCAGATTTCTATGTAGCCAGAGTTCAAAGTCTGATATTACACGGTATAGCTTAATGTTGCCAACAGTTCAGATTATAGTTGATGAAATTTGTGTTCTGAACTGTGTCCTAAATGTTTGACATCATATGTGCAATGCTGTAAAAAGTCAAAGAAGAAATAGCCAGTAGTCACATTAAACATGCACTCAGATGAAACTTATCCTGCAAAGGCAGAGTTTAAGGTCAGAAATGACCATCACATCATCTCATCTGACCTCCTGTATATCACAGGCCACTAACATCACCCAACACTCACACACTAAACCCAACAACCAAAATGAAACCAAATTATTACATCCCACAGGAGACTAGACTCTTATATGCCATGGGCAGAGAACAAGAGGGACTGAAGTGTACCTCTCAGGCAGAGAAATGGTAAAGTGAGGCATACCCAGACAATCCTGGCATATGATCTGCACACTCACACTGCAAAATAAGGTGCAACTCCCCCACCCCATAGATTATTAAATGGTGAGAATTGTAATAAAAAGGTTACACATATAATAGATCCTCCTTAGGGCTGGCTCTGGTTTCTGCAGTGCTAGACAAACTAGCACCTATCTACCTCCTCTGTCTGCTTCCACTCTCACAGTCAACAGTTACTAGTTAGTTTTGCAGCCCTCCGTATTTGCCTGGTCTATTTGTATTGTGAAAAGAGCACTGCATTCTCCAACTCTAGATCCAATGGACTTTTCCCTTATTTCTGTGTCGTATTGTGTAGAGTGTTTGAGGTTCCAAGGCACGTATTTCATTTTTCACTGAAAATCTCCTTGCTTTTGTTTTGCGTCTCAACTTTTCCTCTCTGCGATTGGAGGAGTAGCCAATCTCTAAATGTTCTGTGACTATTTGGATAAGAATGAAAGAGTTAGGATGCTCATCTAAACCATATCAAAATTTCATGATTCTACAAGACGAGATTAGAAATATAATTAGAGCAGACCCTTACTTCCAGTTAGATTAGAAATGTCTCAGGCCATCTCCATGGGTGCTTCAGGACTTAAGCACCCACAAACAAACAAACAACAAACAAACAAATGGTGCTCAGCAGCTCCCCCTGAGGGACAGTGTTGCTGACAGTTTCATCAAGAAAGCTACAGTGATATGTAATGTCTTCAAACTGAGACATTAATGAAAACAGCTTGTAGGTGAGTGCACTGATTTTAATATACTGTAATTTATGATAATGTAACTATGTAGTTAATTTAAGCATTGCTAAAATAGTAATGAAGTTACCCATGATAGACACATATTCAATAACTAGAGTATGAAAGAAGTGTATAAATATGTTGAAAATAGCTTCCTTTTCCCGCCCCGTCCCTGGCCAAAAAAACCTTCCCCTTTCGAACACACACCCCTCTTCAAAAGCACCCACTGGCAAAAACAAAAAAGTCAGCCCCTGTGGCCTCAGGAATAGCCTTTCTTGAGATATTTTAGCACTTAAGCTTTTAGCTGAAACCAGAAAGCACAGAAGTGCATGACCGCAGCAAATAGTTGGAGTAAGAGAGTTATCCAAACCTCTGGGAAGACTAGATCGAGTTTTCAGAGAATGTTCAAGCCAGCTCTTTCTTTAGTCAAATCTGTTTGCTCATTTCTGAAAAGCATTTATTTTGTTGTCCATTTGTAAACTGCTAGTGATCTAAATGTTAATCTTCTTTAATCCCATTTGCTCTGGAAGTTTAAAATCCTTTTGACAATGCTTTCTATGGAATTTCTAACCTAGTTATCCAATTTTTAGTCAAGTGATATGCCAGGACAAGTTGACAACCAAATGTTCCTTCAACAACAAAGCTTACCATACTTTCCAAAATATGATTTATATAGCAGGCATTTATATAGCTGTGCCTTATTCTTCAATAACATTTACATTTGTTTTTTGGGGGTGGGAGGGTGAGCTTCTTGGCTGGTGCCATGCAAGTTGGTATAGCTTTGTTTAAATCAAAAGAACGACACTGGTTTATGCCATCTGAGGATATGGCCCTGAGTTTTTATATTTATATTTTCCATTTCCTACACTGAAATTGCCAGACAGCTGAAGTTTGTAATTTATAAATCCACAACATTCTATTAAGTTTATCCTTATATGATCCTACTCTCTTAACCAGTTGCATTCCCACAGTAATAATAAAAAACCCTGACTGCAAATACTATTATAAACTAGATTTTTGGTTACTTTCATTTTTATGGCCTTAGTACAATTTTGTCTGACAAAATTTACATTAGGAACAAATGATTGGTGGAAAAGGAATCCAAGTGTCAAATTTGAATGATGATTGTGATATGGTGACTAGGCAATGAAGATAGCGATTAGTTCCTGTTTATGGAACTATCAGATACTGAACTGAAGTTAACAGTCAGTTGTTTAAAAAGTGTGACAGACATCAATTGCACAGTTACTGCATAATTCATGTTAATATGCTACATTTTTAAAAGTATTAAATACAGGATAACTATCATAAAACAATGCTAATATGGGACAGTGGAAAAAGTAAAAAAACAAAAAATATTGGCTCTTGCAGCATGTTGGTAATTTTTGCTTCTTTATTGAATTTTGTTTTTCACATTTTTAGTTTAGAATCACAGGCAATTTCCACTCACGCCATTCACACATACAAAGAATCTTCCCGATGAAAATCGTCATACCCTTGTCCCTTTTAACTCAGCCTTATCCAAATGGGCTCTCTAACAAAACAGGAGCAAAGATATGAACTCCTCTCCTATACTCCTCATGAATAAATCTTTCATTTAAGTTCTAAAATGCCAAAATAACAAAACATTGAAGTCTAGGCACTTAAAAACACTCCCCTGGCCTTAAAACACAGCAGGAAGATGGCACACTCACATGTTTGTCTTGAGTGGTCAGAAATTTTCCAATAGAGCGTTTTCCGATCAGAATATGTTGATTTGTCAAAAGCACCACATTTTATGAAAAGGTGTAGATATAACAAAAGCTCATTTCAAAGGAAATCGAAGCATTTTTTTTCCATCAGGTCAAAACATTCAATTTAGACCTTTCCAGAACTAAATGTTTCATCTTCCATTTCAAAGTTATGTTTCATTTCAATTTTACATTACACACACCCCAGCATACAACACAGCAACATAAAAAAAGCTGAAAATTTATAGAAAACTTAAGTGTTTCAATTGAAACATATTCTGAATTTTGTTTCTTGAGAAGTATTTTTTGTGTGTTTATCCATTTTGGATAAGTTTCAAATTTGCAGATTCTCACATGTAGTTGAAAATCTGGTTCCTACCCAGCTCCAGTTTGGCAAAGGCTGCAACTTTTTAACTTAAGGGAAGTTTAACGGTTTACATTTGAACAAACCCTCCATTCTCAATCCAAAATCCCCAACTGGTCATCCTACCCACTGCTAACAAAACAGATTACTCATTGCTCACAGACTCCAGAAGCAAAAGGTGAGTTCAGTTCACACTATTCACTCAACAATCTCTACCTAATGTGTATTTTTTCTATTTTCCTTTAGCCTGATGATACAGTTTAGAACATTAGCCACTGGGGGTGAAAGTAAGTTAAAGGACCTACCGGTATGCCGGAAGTCCTGGTCAGGGGCAGAGCCTTAACCGGAAGACTGGCAATGAGCAGTGGGACTCTGCAATTTAAAGGGCCCGGGGCTCCAGCTGCTGCTGGGAGCCCCAGGCCCTTTAAATTGTCTCCTGTGGAAGCCGGTCCTGGTACGGCGAACTGGCTCTTACCGGTACGCTGTACCGGTATGTACCGGCTTACTTTCACCTCTGTTAGCCACCCGCGCCTGCAGTTAATTGAATCCCAACCATGGCGATAGAAGAGCTTTGAGAGATTTAGAGGTTAAGGAAAGATTTGGATCGAAAGAGTACACAGACATACGGAAACTAATTATCCAAAGCTTCCCCCGCCCCCAAGATCAATCTGGCCAATCTCTCTCTCTTCCCCCCAAATTTATAACAATCCCTCATTGTACTTCACCCAGTGTCCCTCAAGCTTCCATGCTCCCTCCGACCACCTTTCCCATTCAAGGTATGGCAGTAATCTCCCCTGGCTGATATGCTAGTGCACATAGCTTGATCACAAACACAGCAAGTACAGAAAAACAATGAATCTAAACAGTAAATTAAAGTCCTGATGAACAAAAAGCTCCTGTAAGAAAAGTCTATAGCGATTTAATTCATATGGTACACCACAGACTATTTATATGACAACATTTATCTTCTTACATCCATTCTGAAGAGCAAGTTTATCAGACAATTTTATTAATATGTTTTTATCTACTATCTATTAGCTATTGTTAACAATAAGGGGAGAAAAGTGCATATTTCCTTGTTCAGAATAGATTCTGGTTCTTCCTTACCCAGATATGCAGGGGCAGGTAGGACATGCCTCAATGCCCTACCAGCCCACAGAAGGGCCAGGGAAAAATTCAGTCTCTATGCTCAGACAAGAACAGTAACTACTTCCCAATTGAGAACACAGTCTCCCAAAGGACGTGGGAAAAGGTAAGGAGTATGAAGGGCCACGGCTCCACCTCCTCCACATATAGCAGCTGAACTGGCTGGGATTACCAGTGCTGGAAGGGGAGTAATGTTACACCAGTAGTCCCTTACACCCAGAGGAATGTTACACACACGTCACATACACTTTACCCACTGAGGAACTCCAGGAGGCATTCTGCTTTCTGGAGGCAGAAATACCCTGTGAGGCTGCCTACACTGCAGTTAAACCCACTGTTGGCCCGTGACAGTTGACTTGGGTTTGTGGGGCTTGGCCTAAGGGGCTATTTAATTGTGACATTTGGGCTTGGGCTGCAGTCCATGCTCTGGGACCTTCCCACTTCATTTAATCAGCTCTTTAGCCTGAGCCCAAGTCAGCTGCAGGTATCTAACTACAGTGTAGACATACCCTAATACTCTTCAGGGACAGTGCAGCTCCATATTGCTCCCAAAGCAGGTCTGTCTCTTAATGGTAAAATCCAGCTCTAATACTACTACTACTTTTCTAAGACACACTTACCAACCTCATAGGCGCTGTAGAATTTAATAACTGTTTGTAAAATTACCTTGAGAGCCTCAGATGATAGATGCCATATACTGGAGTCAAAGTATTTTTAAAAATTATTTTAAATAGGTCTACAAGGTATCTTTCTATAGTTCTGGTTTTAACTTCTGTACCTTACCTTTTTTTTTTTTTTTTTTTTTTTTTTTTTT